>CM038147.1:393836787-394436787 GCA_021437245.1 Aegilops speltoides
TTTTGTTGGGGAGCGTAGTAATTTCAAAAAATTCCTACGCACCGCAAGATCATGGTGATGATATAGCAACGAGGGAGAGTGTTGTCTCGTACCCTCGTGTAGACCGAAGCGGAGCGTTGGCGCAACATAGAGGAAGTAGTTATCGTCCTCCGGTCCGACCGATCCAAGCACCGTTACTCCGGCACCTCCGAGTTCTTGACAGCGTACAGCTCGATGGCGCACCCTCGATCTCCGATCCAGCGAGGCGCCGAGGGAGTTCCGTCGACCTGACGGCATGGTGGCGATCTTGATGTTCTCTGTCGCGAGGCTTCGCCTAAGCACCGCTACAATATGACCGAGGTGTAATATCATGGAAGGGGCCCTGCGCCTAAGAGCGATCAATGATCAACTTGTGTGTCTAGGGTGCCCCCTACCCCGTATATAAAGGAGGGAGGGAGGAGGTGGCGGCCCAGGGGCGCCATGGGAGGAGAAACCTACTCCAAGTAGGTTTCCCTCTTTTCTAATCAAGTTGGAGGGAAGGAAGGAGTACTAGTAGTAGGAAGGAAGAGGGAAGAAGAAAGGAAAGGGGGCGGCCCCCTCCCCAGTCGGATTGGGCTTGGGGCGCCCCTCCCTGCTCCTTCTCCTTCCTTCCACTTGGGCCAATAAGGCCCATATACTTACGGGGGTTCGGTAACCTCCCGAACTCGGTATATTCCCAAACTCTCCGGAACCTTTCCGGTGTCCAAATATATCCGTCCAATATATCAATCTTTATGTCTCGACCATTTGAGACTCCTTGTCATGTCGTGATCACATCCGGGACTCCTAACAACAACCGGTACATCAAAATACATAAACTCATAATATAAGCATCATGAAACCTTAAGCGTGCGGACCCTACGGTTCGAGAACAATGTAGACATGACCGAGACACGTCTCGGTCAATAACCAATAAGCGGGACCTGGATGCCCATATTGGTTCCTACATATTCTCTGAAGATCTTTATCGGTCGAACCGCATAACAACATACTTTGTTCCCTTTGTCATCGGTATGTTACTTGCGAGATTTGATCATCGGTATCAATACCTAGTTCAATCTCGTTACCGGCAAGTCTCTTTACTCGTTCATGTCGTCATCTCATAACTAACTCATTAGTTACATGCTTGCAAGGCTTAAGTGATGAGTATTACCGAGAGGGCGAGAGATACCTCTCCGACAATCGGAGTGACAAATCCTAATCTCGAATTATGCCAACTCAACATGAACCTTGGAAACACTGTAGAGCACCTTTATAATCACCAAATTACGTTGTGGCGTTTGGTAGCACACAAAGTGTTCTTCGGTACAGGGAGTTGCACAATCTCATAGTTGCGGGAACTTTGTATAAGTCATGAAGAAAGCAATAGCGGTATACTAAGCGATCAAGTGCTAGGCTAACGAGAATGGGTCATGTCAATCACATCATTCTTCTAATGATGTGATCCCACTAATCAAATGACAACACATGTTTATGGTCAGGAAACATGACCATCTTTGATTAATGAGCTAGTCAAGTAGAGGCATACTAGTGACCATAGTTTTGTCTATGTATTCACACATGTATTATGTTTCGGTTAATACAAATCTAGCATGAATAATAAACATTTATCATGATATGAAATAAATAATAACTTTATTATTGCCTCTAGGGCATATTTCCTTGAGTCTCCCACTTGCACTAGAGTCAATAATCTAGATTACAAAGTAATGATTCTAACACCCATGGAGTCTTGGTGCTGATCATGTTTTGCTCGTGAGAGGCTTAGTCAATGGAGTGCGCAACATTCAGATCCGTATGTATCTTGCAAATCTCTATGTCTCCCACTTGGACTTGGTCGAATGGAATTGAAGCGTCTCTTGGTGTGCTTGGTCCTCTTGTGAAATCTGGATTCCTTTGCCAAGGCAATTGCACGATATAGTCACGAGAAGATCTTCATTGGTCCCGATGCACTAGGTATGACACCTAGATCGGAAATGAACTCCTTCATCTAGACTCCTTCATTTCTGCTTGAAGCAGCTATGTACTCCGCTTCACATGTAGATCCCGCCATGGCGCTTTGTTTAGAACTGCACCAACTTACAGCTCCACCGTTTAATATAAACCGTATCCGGTTTGCGATTTAGAATCGTCCGGATCGGTGTCAAAACTTACATCGGCGTAACCATTTACGACTAGCTCTTTGTCACCTCCATATCGAGAAACATATCCTTAGTCCTTTTCGGTATTTCGGGATGTTCTTGACCGCTGTCGATGATCCACTCTGGATTACTTTGGTACCTCCTGCTAAGCTTATTGCTAAGCATCGTCGGTCTGGTACATAGCATTGCATACATGATAGAGCCTATGGCTGAAGCATAGGAACATTTTCATTTTCTCTCTATCTTCTGCTGTGGTGGGGCATTGAGTTCGACTCAACTTCACACCTTGTAGCAGGCAAGAAACCTTTCTTTGCACGATCCATATTGAACTTTTCAATATTTTGTCAAGGTATGTGCTTTGTGGAAGTCCTATTAAGCGTCTTGATCTATCTCTATAGATCTTGATGCCTAATATATAAGCAACTTCACGAGGTCTTTCATCGAAAAACTTTTATTCAAGTATCCTTTATGCTATCCAGAAATTCTATATCATTTCCAATTAATAATATGTCATCAACATATAAAACTAGAAATGCTCTGAGCTCCCACTCACTTTCTTGTAAATCTGAGGCTTCTCCAAAGTGCATATAAAACCATATCTTTGATCACACTATCAAAACGTTTATTCCAACTCGAGATGCTTGCACCAGTCCATAAATAGAGCATTTGGAGCTTGCAAACTTGGGCAGCACCTTTTGGATCAACAAAACCTTACGGCTGCATCATATACAACTCTTCTTCTAGAAATCCATTCAAGAATGCAGTCTTGACATCCATTTGCCAAATTTCATAATCATGAAATGCAGCAATAGCCAACATGATTCGAGACAGACTTAAGCATCGCTACTGGTGAAAGTCTCATCGTAGTCAACCCCTTGAACTTGTCGAAAACCTTTTGCAACAAGTCGAGCTTTATAAACGATAATATTACCATCAGCGTCGGTCTTCTTCTTAAAGATCCATTTATTCTCAATGGCTTGCCGATCATCGAACAAGTCAACCAAAATCCACACTTTGTTTTCATACATGGATCCTATCTCAGATTTCATGGCCTCTAGCCATTTAGCGAATCTGGGCTCATCATCGCTTCCTCATAGTTAAGTAGGTTCGTCATGGTCAAGTAACATGACTTCAAGAATAGGATTACCGTACCACTCAGTGCGGATCTTACTCTGGTAGACCTCGAGGTTCGATAGAAACTTGATCTGAAGTTTCATGATCAATATCATTAGCTTCCTCACTAATTGGTGTAGTTGTCACGGGAACCGGTTCTCGTGATGAACTACCTTCAATATGGGTGTGGATACTGATTATCTCATCAAGTTCTACTTTCCTCCCACTCACTTCTTTGAGAGAAACTCCTTCTCTAGAAAGGATCCATTCTTAACAGCGAATGTTTTGCCTTGGTTGTGATAGAAGGTGTACCCAACCGTCTCTTTTGGGTATCCTATGAAGACACATTTCTCCAATTTGGGTTCGAGCTTATCGGCTGAAGTTTCCTCACATAAGCATCGCAGCCCCAAACTTTAAGAAAGCGACAACTTTGGTTTCTTGCCAAACCACAGTTCATAATCGTCATCTCAGCGGTTTTGATGGTGCCCTATTTAAGCGTGAATCGGCCGTCTCTAAAGCATAACCCCAAAATGATAGCGGTAAATCGATAAGAGACATCATAGATCGCACCATATCAAGTAAAGTACGATTATGACGTTTGGACACACCATTTCATTGTGGTGTTCCAGGTGGCGTGAGTTGCGAAACTATTCTGCATTGTTTCAAATGTAAACCAAACTCGTAACTCAAATATTCTCCTCCACGATCAGATCGCAGAAATTTTATTTTCTTGTTACGATGATTTTCTACTTCACTCTGAAATTCTTTAAACTTTTCAAATGTTTCAGACTTGTGTTTCATTAAGTAGATATACCCATATCTGCTCGAATCATCTGTGAAGGTGAGAAAATAACGATATCCGCCACGAGCCTCAACATCCATCGGGCCACATACATCTGTATGTATGATTTCCAACAAACCTATTGCTCTCTCCATAGTTCCGGAGAACGGTGTTTTAGTCATCTTGCCCATGAGGCACGGTTTGCAAGTACCAAGTGATTCATAATCAAGTGATTCTAGAAGTCCATCAGTATGGAGTTTCTTCATGCGTTTTACACCGATATGACCTAAACGACAGTGCCACAAATAAGTTGCACTATCATTATCAACTCTGCATCTTTTGGCTTCAACATGATGAATATGTGTATCACTACTATCGAGATTCAATAAAAATAGACCACTCTTCAAGGGTGCATGACCATAAAAGATATTACTCATATAAATAGAACAACCATATATTATTCTCTGATTTAAATGAATAACCGTCTCGCATCAAACAAGATCCGGATATAATGTTCATGCTCAGCATGGCACCAAATAACAATTATTTAGGTCTAAAACTAATCCCGATGGTAGATGTAGAGGTAGCGTGCGGCGGCGATCACATCGACTTTGGAACCGTTTCCCAGCGCATCGTCACCTCGTCCTTGGCGATGCTCGCTTATTCCGTAGTCCCTATTTGAGTTGCAAATATTATAGAACCGATATCAAATACCGGTGCTACTCGAGCTCTAGTTAGGTACACATCAATAACATGTATATCACATATACCTTTGTTCACTTTGCCATCCTTCTTATCCACCAAATACTTGGGGCAGTTCCGCTTCGGTGACCGGTCGCTTGCGGTAGAAGCACTCGATTTCAGGTCTTAGGTCCAGACTTGGGTTTCTTCTCTTGAGCAGCAACTTGCTTGCCGTTCCTTTTGAAGTTCCCCTTCTTCTTCCCTTTGCCCTTCTTCTTGAAACTAGTGGTCTTGTTAAACATCAACACTTGATGCTCCTTCTTGATTTCTACTTCCGCGGCTTTCAGCATCGCGAAGAGCTCGGGAATAGTCTTGTTCATCCCTTGCATATTATAGTTCATCACAAAGCTCTTGTAGCTTGGTGGCGATGATTGAAGAATTACATCAATGACACTATCATCGGAAGATTAACTCCCGGTTGAATCAAGTCATTGTTATACCCGGACATTACGAGTATATGTTCCTTGAGAACTATTCTCCTCCATCTTGCAGCTATAGAACTTATTGGAGCTTCATATCTCTCAATCCGGGCATTTGCTTGAAATATTAACTTCAACTCTGGAACATCTCATATGCTCTATAGCGTTCAAAGCGTCGTTGAAGACCAGTTCTAAGCCGTAAAGCATGGCACACTGAACTATAGAGTAGTCATCAGCTTTGCTCTACGGGCGTTCTTAACGTCGTCGGTTACATCGGCGGCGAGCTGGCACCCAGCGGTGCTTCGGGGCGTAACTCTTACGTGCAGCAATGAGGATAATCCTCGAGATTCGGACCCGATCCGTGTAATTGCTACCATCATCTTTCAACTTTGCTTTCTCAAGGCGCATTAAAATTCAACGGAACAACGGCACGAGCCATCTATCTACAAACAAACATAGACAAGCAAGATACTATCGGTACTAAGTTCATGATAAATTTAAGTTCAATTAATCATATTACTTAAGAACTCCCACTTAGGCAGACATCTCTCTAGTCATCTAAGTGATCACGTGATCCAAATCAACTAAACCATAACCGATCATCACGTGAGATGGAGTAGTTTTCAATGGTGAACATCATTATGTTGATCATATCTACTATATGATTCACGCTCGACCTTCGGTCTCCGTGTTCGAGGCCATATCTGCATATGCTAGGCTCGTCAAGTTTAACTTTGAGTATTCTGCGTGTGCAAAACTGGCTTGCACCGTTGTAGATGAGCGTGAGAGCTTATCACCCGATCATCACATGGTGTCTCGGCACGACGAACTTTGCAGCGGTGCATACTCGGGGAGAACACTTCTTGATAATTTTAGTGAGAGATCATCTTAAAATGCTACCGTCGATCAAAGCAAGATAAGATGCATAAAGGATAAACATCACATGCAATCAATATAAGTGATATGATATGGCCATCATCATCTTGTGCTTGTGATCTCCATCTCGAAGCACCGTCGTGATCACCATCGTCACCGGTAGCGACACCTTGATCTCCATCGTAGCATCGTTGTCGTTTCGCCATCTATTGCTTCTCGACTATCGCTACCGCTTAGTGATAAAGTAAAGCAATTACAGAGCGTTGCATTTCATACAATAAGCGACAACCATATGGCTCCTGCGATTGCCGATAACCGGTTACAAAACATGATCATCTCATACAATAAAATATAGCATCACGTCTTGGCCATATCACATCACAACATGCCTGCAAAAACAAGTTAGGCGTCCTCTACTTTGTTGTTGCAAATTTTACGTGGCTGCTACGGGCTTTAGCAAGAACCGTTCTTACCTCGCATCAAAACCACAGCGATAGTTTGTCAAATAGACTCGTTTTAACCTTCACAAGGACGGGTGTAGCCACACTCGGTTCAACTAAAGTTGGAGAAAGCAGACACCCGCTAGTCACCTGTGTGCAAAAGCACGGCGGTAAAACCAGTCTCGCGTAAGCGTCTGGCGTAATGTCGGTCGGGCGCTTCATCCAACAATACCGCTGAACCAAAGTATGACATCTTTGGTAGGCGGTATGACTTATATCGTCCACAACTCACTTGTGTTCTACTCGTGCATATAACATCAGCGCATAAAACCTAGGCTCGGATGCCTTTGTTGGGGAGCGTAGTAATTTCAAAAGTTTCCTATGCACCGCAAGATCATGGTGATGATATAGCGCGGGGAGAGTGTTGTCTATGTACCCTCGTAGACCGAGCGGAAGCATTGGCATAGCGTAGAGGAAGTAGTCGTCGTCCTCGGTCCGACCGATCCTAGCACCGTTACTCCGGCACCTCCGAGTTCTTGACACAGCGTACAGCTCGATGGCGCACCCTCGATCTCCGATCCAGCGAGGCGCCGAGGGAGTTACGTCGACCTGACGGCGTGGTGATGATCTTGATGTTCTCTGTCGCGAGGTTTCGCCTAAGCACCGCTACAATATGACCGAGGTGTAATATCGTGGAAGGGGCACGCTGCGGCTAAGAGCGATCAATGATCAACTTGTGTGTCTAGGGTGCCCCTACCCCGTATATAAAGGAGGGAGGGAGGAGGTGGCGGCCCAAGGGGGCGCCATGGGAGGAGAAACCTACTCCAAGTAGGTTTCCCTCTTTCCTAATCAAGTTGGAGGGAAGGAAGGAGTACTAGTAGTAGGAAGGAAGGGGAAGGAGAAAGGAAGGGGCCCGGCCCCCTCCCCAGTCGGATTGGGCTTGGGCGCCCCCTCCTTGCTCCTTCTCCTTCCTTCCACTTGGACCCAATAAGGCTCATATACTTACGGGGGTTCGGTAACCTCCGAACTCGGTATATTCCCAAACTCTCCGGAACCTTTCGGTGTCCAAATATATCCGTCCAATATATCAATCTTTATGTCTCGAACATTTGAGAATCCTCGTCATGTCCGTGATCACATCCGGGACTCCTAACAACCTTGGTACATCAAAATACATAAACTCATAATATAAGCATCGCCGAAACCTTAAGCGTGCGGACCCTACGGTTCGAGAACAATGTAAACATGACCGAGACCGTCTCGGTCAATAACCAATAAGCGGGACACTGGATGCCCATATTGGTTCCTACATATTCTCTGAAGATCTTTATCGGTCGAACCGCATAACAACATACTTTGTTCCCTTTGTCATCGGTATGTTACTTGCGAGATTTGATCGTCGGTATCAATACCTAGTTCAATCTCGTTACCGGCAAGTCTCTTTACTCGTTACATGTCGTCATCTCATAACTAACTCATTAGTTACATGCTTGCAAGGCTTAAGTGATGAGTATTACCGAGAGGGCGAGAGATACCTCTCCAGAGCAATCGGATGACAAATCCTAATCTCGAATTATGCCAACTCAACATGAACCGGAAACACACTGTAGAGCACCTTTATAATCACCCGATTCGTTGTGACGTTTGATAGCACACAAAGTGTTCTTCCGGTACACGGGAGTTGCACAATCTCATAGTTGCAGGAACTTTGTATAAGTCATGAAGAAAGCAATAGAAGTATACTAAACGATCAAGTGCTAGGCTAAAGAATGGGTCATGTCAATCACATCATTCTTCTAATGATGTGATCCCACTAATCAAATGACGACACATGTTTATGGTCAGGAAACATGACCATCTTTGATTAATGAGCTAGTCAAGTAGAGGCATACTAGTAACCATAGTTTTGTCTATGTATTCACACATGTATTATGTTTCCGGTTAATACAATTCTAGCATGAATAATAAACATTTATCATGATATGAGGAAATAAATAATAACTTTATTATTGCCTCTAGGGCATATTTCCTTCAGTTTTCGGTAGCGGATAAAGAGGCCCAGCGCGCAACAAGCCCAGTCAAGTCCGTTTAGGCGTCGCATGACACATTGCAGCCTAAATTTGCGCCCCAAGTGCGTCGTATGCGAAGCAGCAAGCAGACGCTCTGCTCAATCTTCGATGTCGTCGCGTCCCCACAGCGATCGTCCAGCGCCACGGCCTTCTGGTCGACAATTTATGACCTCGGGTCCACGCGTCAGTGACGGCGGTCGTCCTTTTTTAAGCCGACTGTGCGGCGGGGCCGTCCTCATCCGCTTCCAGCCAGACCTCGTCCCCATCTAGCCATACTCTACTCCCCCGTCGCCGGCAAACCCTAGCCACCCCAGCGAAGCCAGATGGGTCCTTTTTCTGGTTTATCGGTTTTATAATGAAAAGTAGAGGGCCTTGTGACTTCGCCAACGACTTCTCCAGCAGCAAGGCCAAGGGCAAGGCCCCCGTCATTCCTTTTCCCTTGGAGTTCCTCCCGCATCCGCCGGCCTTACTTTCGCCCGGTCGGCGGCGTGTCAGCGTGCGATGCACCAGCGGAATAGCTACTGACATCGCATGTCTCTCCTACCCGATGCCACCGCCGCCTGTTGGCACCCGGATCAAAGGATCCTAGTGCGGCGGCACCATGATCGGCTAAGGCGCTACGGAGGAGTCGGCGCTGGCGTGTCGCTCGGCGCCCGAAGCGGCGTCGCGACCCTCGCATAACCAACTTCGCCGCGGGCTCGATGGTTCGCCGCCAGTATGGGGAGGCGAGCGACAAGCGTTCGCGAATCGGCCGCTAGCGTGCCGCCGCCCCCACTCGTCGTCGTGAGGAGACCGAGGCGGAAACCGCCTACGGGAAACGTTCTGGCGGTCTTCGAAGGAAGCGAGAAGACGGCGGCGCGCGGATGGCGCGGCGACCGAGAAAGGCGGCATCTGGCGGCCAGCCCCTCTCCGCGGCGAGCGGCGCGTCCTGCCGCGATGGCCCATATCCCTATCAAAATGGCCGGGCCGGTCGTCCCCATCGGCGCTTCTCGAGCAGGAGTAGTCTGTAATCGTCGAATGTCGCCGATCGGATGAAGCGGCGCCAGCGCCTCGAGCACTAGCGCGACAGATGGTCGAGGAGCACCGCCCGCGAATACCTCGAGATGCTCAAAGTGTGGCGCCGAAGACGGCAGCCATGACGCGCCAGACGGAGGCCTTGACGACGCGGCGGCCGCGACGCCCGACATGAAGCGCCCTCCGGAACTGGCGTTCCTGACCCGACCTGCTTGTGGCGCTCATCGACCTCCACGGACCCAGAGGATGACGATGGCGCCTAGAGCGGTAACGCGCGCGCCTCGTGGTTTAGTTTGTTTTAATTTTTATTAATGCAAATGTGAATGGCGTGGACTCGCCGACCTTCATGGCGGCTTTAATGTTTAATTAATGTTGCTTTTATTTTAAAATATTTGTATTTTTTTTCTTGCGCCATCAAAATGAGTTGGGCCAGCGTTGGGTGCAGGTAGAGCCAAAGGCTGCAGCGAACATACGTGTCTGTTTAGCCGTCCGGCAGACAGATAAGCAAAATCCCGTCCTTTTGGGTCGGCAAGTTGGAGTTGCTCTTAGCATATGCGTAGGCACTGCTGACATCTTGTGCGCCAAGAGTATGCAATTTGGACCATGGCACGCACACCAAAGCTAAATCGGTCCTAGGATATGAATGCTTCGCTTAATGGTGCAGCAAAAAACAGTTGAAACCGATCAAACAGGCGGTCTTCGCGGGAGCTGTCGGCAGAGGGGCTAAAATATATTTCAGTACGTGGCTTAACTCGGACTTTCCGGGCAGTGACGGCCGTCTCGGATTAGCGGCTGGGGGCCCGTGCGCCCCCATGTGCCGCCATTAGCTTACGTAAAGACCAATTCGTCTTTTGCATTAGATCCGCGGGTTTACGTAAAGACCGGTCACGCGCTGATCCGCGGAGATCGCGGCATCTCGCCGCTCTATAGGGTTTGTGGAGTATATTTGTGCAGGAAAGCTCACTTTTAGTTCTCGTGCTCAGCAATACAGATTTGATACAACAAACTTATCGCAGTGACACGCTTTGTTCGAAATCACGGCAGCTGTGACAACAACGCCGACATGGACAACACGCGGCTTCAGATCAGCGCGCGAGGCCAGGAGGAACAACTAATCATCTTCACCTACGCATCCGGCTGAAATCAATCTATCAGCCGCCTTCCCCGCTGTCGGATCAACACCAATCGAACGTCCCATAACGTACCTCACTTGACCATCAAAATCATCGGTCCGCCATGTTTTTCGAAACATGGGCTGTGCTGCAAGCACCCCCACCCCCACCCCCCGGCGCGCGCCTCGCAACGACCTCCAACATCATCGTTCCGAAACATGGGTGATGTTGGAACCGCCCCCTCCCCATCCTCGTGCATCACAATGATCTCCAACATCGACGATGTTTTCGAAACATGGGAGACATTACAAGTGCCCCCAGTCAGAAAGGATGATTTGCCGTGAACTAACCCGTAGGAGCTAGCCATATATTTATATTCGGTGATAAGCATCGCATGGGTTATTACAACTGAAATACAGAATCGTAACTACAAGATATACATGACGTGCTATACAAGGATATGCACCAATACGGTTAGCCTCAGCTAACTTAATCTACGGTTATTTAACATTCCCCGCAATCTCAGCCTGTACAAAGGTTGAGATTGAACATAACCAGGTTAGCATCGTCTTCATGAGTGGTTTAGTGAATGCATCGCGCCACTTGGTTTGAAGAGATGGACCAGACTTCAAAAGCTCCATGGCTGCCTTCCCTCGCACAAAGTGGAAGTCTACCTCGATATGCTTGGTGCGAGCATGAAACACAAGATTTGCTATGAAAGTGCGTCGCGGCGAGGTTGTCACACCACAAAAGCAGACTCGAGTTGAGGAAGTCGCAACTCTTTCAACAATGGCTATACCCACATTGCCTCTGTTGTACCATTCGCCAATGTCTTATACTCTGCTTGATTGACAATCGCGAGACTATCGGCTGCTTCCGTGCACTCCACGAAATGAGGTTGGGTGCGAAGAACAACACAATGAACCCACCATTCGAGCGTCATCTCATCACCACAACCAGCCCAATCAGCATCGTAAACACACCTTAGCGAGCGAAGGTGACCGTCGAATAGTCAAACTGTAGCCCAGCATACCAAAGCGAAGAATCACTTGGCTGCTTCCAGTGAAGATCGGTGGGACATGACATGAATTAAGCGGACCTTGTTTACTTCAAGCGACATGTCGAGGCCGTGTCATGGTTAAGTCTTGAAGGGCTCCACCGTGCTCCTCATGTCTGAATGCTTCATCCTCATTCAGCGGTGTCAAGTGTCTCTGTTGAGCTTCTCATGAGTACACATCGGTGTACATGTTGAAGCACTTTACAATTGGCCATGTCGATGCGTTGTAGCAAATTAGGCGTACATCTTACGTATGAGAGTCATTCCCCGAAATTGGGAAGCACTTCAATGCCGAGAAAAATAACGAAGGTGCCAAGATCCTTGATAGGGAATGTGGCGAGAGAGTTGGCGGAGAAAACGATCAATGTTGATGAAGAGGAGCTGACAATGACAATGTCATCAACATACGAGCATATAAATAGTAACATCACCATGCGCAAAGATGAACAAGGAAATGTCGATTCTTTGATGGTAGAAGCCCAAGCGGAAGAGATCCTGATCTTGAGCATACCAGGCCCTAATGGCTTCAACCCATATAATGCTTTATGCAACTTGCGAGACATATTTAGGATGAACACTATCATGAAAACCGGAAGGCTCACTATAGGCTTCTAAGTGAGTATACCATGCAAGCGGTGTTGATTTCCACTTGGCGCAGGTGCCATCCATGAGACACGACTAAAAAAGCACAAGCGCACCGTGGATGGTTTAAAGAGAGGAAAAGCGTATCCGTGTAATCAATAACATGCTGTTGAGTAAACCCGTGCAACAGGCGAGCTTTAAATTTGTCAAGGCCATCGGACTTGTGCTTCACTTTGAATACCCACCAACAACTAATGGTGTTCTTGCCCGCGGGGCCGAGGCACAAGGGTCCAAGTGTTTTTTGTTGAAGAGCAGAAAACTCATCCTCCTTAGCGAACCGCCATTGTGCATTAGCGGCGGCGATAAGACCAGCGGCTCAACATGGAAGGCATGTCGGCGAGGTCATAGTGCAGTGCGTCGGTTGGTACCAACTTCTGGACAATGTTGTCCCGAGCCGTGTTGTCATCGGATGTGGCGCGATGCCGTTGCCCGACAACAGAGTCAGTCTGCTCTACAAAGACCGGCTCATGGGCGGGGCTGCTAAAGGAGTTCTTTGAAGCGGGAGGCGGTCTCCTCGGGAAGGCCACTAACAAGCGACCGTGGGTTGGGGCTATTAGCCTCGAGCTCGGACGTTGGCGTTAGCGTCTGAGCCCATCTGCATGGCGCATGCAGCAGGACGTCGAGCTGTGTGGCGACGGTGATCGAAGAAGCGACGATGGTGCATTACCTTGAAAAGGAGAGCTGCATGAGGGGTTGGTGAGCAAGCAAATATCATATTGTCTCATGTGATCATCCACTACAAGCTGGGTTGATGATAGGAAAAATTGATGGAGGAGTGGGAAGAAGTGGTTCGGTTGGTGGTGATTGTGGCGGAGTAGTTGCAAATGGAAATACATGTTCGCGAACACAACATCAGCGTGAGATGTAAATACAACCACTCGTTCGATCGAGGCACTTATACCCTTTGTGCATGGAACTATATCAGAAAAAACACATAAATCGGAGGCGAAACTCCGTTTCCTATTGTTGTATGGCGAAGGTTACGGCAACAAGCACACATCAAGCGCATGGAGAAAAGTATAATCTGGTAGCTCATTCAAAAGACAAGAAATAGGGGTGGAATTTTTAGGACACGTGTGGGCATATGGTTGATAAGATAGCAGCGATGATAAAGCCTCATCCAAAAGCGAGCGAGGAAGCAATGAGGTGATCAAGAGAGCTCGCCTACTTCTAACTATATGGCGATGTTTGTGCTTTCGATGATGCCGTTTGTTGAGAAGTATGTGGGCGAAGAGATGCGGTGCATGATGCCTTCGAGCAAAATAATGATTGAGGCAGCGGTGCTCGCCGCCCCATCAGATTGGACAACTTTGATCTTAGTATCAAGCATCGTTCGACATGTTTCACGAAAGCAGCGAAGAAAGCTTGTTCCACATCAAACTTGCATTTTAAAAGGTAAATCCAAGTAAAACGACTTAAATCATCCAAAAACTCACATAGTACTTAAAACCACCAACATATGTGATGGCGGACCCCAAACATCCGAGTGAATAAGCTCAAGAGGCGTATGAGTAACATGATTAGAATTATAAAGGGTAACTAATGTATCTTTGCTCGTTGGCGAGAACCACACACTAGACTCAAGAGATGGCGCACAAGCAAATTTATTTGATCTAAGTACTAACTCAACGACATTCTTTCTTTGGATGACCCTAATCTGCGATGCAAAGGTCGAGAGAGAGCTTGACACGGCAAGAGCTCGGCGATTATTGGACGAAATGAATGAAGGCTGGAGGCTTGGCACGGGTAAAGACCATTGCAACATCTACCACGAAGAAGAACCTGCTTCATTGCTCGGTCCTTAAGATAAAACACATGAGGATGAATTTCAGCAAAGGCATCATTGGCATAAACCAATCGATAAACAAAAGCGGATGTTTATTAGCATCGGGAACATCACGAGAATATTGCGGAGATGAATTGGCTTAGATGAGCGAGATATAGATGAATGACCAACATGTGAGATAGACAAAGCGGCTCCGTTCGTGGCGTGCACCTTGTCCTTGCCACCGTGGCGCTCGTGGATGGTGAGGCGATCAAATCGCTCGTCGGTGATTAGTTCGCCCGTATAATAGTACCGATTGGCACCAATGATGTAGGAACCGTGTTGGCGGCATTACGGGCGCTCACGCTGATCTTGAGCTGGAACACATGGTTGAAGCGGTTTGCGGCGATGGAGCAGCGTCATGGCCAAACTTAACTGCGGGCGTGACGCTTCATTTGCTTGACCATTTCTACGGTCCGTCCGCGACCATGATTTGCCGTTATTCTTTGTTATTGCCGACCTATCCACCCTGGTTTCCATAGGCGATTCGCGACCATTAAAGTTGCGGGTGGCTACATTGTGATCGATCTTGCCGAAGCGACGGCCTGCTACTACTATGGCGGAGTTCAATGACGAGAAGAAGCGCGTAGAAGGTCTTGAGGATAAATGAGGTCGTGGCGGCGCCCGTGACCAAAGCGACCAATGGCTCGAACTGGGACCTACTCGAGTGCATGTAATAACACCTCTTCGTCATTGAGTGGCTTGCCGATGGGCGCCATGGCGTTGGCCAAGCCCGCATCTTGCGGTAGTACTCGGCGGTGAGTCCTTCTTCTATGGATTGGAGAGCTGGTAGTGCGATTGCATGGCGTGGGTACAATTACTGTGAGGCAAACATGTCATGGAGAGTTGTAGACCTATTCGGCGTGTGAAGTTGGGTCATCGGCCAAGAATGTCCTTGGTCATGGAGGGCGGAAGCGATCATCACGAGCTGGTCCTCTGGAACCACCAAAGGCCGGATTAGATACCTCGCCGTTGCATCACCGGTGCCCTCGTGATGGTCTATGGTGGCATCGTCCGGAACAGAGGGCGTAGGCGAACAGACCATTGAAGCGAGGCGGGAACAACTGGGTCTTCCATAGCGAGGAAGTTGTCTCTTGTGAGGCCTTGCGATGTGATGAGGTTTCCGATCGAGGTGATGGTGGAGTGCGGCGGAGGAGCTAGAATCGATGGCGAGGTGCCGGCGGTGTTGGAGAGGAGGCTAGGTGAGGTGCCGCCATGGTGGGAGGAGATGGGATCTTGTTGCTCTATATACCAAGTCGAGAAAGGATGATTTGTCATGAACTACCCGTGAAACCTGGCCCATGTATTTATATTACGGCGATAAGCACCGCATGGAGTTATTACAACCGATTCTGAATTGTAACTACAAGATATACATGGCATGCTATACAGGATATGCACTGTCTGATTAGCCTAAGCTAACTTAATCTACATGGTTGTTTAACACCCCACCCCTCCCGGATCCCGAGGCTGCCAACATCGGCGGTCCACGACACGATGATGTTTCCGGCGTTACAACAGACCTTTGCACCATCAACGCCTCAACAACAAAAGGTGATGTTGCAAATCCCCATAACCTTGACAATGTTTCTACAATAGCAGCGTTGTGGCTTCGCCCACTTCGTAGAAGTAGCGACCATCATCGGGCTTCTAGCCCGGCGGTCATCACGCCAGCACATCGATGCATACGACGATCGGCCCTGCCAGCATCGGTCTTGCAGGTACTAAGCGCATCTGCGAGGGTGGCTGGTACATGTAGCTCACCTTGGGTTGCAGCTGCGGCGTAACAACCATTCATGGAGAAGATAGCGAGCATCGAGTGGTAGGAGATAGCGTCCATGACTTACAAAGAGAAAAGAAGAGGCGAGAGGATCGCTTGAGAAGAAATGATTGGACCGAGATGGCTCGGGGCGATAAACATAATGGGAAGGGAGAGAACGACATGGGACCCCAACACATGTGGTAGCCTCTCGAGGTGGTCGACACAATGCGCCGATCGATCGGTTGAAGAGAATATGAAAGGATCAAATAGTTACGACAGGAGAGAGAGCACGAATAGGCGACTACATATTTTAACAATTGTCAATATTAGGGAGATGTGAAATAGGTTCTCTAGATATGCAACTAGATGATACCAACCTATATAGCAAGCAAGCAAACAACAAGGTAGCTAGAACCAAGCATACAAAGAAGCAAACAAGAGGAAAAGGCATGGAAGGGATGAACCACAAGTGAGTTGGAGGCGAGGATGTATCTTGAAGTTCATACTCTTGAGGATTGCCAATCTCCGTTAGCGGACGTGCGAAGCAAAACTCAAAACTTCCTTTGAGTCACCCTCAATGTCGAGCCTCAAATCACTCGAGTTGATCTTAAAGGTGACCACGAACCTTTACAAACTTTCAAGGGAACACTTCGACAATGATGACTCCACGTCGTGGCGTGAAGAGTGCCACCGATCGAGTGAGGTATGCGGATGAGGTTACCATCCAATACGTCGCTAGTTTTTCTAGGTTTCTTTTAAATTTTAGTTGAACATGTCGGTTTTTGTAGTATGTCAAACTTTGCATGAATTAGGTTTGGTTTGCATGAAAATCATCTGGTTTGCATCATATTACTTTGGTTTGTTCAACTCTAGTTTGAAATGCGTGTGGGCGTTTGAGCATGCAGGTTGAGTGGTGATAACCCACAAGTATAGGGGATCGGTTGTAGTCTTTTCAATAAATAAGTATGTAAAACCAATTAGGATCTAAAGGTAGGATTAGTATTCTCTCAAGTTCTATCGACCACCCATACAACTCTCGCATACTAACATTACAGCTTTACCTAGAGAAAGAAATAAAACTACTTTACGAGAATAAAAGATAGCTTTGCAAGATAATAAAGAGTTAATTGTTGTTTTAATAAAAGAACAATAAAGTGAGGATTTTGAGCGATAATGAGAAAAGGTTTGTCCCTAGGTAATTGAACATGGCATGATAGTAATACTTACTAATGAGGAGAGGCTTAAGCTAATGTATGTTTTGTACTTGGATCGCATGTTTTTATGATTGGAACTCTAGTAAGCATTCGCAACTACCAAAGATTCATCAAGGTAAAATCCAACCATAGCATTAAGTAAAAAGTCCCCTTTAATTTCATATGCAACAATTCATCAACTTCTGTTTAGGTTTTTGTCGCTCCTTCAACCCACAATAAGTGAATCATGAACATATTGCAACACTCTACAACGGGAATCACACACGCTTGTGCGAGACAGAGGGCACCATAATAAAATATAAATCAAATGGACCATACCATACTGACCCAGAGGGACAAAAGGAATCTACTCAAACATCATAGAGGTGCAACACATCATTGGATAATAATATATAGCATAGAACACCATGTTCAAGTAGAGATTACAGCGAGGTGAGAGGATACATTGCTGCACGAAGAGGGAGAAAGTTGGTGATGACGATGGAGAAGTTGTTGGAGCAGATCGCCGTCATGATGGTTCTCCCGACGGCACTCCAGCACCACTGGGAGAGAGGGGCAGAGAGCCTCCCTCCTTCTTCTTATATCTTGGTCTCCCCCCTAGATGGGAGAGGGGTTCCCCTCTGGTCCTTGGCTGCCATGGCTCCCGGCCCTTTGATATTGAATCTCCTCTCTCTCTCTCTCTCTCTCTCTCTCTCTCTCTCTCTCGTACCTCCTGCTAAGCTTATTGCTAAGCATACATCAGTCTGGTACCTGACATTGCATACATGATAGAGCCTATGGCTGAAGCATAGGAACATTTTCATTTTCTCTCTATCTTCTGCTGTGGTGGGCATTGAGTTTGACTCAACTTCACACCTTGTATAACGGGCAAAAACCTTTCTTTACGATCCATATTGAACTTTTTCATATTTTGTCAAGGTATGTGCTTTGTGAAAGTCCTATTAAGCGTCTTGATCTATCTCTATAGATCTTGATGCCTAATATAAGCAGCTTCAGGGTCTTTCATCGAAAAACTTTTATTCAAGTATCCTTTATGCTATCGAAATTCTATATCATTTCCAATTAATAATATGTCATCAACATATAAAACTAGAAATGCTCTGAGCTCCTCACTTTCTTGTAAATCGAGCTTCTCCAAAATGCATTTAAAACCATATGCTTTGATCACACTATCAAAGCGTTTATTCCAACTCGAGATGCTTGCACCATCCATAAATGGAGCATGGAGCTTGCAAACTTTGTCGACACCTTTTGGATCAACAAAACCTTACGGCTGCATCATATACAACTCTTCTTCTAGAAATCCATTCAAGAATGCAGTCTTGACATCCATTTGCCAAATTTCATAATCATGAAATGCAGCAATAATAACATGATTCGGACAGACTTAAGCATCGCTTCTGGTGAAAAAGTCTCATCATAGTCAACCCTTGAACTTGAAAACCTTTTGCAACAAGTCGAGCTTTATAAACGATAATATTACCATCGGCGTGGTCTTCTTCTTAAAGATCCATTTATTCTCAATGGCTTGCCGATCATCGACAAGTCAACAAAATCCACACTTTGTTTTCATACATGGATCCTATCTCAATTTCATGGCCTCTAGCCATTTAGCGGAATCTGGGCTCATCATTGCTTCCTCATAGTTCGTGGGTTCATCATGGTCAAGTAACATGACTTCGAATAGGATTACCGTACCACTCAGTGCGGATCTTACTCTGGTAGACCTCTGAGTTCGATAGAAACTTGATCTGAAGTTTCATGATCAATATCATTAGCTTCCTCACTAATTGGTATAGTTGTCACGGGAACGGTTCTCGTGATGAACTACCTTCAATAAGGGAGTGGATCTGATTATCTCATCAAGTTCTACTTTCCTCCCACTCACTTCTTTGAGAAAACTCCTTCTCTAAAAGGATCCATCTTAACAAGCGAATGTTTTGCCTTCAGATCTGTGATAGAAGGTGTACCAACGATCTCTTTTGGGTATCCTGAAGACACATTTCTCCGATTTGGGTTCGAGCTTATATGGTTGAAGTTTCTTCACATAAGCATCGCAGCCCCAAACTTTAAAAGCGACAACTTTGGTTTCTTGCCAAACCCAGATTCATAAAGCGTCGTCTCAGCGGTTTTGATGGTCCCTATTTACGTGAATCGGCCGTCTCTAAAGCATAACCCCAAAATGATAGCGGTAAATCGGTAGAGACATCATAGATCGCACCATATCAAGTAAATCACGATTCTGACGTTCGGACACACCATTTCGTTGTGGTGTTCGGTGGCGTGAGTTCGAAACTATTCGCATTGTTTCAAATGTAAACCAAACGTAACTCAAATATTCTCCTCCACGATCAGATCGTAGAAATTTTATTTTCTTATTCGATGATTTTCTACTTCACTCTGAAATTCTTTGAACTTTTCAAATGTTTCGGACTTGTGTTTCATTAAGTAGATATACCCATATCTGCTCAAATCATCTGTGAGGTGAAAATAACGATATCCGCCACGAGCCTCAACATTCATCGGACCACATACATCGTATGTATGATTTCCAACAAATCTGTTGCTCTCTCCATAGTTCAGGAGAAGCGGTGTTTTAGTCATCTTGCCCATGAGTCACGGTTACATAAGTACCAAGTGATTCATAATCAAGTGATTCGAAGTCCATCGGTATGGAGTTTCTTCATGCGTTTTACAAATATGACCTAAGCGGCGATGCCACAAATAAGTTGCACTATCATTATCAACTCTGCATCTTTTGGCTTCAACATTATGAATATGTGTATCACTACTATCGAGATTCAATAAAAATAGACCACTCTTCAAGGGTGCATGACCATAAAAGATATTACTCATATAAATAGAACAACCATTATTCTCGATTTAAATGAATAACCGTCTCGCATCAAACAAGATCCGGATATAATGTTCATGCTCAACGCGAGCACAAATAACAATTATTTAGGTCTAAAACTAATCCCGATGGTAGATGTAGAGGTAGCGTCGACGGCGATCACATCGACTTTGGAACCGTTTCCCAGCATCGTCACCTCGTCCTTGGCCGGTGCTCGCTTATTCGTAGTCCTGTTTGAGTTGCAAATATTAGCAGAGAACCGATATCAAATAGGTGCTACTGAGCTCTAGTTAGGTACACATCAATAACATGTATATCACATATACCTTTGTTCACTTAGCCATCCTTCTTATCCGCAAATACTTGGGAAGTTCCGCTTCCGTGACGATGCCTTGCGGTAAAGCACTCGATTTGGGCTTAGGTCTAGACTTGGGTTTCTTCTCTTGAGCAGCAACTTGCTTCCGTTCTTTTGAAGTTCCTTCTTCTTCCTTTGCCCTTCTTCTTGAAACTAATGGTCTTGTTGACCATCACACTTGATGCTCCTTCTTGATTTCTACCTCCATGACTTTGAGCATCGCGAAGAGCTCGGGAATAGTCTTGTTCATCCCTTGCATATTATAGTTCATCACAAAGCTCTTGTAGCTTGGTGGCGATGATTGAAGAATTACATCAATGACACTATCATCGGGAAGATTAACTCGGTTGAATCAAGTGATTGTTATACCCGAACATTCAGTATATGTTCTTGGCAGAACTATTCTCCTCCATCTTGCAGCTATAGAACTTATTGGAGACTTCATATCTCAATCGGGCATTTGCTTGAAATATTAACTTCAACTCTGAAACATCTCATATGCTCCATGCGTTCAAAAGCGTCGTTGAAGACCAGTTCTAAGCCGTAAAGCATGGCACACTAACTATAGAGTAGTCATCGGCTTTGCTCGCGGAGCGTTCTGCGTCGTCGGTTACATCGGCAATGACTGGCACTCAGCGGTGCTTCGGGGCGTAACTCTTACATGCGACAATGAGGATAATCCTCGAGATTCACGGACCTAGTCCGTGTAATTGCTACCATCATCTTTCAACTTTGCTTTCTCAAGGCATTAAAATTCAACGGAACAACATCACGAGCCATCTATCTACAAACAAACATAGACAAGCAAGATACTATCGGTACTAAGTTCATGATAAATTTAAGTTCAATTAATCATATTACTTAAGAACTCCCACTAGGCAGACATCTCTCTAGTCATCTAAGTGATCACGTGATCCAAATCAACTAAACCATAACCGATCATCACGTGAGATGGAGTAGTTTTCAATGGTGAACATCATTATGTTGATCATATCTACTATATGATTCACGCTCGACCTTCGGTCTCCGTGTTCGAGGCCATATCTGCATATGCTAGGCTCGTCAAGTTTAACTTTGAGTATTCTAAGTGTGCAAAACTGGCTTGCACCGTTGTAGATGGACGTGGAGCTTATCACACCGATCATCACGTGGTGTCTCAGCAAGACGAACTTTGTAGCGGTGCATACTCGAGGAGAACACTTCTTGATAATTTTAGTGAGAGATCATCTTAAAATGCTACCGTCAATCAAAGCAATATAAGATGCATAAAGGATAAACATCACATGCAATCAATATAAGTGATATGATATGGCCATCATCATCTTGTGCTTGTGATCTCCATCTCCGAAGCAAGTCGTGATCACCATCGTCACCGCGCGACACCTTGATCTCCATCGTAGCATCGTTGTCGTTTCGCCATCTATTGCTTCTCGACTATCGCTACGCTTAGTGATAAAGTAAAAGCAATTACGAGGCGTTGCATTTCATACAATAAGCGACAACCATATGGCTCTGCCCGATTCCGATAACCATTACAAAACATGATCATCTCATACAATAAAATATAGCATCACGTCTTGGCCATATCATCACAACATGCCTACTGCAAAAACAAGTTAGGCGTCCTCTACTTTGTTGTTGCAAATTTTACGTGGCTGCTACGGGCTTTAAGAACCGTTCTTACCTCATCAAAACCACGATAGTTTGTCAAATAGACTCGTTTTAACCTTCACAAGGACCGGGCGTAGCACTTTCAGTTCAACTAAAGTTGGAAAGCAGACACCCGCTAGTCACGTGTGCAAAAGCAGCGGTAAACAGTCTCGCAGCGTCTGGCGTAATGTCGGTCGGGCGCTTCATCCAACAATACCGCTGAACCAAAGTATGACATCTTGTGGCGGTATGACTTATATCGTCCACAACTCACTTGTGTTCTACTTACGCATATATCAGCATAAAACCTAGGCTCGGATGCCACTGTTGGGGAGCGTAGTAATTTCAAAAAATTCCTCGCACCGCAAGATCATGGTGATGATATAGCAATGAGTGTTGTCTCGTGCCCTTGTAAGCCGAAGCGGAAGCGTTGGCCTACGTGTGAAATGATCGTATGTCCTCCGGTCCGACCGATCCAAAACCAGTTACTCGGCACCTCCGAGTTCTTGACGCAGCTCGATGGCCACCCTCGATCTCCAATCCGATGGAGGCGAGGGAGTTTAAATCGGCCGACGGCGTGGTGGCGATCTTGATGTTCTCTGTCGCGGGGCCGCCTAAGCACTTTCTACAATATGAGTGTAATATCGTGGAGGGGCACCGCTGCGGCTAAGGCGATCAATGATCAACTTGTGTGTCTAGGGTGCTCCCCTACCCCGTATATAAGGAGGGAGGGAGGAGGTGGCCCAAGAGAGGCGCCATAGAGGAGAAACCTACTCCAAGTAGGTTTCCCTCTTTTCCTAATCCAAGTTGGAGGGAAAGGAAGGAGTACTAGTAGTAGGAAGGAAGAGGGGAAGGAGAAAGGAAAGGGGCCGCCCTCCCAATTCGGATTGGGCTCCCTAGCTCCTTCTCCCTTCCTTCCAGGGCTAAAGGCCCATATACTTACGGGGGTTCGGTAACCTCCGGAACTCCGTTATATTCCCAAACTCTCCGGAACCTTTCCGGTGTCCAAATATATCCGTCCAATATATCAATCTTTATGACTCGTCCATTTCGAGACTCCTCGTCATATCCGTGATCACATCCGGGACTCGAACAACCTTCGGTACATCAAAATACATAAACTCATAATATAAATGTCGCCGGAACCAAGCGTCACGGACCCTACGGTTCGAGAACAATGTAGACATAGCGAGAACCGTCTCGGTCAATAACCAATAGCGGGACCTGGATGCCCATATTGGTTCCTACATATTCTATGAAGATCTTTATCGGTCAAGCATAACAACATACTTTGTTCCTTTGTCATCGGTGTTACTTGCGAGATTTGATCGTTGGTATCAATACCTAGTTCAATCTGCAAGTCTCTTTACTCGATCACATCGTCATCTCATAACTAACTCATTAGTTACATGCTTGCAAGGCTTAAGTGATGAGTATTACCGAGAGGGCCGGAGATACCTCTCCGACAATCGGATGACAAATCCTAATCTCGAATTATGCCAACTCAACATGAGTTAAAGACCATTTTATGATTGTCTCGACAAAACACTTGGCAATCTACTTGATAAATAAGACATTGAAACTGAAATCAGCAAGTCTAGATACTGAAAGTAAGTTGTACCCAAGAGATTCAATGAGCATGACATTTTGTATGGAGCTATCATGTGATATGGCCACCTTACCAAGGCCAACCACCTTACCCTTTGAGTTCTCACCGAAAGTGACATACTTTCGAGAACTATCATTATCAGCAAGCACACGAAACATGTCTTTATCTCCGGTCATGTGATCGGTACATCCACTATCAAGAACCCATTCCTTTCCTCCTGACATATATCCCCGAAGATTTGCCATAAGACCAAAGTGTCTCATCGCATCGTCAAGATCGAAGTCACTATCATCATCCTCATCATAGTATCCATGTTCAACATCGTCATGTGGTGGATCAAATCCTAGAGAGGGTGATTCGTTAGAATGAGTTTGACAATGATCTTGCTTATGAATTTTTATAGCTTCGAAAATAATATCACTAATAATTCCAACATCTCCTTTGGCACGCATAAGGTTAGTAAGCTCAAATAGATGATCACCAAACATAGGATCACTAGTATTCATCTTACTCAAGGCAATAGACTTATGGAGAATTTCATCAAGATTTTTCAAGGAATAATCTGGAAACCGTTCCTCAAGAAATTTCCATATAGTGTAGGCACACTTAAGAGTAGGCAAACATCCAATCAAGTTTCTAGGCAATCCTCTAATGATAAGTTCGGCAGTTCTAAGATTCCTAATCATGTCAATTGACTCATCATGGGTAGGATGCATAGGATCAACATAAGGTGCACAAGGGCTAGCAATGTACTTGTTCAAATGATATTGATTGAAAATTACAAGCATCTCATTTTTCCACTCATGAAAATACTCTCCATCAAGAATAGGCACTCTATGTCTAAGACTCCCCAAAGTAGACTCATCCATCTTCCTCCAATGGTGATTAAACCAAGGCAATGGAGACCAAAGCTCTGATACCACTTGTACGACCTTGAGAAGAGGTGTCTAGAGGGGGGGGGGTGATTAGACACTAAGTACCAAAGTTGCAGTTTTTAAGTTTAAGTGGAGTTTAAGCACAAGTTTAACATTCACAATACATATCAAGCAAGTATGCAAGAGTATATGGGCAGCGGAAAGTAAAGCATGCAACTTGCAAGAATGTAAAGGGAAGGGTTTTGGAGGATTCAAACGCAATTGGAGACACGGATGTTTTTGGCGTGGTTCTGATAGGTGGTGCTATCGTACATCCACGTTGATGGAGACTTCAACCCACGAAGGGTGACGGTTGCGCGAGTCCACGGAGGGCTCCACCCACGAAGGGTCCACGAAGAAGCAACCTTGTCTATCCCACCATGGACGTCGCCCCGAAGGACTTGCCTCACTAGCGGTAGATCTTCACGAAGTAGGCAATCTCCTTGTCCTTACAAACTCCTTGGTTCAACTCCAAAATCTTGTCGGAGGCTCCCAAGTGACACCTAGCCAATCTAGGAGGCACCACTCTCCAAGAAGTAACAAATGGTGCGTTGATGATGAACTCCTTGCTCTTGTGCTTCAAATGATAGTCTCCCCAACACTCAACTCTCTCTCATAGGTTTTGGATCTGGTGGAAAGAAGATTTGAGTGGAAAGCAACTTGGGGAAGCCTAGAGATCAAGATTCATATGGTAGGAATGGAATATCTTGGCCTCAACACATGAGTAGGTAGTTCTCTCTCAAAAAATGTATGCTGGAAGTGTAGGTTTAGTCTGATGGCTCTCTCCCGAATGAAGAGGAGGTGGAGGGGTATATATAGCCTCCACACAAAATCTATCTGTTACACACAATCTACCAAACTCGGTGGGACCGAATCGTTAAACTCGGTCAGACCGATTTAGCAAATAATGTGACCGTTAGGTTTTTCGGTGGGACCGAAATGCAACTCGGTAGAGCCGATATGGTTAGGGTTAGGGCATAACGTAATCTCGGTGAGACCGATTACACAAACTCGGTAGGACCGATTTTGGTAATAAGCTTTCCAGAGAGTTGGTCAGGCAAACTCGGTTTGACCGATTACACAAACTCGGTGGAACCGATTTTGGTAATAAGTTAACCAGGAAGTTTGCATTGTAATCTCGGTAGTACCGATTGCTCAAACTCGGTGGGACCAATTTTGGTAATGGACATACACAGAGAGATTACAATCCCATCTCGGTGAGACCGAGATCCCTATCGGTTAGACCGATTTGCCTAGGGTTTGTGGCAGTGGCTATGACATCAAAACTCGGTGGCGCCGGATAGAAAGAATCAGTGGGGCCGAGTTTGACCTTAGGTTTAGGACACTTGTGTGGAAGTGGGAAAGTAGTTGAGGATTTTGGAGCATATCACTAAGCACCGTGGAGCAAGAAACTCATTAAGCAACACCTCATCCCTCCTTGATAGTATTGGCTTTTCCTATAGACTCAATATGATCTTGGATCACTAAAATATAAAATGAAGAGTCTTGAGCTTGAAGCTTGAGCCAATCCTTTGTCCTTAGCATCTTGAAGGAGTTCCCACATCCTTTAGTCCATGCCACTCCATTGTTGAACTTATCTGAAACATACTAGATAAAAGTGTTAGTCCAACAAGAGGTATGTTGACATTAATTACCAAAACCACCTAGGGAGCACTTGTGCTTTCAACCACACACGGCTAAGAGATCAAGAGATCAACTGTTGTGTCTATTGGGTGCCCCCTGCCCCCGTATATAAAGGAGCAAGGGGAGGAGGCGGCCGGCCAGGGAGAGGCGCGCCAAGGGGGAGTCCTACTCCCACTAGGAGTAGGACTCCTCCTATTTCCTAGTAGGAGTAGGAGAGGGGAATGGAAAGGGAGTGGAGGAGAAGGAAAGAGGGGGGCCGGCCCCCTTGCCCTAAACCAATTCGGTTTGGGCCTTGGGGGGCGTGCCCCACACTCCCCTTGCTGCCCTCTATTTCCACTAAGGCCCATGTAGGCCCATTAAGCCCCACCCGGGGGGTCCGGTAACCCCCTCGGTACTCCGGTAAAATCCCGATTTCACCCGGAACACTTCCAACATCCAAATATAGGCTTCCAATATATCAATCTTCATGTCTCAACCATTTCGAGACTCCTCGTCATGTCCGTAATCACATCCGGGACTCCGAACAACCTTCGGTACATCAAAACTCATAATATAACTATCATCGAAACCTTAAGTGTGCAGACCCTACGGGTTCGAGAACTATGTAGACATGACCGAGACATGTTTCCGGTCAATTACCAATAGCGGAACCTGCATGCTCATATTGGCTCCTACATATTCTACGAAGACCTTTATCGGTTAAACCGCATAACAACATACGTTGTTCCCTTTGTCAATGGTATGTTACTTGCCCGAGATTCGATCATTGGTATCTCAATACCTAGTTCAATCTCGTTACCGGCAAGTCTCTTTACTCGTTATGTAATGCATCATTCCGTAACTAACTCATTAGTTACATTGCTTGCAAGGCTTATAGTGATGTGCATTACCGAGAGGGCCTAGAGACACCTCTCCGACAATCGGAGTGAAAAATCCTGATCTCGAAATACGCCAACTCAACATGTACCTTCGGAGACACCTGTAGAGCTCCTTTATAATCACCCAGTTACATTGTGACGTTTGGTAGCACACAAAGTGTTCCTTCGGTAAACGGGATTTGCATAATCTCATAGTCATAGGAACATGTATAAGTCATGAAGAAAGCAATAGCAACATACTAAACGATCAAGTGCTAAGCTAACGGAATGGGTCAAGTCAATCACATCATTCTTTAATTATGTGATCCCGTTAATCAAATGACAACTCATGTCTATGGCTAGGAAACTTAACCATCTTTGATTCAACGAGCTAGTCAAGTAGAGGCATACTAGTGACACTCTATTTGTCTATGTATTCACACATGTATCAAGTTTCCGGTTAATACAATTCTAGCATGAATAATAAACATTTATCATGAAATAAGGAAATAAATAATAACTTTATTATTGCCTCTAGGGTATATTTCCTTCAGTCTCCCACTTGCACTAGAGTCAATAATCTAGTTCACATCATCATGTGATTTAACACCAATATTCATATATGTATATGATTAATACCCATAGTTCACATCGTCATGTGATCAACACTCAAAGGGTTTACTAGAGTCAATAATCTAGTTCACATTGCTATGTGATTAACACCCAAAGAGTACTAAGGTATGATCATGTTTTGCTTGTGAGAGAAGTTTAGTCAATGGGTCTGTCATATTCAGAGCCGTATGTATTTTGCAAATAATCTATGTCTACAATGCTCTGCACTAATCTACTCTAGCTAATTGCTCCCACTTTCAATATGTATCCAGATTGAGATTTAGGGTCATCTGGATCGGTGTAAAGCTTGCACCGATGTAACTCTTTACGACGGGCTCTTTTGTCACCTCCATAATTGAGAAATATTTCCTTTGTCCTCACTAAGGATATTCTTGACCGCTGTCCAGTGATCTACTCTTAGATCAAGATTATACTCCCTTGCCAAACTCATAGCAAGGTATACAATAGGTCTGGTACACAACATAGCATACTTTATAGAACCTATGACTGAGGCATAGGGAATAATTTTTCATTCTCTTTCTATTTTCTGCCATGGTCGGGTTTTGAGTCTTACTCAACTTCACACCTTGCAACACAGGCAAGAACTCCTTCTTTGACTGTTCTATTTTGAACTACTTCAATATTTTATCAAGGTATGTATTCATTGAAAAATCTCATCAAGCGTCTTGATCTATCTCTATAGATCTTGATGCTCAATGTGTAAACAGCTTCACCAAGGTCTTTCTTTGAAAAACTCTTATTCAAGTATAGTTTTATGCTATCTAGAATTTCTATATCATTTCCAATCAACAATATGTCATCAACATATAGTTTTAGAAAATGCTACAGAGCTCCCACTCACTTTTTTGTAAATACAGGCTTCTCCAAAAGTCTGTATAAAACCATATGCTTTGATCAACTCATCAAAGCGTATATTCCAACTCCGAGATGCTTGCACCAGTCCATAGATGGATCGCTGGAGCTTGCACATTTTGTTAGCACCTTTAGGATTGACAAAACCTTCTGGTTGCATCATATACAATTCTTCATTAATAAATCCATTAAGGAATGCAGTTTTGACATCCATTTGCCAGATTTCATAAAATGTGGCAATTGCTAACATGATTCGGACAGACTTAAGCATCGATACGAGTGAGAAAATCTCATCGTATTCAACACCTTGAACTTGTCGAAAAACTTTTTGCGATAAGTCGAGCTTTGTAGATAGTAACAGTATTTATCAGCATCTGTCTTCCTCTTGAAGATCCATTTATACAATATGGCTTGCCGATCATCGGGCAACTCCACCAAAGTCCACACTTTGTTCTCATACATGGAGACTATCTCAAATTTCATGGCCTCAAGCCATTTTGCGGAATCTGGGCTAATCATCGCTTCCTCATAGTTCGTAGGTTCATCATGGTCTAGTAACATGACTTCCAGAATAGGATTACCGTACCACTTTGGTGTGGACTGTACTTTGGAAGACCTACGAGGTTCTGTAGTAACTTAATTTGAAGTTTCATGATCATCATCATTAGCTTCCTCACTATTGGTGTAGGAATCACTGGAACTGATTTCTGTGATGAACTACTTTCCTATTCGGGAGAAGGTACAATTACCTTATCAAGCTCTACTTTCCTCCCACTCACTTCTTTCGAGAGAAACTCCTTCTCTAGAAAGGATCCATCTTAGCAATGGATATCTTGCTTTTGGATCTGTGATAGAAGGTGTACCCAATAGTTTCCTTTGGGTATTCTATGAAGACGCACTTCTACGATTTGGGTTCGAGTTTATCAGGTTGAAACTTTTTCACATAAGCATCGCATACCCAAACTTTAATAAATGACAACTTTGGTTTCTTGCCAAACCACAATTCATAAGGCGTCTGATACGTCCATTTTGCATCATGCTTTTATATCAATATTTATTGCATTATGGGCTGTTATTACACATATATGTCAATACTTATGGCTATTCTCTCTTATTTTACAAGGTTTACCATGAAGAGGGGGGATGCCGGCAGCTGGAATTCTGGCTAGAAAAGGAGCAAACATTGGAATTCTATTCTGCACTGCTCCAAAAATCCTGAAACTCCACGAAACATGTTTTTGGAATAAATAAGAATTATTGGGCAAAAGAAATACATCAGGGGGCCCACACCCTGTCTAGGAGGGTGGTGGGGGCGCCCCCCTACTGGGCGCACCCCTGTCTCCTGGGCCCCCTGGTGGGCCCCCGGTGTCCATCTTCTGCTACATGAGAGCTTTTACCCTAGAAAAAATCGTGGGCAAGCTTACGGGACGAAACTCCGCCACCACGAGGTGGAACCAATCTAGGGCTCTGGTGGAGTTGTTCTGCCGGGGACACTTCCTCCGGGAGGGGGAAATCATCACCAACGTCATCACCAATGATCCTCTCATCGGGAGGGGGTCAATCTCCATCAACATCTTCACCAGCACCATCTCCTCTCAAAACCCTAGTTCATCTCTTGTATCCAATCTTGTATCAAAACCACAAATTGGTACCTGTGGGTTGCTAGTAGTGTTGGTTACTCCTTGTAGTTGATGCTAATTGGTTTACTTGGTGGAAGATCATATGTTCAGATCCTTTATGCATATTATTACTCCTCTGATTATGAACATGAATATGCTTTGTGAGTAGTTACGTTTGTTCCTGAGGACATGGGTGAAGTCTTGCTATTAGTAGTCATGTGAATTTGGTATTCGTTCGATATTTTGATGAGATGTATGTTGTCTTTTCCTCTAGTGGTGTTATGTGAACGTCGACTACATGACACTTCACCATTATTTGGGCCTAGAGGAAGGCATAGGGAAGTAATAAGTAGATGATGGGTTGCTAGAGTGACAGAAGCTTAAACCCTAGTTTATGCGTTGCTTCGTTAGGGGCTGATTTGGATCCATATGTTTAATGCTGTGGTTAGGTTTACCTTAATACTTCTTTTGTAGTTGCGGACGCTTTCAATAGGGGTTAATCATAAGTGGGATGCTTGTCCAAGTAAGGGCAGTACCCAAGCACTGGTCCACCCACATATCAAATTATCAAAGTACGGAACGCGAATCATATGAACGTGATGAAAACTAGCTTGACGATAATTCCCATGCGTCCTCGGGAGCTTCTTTCTCATTATTAGAAATTGTCCAGGCTTATCCTTTGCTACATAAAGGATTGGGCCACCTTGCTGCACTTTATTTACTTTATTTACTTGTTACTCATTACTATTTATCTTATCACAAAACTATCTATCACCTACAATTTCAGTGCTTGCAGAGAAAACCTTACTGAAAACCGCTTATCATTTCCTTCTGCTCCTCGTTGGGTTCGACACTCTTACTTATCGAAAGGACTACGATAGATCCCCTACACTTGTGGGTCATCAAGACTCTTTTAAAGCGCCGTTGCGGGTGTGTAGCGCTTTTGGTGAGTGAAACTTGGTAAGGAAACATTTATATAGTGTGCTGAAATTTTACATTACTTGTCACTATGGAAACTAATCCTTTGAGGGGCTTGTTCGGGGTATCTTCACCCCGACCATAAGAGCAAAGAGTTGCTCCTCAACCTACTGAACTTTATGAAAATATTTACTTTGAGATTCCTTCGGGTATGATAGAGAAACTGCTAGCTAATCCATTTGCAGGAGATGGAACATTGCATCCCGATTTACTCCTTATCTTTGTGGATGAAGTCTGTGGATTATTTAAGATTGCAGGTATTCCCGATGATGTTGTCAAAAGGAAGGTCTTCCCTTTATCTTTGAAGGGAGATGCATTGACATGGTATAGGCTGTGTGATGATATGAGATCTTGGAATTATAAGCGATTGAAGTTGGAATTTCACCAGAAGTTCTATGCTATGCATCTTGTTCATCGTGATCGTAATTACATATACAATTTCTAGCCTCGCGAAGGAGAAAGCATCGCTCAAGCTTGGGCGAGGCTTAAGTCAATGCTATATTCATGCCCCAATCATGAGCTCTCCCGGGAAATGATTATTCAAAACTTTTATGCTCGACTTTCTCTTAATAATCACAACCTGCTCGATACTTCCTGTGCTGGTTCTTATATGCTGAAGACTATTGATTTCAAATGGGACTTATTGGAAAGAACTAAACGCAACTCTGAAGATTGGGGTTCTAACGATGGTAAGGAGTCAGGTATGACACCTAAGTTCGATTGTGTTAAATCTTTTATGGATACCGATGCTTTTCGTGGATTTAGCGCTAAGTATGGACTTGACTCTGAGATAGTAGCTTCTTTCTGTGAATCTTTTGCTACTCACGTTGATCTCCCTAAAGAGAAGTGGTTTAAATATAATCCTCCTGTTGAAGTGAAAGTAGTTGCACCTATTACAGTTGAAGAAAAGACTATCACCTATAGTGATCCTATTGTTCCTACTACTTATGTTGAGAAACCTCCTTTTCCTTTTAGGATAAGATCATGCTAAAACTTCGACTATTGTTCGTAAGAGCAATACTAGGACTTATACACCTCCTGAGCAAATCAATGTTGAACCTAGTATTGCTATGGTTAAAGATCTCTTGGATGATGATTTAGATGGGCATGTTATTTATTTCTGTGATGAATCTGCTAATATTGCTAGACCAGATACTAAGATACATAGACCTGTCGTAGGCATGCCTGTTATTTCTGTTAAAATAGGAGATCATTGTTATCATGGCTTATGTGATATGGGTGCTAGTGCTAGTGCGATACCCTATGATCTATATAAAGAAATTATGCACGACATCGCACCCGTTGAATTAGAAGACATTGATGTCACCACTAAGCTTGCTAATAGGGATACCATTAAACCAGTTGGGATTGTTACAGACGTTGAAGTCTTGTGTGGGAAGGTTAAATACCCTGCTGATTTTCTTGTTCTTGGCTCCCCACAAGATGATTTTTGTCCCATTAGTTTTGGTAGACCCTTCTTGAATACAGCTAGTGCTAAGATTGATTGTGAAAAAGATACTGTCACCGTTGGCATAGATGGTATGTCTCATGAGTTTAATTTTGCTAAGTTTCGTAGACAACCTCATGATAGGGAACCACCTTGTAAGGACGAGATTATTGGTCTTGCTTCCATTTCCGTGCCTCCTACTGATCCGTCAGAACAATATTTGCTAGACCATGAAAACGATATGTTTATGAAGGAAAGAAGGGAAATAGATGAAGTGTTCCTTAAACAGGAACCTATGCTGAAACATAACCTTCCCGTTGAAATTCTTGGGGATCCTCCTCCACCCAAGGGTGATCCCGTGTTTGAAATCAAACCATTACCTGATAATCTTAAGTATGCTTATCTTGATGAAAAGAAAATATATCCTGTTATTATTAGTGCTAACCATTCAGAGCAAGAAGAAGAAAGATTATTGAAAACTCTGAAGAAGCACCGAGCAGCTATTAGATATACTCTGGATGATCTCAAGGGCATTAGTCCCACATTATGCCAACACAAAATTATAGTGGAAAAAGATGCCAAACCAGTTAGAGATCCTCAACGACGACTAAATCCCAAGATGAAGGAAGTGGTAAGAAAGGAGATACTAAAGCTCCTTGAGGCAGGTATAAATTATCCCGTTGCTGATAGTGAATGGGTAAGCCCTGTCCATTGTGTTCCTAAAATGGGAGGTATTACCGTTGTTCCTAATGAGAAAGATGAATTGATCCTGCAAAGAATTATTACAGGTTATAGGATGGTGATTCATTTCCCTAAGTTAAATAAAGCTACTAAGAAAGATCATTACCCTTTACCTTTTATTGATCAAATGCTAGAAAGACTATCCAAACACACACATTTCTGCTTTCTAGATGGTTATTCTAGTTTCTCTCAAATACCTATGTCAGCGAAGGATAAATCTAAACTACTTTTACTTGCCCTTTTGGTACTTTTGCTTATAGATGTATGCCTTTTGATTTATGTAATGCACATGCTACCTTTCAAAGATGCATGATGGCTATATTCTCTAATTTTTGTGAAAAGATTTGTGAGGTATTCATGGATGATTTCTCCATTTATGGATCCTCTTTTGATGATTGTTTGAGCAACCTTGATCGAGTTTTGCAGAGATGCGAAGACACTAGTCTCGTCCTGAATTGGGAAAAGTGTCACTTTATGGTTAATGAAGGCATTGTCTTGGGGCATAAGATTTCCGAGAGAGGTATTGAAGTTGACAAAGCCAAAGTTGATGCTATTGAAAAGATGCCATGTCCCAAGGACATAAAAGGTATAAGAAGTTTCCTCGGTCATGCGGTTTTATAGGAGGTTCATTAAGGACTTTTCTAAAATCTCTAGGCCTCTGACTAATTTATTGCAAAAAGATATTCCTTTTGTCTTTGATGATGATTGTGTAGAAGCATTTGAAATACTTAAGAAAGCTTTGATCACTTCACCTATTGTTCAGCCACCTGATTGGAATTTACCCTTTGAAATTATGTGCGATGCTAGTGATTATGCTGTAGGTGCTGTTCTAGGACAAAGAGTCGATTAGAAATTGAATGTTATCCAGTATGCTAGTAAGACTCATGATACTGCCCAGAAAAATTATGCTACCACTGAAAAAGAATTCTTAGCAGTTGTGTTTGCATGCGATAAGTTTAGACATTATATTGTTGATTCCAAAGGTACTATTCACACTGATCATGCTGCTATTAAATATCTTATGGAAAAGAAAGATGCTAGGCCTAGACTCATTAGATGGGTTCTCCTGCTCCAAGAATTTGATTTGCATATTATTGATAGAAAGGGAGTTGAGAACCCCATTGCAGACAACTTGTATAGGTTAGAGAATGTTCTCGATGACCCACTGCCTATTGATGATAGCTTTCCTGATGAACAATTAGCGGTCATTAATGCTTCTCGTACTGCTACTTAGTATGCTGATTATGCTAATTACATTGTTGCTAAATTTATACCTCCTAGTTTCACATACCAGCAAAAGAAAAAGTTCTTTTATGATTTAAGACATTACTTCTGGGATGACCCACACCTTTATAAAGAAGGATGTCACGCCCAATATGCGACCCTATCCAAAAAGAACTCGAAGGTCCAACCAAGGATAGACCCGCATATTGAAACGCTTTTGCAAGGAGGATATCATTACATCAACATTACATAATAGATGGGGATACATGCAAAAGGCATACAATGCCACATGAATACAACATCATCTTACATAATAGCATCATCCAACTACGGATGAAACACAAACAGAAACTCAAACGACATCCACCCTTCTAGCCCAGGCTGCCGACCTGGAACCTATCCCCTGATCGAAGAAGAAGCAGAAGGAGAACTCCAAAACAAGCAAACATCGCTCTCGCGTCAAGATCATCGCATAACCTACACCTGCAACTGTTGTTGTAGTAATCTGTGAGCCACGAGGACTCAGCAATTCCATTACCATGGGTATCAAGACTAGCAAAGCTTAATGGGAAAGGAAGGGGTAAAGTGGTGAGGTTGCAGCAGCGGCTAAGCAAGTATGGTGGCTAACATACGCAAATAAGAGCGAGAAGAGAAGGAAAGGAACGGTCGTGAAGCTAGCAATGATCAAGAGGTGATCCTGAACTCTTACTTACGTCAAACATAACCCAAAACCGTGTTCACTTTCCGGACTCCGCCGAGAAGAGACCATCACGGCTACACACGCGGTTGATGCGTTTTAATTCGAATCAGGTGTCAAGTTATCTACAACAGGACATTAACAAATACCCATCTGCCACATAACCGCGGGCACGACTTTCTAAAGATAATACCCTACAGGGGTGTCCCAACTTAGCCCATGATAAGCTCTCGCGATCAACGAAGGATATACCTTCTCCCAGGAAGACCCGATCAGTCTCAGAATCCCGGTTTACAAGACATTTCGACAATGGTAAAACAAGACCAGCAAGACCAACCGCCGTGCCGACAAATCCCGATAGGAGCTGCACATATCTCGTTCTCAGGGCACACCGGATAAGCTAAGCGTACAGGTACCAACGAATCCAAGTTGCCAAGGAATGGTCCCGCACGGTGCTCTAGTTTGGACCAACACTCGGAGGAGCACTGCCCCAGGGGGGGGGGTAAAATAAAGATGACCCTCGGGCTCCGGAAACCCAAGGTAAAAGGGCTAGGTGAGGCAAATGGTAAAACCAAGGTTGGGCCTTGCTGGAGGAGTTTTGTTCAAAGCGAACTGTCAAGGGGGTCCCATAAATCACCCAACCGTGTAAGGAACGCAAAATCCGGGAACATAACACCGGTATGACGGAAACTAGGGTGGCAAGAGTGGAACAAAACACCAGGCATAAGGCCGAGCCTTCCACCCTTTACCAAGTATATAGATGCATTAATTAAATAAGAGATATTGTGATATCCCAACATAATCCTGTCCACCATGGGGCAATCTTCAACTTCACCTGCAACTAACAACGCTATAAGAGGGCTGAGCAAAGCGGTAATATAGCCAAGCAATGGTTTGCTATGAGGGGTGACAAAGTTAGAGGCTGACATGGCAATTTGGGAGGCTTGATAGAACAAGGGATAGGTAGCGCAGCATAGCGATAGAACGAAGCAACTAGCATAGCAATGATAGTAGTGAGATCCAAGGTGACGGTCATCTTGCCTAAAATCCCGCTAGGAAGAAGACTGAGTCCATGAAGGAGATGAAGCCACGAAGACGAACCAAGCGTAGACGAACGAATCCTCATGATCGCAACAAAACGGGAACTATCGAGAAGAAGCACACAACATAGTAGACACACCACACATGACAAGGCATGATGCGCAACCAAGTATGATGCATGACAAGGCTACATGAAGCTACTCATGGCAAGAGATGATGCATACAAGAGCAACACATCAAAACAAGTTTAAATGAGGCCGGGAACATGTAACAAATCCGGTAAGGCCTCATATGCAAGTTTCAAAGTTGGTCCAGAACTGAATAAACCTTATATTCAAGTAGTTAAACAGCACGTTAAGATGCACCAAGATGATCTACACGAGATTCTAGTCAAGTTACATATAAAGTTCGTTTAATTCGGAGCTACAACCTAGAAGATATGAGCAAAACAAGTCAAACATGTCATTGATGCTAAATGCATCCAAACATCAAGCAAACACCTCAAAACAAGGATGCAACATGATAATATGAAACTACATGCAAATCTAAGCAAGTTTCATATAGAGCACACTCAAAACGGAGCAACGGTTCAACACACTCTATACCAGTTTAAAGGACAAGCTGTCCAAAACAACAACTAGGCATCTAGCAAGCATCAAAACAACATGCTACAACACCTCAACATAATAACAAAAGGCATGTTCATGAAGTACAGGTAAAGCATGGAACACTGAGCTATCTCCAGAAATCACTAGAACATGTTCAAAAGGACATGGAAAGATTGCAAATAATAACAGTTTCAGGCTTAGCAGAAATAACATCAGGTTGCAATGTTTAGAACTATCAAACAACATGTTACAAAAACTTATCATGGCAAACAAAGGCACGGAATGAATCTAATAATTTCATATAACAAAAGTCCCTTACTGACCATGAGCCAAAGGGGCACAGAAAATATGATGGCACCCATGTAAACATGGCAAATGATATGACAGATTCATACATGGCAGGAACAACAATAAGTAGGCATGTTGGTGAGCTTGAACCACTCACCACAGAGCAATACATGGCATTACAAGGTAACCAACATTAAGAAGACATATTTATGAAGCTAAACATGGCAAGACCAAGTTCATAGGGTACATGGATCACTAATAACAATCATGGCAACATTGAACTTAATGTTAACATGCTGACAGCAACATTATTTTGCAAATTTGGAGCAAGATTACAACATGTTACAGCAAGCTATAAATGCAACCAGGGGCATGGTTGGATAGAGCATAACATGTATAACAAAACATCCTTAGTGAACATCTCTAGATTATGCATAGAATGACTTGTAGCAGCAGGTTTACATAGCATCATGATATAGCAGATTCAGACTAGCAAAACAGCAACAACAAGTACACTACTTAACAAGCTCGATGCACTCACTACAAGACCCAACAAAATACATGGATGGCACCAATGTGAATATGGCATGATGTAGAACAAAACACATGTAGAGCTCATGCTCATAGGATGCACACATCAAATGCAACAAAAATGACAAATCACCAAGTTATAACAGTTTCAGCAGATTAACATCATATAGCACACTTGCAACGATGATTAGGGCGTCAAGATGACCTCAAAAAAACATGGCACAATGGAATTAAATGAAGAGCATCTCACAACGAACATTTTGATATATAGCACGCACAAAATGGAGCAGCATGCAAGAAGTTATGATGCGTTGAACACGGCATGAAAATGTTGCTGAAACAGGGACTTAGACGAAAATATACCCTCCAAAAAGTCAACCCGGGACGAGGACGAACGGGACGGAGGGATCTAGGGCGCGGTGGAGGCGTTTGGTTCGGGGAGTGGGTGGATTTGGTCCCACTCCCATATCTGGCCGGAGATCTCGCCGGAGACGGCGACGGAGGCCGGCGATGAGGGGCGATGGGGAGGCCAGCGGGTGGCGACGGCGGGAGCCGGAGGCGGGCGGAAGCGCCCTGGGTCGGAGGCGGGCGGCTCCAGGAGGCGAGGCGGCGGGGAGGAGGCAGGCGAAGGGCGGCGAAGGCGCTGGAGGCGCGGGAGAGAGAGAGTGTGGGCTCGGGTCGCCACGTGGGAGGTCTAGCGGGTGAGCGAGCCTGCCCGGCCGGGAGCTCCATGGCGGGAGGATCTGGCCGAGAGGCAAGGCGGCGGCGGTGGTGGCGGGCGCGCCAGCTGGTCACCTGCGGGCGGCGGGGCGGCAGCGGCGGCAGATCTGGCCGGCCCCCGGATGGGCTCCATGGCGGGCGTGAGGACGGCGGTGAAGGACAAGTGACGGGCGCTGGTTGGCCGGGGGGAGCGGGGCGGACGTGTCCTGCTGTAGGCGGACATGTCCGGCGGCGCGGAGGGAGGTTTTTAGGGTTTGGACCGAGAATTTCGGGGGAGAGGGCATATATATAGGTAGAGGGAGCTAGGAGACTCCAAATGAGGAGCGGTTTTCGGCCACGCGATCGTGATCGAACGGCGGAGAGCATGGAGGGGGTTTAGATGGGTTTTGGGCCACTTTGGAGGCGTGTTGGGCTGCACATAAAAGAGGCTTTTACGGTACCCCGGCTAACCTTTGGAGTATCAAACGGACTCCAAATGGCACAAAACTTGACAAGCGGTCTACCGGTGCTATACCAAGGCCGCGTGGCAAACCTCGGTCCATTTCGAGAACGTTTAACACCCGCTCACAAAAAGAGACAAGAAGGGAACACCGGGTGACATAGGAGTGCCGTATTGCAAAACGGACAACGGGGAAAATGCTCGGATGCATGAGGCGAACACGTATGCAAAATAAGATGCACATGATGACATGGCAAAATGCAACACGCAAGCAAATGACATGGCAACGCCGACGAATGACTGGCAGACACCTGGCGCAAAGGATCCGGGGCGTTACAACACTCCTCCACTAACAAGAGATCTCGTCCCGAGATCTTAGGACCGAGACGGAAGGGCAAAAGGGATTAGGTGAAACAAGAACTCAAGAGAAGAAGCAAGGAATCGACAGCACTCGAGAAGAAGAGAGGAACGACGAGAATGACGAGAATCGAAAGCTCATGGAATCAGATAGACTTTGAAACCACTCCGATTAGAACGAGATAAGAAACGAATAAGATTGAAAGGATTTAGGCAGCACTCCGGCTGAAACATGGAGGAATAGAACACAAGCTTGAGAGGATGGAATGATACTTGATGAATACATGACACAAAAACCTCCGGAAAGAATTGAAAGAGTTGAAGGAAAAGAATGGAGAAGAAAATGACAACTTGTGCCACGAACGAAATTGAAAGTAACCTTAGAAGAAAAGATTGAACGGAGTTGTTGAGATAATCAACAACGAAAAGAATTAGCTTGTCGTGGACTTATGGATAACATCTCAAAATCATAAGGTGATAACCGGCCACAAACGGAAATGATTGGATAGGTGAGAAGAACGAAGAAATGCAAAACTCCACTTCGAAAGAATATGGAGAATTAATTACACTTTGAGACGCGAGAAGAAAAGATACTTGAGCTCCTTCAATTAGAATCTTGATGAACTCTTGAAGACTGAATTAAATCATGAAGAACCACCATGAAGAACTTCGGTGACAAAAGATGATGAGATAGGAATGAAGGATGAAAAGAATAAGCTAAAGCATTGCGTCGATTTAGATGGAGGTTCCGACGAGATGGCCGAGGAAATTTGAACTCCGGAAAAGAAAAGATGAAAACACTTGGAACTAGAATTTATTCATCAAGAACAAACTCCAAAGGAAAAGATCAATCACTTGGATGAAATAAGAATAAGATTTATTGTATGCTTATCCTTCATCAGATTAAATTGATGACAAGCAATGGATTTAGCATACTACTTATTCTTCTTGAAAAGGATCGAGAAGTGACATATCGCAGACTTGAGAAGGTCTTCATGAACCACCGGTAGGGTTGAAAAGAACTAATGAATATATGTGATAATCAAGGAAAAAAATCTTGAATGAACCACCGTAAGAATTCAAAAATGACTGATGAAATAGAATGAACCACTTGGAAGAATTAGAAGAACCAATATACTAGAGGGGATTTAGATGCAAAAGAACAAGAGATCATGAGCTGATTAAAGAACACTTGAATGAAGCATCGAGATAATTGGATAATGGTAGCTGAAATGTGAGGACAATGAATTCTTCTGGAATGATGGCCTTCGGTGAAAAGAAACAGAAATCAACTCCTGAAATACTCCGGATGGATACAAAAAGAATATAACTGACAAATGGAATAATTTGAGAAGATAACATGAAGCTAGAACCACAAAACTTTGAGAGAACGGGCAAGATTTAGAGGAAAAAATCTTATTCGATCTTCAAATGTCGATGGAAAACACCACCAAAATTACTGAGATACTCCGGGGAAATGAAAAGCGAAGGGGGTTGAGCCAACAATGAAAATGATTTGAAATCGATCTTGGAGAAGGCATGTGACTGATGTGATCCATTCTTACATCACACTTGAAAAGAATTGAGAATAACTCTGGGGAAAAGAAAAGAGTCAAGTAACATCCTGGGAAAAGACCTGTGGGTTAGGGCCCACTAAAAGAAAACACCGTTGAAAAGGATTGTTGAAGAGATAGATGATGCACTGGAACAATTGAAATATTTGAATGAGGTGACACCCTTGAATTAATTCGAACACAGACAAATCTCTTGAGATGTCTTGAACACTCCGGAAGGATAAACTTGAGAGGTGATCGAGCAGGGAAAACACTTGACCCGCGGAAAAGAATATGATCAACCCGAAAAAAAACTTGAATTGATTTCACCGGAAAAGAGATGAAGAATGTCAAACAAAAGAGAATTCACCAGTTGAAACAATTGAGGGAAGACTGAAGAGGCTCCGTACGAATGAAATTGATGGTCTAAACAGACTCAGACTCTGGGAAGAAGAGGGTGGGAGGGCGGGAAAACAAAGGCAACTTGGAAGGGGGAACCGACGAATATCTTGAAGAGAAAACACCGGTTGAAATCATTGAGGAAAGAAAGCAAAGACTTCACACGAGTATGATGGATACTCGATTACAGACTCCGGCTCCGAGAAGAAAAAGGGGTGGGTGGGTGGGAAAAGAAAACAACTAAGGATAGAACTTGGCAAAGATGAAGAGGCTCAAGTCAACTTGACGAGAAATGCACCGGACAAAAGAGGATGGACAACTCACGAAACTAACCACGTGATCCTAAAGAAAAAATTGAATGGGAAGAGGAGTAATTCAAAACACCTACGTCAAGATTCCTCACCAGAGCGACGAAGAGGCTGAGGAGTAAAAAGAATTCCTACTCTCTAATATAACTAGACTCCGAAAACAGTTTTATTCTAGACTCAACAACGGCCAAACTACACGATCAATCAAGGGGGGCTCCTAAGGTCGGTCGAGGCTCTGATACCAACTTGTCACACCCAATATGCGACCCTATCCAAAAGGAACTCGAAGGTCCCACCAAGGATAGACCCGCATATTGAAATGCTTTTGCAAGGTGGATATCATTACATCAACATTACATAATAGATGGGGATACATACAAAAGGCATACAATGCCACATGAATACAACATCATCTTACATAAGAGCATCATCCGACTATGGATGAAACACAAACAGAAACTCAAACGACATCCACCCTGCTAGCCCAGGCTGCCGACCTGGAACCTATCCCCTGATCGAAGAAGAAGCAGAAGGAGAACTCCAAAACAAGCAAACATCGCTCTCGCGTCAAGATCATCGCATAACCTGCAATTGTTCTTGTAGTAATCTGTGAGCCACGAGGACTCAGCAATCCCATTACCATGGGCATCAAGACTAGCAAAGCTTAATGGGAAAGGAAGGGGTAAAGTGGTGAGGTTGCAGCAGCGGCTAAGCAAGTATGGTGGCTAACATACGCAAATAAGAGCGAGAAGAGAATCAAAGGAACGGTCGTGAAGCTAGCAATGATAAAGAGGTGATCCTGAACTCCTACTTACGTCAAACATAACCCAAAACCATGTTCACTTCCCGGAATCCGCCGAGAAGAGACCACCACAGCTACACATGCGGTTGATGCCTTTTAATTCGAATCAGGTGTCAAGTTATCTACAACCGGACATTAATAAATTCCCATATGCCACATAACCGCGGGCATGGCTTTCGAAAGATAATACCCTGCAGGGGTGTCCCAAATTAGCCCATGATAAGCTCTCGCGATCAACGAAGGATATACCATCTCCCAGGAAGACCCGATCAGTCTCGGAATCCCGATTTACAAGACATTTCGACAATGGTAAAACAAGACCAGCAAGACCACCCGCTGTGCTGACAAATCCCGATAGGAGCTGCACATATCTCGTTCTCAGGGCACACCGGATAAGCTAAGCGTACAGGTAACAACGAATCCAAGTTGCCAAGGAATGGTCCCGCACGGTGCTCTAGTTTGGACCAACACTCGGAGGAGCACTGGCCCCGGGGGGTTAAAATAAAGATGACCCTCGGGCTCCGGAAACCCAAGGTAAAAAGGGCTAGGTGAGGCAAATGGTAAAACGAAGGTTGGGCCTTGCTGGAAGAGTTTTATTCAAAGCGAACTGTCATGGGGGTCCCATAAATCACCCAACCGCGTAAGGAACGCAAAATCCGGGAACAAAACACCGGTATGACAGAAACTAGGGCAGCAAGAGTGGAACAAAACACCAGGCATAAGGCCGAGCCTTCCACCCTTTACCAAGTATATAGATGCATTAATTAAATAAGAGATATTGTGATATCCCAACATAATCCTGTCCACCATGGGGCAATCTTCAACTTCACCTGCAACTAACAACGCTATAAGAGGGGCTGAGCAAAGTGGCAACATAGCCAAGCAATGGTTTGCTAGGAGGGGTGACAAGGTTAGAGGCTGACATGGCAATTTGGGAGGCTTGATAGAACAAGGGATAGGTAGTGCAGCATAGCGATAGAACGAAGCAACTAGCATAGCAATGATAGTAGTGAGATCCAAGGTGACAGTCATCTTGCCTAAAATCCCGCTAGGAAGAAGACCGAGTCCATGAAGGAGATGAAGCCACGAAGAAGAACCAAGCGTAGACGAACGAATCCTCACGATCGCAACGACACGGGAACTATCGAGACGAAGCACACAACATAGTAAACACACTGCACATGACAAGGAATGATGCGCAACCAAGTATGATGCATTACAAGGCTACATGAAGCTACTCATGGCAAGAGATGATGCATACAAGAGCAACACATCAAAACAAGTTTAAATGAGGCCGGGAACATGTAACAATTCCGGTAAGTCGTCATATGCAAGTTTCAAAGTAGGTCCAGAACTGAATAAACCTTATGTTCGATTAGTTAAGCATCAAGTTAAGATGCACCAAGATGATCTACACAAGATTCTAGTCAAGTTACATATAAAGTTCGTTTAATTCAGAGCTACGGCCTAGAAGATATGAGCAAAACAAGTCAAACATGGCATTGATGCTAAGTGCATCCAAACATCAAGAAAACACATCAAAACAAGGATGCAACATGATAATATGAAACTACATGCAAATCTAAGCAAGTTTCATATAGAGCACACTCAAAACGGAGCAACGGTTCAACACACACTCTATACCAGTTTAAAGGACAAGCTGTCCAAAACAGCAACTAGGCATCTAGCAAGCATCAAAACAACATGCTACAACACCTCAACATAATAACAAAAGGCATGTTCATGAAGTACAGGTAAAGCATGACAAAACATGAACACTGAGCTATCTCCAGAAATCACTAGAACATACTCAGAAGGACATGGAAAGATTGCAAATAATAACAGTTTCAGGCTTAGCAGAAATAACATCAGGTTGCAATCTTTAGAGCTATCAAACAACATGCTACAGAAACTTATCATGGCAAGCAAAGGCACAGAATGATCTACTAATTGCATATAACAAAAGTCCCTTAATGACCATGAGCCAAAAGGGCACAGAAAATATGATGGCACCCATGTAAACATGGCAAATGATATGACAGATTCATACATGGCAGGAACAACAATAAGTAGGCATGCTGGTGAGCTTGAACCACACACCACAGAGAAATACATGGCATGACAAGGTAACCAACAGTAAGAAGACATATTTATGAAGCTAAACATGGCAAGACCAAGTTCATAGGGTACATGGATCACTAATAACAATCATGGCAACATTGAACTTAATGTTAACAGGCTGACAGCAACAGTATTTAGCAACTTTGGAGCAAGATTACAACATGTTACAGCAGGCTATAAATGCAACCAGGGGCATGGTTGGATAGAGCATAACATGTGTACAAAACATCCTTAGTGAACATCTCCATATTATGCATAGAATGACTTGTAGCAGCAGGTTTACATAGCATCATGATATAGCAGATTCAGACTAGCAAAACAGCAACAACAACTACACTACTTAACAAGCTCGATGCACTCACCATAAGACCCACAAAAATTCATGGATGTCACCACTGTGAATATGGCATGATGTAGAACAAAACACATGTAGAGCTCATGCTCATAGGATGCACACATCAAATGCAACAAAAATGACAAATCACCAAGTTATAACAGTTTCAGCAGATTAACATCATATAGCACACTTGCAACAATGATTAGGGCATCAAGATGACCTCGACCAAGCATGGCACAACGGAATTAAATGAAGAGCATCTCACAGCGAACATTTTGATATATAGCACGCACAAAACGGAGCAGTATGCAACAAGTTATGATGCATTGAACAGGGCATAAAAATGTTGCTGAAACAGGGACTTAGACGAAAATATACCCTCCGAAAAGTCAACCCAGGACGAGGACGAATGGGACGGAGGGATCCAGGGCGCGGTGGAGGCGTTTGGTTCGGGGAGTGGGTGGATCTGGTCCCACTCCCATATCTGGCCAGAGATCTCGCCGGAGACGGTGACGGAGGCCGGCGACGAGGGGCGATGGGGAGGCTAGCGGGTGGCGGCGGCGGGAGCCGGAGGCGGATGTCGGCGCCCTGGGTTAGAGGCGGGCTGCTCCGGGAGGCGAGGCGGCGGGAGGAGGCAGCGAAGAGGCGGCGAAGGCGGAAGTGGGCGGAGAGAGCTCGCGCTGAGGCTCGGTCGCGCCGGTGGGAGTTCTGGCGGCGAGCTCGAGGCTCGGTGGGGAGCTCCACGGCGGCGGGGAGGATGTGGCGGCCGAGAGGCAAGGCGGCGGCGGCGGCAGGCGCGCCTGCTGGTCACGGCGGCGGGCGGGCGGGCAGCGGCGACGGGATCTGGGCGCTGGCCCCGGATGGGCTCAGCGGGCGGCAGCAGGGACGGCGGCGAAGGACAAGTGGCGGGCGCTGGATTGCCGGGGGGAGCGGGGCGGACGTGTCGGCGGACATGTCCGGTGGCGCGGAGGGAGGTTTTTAGGGTTTGGACCGAGAATTTCGGTGGAGAGGGCATATATATAGGTAGAGGTAGCTAGGAGACTCCAAATGAGGAGCGGTTTTCGGCCACGTGATCGTGATCGAACGGCGGAGAGCATGGAGGGGGTTTAGATGGGTTTTGGGACACTTTGGAGGGGTGTTGGGCTGCACACAAAAGAGGCTTTTACGGTAACCCGGTTAACCATTGGAGTATCAAACGGACTCCAAATGGCACGAAACTTGACAGGCGGTCTACCGGTGCTATACCAAGGCCACGTGGCAAACCTCAGTCCATTCCGAGAACGTTTAACACCCGCTCACAAAAAGAGACAAGAAGGGGACGCCGGGTGACATAGGAGTGCCGGATTGCAAAACGGACAACGGGGAAAATGCTCGGATGCATGAGATGAACACGTATGCAAAATGAGATGCACATGATGACATAGCAAAATGTAACACACAAGCAAATGACATGGCAACGCCGACGAATAACTGGCAGACACCTGGCGCAAAGGATCCGGGGCGTTACAAAGGAGTAGATGGTGTTATTAGACGTTGTGTGCCTGAGCATGAACAGGAACATATCCTACGCAGGTGTCACTCTGAATCCTATGGAGGACACCAAACTGGAGATAGAACTGCACACAAAGTACTACAATCTGGTTTTTATTGGCCTACTCTCTTCAAGGATGCTCGTAAGTTTGTCTTATCTTGTGATGAATGCCAAAGAATAGGTAACATTAGTAGACGTCAAGAAATGCCTATGAATTATTCTCTTGTTATTGAACCATTTGATGTTTGGGGCTTTGATTATATGGGACCTTTTCCTGCCTCTAATGGTTATACACATATTTTAGTTGCTGTTGATTATGTTACTAAGTGGGTAGAAGCTATTCCAACTAGTAGTGCTGATCATAACACTTCTATTAAAATGCTTAAAGAAGTTATTTTTCCGAGGTTTGGAGTCCCTAGATATCTGATGACTGATGGTGGTTCACATTTTATTAATGGTGCTTTCCATAAGATGCTTGCTAAGTATGATTGAGGGAGTCCTGGATTAGGGGGTGTCCAGATAGCCGAACTATCACCTTTGGCCGGACTCCTGGACTATGAAGATACAAGATTGAAGACTTCGTCCCGTGTCCGGATGGGACTTTCCTTGGCGTGGAAGGCAAGCTTGGCGATACGGATATGTAGATCTCCTACCATTGTAACCGACTCTGTGTAACCCTAACCCTCTTCGGTGCCTATATAAACCGGAGGGTTTTAGTCCGTAGGACGAACAACAATCATACCATAGGCTAGCTTCTAGGGTTTAGCCTCTCTGATCTCGTGGTAGATCTACTCTTGTACTACCCATGTCATCAATATTAATCAAGCAGGAGTAGGGTTTTACCTCCATCGAGAGGGCCGAACACAGGTAAAACATCGTGTCCCTTGTCTCCTGTTACCATCCGCCTAGACGCACTGATTCGGGACCCCTACCCAAGATCCGCGGTTTTGACACCGACATTGGTGCTTTCATTGAGAGTTCCTCTGTGTCGTCATCTTTAGGCCCGATGGCTCCTCCGATCATCAACAACGATGCGGTCCAGGGTGAGACTTTTCTCCCCGGACAGATCTTTGTATTCCGCAGCTTTGCACTGCGGGCCAATTCACTTGGCCATCTAGAGCAGATTGAAAGCTACGCCCCTGGCCATCAGGTCAGATTTGGAAGTTTGAACTACACGACCGACATCCGCGGAGACTTGATCTTCGATGGGTTCGAGCTACAGCGAAGCGCGCCGCACTGTCACGATGGGCATGATCTAGCTCTGCCGCTGAACAGTGCCCTGGGGGCTGCACCAGTGTCCGCTCTGACCCTTAGCTCGGAGCCGACTGCGCAGATCGAGGACGGGTGGCTGGACACCGCCTCGGGGGCTGCGATCTCTACGGCGATTGAGCCGTACACCAACCTTGTCCTTTGCGAAGCTCGTGAGTCCAAGGCGCCGGACTCCTCTCCGGACTCCTAACCTTCTGCGCCCCTGCCAATCGAATCCGATTGGGCGCCGATCATGGAGTTCACCGTTGCGGACATCTTTCGGCACTCGCCCTTTGGCGACATCCTGGATTCACTAAAGTCTCTCTCTTTATCAGGAGAGCCCTGGCCGGACTATGGTCACGAAGGTTGGGTTGCGGACGACAAAGAAATTCAAAGCCCACCCACCACCCACTTTGTAGCCACTGTCGATGATTTAACCGACATGCTTGACTTCGACTCCGAAGACACTGACGGTATGGACGACGATGCAGGTGGACTTCGACTCCGAAGGCCACCTCGTCATACGTCATATACATGGTGGACATCCAAAAGATGGGAATGGCAATGGAACAACGGAGGATGACCCCTCCAAGAAACAGCCTAAGCGCCGGCGTCAGCGGTGCCGCTCTAAATCCCGCCACAGCAAAAACGGTGATTCTGGCACGGGAGACAATAACACCCCGGACAGTGCCAAAGACAACCCCCTCTAGCAGGATTCAGTGTAGGAGGATGGAGAAGCCAACCCTCATGAGAGAGCGGCAGACAGAGAGGTAGAGGACGATAATTACATGCCTCCATCCGGAGACGAGGCAAGCCTCGACGACGACGAATTTGTCATGCCTGAGGATCCCGTCGAACAAGAGCGTTTCAAACGCAGGCTTATGGCCACGGCAAGCAGCCTCAAGAAAAAGCAGCAACAGCTTAGAGCTGACCAGGACTTGCTAGCTGACAGATGGACTGACGTGGTTGCGGCCGAAGAGTATGAACTCAAACGCCCCTCCAAGAGCTACCCAAAACGCAGGCTGCTACCCCAATTAGAGGAGGAAGCACCTAAACCTACATCACCAGCGCATGATACGGCCGACCGGCCACCTCGTGGCCGTGACAGAGAGGCCTCTCGGCCCTCCACTCAAGCCGTACCCCGGCGCCGCTCAAAAAGTACCAAGGCACGGGGAAATGCGCCAGACCTACGAGATATATTGGAGGACAAAGCAAGGCAAACAAGATCGATCTATGGATCGCGTGGGCGCCTCACTACACGTGACGATAACCGTCATGCTAGATACAGCAAATCCGGCTGAGCCGAACACAGCAGACAAAGCTCATTTGAGCTACGTCGTGATATAGCCCAGTACAGGGGCGCCGCACACCCACTATGCTTCACAGATGAAGTAATGGATCATCAAATCCCCGAGGGTTTCAAACCCGTAAACATCGAATCGTATGATGGCACAACAGATCCTGCGGTATGGATCGAGGACTACCTCCTTCATATCCACATGGCCCGCGGTGATGATCTACACACCATCAAATACCTCCCACTCAAGCTTAAAGGACCAGCTCGACATTGGCTTAACAGCTTGCCAGCGGAGTCAATTGGTTGTTGGGAAGACCTGGAAGCCGCATTCCTCGACAACTTCCAGGGAACCTATGTGCGACCACCAGACGCCAATGACCTAAGCCACATAATTCAGCAGCCAGAGGAATCGGCCAGACAATTGTGGACACGGTTCCTAACCAAGAAAAATCAAATCTTCGACTGTCCGGATGCAGAGGCCCTTGCAGCCTTCAAACATAACATCCGCGATGAGTGGCTTGCCCGGCACCTAGGACAAGAAAAGCCGAAATCCATGGCAGCCCTCACAACATTCATGACCCGCTTTTGCGTGGGAGAGGACAGCTGGCTAGCTCGTAGTAACAACATGACCAAGAGCCCTGGTAATTCGGATACCAAGGACAGCAACGGCAGGTCGCGTCGCAACAAGCACAAGCGCCACATTAACGGCGATAATGCTGAGGATACAGCAGTCAATGTCGGATTCAGAGGCTCTAAACCCTGTCAGCGAAAAAGCCATTCAAAAGGAATAATCCGGGCCCGTCCAATTTGGACCGAATACTCGATCGCTCGTGCCAGATACATGGCACCCCTGAAAAACCAGCCAACCACACCAACAGGTATTGTTGGGTGTTCAAACAGGCAGGCAAGTTAAATGCCAAAAACAATGACAAGGGGCTGCATAGCGATGACGAGGAGGAGCCTCGGCCGCCAAACAATAGAGGACAGAAGGGCTTCCCCCCACAAGTGCGGACGGTGAACATGATATACGCAACCCACATACCCAAAAGGGAGTGGAAGCGTGCACTAAGGGACGTATATGCGATGGAGCCAGTCGCCCCAAAGTTCAATCCGTGGTCCTCCTGCCTGATCACTTTCGAAGGGACCACCCCACTAGCATCCGCCATGGCGGATTCGCCGCATTGGTTCTAGACCCAATCATTGACGGATTTCACCTCACCAGAGTCCTGATGGACGGCGGCAGCAGCCTGAACCTGCTTTATCAGGATACAGTGCGCAAAATGGGCATAGACCCCTCAAGGATTAAACCCACAAAACGACCTTTAAAGGCGTCATACAGTGTAGAGGCCAATCAGACAGTTCGATTACACTTGAAGTGGTCTTCGGATCCCCGGATAACTTCCGAAGCGAGGAATTAATCTTCGACATAGTCCCGTTCCGTAGCAGCTATCACACACTGCTCGGACGAACCGCATTTTCAAAGTTCAATGCGGTGCCACACTATGCATACCTCAAGCTCAAGGTGCCAGGCCCTCGAGGAGTCATTACGGTCAACGGAAACACCGAACGCTCTCTCTGAATGGAGGAGCATACGGCGGCCCTTGCGGCGGAAGTAAAAAGCAGCCTCTCAAGGCAATTCTCGAGTCCGGCTATTCAACATCCGGACACCGTCAAAGCGCCCGAGTAACCTACAACAAGACCGCTGGCACGTTCCAAGCATCGCGTAGTAATGCGGCCCTAACCCCACCCTCGCGAAATTGCGAAACCAGTATTACGCGTACATAATTACGCTCTGGAAATACCATGGGCATAGGGGAGGGCACGACCACAAGAGGCCTGCACGCGGCTCAACCGCACTGTGGGCCCCGATTGTGTCATTCTTTTTTCTTACTTTCGGGACTCTGTTCTCAAGAAGCCCCGTCCGACAAGAGAATCGCCAACACACGATGCAACAGCCAGGAAGCGTAAAGCTACGTCGAGTGTCCAGGTGGTCTCTATAACGAGCAGTATACTTGTTTCACATATCATCCCGCAGCTCGCCCCTGGAGGGGGACATGTCAAATAGTCCCGTCCATTGCTTATCGCACTATTTGTATCGTTCTGCTTTTACCGCAGCCTTTTTGAATAAACAATACATAGCTTCTGCCTATTATTGCATTCCTTTTTCTATATATGTTCACTTATGACATGTTGCATCCGTACACTTTGGTACGGCCAAATACACCAGGGGCTTAAGTACCCCAAAATATGTGTGATAAGTCCGAACACTTTCACAAGTGTGGCACCCCGAACTTATAGCATTATATGCCTCGGCTCCGAATCATGTCTTGGGTCAATAGTTGGGTTTGCCCGGCTCCCATGTTTTGGTACCTTACGTTCCGTTATATCGGCTAAGGTAGCGCTGGGAGAACCACTGTGATTGTGCCCCGGTTGAGCTGGGTTAAGCACCTCAGTGGAGAAAGCTAAAACAGTCCGTCATGATAGGGCGAGAGCCGGTCGCTATTCGAGAGGTTTTCTAGTCCCTAAAGACTTATGCCGCTTAGAGCGAGGAGTCGGCTTTGTCCGGCCCAGACGTGGATAGTGCCCCGAACTCGGTCTTCTGAATGCTAGGGGCTTCGCCGAAATTTAAAATTATAGAATTCTATGGCTAAGTGAGAGTGTTCAAGCATTATAGTCTGGTTGCCTCGTTCGTTGCGTTGAGCGCCTCCCTCGAAGGACCCAAGAATGGGAAAAAGAGCGCTCAAGTTTATCCTGAACACCCCAACACTCGTGGCATGGGGGCAGAAGCCGACGACTCGCCATCTCTCAAATTTAATAAACGGCCGCACAGAAGGTAATATTTTAAATTCACAAGCGTTGCTTAGCGCATATGAACAAGTTTTTAGCGTACAGGATAACAAATGCGAGCTTACTCAAAAATTACATCTTTGGAGCATTCACCCACTATAAGGCGGGCACCCTTCAGTACGCCCTCATAATACATCTCGCGCTTGCGATACTCCCTGCCCGGCGGTGGTCTGTCCGTCACAAGCTTCTCAGCGTCCATCTTGCCCAGTGCACTTTAGCACGGGCAAGGGCCCTACAGGCACCTTCGATGCAGACGGAGTGCTTGACGACTTCAATCCATGGACAGGCGTCCACCAGCCGCCTCACCAGCCCGAAGTAGCTCCCAGGCATGGCTTCCTTAGGCCACAGCCGAACTATGAGGCCCTTCATGGCCTGTTCGGCCAACTTATGGAGCTCGACCAGCTGCTTCACTGGTCGCTCAAAAGCTGCCGGTGTCCAGCCTCAAGATCTTGAGACCGTAACACCTTCCCGTCAAGCTCCCTCCTCGGCTCGGTAGAACGCGGCAGCATCGGACATACCGCAGGCAGATCTGTGAATGCTCTGGAGAGCTCCGGATTCAGGTAAGTAACAAGTAATTCACTTTCACGTGCACGCTTTGCATAAAGAATGCCTTACCGCCGATATCTTCTTCATCGCTTCAATTTCTGGAGGGCTTTTTGGCTTCGCCTTAGCGGCTTTGGCGCTCTCAAGGGCCGAGGCGAGCTCGGACTCTCGAGTCTTTGAGTCACGCCCAAACTCGTGTCTTTCCACGAGAGCACGGAGCTCTTGCCGCACCTCTCGCCACCGCGCCTCCTGCTTCTCTCACTCGGTGCGCCCATGCCACATTGCTTTCGGCCTTGACACCGCTTCCTTGTGGTCGCCACCTCGCTCATGGCCCTGCAATACTCACGTTATTTCTGTCATTTTTTGCAACCACATCTTTTATATACTTCCATAAGGCATTACTTACCTTCCTTGTCCTTGAGCTGCTTTTTGGCAAGGCCGAGCTCGTTCTCGGACCGCCGAGGCTCTGCTTCAATGCATTGACCTCCATGATCGGTCTTGGCAGAGGTCAAGAAGCAAGAGCCTGCATTCCCCATATTGACATACTTATGTTAGACTCCTGCGTACATCTTTTAGATCCTCGATTCGGCTTTTCTTTCCAACACCAAACCGAGCATCGGGCTACCGTCTATGCGGTAATATTTTTACATATCTTAAATACATACCTCAAAGCTTGTTAGAAGGCTGGCACAGGCTTCAGTCAGCCCTCTCTTGGCGGACATAACTTTCCGGATCACCACACTCATAACAGTGCGGTGCTCCTCATCGATGGAGGCGCCGTTAAGCGCCTCCAGCAAATTATCCGGTGCCTCCGGTTGGACGGAGATCATCGGTGTCGCAGTCTTGCCCTTCTTACAAAGGGGCCGCCTGCCGAACTTCGGAACCACTGAAGGTTCCGGTGCGGAGTCTGGCCCAGGGCCGGACTTAGAGCCCTTTGGGGTTTTATTCCCCTTGCGACTGGAGTTCGGGAGGTTGCCTTGCTGCGCCTCCTGGACCACCTCCTCCTGGCTGGGCCCCTTTTGGGACCCCACCTCGGTGTCATCCACAGCGCGAGGAGAGGAGGCAGCTGGAAGTGAGGTGCTATTCACGTCCGACGAATCCAGGGAGCCGCTCGTTGAAGCGTTGAGCCCGTCCTTGGGCGGGCTGTAGGGTTATATTTGGCGTTAGGAGATTCTGTACGACAAATGAAACGCCATGAGTTATTCTGGTATTCGGACACTTACGATGTCGCCAGGGGCTTAGCCCTTGGTGGCCACTCCTCTTCGCCGTCGTCGGCGTTGGTGGAGTAGTCCGGAGGAAGGGTCCTTCCCTTCTTGGACCCTTCGGCCTCCCCAGTTGGGGCGGCCTTCCTTTTCTTCTCTCCCCCGCTGGGGGAGAGGCCTCTTTTTCCTCCTCCTCGTCTTCGCGGGAGGAGTCCGCCTCGGAGTCATCGGATGATGAGTCCGACAACACCTGGCGCCGGGAACTCCTTTGAGTTCCCGTGGCCTTCTTCTTGGCCTTCTTCTTCGGCACCACATGAGGTGCCGGAACCAGCAGCCCCGTCAATCAAGCATCCGCTGGGTCTTCTGGCAAGGGAGCTGGACAGTCAACCTGCCTGGACATCTTCTGCCAATCCTATCAAAGGCAAGGGAGTTTAGATCCCGCATAGAGTCAAACTATGGAAAACAAGAGTCCCGCAAAGGGTAAAGTAGCTTACCTCGCTGGCTTGACGCTGCGAGCTGAATCCGCGATCTTCGGTAGCGGATGCGGGAGCCTCGGCACCCTTGAACAGCACCTTCCAGGCATCTTCGTACGTAGTGTCGAAGAGACTGATCAAGGTTTGGTGTTGTGCCGGATCAAACTCCCACAAGCTGAAGGCCCGTTGTTGGCACGGGAGGATCCGGCGGATGAGCATGACCTGGACTACGTTAACAAGCTTGAGCTTCTTGCTCACCAGGTTTTGGATGCAGGTTTGGAGTCCGGTCAGCTCTTCCGAATTACTCCACGTCAGGCCCGTCTCCTTCCAGGAGGTGAGCCGTGTAGGGAAGCCAGATCAGAATTCAGGGTCCGCCACCCATTTAGGGTCACGCGGCTCAGTGATGTAGAACCACTCCGATTGCCACCCCTTTATGGTCTCCACGAAGGAGCCCTCGAGCCATAGGACGTTAGCCATCTTGCCCACCATGGCACCTCCGCACTCCGCTTGGCGGCCGCCCACTATCTTCGGCTTGACATTGAAGGTCTTGACCATAAGCGAAGTGGGGCTGGATGCCGAGGAAGGCCTCTCACACGACGATGAACGCCGAGATGTTGAGGATGAAATTGGGGCGGATCGTGGAAATCCAGGCTGTAGTAGAACATGAGCCCCGGACAAATGGGTGAAGTGGAAAACCTAGTCCATGGAGGAAGTGGGTGAGAACACCACCCTCTCATGGGGCCAGGGGTGGGGATAAGCTGCCCTTGTCGGGGAGCCGATGCGCGATGTCACTAGACAAGTATTCGGCCTTCCGCAGCTTTTTGATGTGCCCCTCCGTGACGGAGGAGACCATCCACTTGCCTCCCGCTCCGGACATGGCTGGGGAAGGTTGAGGCGAGATGTGCGGACTTGGGCGCTGGAGCTCGAGTGCGCGGAAATGGATGAGCAAAGGAGGAAGAAGGCGTAGGTAAAAAGGTGGATCCTTATCCCCTTATATGAACGGACGAAGTTGTGCGTCCCCACCAGCCTGGTAAAACTCGCTTATCTCCCAAGCACCATAATCAATGGCGCGGTTGGGTTACCCACGCCCGTATTAATGAGAATCCCGGAATAAGGGGACATGATCTCTGCTTTGACAAGACGTGCCAAGGAAACCGCCTCGCTAAACGCGCTGAGGTGGGACAGTAAAAATGATTTGAATAAAGGCTTGGCTGTGGTGTGATGTCACGCCATGGAATACGTCAGCAGATTGAATTTGTGTAAATATTATTCTCTCTACGGTGGTATGTGGAACTTATTTTGTAGAGCCGGACACTATCCTTGTGTTCAAAATCTTCTATGAAGTATTCGGAGGAGGAACCCGCCTTGCAATGCCAAAGACAATATGTGCGCTGGACTCGTCGTCATTGAAGCCTGGTTCAGGGGCTACTGAGGGAGTCCTGGATTAGGGGGTGTCCGGATAGCCGAACTATCACCTTTCGCCGGACTCCTGGACTATGAAGATACAAGATTGAAGACTTCGTCCCGTGTCTGGATGGGACTTTCCTTGGCGTGGAAGGCAAGCTTGGCGATACGGATATGTAGATCTCCTACCATTGTAACCGACTCTGTGTAACCCTAACCCTCTTCGGTGCCTATATGAACCGGAGGGTTTTACTCCGTAGGATGAACAACAATCATACCATAGGCTAGCTTCTAGGGTTTAGCCTCTTTGATCTCGTGGTAGATCTACTCTTGTACTACCCATATCATCAATATTAATCAAGCAGGAGTAGAGTTTTACCTCCATCGAGAGGGCCCGAACCTGGGTAAAAACATCGTGTCCCTTGTCTCCTTTTACCATCCGCCTAGACGCACAGTTCGGGACCCCCTACCCGAGATCCGCCGGTTTTGACACCCACAATGATGTTAATCATAGAATCGCATCTCCTTATCATCCGCAGTCTAGTGGTCAAGTAGAGTTTAGCAATGGAGAGCTCAAATTAATTTTGCAAAAGACTGTGAATAGATCTAGAAAGAATTGGTCCAAAAAACTTTATGATGCATTATGGGCCTATAGAACTGCATACAAACATCCTATGGGTATGTCTCCTTATAAGATGGTTTATGGAAAAACATGTCATTTTACCTCTTGAACTTGAACATAAAGCATATTGGGCTATAAAAGAACTCAACTATGACTTCAAACTTGCCGGTGAGAAGAGGTTGTTTGATATTAGCTCACTTGATGAATGGAGGACCCAAGCCTATGAGAATGCCAAGCTATTCAAAGAAAAAGTCAAACGCTCGCATGACAAAAGGATACAAAAGCGTGAGTTTAACGTAGGAGATTATGTGTTATTATCCAACTCTCGTTTAAGATTTTTCGCAGGAAAACTTCTCTCTAAATGGGAAGGTCCTTACATTATCAACGAGGTCTATCGTTCTGGTGCCATAAAAATCAACAACTTCGAAGGCACAAGTCCGAGGGTGGTAAACGGTCAAAGAATTAAACATTATATTTCAGGTAATCCTATCAATGTTGAAACTAATATTATTGAAACCGTAACCCCAGAGGAATACATAAGGGACACTTTCCAGAACGTTCCAGACTCCGAAAAGGAATAGGTATGTGGTACGGTAAGTAAACCGACTCCAAAACAACTCCAATGGCAATTTTTATCAGTGTTGGAATATTTAGAAATTTTAGGAAGAAAGAAGTAGTCCGAAAGGGACACGAGGCCCCCACGAGAGTGGAGGGCGCGCCCCCCTACTGGGCGCGCCCCCTGTCTCGTGGACACCTTGTGCGCCCGCCGGACTCCGTTTTCTTGCACGTTACGCATTTTGGTCGGTAGAAGTTCATTATATATACTCCCGAAGATTTTGACCACCGTATCACGCAAATATCCTCTGTTTTCGTCTCGAGCTGTTCTGTTACAGATTTAGAGCAATATGTCGTCTCAGGATTCGGAAGGGGAAAGTTATGTGGCTGATTACCTCGCAGACCCTAAGGTCTACGAGGACTTGGAGCATGATGGCTGGACCTCTGAAGAAGAGGAAGACTATGAGCCTAAAGTAAAGGAGGAGACTAGTTCAGACAAAGACGAAGCCCCATTACCTCAGCCTGGGGACATGCATGTGGAGTTTAGAAAGTCAAGCCTCCCCGATAGAGCAAAAAAGCCAAAGATCGAGTTTATCCCTTTTCGTCTCTTGCATGAAAATAAACAGGAATTATGCAAAAGAGTATTAAGCCTTGAGCAGGAGATCGAGGACCTAAAGGAGCAAAATATTATACTCAAGCGTAAATTGAGGGACAAGCCTACATCATCAACAACTCCTACTTCACCACATCCGTGGACATAATTACATAGGTATGGGCACTCCCCTTGGCAACCGCCAAGCTTGGGGGAGGTGCCCTGGAATCGTATCACCATCACACTCCTATCTTTACCGTTTTATTTAGCTCAATCCTTTTAGTAGTATCTTGATCTAGTAGATTGAAGTTTTGATATCAAGTAGTTTTGAGTTTTGCTTTGTGATCTCTTTTTGTAATCAAGTCCGTGAGCTATCTATAATAAAGATTAGTGTTGAGTCAAGGGCTTTGCTATGTTGCTATGATCTTGAGAAAGTAAGAATAAAAGAGTTCATATTGATCTTATGGATAGTGATGACTTCACACATAGAAAGTATGAGGCATAAAAAAGTTGTTGAGGGTTGATAAACGTAGTTTTGGTCATCGTTGCAATTAATAGGAAGTGATAAGGAAAGAGGGGTTCACATACAAATATATTATCTTGGACACCTTTTATAATTGGGAGCACTCATTAAGTATGACATGCTAAAAGTGTTGACGTTGGACAAGGAAGACAACGTAATGGTTTATGTTTTCGCACATCCCAGTTAAAGTATATTGTCATTGACCTTCCAAACATGTTGAGCTTGCCTTTCCCCCTCATGTTAGCCAAATTCCTTGCACCAAGTAGAGATACTACTTGTGCTTCCAAATATCCTTAAACCCAGTTTTGCCATGAGAGTCCACCATACCTACCTATGGATTGAGTAAGATCCTTCAAGTAAGTTGTCATGTTGCAAGCAATAAAAATTGCTATCTAAATATGTATGACTTATTAGTGCAGAGAAAATAAGCTTTGTACGATCTTGTTGTGGAAGTAATAAAAGCGACGGACTGCATAATAAAGGTCCACATACAAGGGGCAATATAAAGTGACGTTCTTTTGCATTAAGATTTTGTGCATCAACCCTAAACGCAGATGACAACCTCTGCTTCCCTCTGCGAAGGGCCTATCTTTTACTTTATGTTTATACTTCATGCTTGAGTCAAGGTGATCCACACCTTTCCCTTTTTCATTTTATCCTTTGGCGAGCTCCTCGTGTTTGAAAGATCATGATATATATATCCAATTGGATGTAAGTTAGCATGGGCTATTATTGTTGACATCACCTAAAGGTGAATACATTGGGAGGCAACACAATAAGCCCCTATCTTTCTCAGTGTCCGGCTGAAACTCCATAACCACAAGTATTGTGTGAGTGTTAGCAATTGTAGAAGACTACAAGATAGTTGAGTATGTGAACTTGCTGAAAAGCTCTATTGTTGACTCTTTCTAATGTTATGATAAATTGCAATTGCTTCAATGACTGAGATTATAGTTCGTTAGTTCTCAATGAAGTTTTTGAACCATACTTGACATTGTGAATTGATTGTTAGTTGAGCATAAGAAATCATATGATAAAATCTATATATGTTGTTGTTATAAGAATGATCATGATGCCCTCATGTCCGTATTTTATTTTTATCGACACCTCTACCTCTAAACATGTGGACATATTTTTCGATTTCGGCTTCCGCTTGAGGACAAGCGAGGTCTAACCTTGGGGAATTTGATACGTCCATTTTGCATCATGCTTTTATATCAATATTTATTGCATTATGGGCTGTTATTACACATTATATCTCAATACTTATGGCTATTCTCTCTTATTTTACAAGGTTTACCATGAAGAGGGGATCTTGGCAATTTGGAATTCGGTGGAAAAGGAGCAAACATTGGAATTCTATTCTGCACTGCTCCAAAAATCCTGAAACTCCACGAAACATGTTTTTGGAATTAATAAGAATTATTGGGCGAAAGAAATACATCAGGGGGCACACACCCTGTCCAGGAGGGTGGGGAGCGCGCCCCCTCCTACTCGGCACGCCCCCTGTCTCCTGGGCCCCCTGGTGGGCCCCCGGTGTCCATCTTCTGCTACATCAGAGCTTTTACCCTGGAAAAAAAATCGTGGGCAAGCTTATGGGACGAAACTCCAGCGCCACGAGGCGAAACCTTGGCGGAACCTATCTAGGGCTCAGGCGGAGCTGTTCTGCTGGGGACACTTCCTCCGGGAGGGGGAAATCATCACCAACGTCATCACCAACGATCCTCTCATCAGGAGGGGGTCAATCTCCATCAACATCTTCACCAGCACCATCTCCTCTCAAAACCCTAGTTCATCTCTTGTATCCAATCTTGTATCAAAACCACAAATTGGTACTTGTGGGTTGCTAGTAGTGTTGATTACTCCTTGTAGTTGATGCTAATTGGTTTACTTGGTGGAAGATCATATGTTCAGATCCTTTATGCATATTGTTACTCCTCTGATTATGAACATGAATATGCTTTCTGAGTAGTTACGTTTGTTCCTGAGGACATGGGTGAAGTCTTGCTATTAGTAGTCATGTGAATTTGGTATTCGTTCGATATTTTGATGAGATGTATGTTGTCTTTTCCTCTAGTGGTGTTATGTGAACGTCGACTACATGACACTTCACCATTATTTGGGCCTAGAGGAAGGAATAGGGAAGTAATAAGTAGATGATGGGTTGCTAGAGTGACAGAAGCTTAAACCCTAGTTTATGCGTTGCTTCGTTAGGGGCTGATTTGGATCCATATGTTTAATGCTGTGGTTAGGTTTACCTTAATACTTCTTTTGTAGTTGCGGATGCTTGCAATAGGGGTTAATCATAAGTGGGATGCTTGTCCAAGTAAGGGCATTACCCAAGCACCGGTCCACCCACATATCAAATTATCAAAGTACGGAACGCGAATCATATGAACGTGATGAAAACTAGCTTGATGATAATTCCCATGTGTCCTCGGGAGCTCCTTTCTCATTATTAGAAATTGTCCAGGCTTATCCTTTGCTACATAAAGGATTGGGCCACCTTGCTGCACTTTATTTACTTTATTTACTTGTTACTCGTTACTATTTATCTTATCATAAAACTATCTATCACCTACAATTTCAGTGCTTGCAGAGAAAACCTTACTGAAAACCGTTTATCATTTCCTTCTGCTCCTCGTTGGGTTTGACACTCTTACTTATCGAAAGGACTACGATAGATCCCCTACACTTGTGGGTCATCAGCGTCGTCTCAACGGAATTTGATGGTGCCCTATTTAAAGTTAATGCAGCTGTCTCTAATGCATAACCCCAAAACGGTGGTGGTAAATCGGTAGGATACATCATAGATCGCACCATATCCAATAAAGTGCGGTTACGATGTTCGGACACACCATAACGTTGTGGTGTTCCAGGAGGCGTGAGCTATGAAACTATTCCACATTGTTTTATATGAAGGCCAAACTCATAACTCAAATATTCTCCTCCACGATTAGATCGTAGAAACTTTATTTTCTTGTAACGATTATTCTCCACTTCACTCTGAAATTCTTTGAACTTTTCAAATGTTTCAGACTTGTGTTTCATTAAGTAGATATACCCATATCTGCTCAAATCATCTGTGAAGGTTAGAAAATAACGATACTTGCCACGAGCATCAACACTCATTGGATCGCATACATCGGTATGTATTATTTCCAATAAATCAGTAGCTTGTTCCATTGTTCCGATGAACGGAGTTTTAATCATCTTGCCCAAAAGGCACGGTTCACAAGCATCATATGATTCATAATCAAGTGATTCCAACAACCCATCAGCATGGAGTTTCTTCATGCGCTTTACAACGATATGACCCAAACGGCAGTGCCACAAATAAGTTGCACTATCATTATCAACTTTGCATCTTTTGGCATCAATATTATGAATATGTGTATCACTATGATCGAGATCCAACAAACTATTTTCATTGGGTGTATGACCATCGAAGGCTTTATTCATGTAAACAGAATAACAATTATTCTCTGACTTTATATGAATAACCGTATTGCAATAAACATGATCAAATCATATTCATGCTCAACGCAAACGCCAAATAACATTTATTTAGGTTTAACACTAATCCCGAAAGTATGGGGAGTGCGCGATGATGATCATATCAATCTTGGAACCACTTCCAACATACATCGTCACTTCACCCTCAACTAGTCTCTGTTTATTCTGTACCTCCTGTTTCGAGTTACTAATTTTTAGCAACCGAACAAGTATCAAATACCCAGAGGCTACTATAAACACTAGTAAGGTACACATCAATAACCTGTATATCAAATATACCCTTGTTCACTTTGACATCCTTCTTATCCACCAAATATTCATGGCATTTCCGCTTCCAGTGACCATTTCCTTTTGCAGTAGAAGCACTCAGTTTTAGGCTTTAGTCTAGCTTTGGGCTTCTTCACGGAAGTGACAACTTGCTTGCCATTCTACTTGAAGTTCCCTTTCTTTCCCTTTGCCTTTTTCTTGAAACTAGTGATGTTGTCAATCATCAACACTTGATGTTCTTTCTTGATTTCTACCTTCGTCGATTTCAACATCACGAAGAGCTCAGGAATCGTTTTCGTCATCCCTTGCATACTATAGTTCATCACGAACTTCTACTAACTTGGTGATGGTGACTAGAGAACTCTTTCAATCACTATCTTATATGGAAGATTAACTCCCACTTGATTCAAGCGATTGTAGTACCCAGACAATCTGAGCACATGCTCACTAGTTGAGCAATTCTCCTCCATCTTTTAGCTATAGAACTTGTTGGAGACTTCATATCTCTCAACTCGGGTATTTGCTTGAAATATTAACTTCAACTCCTGGAACATCTCATATGGTCCATGACGTTCAGAACGTCTTTGAAGTCCTGATTCTAAGCCGTTTAGCATGGTGCACTAAACTATCAAGTAGTCATCATATTGAGCTAGCCAAACATTCATCATGTCTGCATTTGCTCCTGCAATAGGTCTATCACCTAGCGGTGCATCAAGGACATAATTCTTCTGTGCAGCAATGAGGATAAACCTCAGATCATGGATCCAGTCCGCATCATTGCTACTATCATATTTCAACACAATTTTCTCTAGGAACATATCAAAATAAACATATGAAAGCAGCAACGTGAGCTATTGATCTACAACATAATTTGCAAAATACTACCAGGACTAAGTTCATGATAAATTTAAGTTCAATTAATCATATTACTTAAGAACTCCCACTTAAACAGACATCTCTCTAGTCATCTAAGTGATCATGTGATCCAAATCAACTAAACCATGTCCAATCATCACGTGAGATGGAGTAGTTTTCAATGGTGAACATCACTATGTTGATCATATCTACTATATGATTCACGCTCGACCTTTCGGTCTCCATGTTCCGAGGCCATATCTGTATATGCTAGGCTTGTCAAGTTTAACCTGAGTATTCCGCATGTGCAACTGTTTTGCACCCGTTGTATCTGAACGTAGAACCTATCACACCCGATCATCACGTGGTGTCTCAGCACGAAGAACTTTTGCAACGGTGCATACTCAGGGAGAACACTTTTTGATAATTAGTGAGAGATCATCTTAAAATTCTACCGTCAATTAAAGCAAAATAAGATGCATAAAGGATAAACATCACATGCAATCAATATAAGTGATATGATATGGCCATCATCATCTTGTGCTTGTGATCTCCATCTCCGAAGCACCGTTGTGATCACCATCGTCACCGACGCGACACCTTGATCTCCATCGTAGCATCGTTGTCGTTTTGTCATCTATTGCTTCTACGACTATCGCTACCGCTTAGTGATAAAGTAAAGCAATTACAGGGCGCTTGCATTTCATACAATAAAGCGACAACCATATGGCTCCTGCCAGTTGCCGATAACTCGGTTACAAAACATGATCATCTCATACAATAAAATATAGTATCACGTCTTGACCATATCACATCACAACATGCCCTGCAAAAACAAGTTAGACGTCCTCTACTTTGTTGTTGCAAATTTTATGTGGCTGCTATGGGCTGAGCAAGAACCGTTCTTACCTACGCATCAAAACCACAACGATACTTTGTCAAGTTAGTGATGTTTTATCCTTCGCAAGGACCGAGCGTAGCCACACCCGGTTCAACTAAAGTTGGAGAAACTGACACCCGCCAGCCACCTGTGTGCAAAGCACGTCGGTAGAACCAGTCTCGCATAAGCGTACACGTAATGTCGGTCCGGGTCGCTTCATCCAACAATACCGCCGAACCAAAGTATGACATGCTGGTAAGAAGTATGACTTGTATCGCCCACAACTCACTTGTGTTCTACTTGTGCATATGACATCTACGCATAAAACGAGGCTCGGATGCCACTGTTGGGGAACGTAGTAATTTCAAAAAAAAAATCCTACTCACAGGCAAGATCATGGTGATGCATAGCAACAAGAGGGGAGAGTGTTGTCCACGTACCCTCATAGACCGAAAGCGGAAGCGTTAGCACAACGCGGTTGATGTAGTCGTATGTCTTCACGGCCCGACCGGTCAAGCACCGAAACTACGACACCTCCGAGTTCTAGCACACGTTCAGCTCGATGACATCCCTCGAACTCCGATCCAGCCGAGTGTTGAGGGAGATTCCCGTCAGCACGATGACGTGGTGACGATCTTGATGTTCTACCGTCGCAGGGCTTCGCCTAAGCACCACTACAATATTATCGAGGAGGACTATGGTGGAGGGGGGCACCGCACACGGCTAAGAGATCAAGAGATCAATTGTTGTGTCTATGGGGTGCCCCCTTGCCCCCGTATATAAAGGTGCAAGGGGAGGAGGTGGCCCGCCAGGGAGAGGCGCGCCAAGGGGGAGTCCTACTCCCACTAGGAGTAGGACTCATCCTATTTCCTAGTAGGAGTAGGAGAGGGGAAAGGAAAGGGAGAGGAGGAGAAAGAAAGAGGGGGGCCGGCCCCCTTGCCCTAAACCAATTCAGTTTGGGCCTTGGGGGGCAGGGGGCGCGCCCCACACTCCCCTTGCTGCCCTCTAGTTCCACTAAGGCCCATGTAGGCCCATTAAGCCCCCGGGGGGGTTCCGGTAACCCCCCGGTACTCCGGTAAAATCCTGATTTCACCCAGAACACTTCCGACATCCAAATATAGGCTTGCAATATACCAATCTTCATGTCTCGACCATTTCGAGACTCCTCGTCATGTCTGTAATCACATGCGAGACTCCGAACAACCTTTGGTACATCAAAACTCATAAACTCATAATATAACTATCATCGAAACCTTAAGTCTGCGGACCCTACGGGTTCGAGAACTATGTAGACATGACCGAGACATGTTTCCGGGCAATAACCAATAGCGGAACCTGGATGCTCATATTGGCTCCTATATATTCTACGAAGATCTTTATCGGTCAAATCGCATAAAAACATACGTTGTTCCCTTTGTCAATGGTATGTTACTTGCCCGAGATTCGATCGTTGGTATCTCAATACCTAGTTCAATCTCGTTACCGGCAAGTCTCTTTACTCGTTATGTAATGCATCATTCCGTAACTAACTCATTAGTTACATTGCTTGCAAGGCTTATAGTGATGTGCATTACCAAGAGGGCCCAAAGATACCTCTCCGACAATCGGAGTGACTAATCCTAATCTCGAAATACGCCAACTCAACATGTACCTTCGGAGACACCTGTAGATCTCCTTTATAATCACCCTGTTACGTTGTGACCTTTGTTAGCACACAAAGTGTTCCTCCAGTAAACGGGAGTTGCATAATCTCATAGTCATAGGAGCATGTATAAGTCATGAAGAAAGCAATAGCAACATACTAAATGATCAAGTGCTAAGCTAACGGAATGGGTCAAGTCTGTCACATCATTCTCTAATGAGGTGATCCCGTTAATCAAATGACAACTCATGTCTATGGCTAGGAAACTTAACCATCTTTGATTCAACAAGCTAGTCAAGTAGATGCATACTAGTGACACTCTGTTTGTCTATGTATTCACACATGTATCAAGTTTCCGGTTAATACAATTCTAGCATGAATAATAAACATTTATCATGAAATAAGGAAATAAATAATAACTTTATTATTGCCTCTAGGGCATATTTCCTTCAGTAGTGGCACCCCTGGCTTGTGGAGCACATGGGCCTCCTCTTGCATTGATTCTTGCGCCAAAAATTCAGATATAGTCCACAAAAAACCACATAAATTTTTAGGTCATTCCGGCTATGTGAAGTTTCTCCTAAAAACCCAAAAACGATAGTAAACAGGAACTGGCCTTTGGCACTGGGTTAATAGGTTAGTCCAAATAGAAATAATTTGAATTGTTGCCAAAAATATGTAAAAGTGGTATGATAATAGCATGAAACAATAAAAAATTATAGATACGCTGAAGACGTATCAGCATCCCCAAGCTTAATTATTGCTCGTCCTCAAGTAGGTAAATGATCGATGAAAAATAATAGTTGATGTGGCATGCTACCTAGCACAAAGTTCATCAAATAATTAAATTGCGGTAAGAATATTAGGATATGAGTGATTCAAGGCAATAGTCTATCAATTTGATATCAAAACAATAATACATAAGCTTACTAGCAAATAGTCATTGCCTTTCAAAATAAAATTGCTAAAGAACGTTATCCCTACCCACTTAATCATTGTAAGCATGGCATGGCTCAGTCTTCCTAACATAAAGATATCTATCATGAACATCCCGGTGCCAAACCAAGTAATTAAATCATACTTTTTCTCACTTCAACCTTTTCAACTCCCACACTCTTGAGTGTGAGCCAAAGACTTAGCACTTTGGATGGCAAAAAGAATAATGATGAGGGTTAATAAGGGAAGACAAAAATGTATAGGATAGTCTCACATCAACTAGGCTGATCGTTAGGCAGTGGAGAGGCCTTACAATCGACGTCAATGCAAGGAGTAGGGATTGCCATGCAACAGATGCACTAGAGCTATAAGTGTATGAAAGCTCCCTGTATGAAACTAAATGGGTGTGCATCCAACTTACTTGCTCATGAATACCTCGAGCATTTGAGGGAGCTCGTCATCGAAATATGCAAGTCAAGTTCTAATAATGTAAAAAATCCCACTAGTATATGAAAGTGAAAATCATGGAGACTCTCTATATGAAATACATGGTGCTACTTTGAAGCACAAGTGTGGAAAAAGGATAGTAGGGTGCTCCCTCTCTCTTTTTATCTTTTTTTTTCTCTTTTTTTCTTGTTTTATTGGCTCTTTTGGCCTCTTTTTTCTTGAAAGTCCTCATGGATCTCTTCTTCAGAGAATCATTAGCCTCCTCCAATTCATATCCTCACAGGTAGGGACACACTCTAATAATGATGATCATCACATTTCTATTTACTTACAACTTAAAACTGAATATGATGATTACATATGAATGCCTTTGGCAGTTTACTAGGATGTGCAATGACCTAGCATAACATGTACAACAATGATGAATGGTGACTTTGCCATAAAATGTCACGTCAGCTATATATGTTCATGCAAAACAATATGACAATGAGTGCTCAAGTCTTGTGAATAGTAACAATGGAAGTTGCATGACAATATATCTCGGAGATGGGTAGGTATGATGATTGTTTTGATGAAGGATATAATGAGGGTTATGTGTGAAAGAGGGTATCATTTCACAAGATTTGATTGCACCGACGAAGTTTGCACCATGCCTCGAGGTGGGATTAGGTAATGCACGGTACCGGAGAGGCTAGTAGAATATGGATAGGTGGAAGTGCTTATAGTCCAAAAGCTCACATTACTCATAAAGAACTCAAATACTTATTGCAAAAGACTATTAGCCCTTGAAGCAAAGCACAACTCACATTACCCTAGGGGGGATGTCGGGAAGAGTTAACCATCATGTGCCTCCGGTCCAAACAACACAAAGGCTATTCAAGGATAAATCATGCTTCAACTTCCTCACTATGCCAAAGACTAACACTTTCATGAATAGAGATTCACAAACCTTAACACCACTATTCTTACTAAACAAAAATCGTTCACTAATGCACCCATGTATTATCATCTAAATATTGCAAACTATTGCAAGTAATCAAACGCATCATCTTCAATGATCTACAAGGCCTTGTAATTTTTTATATATACCACCCATACATACCTATGACTAACCATGCAAATAACCAATTTCTATTCAACTCTCCAAAAAGATATATGTGAAGCAACAGAGTTCTTATCTTTTCTACAAAATACCCGGCCAAGCTCTAACAAATATAAGTGAAGCAAAAGAGCATTCTACAAATAATAGTACTTCAAATGTAGAGAAACGAACATCCAAACTTCAAAAGATATACGTGAAGCACATGAAGCATTCTATAAAGCCGTAATCAAAAGATATAAGTGAAGTGTAAACAACATTCTATAAATCAACCAAGGGCTAGCTCATACCAGCATCGTGCATAAGTAAAATAAAAATAAAAGCACATTATGCTACAAAAATTTATGCATATCATGCAAACAATATAAAACCCGAGACATATCCATAATTGTCGAGGAAGAAAGAGGGATGCCTTCCCATTCCCAAGCTTAGATGCTTGAGCCTCCTTGGATATTTACTTGGGGTTCCTTGGGCATCCCCAAGCTTGAACTCTTGATCCTCCTTATTCCCTTCATATAGATGTCTCCTCGGTTTTGAAACACTTCATCCACGCAAAACTCAACCAAACTTTTATTAGAGGGGTTAGTACAAATAACATTAAATACCATCGCGTCCTGCTGTAAAAAAATTTGTACAATTATAGTCCAACATTAACTAGTTTATGGTAACACAATTCTAACACTCCCACATCAATGTGGCTTCAACAAAATTGCAAACATAAGCAATTAAACAGACTAGAACAACAATCTGTGAAAACATGACAGTCTGTAAAGATGCAGATGGTGCGTATACTTATAAAACTCAAAAAGTTCTGAAATATTAGTAAATGCCAGGGAACTTATATGCGAGTATCGTGTACACATTTCAGAAAATTATCAAGTTCCAGCAAAATATGAAAATTCAAACACTTCAGCAAAAGTTTTCGTTTCTGCACAACACATATCAAACTTTTAATGTAAACATCCTAAAAAAAATCTTAGCACATTATGTTTATAATACAGTGGATTTGTACAAGGGGATAATTATTTTTGTGAGAAATTTCCAAGAAAAATTCTACATTGTTTCCATGAGCATGAACTCAAGTGTTCAAGGTCGACCCTCACATCTTCAATGCATAGCTTCCCAATTGTTTATCTTTTTGAAAAAGTTTTAGTTTTCCCTCTTTATTTTTTTGGTTTTGAATTTTTTAATAAGCACACAATAGAAGAAAATGAATCTCTTAAACTTCTGGGTTGTCTCATAGGCAGCGCTTTCTGAAAACCATTAAGCTAGGCCTGAAGTGCTCAAGTAGTTGATCCACTAGGGTCCCATGGAATATCAAAGCCAATTTTAATTAGCAATGATTTATAATTTAGTAGTGAGCATAAATTAACATATATCATGTAACAATGAAGTCTAACTCTCTTCCTATGCATTGGCATGTCATGAGAGAAGAACAATTCATTCATGCATAGTAAAGGCCAATATATAGCATACGTAATTTCTTGCACTTTTGTCGCATTAGAAACATTGAAAGATGGAGATGATGTTCCTCTCCCATAATAATTGCAATTAGGAGCAGCAAGCACTGCATATTATATCCATTAGAATCATCGTGTGCAACGATGAAATGCAACCCATCAAAATAATTCTCAATAAGAGCAAACTTTTCTGATATGGTGTAGCTCGAAGAATTCAAAAAGATAATAAGACTATCATGTGCGGGTGCAATAACAACAATTTCATTCTTAACATAAGGAAACTATTGCAATTTCATCTCCATAAGCATCATTCATAGTGGCATCATGGCCATAAGAATAGCAAGCATTAAGTTCATCAAAAAGGATAATTCAAACGAATCCAAGGGATCATAGCAATCATCAACCTGCCATCCATCCTTCGGTAAGCATGAAATAAAGTTAAACATTGTATGAGTTAAAGAGTTACTCTCATCAGAAGGTGCGCACGGGTAGCTAATCCACTCTTTATCCTTTTGTTCTTCATGCTCCTCCTCATATTTTTCATCTAAGGAGCTCATAGTTTTATCAATTTCTTCTTTCATACATTCCTGGAAAATGTTAATCTCTTCTTGGATAGCAAGACTTTCTTAATATAATCATTAAAATAAGCATTAGAATCATAGAGCAATACTTAAGTATGGTAAAATTTCTTGATTTGTAAAAATCATCATCATACTTTCCAAGCAAAGACATCATTTCATAAGCAACCTTGAAAGCAACAAATTCATCTATTTTATCCACATCATAGTAATCATATATACCACTAGCATAAGAAGCTAATGTTTCATTATCATTTCACATTGGAAGGGAAGGTGTGGAGCCTCCATCTTGGAATGACAAGTATAATCATATATAGAGCACATATTCCAAGTATACCAACATAGCATTTCTATTTGATCCCATAAGTGTTTTCCTTTTTGAGTCAAGCAATAATCCCTAATGTATTCATGTTGATCCAAAGTGTGGCCCATTGTCATGTTGACCGGGGATTTATCGGGGTTATCACAGAAATATTCATTCTTCCACACATAACCAACATTAAGGGATTTAGGAGGTTCTCCATCTCCATGAGTAGCAAGTATAACTAATTTTTTTGGTGTTCCGTGTTCCATACGCATAATTAAAGATAGAGAACAACTTAGAACCAAAAATAAAATCTAGTTAGAGATAAAGCAAATAAGCACATGAGACTATTCAACCCACGCTATTGCTCCCCGGCAACGGTGCTGCTACCTCTTGAGCTTGCGTTGGTTTTCCCTTGAAGAGGAAAGGGTGATGCATCAAAGTAGCGTAAGTATTTCCCTTAGTTTTGAGAACCAATGTATCAACCCAGCAGGAGACGATGCACAAGTCACCGAATACCTGCACAAACAATCAAGAACTTGCAACCAACGCGATAAAGGGGTTGTCAATCCCTTCATGGTCACTCGCAAAAGTGAGATCTGATAGAGATAATTAAGTAAATATTTTTGGTATTTTTTATGTATGGATTGGAAAGTAAAGATTGCAAAATAATAAACGAGATTCAACAATATGGAAAAGAGACTTCAATATAATGGAAAAGAGACCCGGGGGCCATAGTTTTCACTAGTGGCTTCTCTCGAGATAGCACGTATTACGGTGGGTGAAAAAATTACTGCCGAGCAATTGATAGAAAAGCGCACAATTATGATGACATCTAAGGCAATGATATTGAACATAGGCTTCACATCCATGTCAAGTAGACTGACTCCTGCCTGCATCTACTACTATTACTCCACACATCGACCGCTATCCAGCATGCATCTAGAGTATTAAGTTCATAAGAACGGAGTAACGCATTAAGCAAGATGACATGATGTAGAGGGATAAACTCAAGCAATATGATATAAACCCCATATTTTTATCCTCGATGGCAACAATATAATACGTGCCTTGCTGCCCCTACTGTCACCGGGAAAGTACATGCAAGATTGAACCCAAAGCTAAGCACTTCTCCCATGGCAAGAAAGATCAATCTAGTAGGCCAAACTAAACCAAAAATTCGAAGAGACTTGCAAAGATATCAAATCATGCATATAAGACTTCAGAGAAGAACCAAATAATATTCATAGGTAATCTTGTTCATAAATCCACAATTCATCGGATATCGGCAAACACACCACAAAAGAATATTACATCGAATAGATCTCCAAGAACATCGAGGAGAACTTGGTATTGAGAAAAAAGAGAGAGAAGGAGCCATCTAGCTATAACTATGGACCCGATGGTTTGTGGTAAACTACTCATGCTTCATAGGAGAGGTAATGGTGTTGATGTAGAAGCCCTCCGTAATTGAACCCCCCTCCGGCAGATCGCCGGAAAAGGCCCCAAGATGGGATCTCACGGGTACAGAAGGTTGCGGCGGTGGAAAAGTGGTTTCGTGGCTCCCCCTGATGTTTTTAGGGTATAAGAGTATATATAGGCGAAAGAACTAGGTCGATGGAGCTATGAGGGGCCCATGAGGGTGGGGGCGCGCCTACCCCCCTGGGCGCGCCCTCCTGCCTCGTGGATGCCTCATTGTGTCTCCGACTTCATCTCCAAGTCTTCTAGTTTGCTTTCGGTCCAAGAAAGATCATCGCGAAGGTTTCATTCCGTTTGGACTCCGTTTGGTATTCCTTTTCTGCAAAAGTCTAAAATAGGCAAAAAAAAAACAGAAACTGGCACTGGGCCTTCGGTTAATAGGTTAGTCCCAAAAATAATATAAAAGTGCATATTGAAGCCCATTAAACATCCAAAACAGATAATATAATAGCATGGAACAATAAAAAATTATAGATACATTGGAGACATATCAAACATCCCCAAGCTTAATTCCTATTTGTCCTCGAGTAGGTAAATGATAAAAACAGAATTCCTGATGTGGAAGGCTACCTAACATATTTATAAATGTAATTTTCTTTATTGTGGCATGAATGTTCAGATTCGAAAGACTCAAGGCAAAACTTTAATATTGACATAAAAACAATAATACTTCAAGCATACTAAGAAAACAATCATGTCTTCTCAAAATAACATGGCCAAAGAAAGCTATCCCTACAATCATATAGTCTGGTTATGCTCTATCTTCATCACACAAAGTATTTAAGCATGCACAACCCTAATACGTCCATTTTGCATCATGCTTTTATATCAATATTTATTGCATTATGGGATGTTATTACACATTATGTCACAATTCTTATGCCTATTATCTCTTATTTTACAAGGTTTACATGAAGAGGGAGAATGCCGGCAGCTGGAATTCTGGGCTGGAAAAGGAGCAAATATTAGAGACCTATTCTGCACAACTCCAAATGTCCTGAAACTCCATGGAAGTTATTTTTGGAATTAATAAAAAATACTGAGTGAAGAAAATACCAGAGGGGGGCCACCCACCGTCCATGAGGGTGGGGGCGCGCCCTACCCCCCTGGGCGCGCCCCCTACCTCGTGGGACACCTGGCAGGCCTCCGGTGCCCATCTTCTGCTACATGAAGTCTTTTACCCTGGAAAAAATCATAAGCAAGCTTTCGGGACGAGACACCGCCACCAAGAGGCGGAACCAATCTAGGGCTCCAGTGGAGCTGTTCTGCCAGAGAAACATCCCTCCGGGAGGGGGAAATCGTCACCATCGTCATCACCATCGATCCTCTCAGTGGGACGGGGTCAATCTTCATCAACATCTTCACCAACACCATCTCCTCTAAAACCCTAGTTCATCTCTTGTATCCAGTCTTTGTCACAAAACCTCAGATTGGTACCTGTGGGTAGCTAGTAGTGTTGATTACTCCTTGTAGTTGTGCTAGTTGGTTTATTCGGTGGAAGATCATATTTTCAGATCCTATATGCATATTAATACCCCTCTGATTATGAACATGAATATGATTTGTGAGTAGTTACGTTTGTTCCTGAGGGCATGGGAGAAGTCATGCAATAAGTAGTCATGTGAATTTGGTATTTGTTCGATATTTTGATAAGATGTATGTTGTCTCTCTTCTAGTGGTGTTATGTGAACGTCGACTACATGACACTTCACCATTGTTTGGGCCTAAAGGAAGGCATTGGGAAGTAATAAGTAGATGACGGGTTGCTAGAGTGACAGAAGCTTAAACCCTAGTTTATGCGTTGCTTCGTAAGGGGCTGATTTCGATCCATATGTTTCATGCTATGGTTAGGTTTACCTTAATACTTCTTTTGTAGTTGGGGATGCTTGCAATAGGGGTTAATCATAAGTGGGATGCTTATCCAAGAAAGGGCAGTACCCAAGCACCGGTCCACCCACATATCAAATTATCAAAGTAATGAACGCGAATCATATGAGCGTGATGAAAACTAGCTTGACGATAATTCCCATGTGTTCTCGAGAGCGCTTCTCTCCATGTAAGAATTCGTCCAGGCTTGTCCTTTGCTACAAAAAGGATTGGGCCACCTTGCTGCACCTTATTTACTTTTGTTACTTGTTACCCGTTACGAATTACCTTATCACAAAACTATCTATTACCGATAATTTCAGTGCTTGCAGAGAATACCTTACTGAAAACCGCTTGTCATTTCCTTCTGCTCCTCGTTGGGTTCGACACTCTTACTTATCAAAAGGACTACGATAGATCCCCTACACTTGTGGGTCATCAAGACTCTTTTCTGGCGCTGTTGCCGGAGAGTGAAGCGCCTTTGGTGAGTGGAACTTGGTAAGGAAAAATTTATATAGTGTGCTGAAATTTACTGTCACTTGTTACTATGGAACATAATCCTTTGAGGGGCTTGTTCGGGGTATCTTCACCCCGACCAGTAGAGCAAAGAGTTGCTCCTCAACCTACTGAACCTATTGAAAATGTTTACTTTGAAATTCCTTCGGGTATGATAGAGAAACTGCTGGCTAATCCCTCTACAGGAGATGGAACATTGCATCCCAATTTGCACCTAATCTATGTGGATGAAGTTTGTGGATTATTTAAGCTTGCAGGTATGCCCGAGGATGTTATCAAGAAGAAGGTCTTCCCTTTATCTTTGAAGGTAGAGGCATTGATATGGTTTAGGCTATGTGATGATATGGGATCATGGAACTACAACCGATTGAAATTGGAATTTCAACAGAAGTTTTATCCTATTCATCTTGTTCATCGTGATCGTAATTATATATATATAATTTTTGGCCTCGCGAAGGAGAAAGCATTGCTCAAGCTTGGGGAAGGCTTAAGTCAATTTCATATTCATGCCCCAATGATGAGCTCTCAAGAGAAATGATTATTCAAAAATTTTATGATCGGCTTTCTCTCAACAATCGCTCCATGCTCGATACTTCTTGTACTGGTTCCTTTATGATGAAGACTATTGAATTCAGATGGGATTTATTGGAAAGAATTAAATGCAACTTTGAAGATTGGGATATCGACGAAGGTAAGGAGTCAGGTAAGACACCTAAGTTTGATTGTGTTAAATCTTTTATGGTTACCGATGTTTTCCATGAATTTAGCACTAAATATGGACTTGACTCTCAGATAGTAGCTTCTTTCTGTGAATCATTTGCTACTCATGTTGACCTCCCTAAGGAGAAGTGGTTTTAATATAATCCTCCCATTGAAGTAAAAGTAGTTGCACCTATTAAAGTTAAAGAAATACTATCACTTATAATGATCCTATTGTTCCTACTACCTATATTGAGAAACCGCCTTTCCTAGTTAGGATAAAGGATCATGCTAAAGCTTGAACTGTGGTTCGTAAGAGTAATACTAGATCACCTACACCACTTGAGCAAATTAAAGTTGAACCTAATATTGCTATGGTTAAAGATCTCTTGGCTGATAATATTGATGGGCATGTTATTTACTTATGTGATGAAGACGCTAGAATTGCTAGACCTGATACTAAAAATAAACATAGACATGTTGTAGGCATGCTTGTTGTTTCTGTCAAAATAGGAGATCATTGTTATCATGGCTTATGTGATATGGGTGCTAGTGCAAGTGCAATACCTCATTCCTTATACAAAGAAATTATGCATGGTATTGCACCTACTGAGATAGAAGAAATAGATGTTACAATTAAGCTTGCCAATAGAGATACTATTTCACCAGTTGGCATTGTTAGAGATGTTGAAGTCTTGTGTGGGAAAGTTAAATATCCTGCTGATTTTCTTGTTCTTTGTTCCCCACAAAATGACTTTTGTCCCATTATATTTGGTAGACCCCTCTTGAATACTGTTAATGCTAAGATAGATTGTGAAAAGGACATTGTTACTATTGGTTTGGGGGATATGTCTCATGAGTTTAATTTTGCCAAATTTCGTAGACAACCCCATGATAAATAATTGCCTAGTAAGGATGAAATTATTGTCCTTGCTTCTATTGCCGTGCCTCCTAATGATATCCACAAATTAAATAAAGCTACTAAAAAGTATCATTACCCTTTGCCTTTCATTGATCAAATGCTAGAAAGATTGTCCAAACATACACATTTTTGCTTTCTAGATGGTTATTCTAGTTTCTCTCAAATACCAGTGTCAAAAGAGGATCAAGAAAAGACCACTTTTACTTGCCCTTTCGGTACTTTTGCTTATAGACGTATGCCTTTTGGTTTATGTAATGCACCTGCTACCTTTCAAATATGATGGCTATATTCTCTGACTTTGGTGAAAAGATTGTTGAGGTTTTCATGGATGATTTCTTCATTTATGGATCTTCTTTTGATGATTGCTTGAGCAACCTTGATCGAGTTTTGCAGAGATGCGAAGATACTAATCTTGTCTTGAATTGGGAGAAGTGACACTTTATGGTTAATGAAGGTATTATCTTGGGGCATAAAATTTCTGAAAGAGGTATTGAAGTTGATAAAGCTAAAGTTGACGCTATTGTAAAGATGCCATGTCCCAAAGACATTAAAGGTATAAGAAGTTTCCTTGGTCATGTCGGTTTTTATAGGAGGTTTATTAAGGACTTCTCTAAAATTTCTAGGCCTCTGACTAATCTCTTACAAAAAGATATTCCTTTTGTCTTCGATGATGATTGTGTAGAAGCATTTGAAATACTTAAGAAGGCTTTGATTTCTAACCTATTGTTCAGCCACCTGATTGGAACTTACCCTTTGAAATTATGTGCGATGCTAGTGATTATGCCGTAGGTGCTGTTCTAGGATAAAGAGTTGATAAGAAACTAAATGTTATTCAATATGCTAGTAAAACTCTAGACAGTGCCCAGAGAAATTATGCTACTACTGAAAAAGAATTTTTAGCAGTTGTATTTGCTTGTGATAAGTTCAGACCTTATAACGTTGACTCTAAAGTAACTGTTCACACTGATCATGCTGCTATTAAATATCTTATGAAAAAGAAAGATGCTAAACCTAGACTTATTAGATGGGTTCTCCTACTACAAGAATTTGATTTGCATATTATTGATAGAAAGGGAGCTGAGAACCCCGTTGCAGACAACTTGTCCAGGTTAGAGAATGTTCTTGATGACCCACTACCTATGGGTGATAGCTTCTCTGATGAACAATTAACTGTCATAAATGCTTCTCGTACTGCTCCATGGTATGCTGATTATGCTAATTACATTGTTGCTAAATTTATACCACCTAGTTTCACATACCAGCAAAAGAAAAAGTTTTTCTATGATTTAAGTCATTACTTCTGGGATGAACCACACCTTTATAAAGAAGGAGTAGATGGTGTTATTAGACGTTGTGTACCTGAGCATGAATATGAACAGATCCTATGCAAGTGTCACTCCGAGGCTTATGGAGGACACCGCGCTGGAGATAGAACTGCGCATAAGGTATTGCAATCCAGTTTTTATTGGCCTACTCTCTTCAAGGATGCCCGTAAGTTTGTCTTGTCTTGTGATGAATGTCAAAGAATTGGTATTATTAGTAGACGTCAAGAAATGCCTATGAATTATTCACTTGTTATTGAACGATTTGATGTTTGGGGCTTTGACTATATGGGACCGTTTCCTTCCTCCAATGGGTATTGATACGTATCCAACGTATCTATAATTTTTTATTGCTCCATGCTACTTTATCTACTGTTTTGGACTATATTGGGCTTTATTTTCCACTTTTATATTACTTTTGGGACTAACCTATTAACCGGAGGCCCAGCCCAGAATTGTTGTTTTTTTTTCTTTTTAGTGTTTCAAAGAAACGGAATATCAAACGGAGTCCAAACGGAATGAAACCTTCGGGAACGTGATTTTCTCATCAGATAAGATCCAGGAAACTTGGACCCTCCGTCAAGAAAGCCACGAGGCGGTCACAAGGGTGGAGGGCACGCCCCCTGGGCGCGCCCCTACCTCGTGGGCCCCTCGAAGCTCTACCGACGTACTCCTTCCTCCTATATATACCTACGTACCCCCGTACAATTAGAACAGGAGCCAAAAACCTAATTCCACCGGCGCAACCTTCTGTATCCACGAGATCCAATCTTGGGGCCTATTCGAGCTTATTTGGAGGGGCATCCACCACGGAGGGCTTCTACATCATCACCATAGCCCTCCGATGAAGTGTGAGTAGTTTACTTCAGACCTTCGGGTCCATAGCTAGTAGCTAGATGGCTTCTTCTCTCTTTTGGATCTCAATACAATGTTCTCCCCCTCTCGTGGAGATCTATTCGATGTAATCTTCTTTTTGTGGTGTGTTTGTTGAGACCGATGAATTGTGGGTTTATGATCCAGTATTATCTATGGAAAATATTTGATTCTTCTCTGAGTTCTTTTATGTATGATTGAGTTATCTTTGCAAGTCTCTTCAAATTATCCTTTTTGGTTTGGCCAACTAGATTGGTAGTTCTTGCAATGGGAGAAGTGCTTAGCTTTGGGTTCAATCTTGCGGTGTCCTTACGCAGTGACAGAAGGGGCAGCAAGGCACGTATTGTATTGTTGCCATCGAGGATAACAAGATGGGGTTTTTATCATATTGCATGAATTTATCCCTCTACATCATGTCATCTTGCTTAAGGAGTTACTCTTTTTAACTTAATACTCTAGATGCATTTGGATAGCGGTCGATGAGTGGAGTAATAGTAGTAGATGCGTAATCATTTCGATCTACTTGTCTCGGACGTGATGCCTATATACATGATCATTGCCTAGATATACTCATAACTATGCTCAATTCATCAATTGCTCAACAAGAATTTGTTCACCCACCGTAGAATACTTATGCTCTTGAGAGAAGCCACTAGTGAAACCTATGGCCCCCGGGTCTATTCTCATCATATCAATCTCTATCACTTTATTTACTTGCTTTGTTTTTACTTTGACTTTTACTTTTTACTTTGCATCTATCTATCAAAAATACCAAAAATATTATCTCTATCAGATCTCACTCTCGTAAGTGACCATGAAGGGATTGACAACCCCTAAGCGTTGGTTGTGAGTTGCTATCGTTTTGTGTAGGTACAAGGGACTTGTGCATGGTCTCCTACTGGATTGATACCTTGGTTCTCAAAACTGAGGGAAATACTTACGCTACTTTGCTGCATCATCCTCTCCTCTTCGGGGAAATCCAACACAGTGCTCAAGAGGTAGCAGGTATACACATATATTAATTGCTGTTGATTACGTTACTAAGTGGGTAGAAGCTATTCCAACTAGTAGTTCTAATCATAACGCCTCTATTAAGATGCTTAAAGAAGTTATTTTTCTGAGGTTTGGAGTCCCTAGATATTTACTGACTGATGGTGGTTCACATTTTAATCATAGAATTGCATCTCCATATCACCCACAGTCTAGTGGCCAAGTAGAACTGAGTAACAGAGAGCTTAAATTGATTTTGCAAAAGACTGTTAACAGATCTAGAAATAATTGGTCCAAGAAACTTGATGATGCATTATGGGCCTATAGAACTGCATATAAAAACCCTATGGGTATGTCTCCATATAAAATTGTTTATGGAAAAGCATGTCACTTACCTCTTGAACTAGAACATAAGGCATATTGGGCCATTAAAGAGATCAACTATGATTTCAAACTTGGTGGTGAGAAGAGGTTATTTGACATTAGCTCACTTGATGAATGGAGAACTCAAGCAGAATGCCAAGCTGTTTAAAGAAAAAGTTAAAAGGTGGCATGACAAAAGGATACAAAAGCGTGAGTTTAATGTAGGTGATTATGTGTTGCTTTTCAACTCTCGTTTAAGATTTCCTGCAGGAAAACTCCTCTCTAAATGGGAAGGTCCTTACGTTATCGAGGAGGTCTATCATTCCGGTGCCATAAAAATCAACAACTTCGAAGGCACAAGTCCGAAGGTGGTGAACTGTCAAAGGATCAAACATTATATCTCAGGTAATCCCATAAATGTTGAAACTAATGTTATTGAAATCGTAACCCTGGAGGAATACATAAAGGACACTTTCGAGAACGTTTCAGACTCCGAAAAGGAATAGGTATGTGGTACGGTAAGTAAACCGACTCCAAAACAGTTCTAATAGCAGTTTTTCTCCGTTTTGGAATATTTAAGAAAATAGGAAAATAAGTAGGCCGGGAAGGACACGAGGCGTCCACGAGGGTGGAGGGTGCTATCCCCTGGGCGCGCCCCCTGCCTCGTGGGCACCTCGTGTGCTCTCCGGACTCCGTTTTCTTACACGATACTTCTTTTGGTCGGTAAAAGTTCATTATATAATCTCCCGAAGGTTTTGACCACCGTACCATGACAAAATCCTCTGCTTTTGTTTCGAGCTATTTTTCCGACAGATCTAAATCACCATGACGTCTTCAAGCGCCCCCAAGGACAAGTTTTTCGAGAAGATCATCAACCCCTACCTCACGGAGGTGCTGTAACACCCTCAAACCATTGAGATGCGTGAGGTGGTGCTGCACATCCGCGATGTCGAGGGACCAAGGATGACCAGAAGTGTGGAGACAAGACTCGAAGCAATGGAACAAGTTTTCAAGTGCCAAGGGATGGTGGAACTCGGACTCAATGCCAACCACATGATGATCGCAGAGTTCACCAATAACCACAAGCTGGATGCCAAGAACATTGGGGAGACCATCTTCAAGCTTCATGAGAAAATCGAGCACCTCCAAGCCCAGATCTATGACCTGCAAAACCAAAACTGTGTGTATGAATATAGATTCAAGAGGATGAGTTTGGCTGCAGATTTGAGGATCCCGGAGACTCGATCATCCTTCTATGATGGTGAGCCTATGCCTTGGAGATGGACGACAAGCCTACACCGTCAACAACTCCATCATCACCACCACAACTCCATTATCACCACCTCTGAAGAAGGAGACATGAACACATGGGTATGGGCACTCCCCTTGGCAACTGCCAAGCTTGGGGGAGGTGCCCGGTATCGTATCACCATCACACTCCTATCTTTACCGTTTTTCTTAGTTTGATCCTTTTGGTAATATCTTGATCTAGTAGAATAAAGTTTTGGTATGATTTAGTTTTGATTTTTGCCTTATGATCCTTCTATGTAATTGAGTCCTTGAGCTATATATAATAAAGGTTAGTGTTGAGTCAAGGGCTTTGCTATCTTGCTATGATCTTGAGGGAATAAAATAAGAAAGAATAAAAAGAAATAAAGAGATCATATGCATCTTATGGAGAGTAATGACTTCACATATTAAGAGTATGATGAATAAAAGTTGTTGAGAGTTGGCAAACATAGTTTTGGTCATCGTTGCAATTAATAGGAAGTAATAAAGAAAGAGAGGTTTTCACATATAAATATACTATCTTGGACAACTTTTATGATTGTGAGCACTCATTAAAATATGACATGCTAAAGAGTTGATGTTGGACAAGGAAGACAATGTAATGGGTTATGTTTTCTTATATCCAAAATAAAGTATATTATCATGGATCATCCAACATGTTGAGCTTGCCTTTCCCTCTCATGCTAGCCAAATTCCTTGCACCAAGTAGAGATACTACTTGTGCTTCCAAATATCCTTAAACCCAGTTTTGCCATGAGAGTCCACCATATCTACCTATGAAATGAGTAAGATCCTTCAAGTAAGTTGTCATGTTGCATGCAATAAAAATTGCTCTCTAAATATGTATGACTTATTAGTGTGGAGAAAATAAACTTTATACGATCTTGTGATGTGGAAGCAATAAAAGCGACGGACTGCATAATAAAGGTCCATATCTCATGTCCGTATTTTATTTTATCGACACCTCTATCTTTAAACATGTGGACATATTTTTCGATATCGGCTTCCGCATGAGGACAAGCGAGGTCTAAGCTTGGGGGAGTTGATACGTCCATTTTTCATCATGCTTTTATATCGATATTTATTGCATTATGGGCTGTTATTACACGTTATGTCACAATACTTATGCCTATTCTCTCTTATTTTACAAGTTTTACACGAAGAGGGGGAATGCCGGCAGCTGGAATTCTGGGCTGGAAAAGGAGCAAATATTAGAGACCTATTCTACACAACTCCAAAAGTCCTGAAACTCCACGAAAGTTATATTTGGAATTAATAAAAAATACTGAGCGAAGAAAATACCAGAGGGGGGCCACCCACCGTCCACGAGGGTGGGGGCGCGCCCTACCCCCCTGGGCGCGCCCCTGCCTCGTCGGCCACCTGACAGCCTCCGGTGCCCATCTTCTGCTATATGAAGTCTTATACCCTGGAAAAAGAATCATAAGCAAGCTTTCGGGACGAGACACTGCCGCCGCGAGGTGGAACCTTGGCGGAACCAACCTAGGGCTCCGGCGGAGCTGTACTGCCGGGGAAACATCCCCCTCGGAGGGGGGAAATCGTCACCATCATCATCACCATCTATCCTCTTAGTGGGAGGGGGTCAATCTCCATCAACATCTTCACCAGCACCATCTCCTCTCAAACCCTAGTTCATCTCTTGTATCCAATCTTTGTCCCAAAACCTCAGATTGGTACCTGTAGCTAGTAGTGTTGATTACTCCTTGTAGTTGTGCTAGTTGGTTTATTCGGTGGAAGATCATATGTTCAGATTCTATATGCATATTAATACCCCTCTGATTATGAACATGAATATGATTTGTGAGTAGTTACGTTTGTTCCTGAGGGCATGGGAGAATTCTTGCTATAAGTAGTCTTGTGAATTTGGTATTCGTTCGATATTTTGATAAGATGTATGTTGTCTCTCCTCTAGTGGTGTTATGTGAACGTCGACTACATGACACTTCACCATTGTTTGGGCCTAGAGGAAGGCATTGGGAAGTAATAAGTAGACGATGGGTTGCTAGAGTGACAGAAGCTTAAACCCTAGTTTATGCGTTGCTTCGTAAGGGGCCAATTTGGATCCATATGTTTCATGCTATGGTTAGGTTTACCTTAATACTTCTTTTGTAGTTGTGGATGCTTGCAATAGGGGTTAATCATAAGTGGGAAGCTTGTCCAAGAAAGGGTAGTACCCAAGCACCGGTCCACCCACATATCAAATTATCAAAGTAACAAACACGAATCATATGAGCGTGATGAAAACTAGCTTGACGATAATTCCCATGTGTCCTCGGGAGCGCTTTTCTCCATATAAGAATTCGTCCAGGCTTTTCCTTTGCTACAAAAAGGATTGGGCCACCTTGCTGCACCTTATTTACTTTTGTTACTTGTTACCCGTTACGAATTACCTTATCACAAAACTATCTGTTACCGATAATTTCAGTGCTTGTAGAGAATACCTTACTGAAAACCGCTTGTCATTTCCTTCTGCTCCTCGTTGGGTTCGACACTCTTACTTATCGAAAGGACTACGATAGATCCCCTACACTTGTGGGTCATCAAATCCCGATGACAAGCCAAGCAATTGTTTCATACTTTTGATGTTCTCAAACTTTTTCAATCTTCACGCAATACATGAGCGTGAGCCATGGACATATCACTATAGATGGAATAGAATGGTGGTTGTGGAGAAGACAAAAAGGAGAAGATAGTCTCGCCTCAACTAGGCGTATCAACGGGCTATGGAGATGCCCATCAATAGATATCAATGTGAGTGAGTAGGGATTGCCATGCAACGGATGCACTAGATCTATAAGTGTATGAAAGCTCTACAAAAGAAACTAGGTGGGTGTGCATCCAACTTGCTTGCTCACGAAGACCTAGGACACTTTGAGGAAGTCCATCATTGGAATATACAAGCCAAGTTCTATAATGAAAAATTCCCACTAGTATATGAAAGGGTCAACATAGGAGACTCTCTATCATGAAGATCATGGTGCTACTTTCACAAGTGTGGAAAAAGGATAGTAGCATTGCCCCTTCTCTCTTTTTCTCTCATTTTTTAAATTTTTTTATTTGGACCTTTTCTCTCTTTTTATGGCCTCTTTTTCTTCTTTTTTTTGCTTTTTCGTCCGGAGACTCATCCCGACTTGTGGGGGAATCATAGTCTCCATCATCCTTTCCTCACTGGGACAATGCTCTAATAATGAAGATCATTACACTTTTATTTACTTACAACTCAGAATTACAACTCAATACTTGGAACAAAGTATGAATATATGTGAATGCCTCCGACGGTGTACCGGGATGTGCAATGATTCAAGAGTGACATGTTTGAAAAATTATGAACGGTGCCTTTTGCCACAAATACGATTTCAACTACATGATCATGCAAGGCAATATGACAATGATGGAGCGTGTCATAATAAACAGAACGGTGGAAAGTTGCATGGCAATATATCTTGGAATGGCTATGGAAATGCCATAATAGGTAGGCATGGTGGCTGTTTTGATTAAGGTATATGGTGGGTGTATGGTACCGACGAAAGTTGCGCGGTACTAGAGAGGCTAGCAATGGTGGAAGGTTGAGAGTGCATATAATCCATGGACTCAACATTAGTCATAAAGAACTCATATACTTATTGCAAAATTTATTAGTTATCAAAATGAAGTACTACACGCATGCTCCTAGGGGAATAGATTTGTAGGATACGACCATCTCTCATCCCCGACCGCCACTCATAAGGAAGACAATCAATAAATAAATCATGCTCCAACTTCATCACATAATGGTTCACCATACGTGCATGCTACGGGAATCACAATCTTTAGCAAAAGTATCTCTCAAATTCACAACTACTCTACTATAATGACTCTAATATCACCATCTTCATATCTCAAAACAATCATAAAGAATCAAACTTCTTATAGTATTCAACGCACTTTATATGAAAGTTTTTATTATACGAATCTTGGATGCCCATCATATTAGTAATTTTATAACCAAAGCAAATTACCATGATGTTATAAAGGCTCTCAAAATAATATAAGTTCAACATGAGAGATCAAAAATTTCTATAAAATAAAACCACCGTTGTGCTCTAAAAAGATATAAGTGAAGCACTAGAGCAATATTGTCTAGCTCAAAAGATATAAGTGAAGCACATAGAGTATTCTAATAAATTATGATTCATGCGTGTCTCTCCCAAAAGGTGTGTACATCAAGGATGATTGTGGTAAAATAAAAAGCAAAGACTCAAATCATACAAGACGCTCCAAGCAAAACACATATCATGTGGTGAATTAAAATATAGCCTCAAGTAAACTTACCGATAGATGAAGATGAAAGAGGTGATGCCTTCCTGGGCATCCCCAAGCTTAGGCTTTTGGTTCTCCTTGAATTTTACCTTGAGGTGCCTTGGGAAAACCCAAGCTTAGGCTCTTGCCACTCCTTATTCCAAAATCCATCAAATCTTTACCCAAAATTTGAAAACTTCACAACAGAAAATCTCATGAGCTCCGTTAGTATAAGAAAATAAACCACCACTTTAAGGTACTGTAATGAACTCATTCTTTATTAGCCTGAAATAGAGGAAAAATGTAATGACTTCAGATTTGATTCATGGATAATTGAGATATGATTCTTACAAGAATAGTCATTTGATAAATATAATGGATAGTCGTAATGCATGAAGCAACATGATTGATGAAATTATGAATGTAAATTCGTTCATCAATCATTCACCATAATACAAACTAACAACAATGTCATGTCATGATATGTTACGATGAATTCGTAGTCACAATATCAACAAAATATACAAGTTCGATCAAAACTATGAATCACAGCAATGCAATGTGTATCAATCTTCATAGTCAACATCAACATAGATACAATAACATACATTCACAGTAATTCAAACAATACATATTCTCATCAACATTAGCACAAGTGTCTTACGTATCACTATTGCATGTAACACTTCAATACATACAGTGACTTTCATCGCTATGCTAAATATTAGCTAACAGTACTCTTTAGCTTGCATCATCTATTCGAACATTGTTCTCATTTCAATCGTCTGTCAAGACATCACTATCTCTGTCACATGTCTCAAGTTTGCAACTCATAATTTGTTTCACATACATTGATCTAGTTAATCTAATTTCGTTAGTCAAATAGCTATGCATGCAATGTGTTTAAGATACTCACTTGCATTGAGTCGACATTACTGCAATGTGCATTCAACTAATTCTGTACATATCACTATTCTCCGAAGCTAACGATGCGATAATCAATGTCCACAGATTAACCAGTGATCCATTCAAATATCTGTCTAGAACTCTTAATGTGATATATAGTCAATCACTTATCTTTGTCTCTAGTGTCTTACGCACTATGCAGTTAGTCACATCGATGCAACATGTTATCGAATTCTACATGGACCGTTTGTGTTACATATCATTGCACATCCGTCTGCATCATCATGTGCTATTCAACTCGATTCTTGTACATATAGTGTAAACATCTCTAACCTCATCTTATAAACATGGTTAACTAACATATATTTAAGCATTCTTTCACAAACCAATCTTTTTTTGCATGCATCCTAGCGGTTCTTTCTTTGCACTCATCAATGGAAATTCTCATGGCTGTGAGAGACTCATTGATATCATGCTTAGGTGGAATAGATCTCAAAGAATCAACATCAAGAGAAATTCTATCCACGTTCCTAGCCAACTCATCAATCTTAAGCATTTTTTCTTCAGTCATGGCATTAAAATTCTTTTGCGAACTCATAAATTCTTTAACACTATTCTCAAAATCAGAGGGCAACTTATTGAAATTTCCATAAGAGTTGTTGTAGGAATTACCATAATTATTAGAGGAATTACTAGGAAACGGCCTAGGATTAAAATTGCCTCTATACGCGTTGTTACCAAAATTGTTCCTACCAACAAAATTCACATCCATAAATTCATTATTATTCTCAATCAAAGTGGACAAAGGCATATCATTAGGATCAGAAGAAACAATTCTATTAGCAAATAATTTCATAAGTTCATCCATCTTTCCACTCAAAACATTAATCTCTTCAATCGCATGGACCTTTTTACTAGTGGATCTTTCGGTGTGCCATTGAGAATAATTACCCATAATATTATCTAGGAGTTTAGTAGCTTCTCCTAGAGTAATTTCCATAAAAGTGCCTCCCACGGCTGAATCTAAAAGATTTCTAGAAGCAAAATTCAATCCGGCATAAATTTTTTGTATAATCATGCACAAATTCGAACCATGTGTAGGGCAATTACGTATCATTAATTTCATCCTTTCCCAAGCTTGTGCAACATGCTCATGATCAAGCTTAAAATTCATAATATCGTTCCTAAGGGAGTTCATCTTAGCGGGAGTATAATACTTAGAGATAAAATCATCTTTGCACTTATTCCATGAATCAATACGATTTTTAGGCGAAGATGAGAACCAAGCTTTAGCACGATCTCTAGGCAAAAACGGAAATAGCTTCAATTTAACAATATCATTATCCACATCTTTCTTCTTTTGCATATCACACAAATCAACGAAGTTGTTTAGATGGGTTGCGGCATCTTCACTAGGAAGGCCAGAAAATTGATCTTTCATAACAAGATTCAACAAAGCGACATTAATTTCACAAGATTCGACATTGGTAGTAGGAGCAATCGGAGTGCTAATAAAATCATTGTTGTTGGTATTGGAAAAGTCACACAATTTAGTATTATCTTGAGCCATCGTGACAAGCAATCAATCCAACACACAAGCACACAAGAAGCATGCGAAAAGAGACGAACGGAAGAGGGGCGAAGAAAAGGCGAAGGTTTCCAAAAATCATTTTAGAAGTGGGGGAGAGGAAAATGAGAGGCGAATGGCAAATAATGTAATGCAAGGGAGAAGAGTTTATGATGGGTACTTGGTATGGCTTGACTTGGCGAAGATCTCCCTGGCAACGGTGCCAGAAATCCTTCTTGCTACCTCTTGAGCTTGCGTGGGTTTTCTTTTGAAGAGGAAAGGGTGATGCAGCAAAGTAGCATAAGTATTTCACTCAGTTTTGAGAACCAAGGTATCAATCCAGTAGGAGACGATGCACAAGTCACCGAATATCTGCACAAACAATCAAGAACTTGCAACCAATGTGATAAAGGGGTTGTCAATCCCTTCATGGTCACTCGCAAAAGTGTGATCTGATAGAGATAATAAAGTAAATATTTTTGGTATTTTTTATGTATGGATTGGAAAGAAAAGATTGCAAAATAGTAAACGAGATTCAACAATATGAAAAAGAGACTTTAATATAATGGAAAAGAGACCCGTGGGGCATAGGTTTCACTAGTGGCTTCTCTCAAGATAGCATGTATTATGGTGGGTGAACAAATTACTGCTGAGCAATTGATAGAAAAGCGCATAATTATGATGACATCTAAGGCAATGATCATGAACATACACTACAAAAAAAAAGACACATCCCTGACTTTTTGGGCCAAACGAATTTTTTTTCTATCATACATATAACACTTCTATGATGATAATTGTGACAAAACCCGGTATCATCATAGATGTGGTGGGATCCTACTTCTATGACAAAAAATCATGACAAAAAATGGGATTTTCGTCCTGGGCAGGCCGGAGATGCAGTTGCATGACATTCTTTGGGCCGTCCATGACGGAAATGTTGGAAATATGCCCTAGAGGCAATAATAAAAGTATTATTATATTTCAATGTTCATGATAATTGTCTTTTGTTCATGCTATAACTGTATTATCCGGAAATCGTAATACGTGTGAACACTTAGACCACAAATGTCCTCGGTGAGCCTCTAGTTGACTAGCTCACAGATCAATAGATAGTCATGGTTTTCGACTATGGACATAGGATGTCGTTGATAACGAGATCACATCATTAGGAGAATGATGTGATGGACAAGACCCAATCATAAGCATAGCATAAAAGATCGATAGTTCGCTTGCTAGAAGCTTTGCCAATGTCAAGTATCTATTCCTTCGACCATGAGATCGTAACTCCCGGTTACCGAGGAGTGCCTTGGTGTATCAAACGTCACAACGAATCGGGTGACTATAAAGGTGCATTACAGGTATCTCCGAAAGTATCTCATTGGGTTGACACGGATCGAGATCGATTTGTCACTCCGTATGACGGAGAGGTATCTCTCGCCCACTCGGTAATGCATCATCATAATGAGCTCAAGTTGACCAAGGTGTTGGCCACGGATCATGCATTACGGACGAGTAAAGTGACTTGCCGTAACGAGACCGAACAAGGTATTGGGATACCGACGATCGAAGTCTCGGGCAAGTAACGCATCGATTGACAAAGGAATTGCATATGTGGTTTGATCAATCCTCGACATCGTGGTTCAACCGATGAAATCATCGAGGAGCATGTGGGAGCCAACATGGGTATCCAGACCCGCTGTTGGTTATTGCCCGAGAGTCGTCTCGGTCATGTTCAAGGTTCCGAACCCGTAGGGTCTACACACTTAAGGTTCGGTGACGCTTAGGGTTAGTAGGAAGTCAAGTATGTGACTACCGAATGTTGTTCGAGTCCGGATGAGATCCCGGACGTCACGAGGAGTTCGGAAGGGTCCGGAGGTAAAGAATAATATATAGGAAGTGGTGTTTTGGCCATCGGAAAGTTTTCGGTCTCCGTAGAAAGCTGGGACCACCGGAAGGGTCCGGGGTCCACCGGTGGGGCCACCTATCTCGGGGCCCCATGGGCTGAAGTGGGAGGAACCAGCCCATAGTGGGCTGGTGCGCCCCTAGGCCCACCTCGCGCCTAGGGTTGAAACCCTAGGGGTGGGGCGCCCACCGGCTTGGGGGCACTCCACCCCTTGGGCGCCGCCCGGGAGATTGGATCTCCAGGCCGCCACTTCTGGGGGCCTATATAAAGGGGGAGGGAGGGGGCTGCTGTACCAACTCCCAAGGCGCAGCCCTCCCTCCCAACACATCTCCTCCTCCGTAAGAGCTCGCGAAGCCCCGCCGAGATCGCTTCTCCACCATCACCACGCCGTCGGCTTTGCCGGTGGAGTTGTCTTCTCAACCTCTCCTTCCTCCTTGCTGGATCAAGACGGAGGAGACGCCGTCGTCCGCACGTGTGTTGAACGCGAGGTGCTGTCCGCTCAGCACTTGGACATCGGTGATCTGAATCACGCTCGAGTACGACTCCATCATCACCTTGCAAGCTTCGCACGCGATCTACAAGTGGTATGTAGATGCAACTCTCTCTCGTTACTCGTTGCTTAGATGAACTCATAGATGGATCTTGGTGAAGCCAGAGGAAAATTTTAATTTTCTCGCAACGTTCCCCAATAGTGGCATCATGAGCTAGGTCTATGCGTAGTTCTCTAATGCACGAGTAGAACACAATTTGTTGTGGGCGCTGATCTTGTCATCTTACTTGCCTCTACTAGTCTTTTCTTGCTCAACGGTATTGTGGGATGAAGCGCCCGACCAACCTTACACGACGCTTACGTGAGACCGGTTCCACCGATCGACATGCACTAGTTGCATAAGGTGGCTGGCGGGTGTCCTCTCTCCCACTTTAGTTGGAGCGGATTCGATGAACAGGCCCTTATGAAGGGTAAATAGAAGTTGACAAAATCACGTTGTGGTGATTCAGAGGTAAGAAAACGTTTTGCTAGAACCCAATCGCAGCCACGTAAAAGATGCAACAACAATTAGAGGACGCCTAACTTGTTTTTGCAGCGATTGATCATGTGATGTGATATGGCCGAAGTTGTGATGAATGATGAATTGTGATGTATGAGATCATGTTCTTGTAATAGGATTCACGACTTGCATGTCGATGAGTATGACAACCGCAGGAGCCATAGGAGTTGTCTTTATTTTTTGTATGACCTGCGTGTCATTGAAGAACGCCATGTAAACTACTTTACTTCATTACTAAACGCGTTAGTCATAGAAGTAGAAGTAGTCGCTGGCGTGACAACTTCATGAAGACACGATGATGGAGATCATGATGATGGAGATCATGGTGTCAAGCCGGTGACAAGATGATCATGGAGCCCCGAAGATGGAGATCAATGGAGCTTGATGATATTGGCCATATCATGTCACAACTATATAATTGCATGTGATGTTTATTATGTTTATGCATCTTGTTTACTTAGGACGACGGTAGTAAATAAGATGATCCCTTACAAAATTTCAGGAAGTGTTCTCCCCTAACTGTGCACCGTTGCTACAGTTCGTCGTTTCTAAGCACCACGTGATGATCGGGTGTGATGGATCCTTATGTTCACATACAACGGGTGTAAGACAGTTTTACACAGCGAAAACACTTAGGGTTAACTTGACGAGCCTAGCATGTGCAGACATGGCCTCGGAACACGGAGACCGAAAGGTCGAACACGAGTCATATGGAAGATACGATCAACATGAAGATGTTCACCGACGATGACTAGTCCGTCTCACGTGATGATCGGACACGGGCTAGTCGACTCGGATCATGTAACACTTAGATGACTAGAGGGATGTCCAATCTAAGTGGGAGTTCATAATTTTTGATTAAGAACTTTATTATCATGAACTTAGTCTAAAACCTTTGCAAATATGTCTTGTAGATCAATGGCCAACGCTAATGTCAACATGAACTTCAACGCGTTCCTAGAGAAAACCAAGCTGAAAGATGATGGCAGCAACTATACGGACTGGGTCCGGAACCTGAGGATCATCCTCATAGCTGCCAGGAAGCAATATGTCCTAGAAGGACCGCTAGGTGCCGCTCCCGTCCCAGAGAACCAAGACGTTATGAACGCTTGGCAAACTCGTGCTGATGATTACTCCCTCGTTCAGTGCGGCATGCTTTACAGCTTAGAACCGGGGCTCCAAAAGCGTTTTGAGCACCACGGAGCATATGAGATGTTCGAAGAGCTGAAACTAGTTTTCCAAGCTCATGCCCGGGTCGAGAGATATGATGTCTCCGACAAGTTCTACAGTTGTAAGATGGAGGAGAACAGTTCTGTCAGTGAGCACATCCTGAAGATGTCCGGGTTGCACAACCGTATGACCCAGCTGAACATTAACCTCCCAGATGAGGCGGTCATTGACAGAATCCTCCAGTCGCTCCCACCAAGCTACAAGAGCTTTGTGATGAACTACAACATGCAGGGGATGGTAAAGACCATTCTCAAGTGTTCTTGATGTCAAGTCAGCAGAGGCTGAAATCAAAAGGAACATCAAGTGTTGATGGTCAATAAGACCACTAAGTTCAAGAAGGGCAAGGGTAAGAAGAACTTCAAGAAGGACGGCAAAGATGTTGCCACGCCCGTAAGCCCGCTGCCGGAAGAAGTCAAAGAATGGACCCAAGCCCGAGACCGAGTGCTTTTATTGCAAGGGAAGGGCACCGAAGCGGAACCGCCCCAAATACTTAGCGGATAAGAAGGCCGGCAACACCAAAGGTATATTTGATATACATGTAATTGATGTGTACCTTACCAAGACTCGTAGTAACTCCCGGTATTTGATACCGTGCCGTTGCTCATATTTGTAACTCACAGCAGAGCTGCGGAATAAACGGAGATCGAAGGCGACGAGGTGACGGCGCGTGCCGAATGGTTCCGTGGTCGATGTGATCGCCGCCGCACGCTGCCTCTACATTTACCTACGGATTAGTTTTAAACCTCAATAATTGTTATTTAGTGCCAAGTTTGAGCATGAACATTGTATCCGGATCTCGCTTGATACGAGATGGCTACTCATTTAAGTCTGAGAATAATGGTTGTTCGATTTATATGAGAGATATGTTTTATGGTCATGCTCGATGGTCAATGGTTTATTCTTAATGAATCTCGAGCGTAATATTACACATGTTCATAGTGTGGATGCCAAAAGATGTAAAGTTGATAACGATAGTCCCACATACTTGTGGCACTGCCGCCTTGGTCACATTGGTGTCAAGCGCATGAAGAAGCTCCATGCTGATGGACTTTAGAGTCTCTTGATTATGAATCGCTTGACACATGCTAACCATGCCTCTTAGGCAAAATGACCAAGACTCCATTCTCCGGAACAATGGAGCGAGCAACCAACTTGTTGGAAATCATACATACCGATTTGTGCGGTCCAATGAGCGTTGAGGCTCGTGGAGGATATCGTTATGTTCTCACTCTCACTGATGACTTGAGTAGATATGGGTATGTCTACTTAATGAAACACAAGTCTGAGACCTTTGAAAAGTTCAAGGAATTTCAGAGTGAGGTAGAGAATCAACGTGACCGAAAGATAAAGTTCCTACGATCGATCGTGGGGAGAATACTTAAGTCACGAGTTTGGTACACACTTAAGAAAATGTGGAATCGTTTCACAACTCACGCCCACCGAACACCTCAAATAAACGGTGTGTCCGAACGTCGAATCGCACTCTATTAGATATGGTGCGGTCTATGATGTCTCTTACCGATTTACCGCTATCATTTTGGGGATACGCCTAGAGACAGCTACATTCACTTTAAATAGGGCACCGCCTAAATCCGCTGAGACGACACCGTATGAATTATGGTTTGGGAAGAAACCTAAGCTGTCATTTCTAAAAGTTTGGGGATGCGATGCTTATGTCAAGAAACTTCAACCCGAAAAGCTCGAACCCAAGTCGGAAAATGCGATTCATAGGATACCCTAAGGAAACCGTCGGGTATACCTTCTACTTAAGATCCAAAGGCAAGGTCTTTGTTGTTAAGAACGGATGCTTTCGAGAAAGAGTTTCTCTCGAAAGAAGTAAGTGGGAGGAAAGTAGAACTCGATGAAGTGCTACTCGAACGGGAAAGTGGTGCAGCAGCAGAAACCGCTCTCGTGATGCCCACACCAACCAAGAGGAAAACAATGATGATGATTAAGGTACTTCGGATCAAGTTACTATCGAACTTGAAGGTCCACGAGACACGCTCCGCACTGTGAGTGGTACGGCAACCTGTCATGGAAATCATGTTGCTAGACAACAATGAACCTTCGAACTATGAAGAAGAATGGCGGGCCCGGATTCCAACAAATGGCTTGGAGCCATGAAACCGAGATAGAATCCATGTATGAAAACAAAGTATGGACTTTGGCAGACTTGCCCGATGATCGGCGAGCAATAGAAAATAAATGGATTTTAAGAAGAAGACGGACGCGATGGTAATGTTACCATATATAAAGCTCGACTTGTCGCTAAGGGTTATCGACAAGTTCAAGGGATTGACTATGACGAGACTTTCTCTCCGTAGCGAAGCTTAAGTCCGTCCAATCATGTTAGCAATTGCCGTGATACTATGATTATGAGATATGGCGATGGACGCCAAAACGGCATTCCTTAATGGACATCTTAAGGAAGAGCTGTATATGATGCAGCCGGAAGGTTTTGTCGATCCTCGTAACGCTAACAAAGTATGCAAGCTCCAGCGATCCATTTATGGACTGGTGCAAGCATCTCGAGTTGGAACATTCGCTTTGATGAGATGATCAAAGATTTGGGTTTATGAGACTTATGGAGAAGCTGCGTTTACATAAGAAAGTGAGTGGGAGCTCCGTAGCATTTCTCCCTATTATATGTAGATGACATACTATTGATGGGAAATGATACGAAACTCCCGACAGCATTAAGGCCTACTTGAACAAGTGTTTTTCAATGAAGGACCTTGGAGAAGCTGCTTATATATTAGGCATCAAGATCTATAGAGATAGATCGAGACGCCTCATAGGTCTTTCACAAAGCACATACCTTGATAAGATTTTGAAGAAGTTCAAAATGGATCAGTCCAAGAAGGGGTTCTTGCCTATGTTACAAGGTGTGAGATTGAGCTCGGCTCAGTCACCGACCACGGCAAAAGATAAAGAAGAGATGAGTGTCATCCCTATGCTTCAGCCATAGGATCTATTATGTATGCCATGCTGTGTACTGCACTGATGTAAACCTTGCCGTAAGTTTGGTTGCAAGATACCAAAGTAATCCCGCAAGGAACACCGGACAGCGGTCAAGAATATCCTGAAGCACCGAAAAGGACAAAGGACATGTTTTCGTTTATGGAGGAGACGAAGAGCTCGTCAGAAGGGTTACGCCGACGCTTAGCTTCGACTCAGATCCGATGACTCTAAGTCACAAACCGGATACGTGTATATGTTGAATGGTGGAGCAAGAAGCTGGTGCAATGCAAGCGAGCGCCGTGGCGGGATCTACGTGTGAAGCGGAGTACATGGCAGCCTCGGAGGCAGCGCGATGAAGCGATTTGGGTGAAGGAGTTCATCACCGACCTAGGAGTCATACCCAATGCGTCGGGGCCGATCAAACTCTTCGTGACAACACTGGAGCTATTGCCCTTGCCAAGGAGCCCAGGTTTCACAAGAAGACCAGCACATCAAGCGCCGCTTCAACTCCATCCGTGAAAATGTTCAAGATGGAGACATAGAGATTTGCAAAGTACACACGGATCTGAATGTCGCAGATCCGCTGACTAAACTCTCTCGCGTGCAAAACATGATCAACACCGTAACTCTATGGGTGTTCGATTCATCACAATGTAACTAGATTGGTGACTCTAGTGCAAGTGGGAGACTGTTGGAAATAAGCCCTAGAGGCAATAATAAAAGTATTATTATATTTCAATGTTCATGATAATTGTCTTTTGTTCATGCTATAAGCGTATTATCCGGAAATCGTAATACACGTGTGAACACTTAGACCACAAATGTCCCTAGTGAGCCTCTAGTTGACTAGCTCACAGATCAATAGATAGTCATGGTTTCGACTATGGACATAGGATGTCGTTGATAACGAGATCACATCATTAGGAGAATGATGTGATGGACAAGACCCAATCATAAGCATAGCATAAAAGATCGATAGTTCGCTTGCTAGAAGCTTTGCCAATGTCAAGTATCTATTCCTTCGACCATGAGATCGTAACTCCTGTTACCGTAGGAGTGCCTTGGGTGTATCAAACGTCACAACGAATCGGGTGACTATAAAGGTGCATTACGGTATCTCCGAAAGTATCTGTTGGGTTGACACGGATCGAGATCGATTTGTCACTCCGTATGATGGAGAGGTATCTCGGGCCCACTCGGTAATGCATCATCATAATGAGCTCAAGTTGACCAAGGTGTTGGCCACGAGATCATGCATTACGGTACGAGTAAAGTGACTTGCCGGTAATGAGACCGAACAAGGTATTGGGATACCGACAATCGAGTCTCGCAAGTAACGCATCGATTGACAAAGGAATTGCATACGTGGTTTGATCAATCTCGACATCGTGGTTCAACCGATGAAATCATCGAGGAGCATGTGGGAGCCAACATGGGTATCCGGACCCGCTGTTGGTTATTGCCCGAGAGTCGCCTCGGTCATGTTCTGCGTGTCTCCGAACCCGTAGGGTCTACACACTTAAGGTTCGGTGACGCTTAGGTTAGTAGGAAGTCAAGTATGTGACTACGAATGTTGTTCGAGTCCCGGATGAGATCCGGACGTCACGAGGAGTTCGGAAGGGTCCGGAGGTAAAGAATAATATATAGGAAGTGGTGTTTCGCCATCGGAAAGTTTGGGGTCTCCAGAAAATCTGGGACCACGGAAGGGTCCTGGGTCCACCGGTGGGGCCACCTATCCTGGGGCCCCATGGGCTGAAGTGGGAGGAACCAGCCCATAGTGGGCTGGTGCGCCTCAGGCCCACCTCGCGCCTAGGGTTGAAACCCTAGGGGTGGGGCGCCCACCCGGCTTGGGGCACTCCACCCCTTGGCCGCCGCCCCGAGATTGGATCTCGGGGCCGCCACCAGGGGCCTATATAAAGGGGGAGGGGGGGCTGCTGTACCAACTCCCAAGGCGCAGCCCTCCCTCCCAACACATCTCCTCCTCCGTAAGAGCTCGGCGAAGCCCTCGCCGAGATCGCTTCTCCACCATCACCACGCCGTCGTCTTTGCCGGTGGAGTTGTCTTCCTCAACCTCTCCTTCCTCCTTGCTGGATCAAGACGGAGGAGACGCCGCTCGTCCCGCACGTGTGTTGAACGCGGAGGTGCTGTCCGCTCAGCACTTGGACATCGGTGATCTGAATCACGTTCGAGTACGACTCCATCATCACCTTGCAAGCTTCCGCACGCGATCTACAAGTGGTATGTAGATGCAAACTCTCTCTCGTTACTCGTTGCTTAGATGAACTCATAGATGGATCTTGGTGAAGCCGTAGGAAAAATTTTAATTTTCTGCAACGTTCCCCAACAGGAAAAACCGTGGTAGAAGCGAGGGGGAGGAAAATTTTGGGGAGTTGCCGGTTGCGATGGGAGGTCGGGGCCCAAGCGATGCGCGTTTCTCTCATACACATACGTGCGTGTGTGCGAGACGTTGGCTCTAACTAAACCCGAGCGAGGCGTTGGGCTCTAATTGAACCCGAGCGATTGCACTGTAGGCTACGCGTTACTGAACCCGAGTGATCGATCGATGGCTATTAAGTGAACCCGATGGAGTGATTCCATCGCCATCGCCGCTAATCAAGCCGATCGATTGATGAACAAAGTGAGCGCGCGGGGTGTGGGGGTTTGGATGAACAGTGAGCGGTGGTGTTGCCTCTGGATGAACAGGACCCCGTGGTGTGGAGGGCTGGATGAACAGTTGACAATGGACGGGTGGCTTTGGAGGGGTGGTTGAACAGGACCCCGTGGTGTGGAGGGCTGGATGAATAGTAGACGGTGGAGGGGTGCCCGTGGAGGGGTGGTTGAACCGTAGCCGGTGGAGTAGCGCGCGGTGGAGGCTGGATGAACAGGAGCCCGTGAAGGCCGGAGGAGGTCGCGGTGTAGCCCGTGGAGGCCGGAGGAGGTCGACGGTGGAGATGAACAGATCCCGTGGAGTCCTGTTTTGGCACGCCACACCCTCCCAAGAACAGACCCCTGTTTGACCGTAGGAGGTCCGTTTTCTCCGCTTTTGCGGACGCCACACCCTCCCAATCAACAGACCCCTGTTTGACCGTAGGAGGTCCGCTTCGTCCGCTTTTGGCGGTATGCCACACCCTCCCAATCAACAGACCCTGCTTCGACCGTAGGAGGTCCGCTTCTCTGCTTTTGTCAGACGCCACACCCTCCCGATCAACAGACCCTGCTCCAACGTAGGAGCTCCGTTTCTCCACAGCGACGCCAGCCCGCTTCCATCGCCTGTTCCGTCCAAGCCCTCCCGATGAACACGCCCACACATTCCGTTCTGACCCAGCTGGTTGGCACCCACGCATTTCGTTGCCTCCCGATGAACATGATGCATTCCGTTGCCTCCCCATGAACACGACGCATTCCGTTGCCTTCCCATGAACACGACGACGATGCTATTTCTCCCTTCTGACCCAGCCATGTACACGAGCCCTCGCCGTACGCATGCGCGAGTAGGCGTTCGAGACCTACCAGATGTACACATACGGGTCAGATTTTCTTTCTTGCACTCGCCGCTGCACGACGACGTGTACATGCTACGCGGCGCCTCTACTATTTACGACACGCCGCCTCTACTATGACACGGCGCGCTCTACATCGACCAAGATGTACGCATACACGTTCGCGACCAGGATGACAATGCTACGTATGCTTCGACCAGGTGGGTCTCGAGTCCCGACTGTCAAGCACTTCCTTGCCTGCGAAGATGTAGCTGTTGGGTCCCAGCAGTCAGGGGGGCGAATCGTATTGTTTTTTTGCCCAGACGCACTTCCTTGCGTGCGAAGGTGTAGCTGGTGGGTCCCAGCAGTTAGGGGGGCGAATCGTTTTTTTTTGCCCAGACGCACTTCCTTGCATGCGAAGATGAAGCTGGTGGGTCCCAGCAGTCAGGGGGAAATGTTTTTTCCGCGAAATACAGTGGCCCGTCCGGTGGGTCCTAGCTGTTAGGTGGAGGAATCATTATTTTCCATGTAATAAGGAGGCACTTCCTTGCTGCGGCCGTGGACCCAGCTGTCAGCCTCTCCACGTACAGTCCACGTCCGATGGAAGTCGTTCCTTGACCATGTTGACCAGGCCGCGCCGAGAGCACCATGGCGGTGGATGGCGGCGAGGCCTAGAAAGGGCACGACGCGGAGCCGGGAAAGATGCGGCAGTGGAAGCTCGCGCGGAGAGGAGTATGAGGGTTCACTGGTTCGGCTGCGGTGTGAGGCTGCCGTCACCGCTGGGCCTGGCAAGCGGTGGGAATAGTAGGGGCGGTGAGGCCTCCGTGGCAGCACAGCCGGCCACGGGAGGCAGGAGCATGCGGCACGACCGGCGCTGCTTTGGGCGGCTGGAGCAAGAAGACCAGAGGTTGAAGAAGCACTATGGCCGTTGGACGGACATCGTACGGTCACTGGAGCTAGAATCGTTCATATTGACTAAGTCAACTTAGTTGGCCCACAAGTCATCCTCCCACTATGGTGGGTCCCAGCTAGCAGGGTGGGTATTAATTTTTTTGTGCGTAATAAGGAGGCACTTCCTTGCGTGCGAAGATATAGCTGGTGGGTCCGACATGTCAGCGGGGGAATGTTTTTTTTGCGAAATACAGAGGCCCTTCCGGTGGGTCCCAGCTATTAGGTGGAGGAATCATTATTTTGCGCGTACAGTCCACGGCCGATGGATGTCGTTTGTTGACCACGTTGACCAGGCCGCGCTGAGAGCACCATGGCGGTGGACGACGGCGAGGCGTAGGAAGGGAACAACACAAAGCCGGGGAAGACTCGGCAATGGTTGCCCACGCGGCAGGGAGTACGAGGGTTTACTGGTCCGGCTGCCGTCGCCAAAAAATAACAGGAGGTGTGGGTGAGTAGAGGAATGGCCTGGCCAACAATGAAGTAGGGTGGGGCGATGCGGCCTTTGCGGCAGCATAGCCGGCCACGAGAGGCGGGAGCAGGCAGTCCCACCGGAGCTGGTTTGGGCGGCTGGAGCAAGAAGATCAGATATTGAAGAAGCAGCACGGCTGTTGGATTAACATCCAACGATCACTGCTGCTAGAATCGTTTGTGGACTAAGTTGACAAAGCCAAAGTACACGTCAACCTAGTAGACCCACAAGTCAGCCTCCAAATCTGTCCCAAACAGCATTTAGCCCGAAATTTGTAGCCAGATTCAAAATAATTTTAAATCTAAATATACCTTAATTTGAATTCAATGAAATTTTACCCGCACAAAAACAATGAAATTTAAAATATCAAAATCCGAAAGAAAATAGTATTTGGGAACTAATTGCCTGTTTGCTGTATTTTTTCATTTTACAGCCCATTTATTATTACTTATAGCCCATTTCTTATTACTTATAGCCCATTTCTTATTACTTATAGCCCATTTTCTGGGCAAAATGCATCCCTCCTCGTCTTGAAAGATTTCCGGCCCAGCAGGGCATAGAAAAGCAAGTAGGCCTATGTTGGTTATTCTGCAAAAACCAAAATAGCTGGCTAGCCATTTTTCAGAAAGGAAAAAAACAAACTGGGCTGGTCATGTGCTAAACATATGAAATAAAAGCCTGGGCTAGATGGGCCACGAGTCCCGCACAACCCAGTTGATACCCTTCTCCGTCCCGAAAAAACAAAATTACTGCGCGCGCTGCTGGGTCCCTACTGTCATCCTCACCATGTACAGTCGTCTCCTTATTCCTCTCGATTGTTGACCATGTTGACAACACCGGAGGGCGGCACCGCGGCGAGCGAACCAAGGCGGAGGACGATGGTGAGGCCTCAGACGGGAACGAACAGGAGCCAGGGAAGATCACAGCCAGTCGTGGGAGGCGGGAGCAGGCGGTCCCACCGGCGCTGGTTTGGCTTTGGCGGCTCGAGGAAGAAGAGACTGAAGAAACGCGACAAACGTTGAATGTCAATCCAACGGTCAAGGTTGGCACAATCGTTTTTTGACTAAGCGGACACGAAGTAGCATACTTTTTTATATATAGGAAGAAAACTGCGAGGAAAATGCGTTCGTCTGCCGTCCTCCTCACAGGGAACGTTCGCCACATAAGTGACTAGCACCCTTGGTTTTCAACCGAGAGGTCTTGGGTTCGAGTGTGAGGAACTCTCAATTTTGTCCTCCTTCCTTCCTCGCAAAAAATGGGAAAGAAAATCAAAGACTTGGGAAGGCGTATAGAACAAGCTAGTGTACCAGTAAAGAGACATTGCCGAGTTTTAGAAAAAAGAAAGACGTGCTCCTGTAGCTGGTTCGAATCCAAACCTAGACTATGACTATATATGGTGCTATGCAACTCTGCAAGTAATGAAACTGACATATCCAACGCTCGCTTCTCCTCTTCTCTACTTACTCGCCTAGCATTAGAAGCTCGGCAAAGCAACCATGTCCGCTGGCTGCTCGCCCACCTGCTCTTCAGCAGGCAACAACCAGATATGCACCAAGTCGCCACCCATACCATCGCCTGTGGGTCTCATCACACCCCCACCGGCATGCGCACCGCAGCCGATTGCTCATCGCAACCCACTACCGTTGGTGTGGTGCCACTGCTGCGAATCACGCAGAGTCATCCGTTGCGTCTCAACCACAATCCGTAACCCTGGACTAGTCTTCTACAAATGCCCGAATCATGGGGTAATAATATGTTTAAGTGTTGTTCTGCTGCTTTCAGTTGCTGATTTTTTTAATAGTTTGGTTGATGATCTTCCAATTTGATTCGTGCAGAAAAGGGAAGATTCATGTGATTTGTATTTCTAGGAAGTTGCTGATGTGGGGGAATGCAACTACGCTGATTATTTGGTTAGCGAGGAATCCCAATACCAGCAGGTTGGGGTATTGGACAAGTAATCAAGGAACGACGTAAGAGGAAGATGCAGAGCGAAAGTTAAAGATGCGTTCCTCCGATCATGGCCAAGCAACAGATCTTTGAACGGCCTTGACAAAGAATGAGGAGATGAAAGAACTTGTGAAGATAATGGGCAAAATCGATGTGCTCAGAGGATGATTGTCTCTTTATTTGCAGTGTATGTAGCACTCGTGATGTATTCAGTGGCTACGACATGAGCACTTTGCTGAAACTAGTAATGAATGAAACCTGTGTAGCAGGCTGGGCGTAGTGTTGTGAACATCTAATGATTCTTGTTAACAAAAATCAGGGGGTATCCCCTTTTGCTCATATAAATAAATAAATAGCTGAGGCCCTGTCGGGTCAGCTTTGTTCTCATTCGAAGATGTCGAGCAAATTGCAATCCAACAACAAACTATGTCATCAAATTCAAGTTTCACAGCCAAATATGAGTACAACTAAACAACAATGTCATCATGTTTTAGTTGTCATACAATCACCAAACACAAATCAGCATACATAACAAGTGATGTTCTCACAGCAAAATACTAAACAACATGTTCATCAGGTTTCAGTTGTCATAGCAAACACAATTTAACATAGTAGATAAAAAACATCTTCTGACAGGCAAGTATGACAAAAGCAATGTAATCATCATCCGCAGCAGCAGCGTCAACATCTTTGCCATGTGTATCAGTCTGAATCGTAATTCCCCACAGTGTCATCTTCTTCTTCGTCCTCAACGTCCTCGAACGTTGGCTTCTTCTTGATCAACTCTTGTATGTCCACAGCACGACAGACAATCTTTTCGTCGGCGTCATTGACGTGATGGTTCTCAAAGATATTAGGAACATCTGTGTTATCTTGTACATCAGGAGCAGTGTAAGCATCATATTGTTGTGCAACTTCATTTAACGAATTCCTCTGCTCAAACCTTTGCAATACTCTCCAGTCATCGCTACGTGCAAATGTGTCTTCCAAGAAAGATATCTGTGTTGCTTGATTTGCCAAAATAAAAGGCTCGTTGGTCTGGTACGCCGCCTTGACATTGATGGATTTGAAATAATCATCATCTCTGGGTTTTGCGATCCTGGAAAACAGGTTATACCGACGACAAAGACAATGTAACCACACACCGATGATCCTCAAATCGAGATATATCGCAATCGAACAATGTCTCGTTATGTTAGCATACATTTCAGTTGTCTCTTTGTCATACGTATCCGTGCTCATGATGGCACTATTTTGTGTCTTCCTGCCTTCGTCTCGTGCAAGGGTGTTGTAGCGCACATCTCCAACAATGCAAGATTCATAATATCTTACCCGAGTATCAGGACCCATTGCTAGTGTGTAAAGGACATCATCAATCGCCTGCCCATCCTCCCGCATCTTCTTAACCTATGGTTAGAAAATAGACAAGCTGATCATCTTATGTACTCAATATATTAAAAAAACAGACAGTGCACTTCAAAAGCTTACATGGTTCTTGAACCATTTCGCAAATCCTGCCATAACTAGTTTGTCAATATTTCTTGGATTTTGCGGCAGTAACTCCTCTTTGTAGATGCTGCACAACATAGTGATCGCATCAAACATCTAAATATATAAGAATGTGCTGCAAGTTTAGTAGATTAGGATGTATAAGCTACAGTACTACACTTACTTGATATAAGGTAGTATCTCAGGACTGTTATTCAACACATACCAAACCATTTTGTCCAAATCTTTAGGTTTGTCCTCTTGTCGACCCTTCCCTGTAACTCGAACAGAATAATCGAAAACATTGAGCCCGGGATTGTCTTCACCCACCTCTTTGCTAAGCTGATCAACTGTTTCAATGTATTTTGAGCAGAATGTCAACGCTTCTGTAGCAATGTAGGCCTCTGCAATGGAACCCTTGGGTCTAGCTCTGTTCCTAACATAGCCCTTGAAAGTGCCTAGCCGCCTTTCAATAGGGTACATCCAGCCATACTGTACTGGACCTCTAAGTAGTGCCTCATCGGGTAGATGAATAGCCAAATGCACCATCACATCAAAGAAGGCTGGAGGATATATCTTCTCAAGGTCGCATAGGATAGTTTGTATCTTGTCTCTAAGATGCTCCAAAGCATCTATCCCGATATTTCTATCAGAGTTCCCTCAAGAATTGTCCCAACTCGCAATCGCTCAGATAAGTCGTATGCCCAATCCTCTAAGGATAATAGGTAAAACCCTTTGAAGTAGGACGTGGCGGTCATGAGTTTTCAACCCTTGTACCTTGTTTCCATCTCAGACCGACTCTCCTTTCAGGGTTGGAAGCAAATCCATGTGGGAATCTCACACGTGACAGGACCTCGTAGAATTCTTTTCTTTTTACCTTGTCCAAGATGTACACAGTTGGTGCCATATCCCGTGGTTTACCTTCATCTTGCACCTGCAAATCCTTTCTGATACCCAGGTGTGTCAAATCAATCCTAGATTTTAAGGTATCTTTCATCTTGCCTTCAATGTTAAGAAGTGTGCCGATAATGCTGTCACATATATTTTTCTCGATGTGCATCACATCAAGATTATGCCGCATATCCAAATCTTTCCAATACTCCAAGTCCCACAAAGTGGACCTGCGGGTAAACAATAATCTCTCTTCTATCATGCCACGCTTCCTTTTCCCGCTAACATTACCAGGATGGTTTCCTGGTGTATTATGCCTGACCTTCTCTAATTCCACTTGCAACTCATCGGCCGTGAGCCTCTTTGGCGCATCACGGTTTTCATGCTTTGAATTGAACACATGTCTTCGGTATTTTCTAGGATGCGGCTTGTCCTTGGCAAGGAAACGACAGTGTCCAATGTAACAACTCTTGCTAAGTATTGCGTATGACAGCGGATTCCTGTCACGGTGAACACATGCATTGTAACCATGTGTCGTTCTCCCTGACGTAGTGCCCAAAGCCGGATAATCATGGATGCACCAAATTACAATAGCACGCAGAAAGAAATCAGCTGGTGGGCTGCTATATAGGTCTCGAGTGAGAACACCCTTCCATAGCTGTTGAAGTTCGTCCACAAGAGGCTCCATGAACAAATCAAAATCCTTTCCAGGACTTTTTGGACCTGGGATGAGCAAGGCCATCATGTAGTTTGATTCTTTGGTGCAGACATTTGGAGGCATGTTGTAACGCCCGGATAATTATGCTACAGTAACCCCTACTAATGATGCCATGTCATCGCTCTTACTGTTGCTAATCCTCACTGGCTTTCAAACATCTTTCAAATTTCAAACCCAATTTAAAGTCAGGTTTTCAAATTTATCAAACTTGCAAACAAAAATGTTCAAGTTGTTGTGAATAATCATTTGGTAATAATGCTGGAGAAATCATCTTTTTACAAATTCTTTAAGTGCCTTAAAATAAAAGAAAACAGCAATGTTTAACAAAAAGGGAAATCAAACAAAAATAAGAAAAGGGCCAACCCCCCTGGCCCAACCAGCTGGCCAACCGGGCCAACTGGCCACCCACGCAGCCCACCCCGCTCCCCTGGCCTATAGGCCACTCCCAACCGAACCCTAACCCACTCGATCCCCACTCCCCACGCACGAACCCCTCTCCCCTCGTTCCCCACCACTCCCCTCCAACCGGATCTGGGCGAACGCCCGATCCCGCGCCCCCGACGCTGGCCCCGACTACGCCGCCGAACCCCGCTTGATCGGGACGCCGCCGGGCGCCGCCATCCCCGGCGCCACCACACCGGCGCCCATCACCGCCGCCCTCGCCTCCTTCATCGCGTGTCGCCCTACCGAGGCCTCTCGCCGCCGTTGCCGACCCGCCGCCCCTACGCCCATCGCGGCGCCGCGCCGCCGCTGCCCCGACTTCTCCTCGCGCACATTTTGCACATCTACAGGGCCCGGTGAGCCCCCCTCCTCCGTTTTCCCCCTCTCCTTTCCCTCCCGTCGCCGTAGGTCGCCTCGCCATCACGTCCGAGCTCTCGAGGAGCTCATGTCACCGCGCCCTCGCTTGTGCCGCCGTCACCGTGCTTGCCGCTTTGTCCCGAAGCGTGCAGGCCCCCCGGCTACCTCTGCCGCTCAAGGCGTCTTGGCGGGCCCCTCGAGCACAGGCGCCGTGCAGTTAAATGCCCGCCCTCAAGGCCCCTGTACATCGACCTATGGGCCCTAGCGCCCTGGCTTTAAAAAAATGTGTTTAAAGAAAATTAGATAAATAATTTAATTAATTAATAAGTAAATTAATTAAACTTAATTAAAGTAATCAGGGAGGTTAATTAGCCTAATTAACTTGATTAGTTAATTAAAACTATTAATTAGTTGTTAGTCTATGACAAACCGGTCCCACACGTCAGGGTTGACTTTGGTCAACTCTGTTGACTGCTGACATCATGATGATGTCATGCTGATGCAATAACTCCAATTTAGAATTAATAATAATTTCAGAATAATGCTAAAACTTTAATAATTCATAGAAAATAAACCGTATGTCGGATGAAAATAATTTGTACATGAAAGTTGCTCAGAACGACGAGACGAATCCGAATACGCGGTCCGTTCGTCCGCCACACGTCCCTAGCATAGCAAACGTTGAACTTTTCCTCTCCGGTTCATCTGTCTGACAGACGTCCGGAACCGGGAAAACTTTCCCGGATGTTTTCCCCCTTCGCTAGTAACGCGTGGCACTACGTTAGAACACCTCTAGCCCCGCTTATAATCATGTTGTGCATATGTTTGCGTGTATTTACTGTTTCTTCCCCCTCTTCTCTCCGGTAGACCCCGAGACCGCTGCTGATGCCCCTGTGATCGACTACGTCGACAACGACCCTTCTTCCATTTCAGCGGAGCTTCCAGGCAAGCCCCCTCTTTGATCATCCCGATATCGCCCATTCTATACTCTCAGGCTTGCATTAGATTTTGCTACTGTTATTGTTTGCTCCTATTCTGATGCATAGCCTGCTTTTGTACATGCTATTGTTACCTACCTGCTTAACCTAAATTGCTTAGTATAGGTTGGCTAGTTATCCATCAATGACCCCCACACTGTCCTTGTTGCCCCTGCTTCATCATCGACGCCTCGATCAGCTTGATCGACGACCAGAGCCCGACACCTCACATCACATCACGCCCCCTTTTGTCGCTCGACTCTGCAGAGCTACTATCGAGTGCCGAGGGTGATCCCTCATAACGCACTCCTGATGATAATTCTGTAGTGTAGCTATTTGGTCGTGGTTATCGAGGGTGATTTCCTCTTTCGCCATTCCCGATACGGCTCTGTCGTTCAACACCTCAAGAGTGAACCTCGAGGGTGGTTCCTCTTACGTTCACCTTCATGATTACATCGAGTGGAATCCTCCGGGGGTGATTCCTCGGGTTTTCCCCTTGATGTCTGGACACACGGTTACAATGACTTTACTTGAGACCTTGGTGGAAGTCGGGCGGGCCCGGAGAGCACCCGCAAGATGGTTACGAGGCACGGCCGGGCCGGCAGGCCGCCCCCGAGTGGGCTGGGCTAGCCCTTGCCGTATTTCCTCGAGACGTATCGTGAGTTTCTGCTCGTCTCCGCATGCTAATAATACACTATGGTTTGGGTATTTGTTCTGAATTGGCCTTTGGCCTTTGCGCACCAACCACCACGTGAGAATAGTTATGGGCCTCGGCGTCGTGGTATCAGCCGAAGCTTTGTCAGACGTCCAGTTCAGCAGTGCGGCACGGCTGGGCCGGCACCATCCTGTAGTGGTGGAGCCTGGACCCGCCCTGCGTGCAACGATCCGGTGTGTAACGAGCGATGGGCCCAGACCGCGGAGTGCTTAGGATGTAGACCGGCGGGGACCTCTCTGCTGAGCCTAGGTCGGGCTGCGACGTGTTGATCTTTCGAGGGCGGGCATTGACCCCAGAAAGGTGTGTCCGGCCAACGTGATCGAGCGTGTTGGCAAACGTGGTGCACCCCTCCAGGGAAGATTATCTATTAATAGCCGTGTCCACGGTAACGGACGTTGAGACTTATATCGTGATCTTATACAACTACGAATTGATACTTGGGAAGTGGCTCCGGGATTGCTTTCTCGCAGGGAGTCGAGGAAGGATCTCTGGGCATTAATGTTACAACATGCTTGTTAATTATAAACTGCTATTCTTTACTCTTCTACATGCTGCAAGATGCTCGGAGCTGCGTGAAGATGCTAGTCTTCGATAGGCTAGGCCTTCCCCCTCTATTCTGGCATTCTGCAGTTCAGTCCACAGATACAAACCTTCCATTTGATACCAGTGCATACTTAGTATAGATCGATGCTTTGCAGTACTTTGGATGAGTACTCACGGTTGCTTTGCTACCCCTTTTCCCCTTCCTTCTTCTTTCTGGTTGATGCAACTAGATGGTGGATCCCTGGAGCCAGATGCCACCGCCGATGGATGCTGCTACGTGAAGACCGCCGACGGCCAGGAGTAGTTAGGAGGTCCCAGGCAGGAGGCCTTGCCTCTTCGATCGTTGTTGCTTTTGTGCTAGCCTTCTTAAGGCATCCTTGTTTAACTTATGTCTGTACTCAGATATTGTTGCTTCTGCTGACTCTTGTGTGTCGAGCTTGTATTCGAGCCCTCGAGGCCCCTGGCTTGTAATAAAGCTTGTATTATTTTATTTGTGTCTCGAGTTGTGTTGTGATATCTTCCCGTGAGTCCCTGATCTTGATCGTACACATTTGCGTGTATGATTAGTGTACGATTGAATCGGGGGCGTCACACATGTTGTAAGGGATAACAAGCACTGGCCAGATGCTATATGTGGCGCTCTGGTGGCCAAATGGGTTAAATCCATCTGAAGCTAAGCCAAGTCTAATGTTTCTCGGTCAAGAAGACAAACTCTTTGTGTTTATCATTGACCTTTTCCACTCACTACCATGAGATGGATGGCTCATTACATTCTCGATCTCTCAGACTCTGGTTCCTAGAATGCCACAAGACATCCTCTCTTGTTTCAAAGATCATGAAACAACCTCTCGCAATCTTGGTGTAATTGGAAAATGTCTCGTAACATTATGAGGAACCTCTTCACAAAGACGCCATCTTTCCATCCCGATGATTTGCATTTCGGCATTCACTTAAGTTGGCATAATCCTTCCGAGCGTAACACAATTATTCTTATAAACATGGATCATATCATATCCAATTCCAACTGCACGAAGGAAATTCTTCATTTTATTGTAGGTGTGTGGCAGCTTAGACGCATCTGGAAAAGATTTGCGGAAAGCAGCCAACATCACATCGAATGATTTGTTGGTCATCCGCTCAGATGTCTTCACCAGAAGAAAGGTGACCATAGCTGAGAATACTGACAGCTTATTTCCTGGGGTGACAGCAACGTTGCATTGTTCCAACATGCGGGCCCATCATTTTTCTCCTGCAGGTGAAAGTTCACGGAATGCACGAGCATTTCGTAGCATTGTTTCAATGTTGGTCAAACTCACTGGCTCCGCCACCACCACCTCCTCCTCCTCTTCCACCTGAGCATCACGCAGATCAAGATGGTGATCTGCTGCTTCCACGTGGTCAATAACATTGACATTCACAGCTTCACCATGATGAACCCACCTAGTATATGTGACCAACATCCCATACAAGTGTAGATGATTTTGCACAGTTGACTGGGGTCTTGTAACTGAATTCATACAACTGCTACACGAGCAGAGCACATCTGATTTCGGACCACTGCACTCAGCTCTGATAAAGTTCATGAAGTTTTCAACCCCCTCGACATATGCAGCGGAGAATCTTCGAGAAGAAGTTATCCAAGTTCTGTCCATCTGTTAGACATACAAATTAGTTCTTCCACTAGGTATTACAGGAAAAACATATATGCTTTTTTATGAAGTCCAGAAAAAAACCTAGGTCGATGTCTAAAGCTATGGCAAGATATTTGGATGAGCAGATCTAAGTAACGAAATATATGTAAAGCTAATTCAGCAAACAGATTTGAGTGCTAAATTATGGAAGGCTGTTTCAGTAGTCAATGAGGCCGAACACACAGCCATCAAACTATCGAAGGCCATCGCAGCAACAAAGATCGAGTATAAAACGGTGTAGAGCTATTTCACCTAACAGATTGGCTACTAGACCATGGCAATCTACGTCACAATAAATATACGGCAGGATATTTTAGCAACTAATCGGCATTGGCATGCCATCTCAGCTAAGCAGATTGAGTGCAGAACAGGGCAAAGAAGCTTCTTAAGCAGAGCATATTGACGATAAACTACTTCGCAACAAAGGAGATTAACGGCGTCTATCGGCTAACATTCAGCGCTACACCGACATGAACGGGCCTCGTCTAGAATGTGTGTACCGTGGGAGAAGCCGACCGTCGGCGTCTCCACTCAAACGCCGCCGTGGTGGCGGCGCCGACCGCCGCGGCGCCCACAAGAACGTAGCGAGAGGTGGGCGCGGCTAGAGGATGGCGATCACGAGAGCGCATGTGGGAGCAAGAGGATCGCCGTCGGCCCCTCGATGAACATGGCGCCGACGATCAGGCAAGGGAAGGCGGCTTTGGCGGAGCGAATGGAGTGGAGGGGTGCGGGGGGGGGGGTTTGGGAAATATTTGGCGAAGGGCGGTTGAATCGGATTTGGGGGAATTTTTCGTGGGGGAGGATTTTCGCGTGGTGGGCGGGGGGAGTTTGGCGCATGGTCGGTTTCTCCAAGTGCAGTCCCATGTGTCAGTGAAGAGGCAAGCCGAAGCGCGTTCCGTTTGCATGAGCCGTGTGCAGGACCAAACGTGTGTGGGGTGCAATGCGACCGCGACAGGAGTGTTGTGAGTGTACCGCCTTTTTTCCTTTTAAACTAGGTGCTTTGCCCCCTCAAAAAAAATTGTTGCTTCGCGTGATCCATCGATACTACTACTAGTAATCCGGTAATCCCGACTAAAACGGCACGGCCGGGTCTTTTCCCGCGCGATATGCTGGGAGGTTGGCTTAGTTGGGTTTTTTAGATTTGTCTCGGTTCAATAAAAAGCAGAGTTGGTGATGATGGTGTGCCTGTCATCCTGCAATATAGGCCGTCCGATCTATATCTAATGGATAGGAAGGAAACTATGACAATTTACCCGCACTCCTCTCCACATTTGCAGATAAGGCTTTCCCTCGTTCATCCTTTTCTCCCACAAGATCTTATTCTTCCGTGCAATGCACGTGCATCTTGCTAGTACTCCTACAATATGTATAGTATTGTAAAAGTTCATATACACCGGCCGAGATTAATGCAAACACGGCAGATTTTCATTACATTTCGAACTTTTATAGGACAGAAAAATAAAAGAAACCCGACCCTAAACCTATTCTATGGCGGTGACCGACGTCCTCCATCTGCGATCTCTATGTACGGGGGCAGGGTTCAAGACCCGTGAAGTGAAGGTGCGGTCTCCGGCGAGGAAGAGTAGAACACGGGATACGGACCGGCCAGTTGGCACACCATGCCCTGCCGCCTCCCATGCCCTACTCATCCTCGGAGGAGTCCCCGACCTCGGCGGTGCCGGACGTTGGACGGCGGCAAGTAGGACGCGTGGCTGACGGTGCTCCCGTCGTCGGCCGCCAGCGTGGCCACCGCTTGTGCTGTCGCATCCGCGTCCGGCTACGCTGCTATTGCGTCGCGAGAGGCGACTTGAGCGAGGGCGGCGACCTCGAGCTTCATCCCCTAAGACAAGCTCTCCCGCAGAGCATTCACACTTGCGGTCATGGCGGATGTAGTGCCAGGTAGGTGGACGATGCACTATGGTGTGGAGGTTAGCTGGGCGTTGCCGCTTTAAGTAGCGCATTCCGGTGAGGCCAAGCGTCCGGGTGCGTCATTAAGTCGCCGGAGTTGGTTCCTCGGGCACCGAGCCTCTTAATGACGACATACGAACGGACGGCATGAATGCGGGCAGGTGGTGCCGGCTGGGAACGCACCGCGCGACGGCGCGAGGACGAGGGCTTTGGTGTGCCAGGGTAGTCATCTGCGGTCGTGGCAACGTTGGAGATGCCCTTTGCTTAAATGCGATCCCCACATGTCATTGAAAAAGCAAGACGACCCGGCATGGTCTCAGGTCCAGATGATGCAGTTGGCCGCGCTACACCACTCTGCGGACGCGTCACGGTGCCCCGTGCATCCTCGATGAGCCGGGTGTTGGGGTGTGTTTGGATTGTGGCCAAAGTGCACATTACCAAAATTTTGGTCATGACCCAAAGATTGGTATTTGTTTGGATGGTTGCCATTTTTTTGGCATGCTGATGAACCACAAGTATAGGGGATCTATCGTAGTCCTTTCGATAAGTAAGAGTGTCGAACCCAACGAGGAGCAGAAGGAAATGATAAGCGGTTTTTAGCAAGGTATTCTCTGCAAGTACTGAAATAAGTGGTAACAGATAGTTTTGTGATAGGGTAAATTGTAACGAGCAACAAGTAACAAAAGTAAATAAAGTGCAGCAAGGTGGCCCAATCCTTTTTGTAGCAAAGGACAAGCCTGGACAAACTCTTATAATAGGAAAAGTGCTCCCGAGGACACATGGGAATATCGTCAAGCTAGTTTTCATCACGCTCATATGATTCGCATTCGGTACTTTGATAATTTGATATGTGGGTGGACCGGTGCTTGGGTACTGCCCTTACTTGGACAAGCATCCCACTTATGATTAACCTCTATTGCAAGCATCCGCAACTACAACAAAAGTATTAAGGTAAACCTAACCATAGCATGAAACATATGGATCCAAATCAGCCCTTACAAAGCAACGCATAAACTAGGGTTTAAGCTTCGTCACTCTAGAAACCCATCATCTACTTATTACTTCCCAATGCCTTCCTCTAGGCCCAAATAATGGTGAAGTGTTATGTAGTCGACGTTCACATAACACCACTAGAGGTTAGACAACATACATCTTATCAAAATATTGAACGAATACCAAATTCACATGACTACTAATAGCAACACTTCTCCCTTGTCCTCAGGAACAAACGTAACTACTCACAAAGCATATTCATGTTCATAATCAGAGGGGTAATAATGTGCATAAAGGATCTGAACATATGATCTTCCACCAAATAAACCAACTAGCATCAACTACAAGGAGTAATCAACACTACTAGCAACCTACTAGCACCAATCCCGGACTTGGAGACAAGAATTGGATACAAGAGATGAACTAGGGTTTGGAGATGAGATGGTGCTGGTGAAGATGTTGATGGAGATTGCCCTCTCCCGATGAGAGGAGCGTTGGTGATGACGATGGTGATGATTTCCCCCTCCCGAAGGGAAGTGTCCCCGGCAGAACAGCTCTGCTGGAGCCCTAGATTGGTTCCGCCAAGGTTCCGCCTCGTGGCGGCGGAGTCTCGTCCCGAAAGGTTGCTTATGATTTTTTCTCATCGAAAGACTTCATATAGGAGAAGATGGGCGTCGGAGAGCCACCAGGGGGCCCACGAGGTAGGGGGCGCGCCTAGGGGGGAGGGGCGCGCCCCCCACCCTCGTGAGCAGGGTGTGGGCCCCCTGGCCTTCATCTTTAGCGACGATTTTTCTTTATTTCTTTTAAGATATTCCGTGGAGTTTCAGGACTTTTGGAGTTGCGCAGAATTGGTCTCCAATATTTGCTCCTTTTCCAGCTAGAATTCCAGCTGCCCGCATTCCCCCTCTTCATGGTAAACCTTGTAAAATAAGAGAGAATAGCCATAAGTATTGTGACATATCGTGAAATAACAGCCCATAATGCGATAAATATCGATATAAAAGCATGATGCAAAATGGACGTATCAACTCCCCCAAGCTTAGACCTCGCTTGTCCTCAAGCGAAAAGCCGATAACAACAAATATGTCCTCATGTTTAGAAGTAGAGGCATCGATAAAAATAAAATACGGACATGAAGGCATCATGATTATTTTCATAACAGCAACATATATAGATTTGTCATATGATTACTTATGTTCAAGTGATGATCTTTTCATAAAGCCAAAGTATGAATCATAAACCTTATTGGGCACCAACAATTATAATCTCAGTCATTGAAGCAATTACAATTTATCATAACATCGGAAAGAGTCTATGTCAGAGCTTAAAAGCAAGCCCACATACTCAACTATCACTTAGTCCTTCATAATTGCTAACACTCACGTGATACTTGTGGTTACGGAGTTTTAATCGAAAACAGAGAAAGATAGGGGCTTGTAGTTTTGCCCCACAACCTTTTACCTCAAGGGTAATGTCAACAATAATAATTCATGCTCCCCCACATCCAGTTAGATATATATATATATATATCATGTTCTTTCCAACATGCTGAGCTTGCCAAAGGATAAAATGAAAAAGGAAAGGTGAGGATCACCGTGACTCTTGCATAAAGTAGAGGATAATAATAAAAGATAGGCCCTTCGCAGAGGGAAGCAGAGGTTGCCATGCACTTTTTATGGTTTGGATGCACAAAATCTTAATGCAAAAGAACGTCACTTTATATTGCCCTTGTATGTGAACCTTTATTATGCGGTCAATGTCGCTTTTATTGCGGCCCACAACAAGTTCAGTACAAAGCTTATTTCTCTGCACTAATAAGTCATGCATATTTAGAGAGCAATTTTTATTGCTTGCACCGATGACAACTTACTTGAAGGATCTTACTCAATCCATAGGTAGATATGGTGGACTCTCATGGCTAAACTGGTTTAAGGGTATTTGGAAGCACAAGTAGTATCTCTACTTGGTGCTGAGAATTTGGCTAGCATGAGGGGGAAAGGCAAGCTCAACATGTTAGAGGAACCATGACAACATACTTTATCTCAGATGTAAGAAAACTTAACTCATTATGTTGTCTTCCTTGTCCAACATCAACTCTTTAGCATGTCATATTTTAATGAGTTCTCCCAATCATAAAAGATGTCAACGATAATATATCTATATGTGAAACCTCTCTCTCCTTATTACTTCCTATTAATTGCAACGATGACCAAAGCTATATTTGCCAACTCCCAACAACTTTTAATCATCATACTCTTTCTATGTGGAGTCATTACTTTCAATAAGATCAATATGAACTCTTTTTATTCTTTTCTTTATTCACCCAAGATCATGGCAAAGTAATCAAGCCCTTGACTCAACACCACTACTAGGGAAAAGCCTAGCAGCAGCGCGGGTACCCGCGCTACCAATAAGGCGCTACAGCTAATAGTTAGTAATAGCGTGGGTTAAACCCGCGCTACTACTAACAAAGTTAGTAGTAGCGTGTGCCACCCACACTACTACTAACAAAGTTAGTAGTAGCGTGTGCCACCCACGCTACTGCTATTTAGTACCCGCGCCACTACTAACAAAATAGTAGTAGCATGTCCATACTACCAGCGCTACTAGTATCCTAAATACTAGTAGCGCGCAGTCTTTTCCCACGCCACTACTAACTAATTTATAAATAAAAAAATAAAATCCACCAATTCCATTTTGTGCATACAGTTCCCAGTAAACACAACAATAGTGAGCACCGCTGGGCTCCTATTTCATGGTTAACCGGAAACCGAGGGAAATAAATCAGCCAAAAACCTCATTATGCATTGCAACTCACAAATGACCACTTCAAAGAACATGCAAGTATCTATGTCATTAACAATTGCAAACATAAGTTTCTTTTTACTACAGTTGTTGTATGTACTATCACACAGTTCCTCATTCTGTTCTCACTCAATAATAAGAAAAATGAAAAGAAAAGATAGAGATAATCTGCCACAATTGCACTTCGGTGTCATGGATTCAGTCTGCCGCTTCAACATCTCATTATCCGCAAAGACTGTCAGCTATCTTCTACCTATGAATAAAAACAGACCTTGCCAGAGAAGCAAATGTGAAACCTTATTACAACATGTATGCTAAGTCACTAACCCATAGAGACAGCTAGAACAAATGTGGAAACTTTCCATGTTGCCGAGTAAGTATATTAACTAGACAAAGTTAGATGACAATGAAGCTTAAAGCTGCAGTAAGAAATATTAGATATACACATTTTGAAAATCAACCTCAGAAGTGGATACTCTAGTAGACCTGCAAGAGAAGATATGGTAGTAACCAAAATCCTATAAAGATTCGAGGTTAAAGATTATAAATCCAATTTGTCATTAGCATAAAAATATTAGTTCCATGAAGAAGTTTGTCAAGAGATATTTTCTAGTGTTTCTAAGATGTGGATCAAACATAATGAAAGAAAACACGTTTCGCATTTTAATTAGGGGAGCTTTAGTTCTAAAATGCCGAACTGTGGATGAATGATCATATATACTATTAGAAAAGCAGACCAAAATCCCCGAGAACAAAAGCAGACACAAAAAATTAACTTCCTACTTATAGTGGCAAGAAAATCTTATATGAATGTGTTATAATAAATAATGCTAACCATGAAGTCTTCTTCCATATAACAAAGGAGTGACGAAACCAAAAAACCTGTAATTCAAGTACGACATGCAGTTAGTTAATTATTTGCATGTCAACAGTTCTAATGTCTAGCTACAGATCTTCAAAGTAAAGATTGTGAACTCTATTAGACATGATTATATCAATTAGACCAAATAGAAAATAATTCAATATGTTGTATATCCATTAAACGAAGTTCAATCTATCTTCGATTATTAGTGTTTCAGCTTAGGTGATTAGTCCTTCTACGGCCGCGGTTAATAGGTGAGCCATGACTTTTACAAGATAAAAATGCAAAGGAAATAACAAGTTAGTATTTTTCCAAATCTAATTATACTGCCACGTTGATCACACCTTACTAATTTCGAGCGGTGCAGAGTTGCTGCTCGTGCCAAGAACAACAAGCTGTAACAAGACTCGAATTAGGATTGCCATGGTACCAAATATGATATTTATTTCATTAAATCAAATGGAGGAGGCTGCATATGTAGAGAGCGCACTGCTTGCCCAATCAAGATAGCGGCACATGGTGCCGTGCAAGAGCACGCGACACCTATGACCTTCGCCAGTTGATGATGATGTCTCGCTTGATACTCCCTTGTCCGCCGAGACGGCACTGTCATCGCTGCAGCCACCAGTGCATTCTGCTCAATGGCGGCCAAGGCATGCCTTGTGGATGTCCAGAAGCTCGAATCAGTGGACTCGAGAAGAAACAGAGCATGGCCGTGTGATGTCTGGCTGAATCGAGTACATTGCCTAAGGAAATAAAATGGGCAAAATGAGGAGCGTATAATAAGCAAAAGTGCGAACAACATTCTTAATTAAATTTAACCTCGCGAATACTTGGTTATCCAAAGGCAAAATGGTTGCCTTTTAAACTATGGAACACAAAGAATCATCATTAGCCGTCAATGCAAATCAGCTTCTCTCCATAGAGAAGAGAAGACGTCTTGGTCTCTTGGATGCATGAAGCACGCCGTATATGCTAGTCTGATCGAGCATTTTATTTTTCAATTTAATCGCGCAATGCCAACATCCCCACCCATAGATGTTTTGTTTGTGTACGAATAGTACAATGTTTTCTTTTCAATTTAATGAGCAAAGTTTAAGGTCCATAGGCTCCTTTGTATCCTGTGGAACACATAATTCTACATTGATTGAACAAATTGACATTTCAACATTCCTAGAGGCATTGTCGCAAACACCTTGCGAGTGAGCTCAGAGCGTGCACCTGCTGCATAGACTAGACTAATCGCAAGCAAGCAAAGAACCAATTCACGATTCACAAACGCCACATGCATTGCAGTTGGAGGCATAATGACTACTAACTGCGTTGACCAATTGCGATTATATCATGAGAAACTTCTGGGAAAAATTGGACGGAACATGGTACAGGGAGGGGAGGGGCTCACCTGAGGTGGAGGCACGGGGAAGCGCTCACCTGAGGTGGAGGCCGCGCCGACGGCCGCGTGGGGCAGGCTGAAGCTCGGCGCGGGGGCGAGATGACCTGCCGGGGCAAGGCGAGCGTGCCGCCGGAGCGAGAGCAGCTGGGTCGGAGGAAGGAAAGCAGCAGCATCCTTGGCCTTGGCCTTGGTCGGCCTCCCTTGACGGATGGATCTGATCCAGATGGAAGCGCCATGGACGGCGGCTTGCCTTGCCGGATCTGTCTCCTCCTTCTCCTCCTTGTGGTGGGAGGAGAGGGGCGGTTGCGGTGGATCCCGGTGACGGGAGATGAGGGGAGCGGACGGTTGTGGCCGGCGGCTAAAGAAGTGGGAGGATGGCGGAGGCGAGGCGGCGTTGGGTGGGAGGATGGCGGCGGCGAGGTGGGAGGGGAGGAATGGATCGGTGGTGGGTGTGCCGGTGGGGAGGTCGCCGGGGTGGTGGGCGGCGGCGGTGGCGTGGGATTGGAGGGAGACGAGGGGTGAATCGGGAGAAGAGAGGAGGGGATCTGGATCGAGGGTTGGGTGTTATTTTTTCTGAGACAAACAGTGGTGGGTGGAGTGGGACGGTTGGTGGGGTGGATCGGGGGTGGGTGGTGTGGGAATATATTAGTAGCGTGGGCTAAAAACCAGCGCTACTGCTATCTCCCTTAGTAGTAGTGAGGGTTAAAAACCCGCGCTACTACTATGGCATGTCTCGGGGGGCACGGTAGAGACCGCTTAGTAGTAGCGAGGGTTTTAAACCCGCCATCGCTATCAACTTAGTAGTAGCGAGGTTTAAAACCTGGCTATTAGTAGTAGCGATAGCGAGGGTTTTTAACCCTCGCTGCTGCTAAGATTCTGTGTATAGGCTTTTCCCTAGTAGTGCACTAATCTTTATTATATATAGCTCACGGACTCGATTGCATAGAGGGATCATAAAGCAAAACTCAAAACTAGATCGTGCCATGACTTTTTTCTACTAAATCAAGATACTACTAATAGGATAGAACTAAGAAAAACGGTAAAGATAGGAGTTGTGATGGTGATACGATACCGGGGCACCTCCCCCAAGCTTGGCAGTTGCCAAGGGGAGTGCCCATACCCATGTGATTATATCTCCTTCTTTGTTGTTGGCGGTGGAGGTGTTGTTGATGATAGAAGCTTGTCGTCCACCTTCCATGGCATGGGCTCACCCTCATAGGAGGATGATCGAGTCTCCGGAATCCTCAAATCTGTAATGGAAACAGCTCAAAACGAAAACAGAGGATATTTGCGTGATACAGTCGTCAAAACCTTCGGGAGAATAAATATTGAATTTTTACCAACCAAAATATGTATCGTGCAAGAAAACAGAGTCCGGAGGGCACACGGGGTGCTCACGAGGTAGGGGGCCCGCCCAGGGGGGTAGGGCGCTCCCTCCACCCTCGTGGAGGCCTCGTGTCCTCCCTGGACTGCTACTTATTTTTCTATTTTTCTAAATATTCCAATACGGAGAAATATTTCTTTAAAAATTGTTTTGGAGTCGGTTTACTTACCGTACCACATACCTATTCCTTTTCGGAGTCTGGAACGTTCTGGAAAGTGTCTCTTATGTATTCCTCCCGGGTTACGGTTTCAATAATATTGGTTTCAACATTTATGGGATTACCTGAGATATACTGTTTGATTCTTTGACCGTTTACCACCTTCAGATTTGTGCCTGCGAAGTTGTTGATTTTTATGGCACCGGAGCGATAGACCTCCTCGATAACGTAAGGACCTTCCCATTTGGAGAGAAGTTTTCCTGCAAAAAATCTTAGACGAGAGTTGTATAGCAATACATAGTCACCTACATTAAACTCACGCTTTTGTATCCTTTTATCATGCCACCTTTTAACTTTTTCTTTAAATAGCTTGGCATTTTCATAAGCTTGGTTTCTCCATTCATCAAGTGAGCTAATATCAAACAACCTCTTCTCACCGGCAAGTTTGAAGTCATAATTGTGCTCTTTGATAGCCCAATATGCCTTATGTTCTAATTCAAGAGGTAAATGGCATGCCTTTCCATAAACCATTTTATACGGAGACATACCCATAGGATTCTTGTACGCAGTTCTATAGGCCCATAATGCATCATTCAGTTTTTTGGACCAATTCTTTCTAGACCTATTGACAGTCTTTTGCAAAATTAATTTGAGCTCTCTATTGCTCAATTCTACCTGAGCACTAGACTGTGGGTGATAAGGAGATGCAATTCTATGATTAACATCGTATTTAGCAAGCATCTTACGGAGAGCACCATGAATAAAGTGTGAACCACCATCAGTCATTAAGTATCTAGGGACTCCAAACCTCGGAAAAATAACTTCCTTAAGCATTTTAATAGAAGTGCTATGATCAGCACTACTAGTTGGAATAGCTTCTACCCACTTAGTAACGTAATCAACAGCAACTAAAATATGAGTGTAACCATTAGAGGCAGGAAAAGGTCCCATATAATCAAAGCCCCAAACATCAAATGGCTCAATAACAAGTGAATAATTCATAGGCATTTCTTGACGCTCATCGATATTACCAATTCTTTGACATTCATCGCAAGACAAAACAAACTTACGGGCATCCTTGAAGAGAGTAGGCCAATAAAAACCGGATTGCAATACCTTATGTGCAGTTCTATCTCTAGCGTGGTGTCCTCCATAAGCTTCAGAGTGACACTTGCGTAGGATCTGTTCCTGTTCATGCTCAGGTAGACAACGTCTATTAACACCATCTACTCCTTCTTTATAAAGATGTGGGTCATCCCAAAAGTAATGTCTCAAATCATAAAAGAACTTTTTCTTTTGTTGGTATGTGAAGCTAGGTGGTATAAATTTAGCAACAATATAATTAGCATAATCAGCATACCATGGAGTGCTACGAGAAGTACTTATGACAATTAATTGTTCATCAGGAAAGCTATCATCAATAGGTAGTGGGTCATCAAGAACATTCTCTAGCCTAGACAAGTTGTCTGCAACGGGGTTCTCAGCTCCTTTTCTATCAACAATATGTAAATCAAATTCTTGGAGCAAGAGAACCCATCTAATAAGTCTAGGTTTAGCATCTTTCTTTTCCATAAGATATTTAATAGCAGCATGATCGGTGTGAATAGTTACTTTAGAATCAACAATATAGGGTCTGAATTTATCACAGGCAAACACAACTGCTAAGAGTTCCTTTTCAGTAGTAGCATAATTTCTCTGAGCATTGTCTAGAGTCTTACTAGCATAATGGATAACATTTAATTGCTTATCAACTCTTTGCCCTAGAACAGCACCTACAGCATAATCACTAGCATCACACATAATTTCAATGGGTAAATTCCAATTAGGTGGCTGAACAATAGGTGCAGAGACTAATGCTTTCTTAAGTATTTCAAATGCTTCTGCACAATCATCATCAAAGATAAATGGTACATCTTTTTGTAATAAATTAGTCAGAGGCCGAGAAATTTTCGAGAAGTCCTTAATGAACCTCCTATAAAATCCGGCATGACCAAGGAAACTTCTTATACCTTTGATGTCCTTGGGACATGGCATCTTTTCAATAGCGTCAACCTTGGCTTTATCAACTTCAATACCTCTTTCAGAAGCTTTGTGCCCCAAGACAATACCTTCATTAACCATAAAGTGGCACTTTTCCCAATTCAAGACAAGATTAGTTTCTTCACATCTCTGCAAAACTCGATCAAGATTGCTCATGCAATCATCAAAAGAGGAATCATAGATGGAAAAGTCGTCCATGAAAACCTCACAAATCTTTTCACAAAAATCAGAGAATTTAGCCATCATGCATCTTTGAAAGGTAGCAGGTGCATTACATAAACCAAAAGGCATACATCTATAAGCAAAAGTACCAAAAGGGCATGTAAAAGTAGTCTTTGATTGATCTTTAGCCGACACAGGTATTTGAGAGAAACCAGAATAACCATCTAGGAAGCAATAGTGTGTATGTTTGCATAATCTTTCTAGCATTTGATCAATAAAAGGTAAGGGGTAATGATCTTTCTTAGTAGCTTTATTTAACTTGCAGAAATCAATTACCATCCTATAACCTGTGATAATTCTTTGTGGGATCAATTCATCTTTATCATTAGGGACAACAGTAATACCTCCCTTCTTAGGGACACAATGGACATGACTTACCCAATCGACTATCGAAAGAACGGGATAAATTATACCGCCTCCAGAAGCTTGAGTATTTCTTTTCTTACCACTTCTTTCATTTTAGGATTCAAACGTCGTTGAGGATCACAAACTGGTTTGGCATCTGCTTCCAAATTTATTTTATGTTGACATAGAGTGGGACTAATGCCCTTAAGATCATCAAGAGTATATCCAATAGCGACACGATGCTTCTTCAGAGTTTTCAATAATCTTTCTTCTTCATGCTCTGAAAGGTTAGCACTAATAATAACTGGATATATTTTCTTTTCATCAAGATAAGCATATTTAAGATTATTAGGCAACGGTTTGAGCTCAAACACGGGATCACCCTTGGGTGGAGGAGGATCCCCTAGGATTTCAACAGGCAAATTGTGTTCCAGAATAGGTTCCTGTTTAAAGAATACTTCATCTATTTCCCTTCTTTCATTCATGAGCATCTCATTTTCATGGTCTAGCAAATAGTGTTCTAAAGGATCACTAGGAGGTACGGCAATAGAAGCAAGACCAATAATTTCATCCTTACTAGGCAATTCTTCCTCATGATGTTGTTTACTAAATTTAGAGAAATTAAACTCATGAACCATATCATCCAAGCCAACAGTAACAACATTCTTTTTGCGGTCTATCGTAGCATTAATAAGTATTCAAGAAGGGTCTACCAAAAATTATGGGACAAAAGCTATCTTGTGGAGAACCAAGAACAAGGAAATCAGCGGGATATTTGGTTTTTCCACACAAGACTTCAACATCTCTAACAATTCCCATTGCAGATATAGTATCTCTATTGGCAAGTTTAATTATAACATCAATATCTTCTAACTCAGCAGGTGCGATATCATGCATAATTTCTTTATATAAGTCAATGGGTATAACACTAGCACTAGCACCCATATCACATAAGCCATGATAACAATGATATCCTATTTTAACATAAATAATAGGCACGCCTACCACAGGTCTATGTTTATCTCTATCACAGGGTTTAGCAATTCTAGCAGTTTCACCTGAGAATTGAATAACATGCCCATCAATATTATCAGACAAGAGATCTTTAACAATAGCAATACTAGGTTCTACTTTGACTTGCTCAGGAGGTGTATAAGTTCTAATATTGCTTTTACAAACAACAGTTGAAGCTTTAGCATGATCCTTTACTCTAACAGGGAAAGGTGGTTTCTCAACATAAGAGGTGGGAACAATAGGATCATTATAAGTGATAGTCTTTTCTTCAACTTTAATAGGTGCAGCTACTTTTACTTCTATGGGAGGATGATATTTAAACCACTTCTCCTTAGGGAGATCAACATAAGTAGCAAAAGATTCACAGAAAGAAGCTACTATCTCAGAGTCAAGTCCATATTTAGTGCTAAACTTACGGAAAATATCGGTATCCATAAAAGATTTAACACAATCAAACTTAGGTGTCATACCTGACTCCTTACCTTCGTCGAGGTCCCAATCTTCAGAGTTGCGTTTAATTCTATCCAATAAATTCCATCTGAATTCAATAGTCTTCATCATAAAAGAGCCAGCACAAGAAGTATCGAGCATGGTTTGATTATTATGAGAAAGCCAAGCATAAATACTTTGCATAATTATTTCTCTTGAGAGCTCATGATTGGGGCATGAATATAACATTGATTTAAGCCTCCCCCAAGCTTGAGCGATGCTTTCTCCTTCGTGAGGCCAAAAATTATATATATAATTGTGATCACGATGAACAAGATGCATAGGGTAATACTTTTGATGAAATTCCAATTTCACTCTTTTATAGTTCCATGATCTCGTATCATCACATAGCCTATACCATGTCAATGCGTCCCCCTCCAAAGAAAAAGGGAAAGCCTTCTTCTTAATAACATCATTGGGTATACCTGCAAGCTTAAATAGTCCACAAATATCATCCACATAGCGTAGATGCTCGTTAGGATGCTTTGTTCCATCTCCTGCAAAAGTGTTAGCTAGCAGTTTTTCTATCATACCCGAAGGAAATTCAATAGGTTCAGTAGGTTGAGGAGCAACTCTTTGCTCTACTGGACGGGGTGAAGATACCCCGAATAAGCCCCTCAGAGATTCACTTTCCATAGTAACAAGTGACAGAAAATTTCAGCACACTATATAAATGTTTCCATACCAAATTCCACTTACCAAAGGCGCTACACTCCCCGGCAACGGCGCCAGAAAAGAGTCTTGATGACCCACAAGTATAGGGTATCTATCGTAGTCCTTTCGATAAGTAAGAGTGTCGAACCCAACAAGGAGCAGAAGGAAATGATAAGCGGTTTTCAGCAAGGTATTCTCTGCAAGTACTGAAATAAGTGGTAACGTATAGTTTTGTGATAGGGTAAATTGTAACGAGTAACAAGTAACAAAAGTAAATAAAGTGCAGCAAGGTGGCCTAATCCTTTTTGTAGCAAAGGATAAGCCTGGACAAACTCTTATAATAGGAAAAGCGCTCCCGAGGACACATGGGAATACCGTCAAGCTAGTTTTCATCACGCTCATATGATTCGCGTTCGGTACTTTGATAATTTGATATGTGGGTGGACCGGTGCTTGGGTACTGCCCTTACTTGGACAAGCATCCCACTTATGATTAACCTCTATTGCAAGCATCTGAAACTACAACAAAAGTATTAAGGTAAACCTAACCATAGCATGAAACATATGGATCCAAATCAGCCCCTTACGAAGCAACGCATAAACTAGGGTTTAAGCTTCTGTCACTCTAGCAACCCATCATCTACTTATTACTTCCCAATGCCTTCCTCTAGGCCCAAATAATGGTGAAGTGTTATGTAGTCGACGTTCACATAACACCACTAGAGGTTAGACAACATACATCTTATCAAAATATCGAACGAATACCAAATTCACATGACTACTAATAGCAACACTTCTCCCTTGTCCTCAGGAACAAATGTAACTACTCACAAAGCATATTCATGTTCATAATCAGAGGGGTAATAATGTGCATAAAGGATCTAAAATATGATCTTCCACCAAATAGACCAACTAGCATCAACTACAAGGAGTAATCAACACTACTAGCAACCTACTAGCACCAATCCCGGACTTGGAGACAAGAATTGGATACAAGAGATGAACTAGGGTTTGGAGATGAGATGGTGCTGGTGAAGATGTTGATGGAGATTGCCCTCTCCCGATGAGAGGAGCGTTGGTGATGACGATGGTGATGATTTCCCCCTCCCGGAGGGAAGTGTCCCCGGCAGAACAGCTCTGCCGGAGCCCTAGATTGGTTCCGCCAAGGTTCCGCCTCGTGGCGGCGGAGTCTCGTCCCGAAAGGTTGCTTATGATTTTTTTCTCATCGAAAGACTTCATATAGGAGAAGATGGGCGTCGGAGAGCCACCAGGGGGCCCACGAGGTAGGGGCGCGCCGGGGGGAGGGGCGCGCCCCCCACCCTCGTGAGCAGGGTGTGGGCCCCCTGGCCTTCATCTTTGGCGACGATTTTTCTTTATTTCTTTTAAGATATTCCATGGATTTTCAGGACTTTTGGAGTTGCGCAGAATAGGTCTCCAATATTTGCTCCTTTTCCAGCTAGAATTCCAGCTGCCGGCATTCCCCCTCTTCATGGTAAACCTTGTAAAATAAGAGAGAATAGCCATAAGTATTGTGACATATCGTGAAATAACAGCCCATAATGCGATAAATATCGATATAAAAGCATGATGCAAAATGGACGTATCACATGCCAATGAACTCTAGCCAACTCTAGTTCATTTTTCTTGCCAATGTCGGCCAAATCATTGGCAACCAATACCTCAACCAAAATTTTGGTCATGACACAAAGATTGGTCTTTGTTTGGATGGTTGCCATTTCTTTGGCATGCCAATGAACTCTAGCCAACTCTAGTTCATTTTTCTTGCCAATGTCGGCCAAATCATGGGCAACCAATACCTCAACCAAAATTTTGGTCATGACCCAAAGATTGGTCTTTGTTTGGATGGTTGCCATTTCTTTAGCATGCCAATGAACTCTAGCCAACTCTAGTTCATTTTTCTTTCCAATGTCGGCGAAATCATGGGCAAACAATACCTCAACCAAAATTTTGGCTACCCAATGCTTTGATGGGGCAACCTTGGGCACAAACCAAACATACCGTTGGTCGTGTCACAACACTAACGCCACCCGCGGCACACTGAAACCGACCGTGTCTAGTGACGATATGAGCGTGTCGCTCACCACGGTCGCCGTGTCCAGAGGCGGTGCTGGAGCTGCGCCCCGTTGTTGGCCCCAACGACCCACATGAACGGTTGTCGGTGGCGAGGAGGTCGTGGGCCAGCTCCTCCATTGGACTAGTCAGCGCTACATCGTCCCGACGGGTGTGCCCCACATGTCGGTTTCCCTATTTTCCTGGCCATATTCGAGCGTCAGTGCTCCATGTTGTGCATTAGGCCTTTCACTATGTAGGCCAAGCAAGACAACTTATTGTTTATTTGACCTGTTCAAGTGTAATCATGTGGTGTTTGCTTATTTCTCATTCCTCTCCAACCCTCTTCTCCATCGATCATGTCGCCCTCCAGTTGAGTCCATCCTCCCGCATGCCTCATTTGAACATTCCGCCGAGTATCATTCGCATGTACCCACCCTAGTCCTCTTTCAATAGATCTCCGCACCCGAGATGAAATCGAGAGGAGCGAGTGGGGCACGTGATACCTAAGGCGGATTCAAAATTTTGAACCGGTGATCATAGCATCCGCAAATCATATATAAAGGGTATTCAATGTTCGTTTCATTTTTGAACGTACAATATACTCCCTCCTATCCTTTCTACTTTACATATAAGTTTTATGTGTAGTCAAAGTATCTCTACTATGATCAAAAAGGTATCAACATTCAACAACGCCCAATCAATATTGTTAGATTCGTACGTACTCCTAGATTTGTACTCAAGATTGTTTCCAATTTGACCATTGACAAGATTAATAGTACTCCCTCCGTCTAGGTGAGTAAGTCATCTTAGGCTATGCACTGTGACCAAGGTGGAGGGAAAAACGAGAGACATTAATGTTTATTTGCTAATTAATAGTATTGCATGCAATGAACTAACCACTGCATGTCATGTTTGATAGTCTCAGGTCATTAAAAGCATGCACACCCTCATCTCTTATTGGTTGATATGTCAAGAAACAAAAACGAGGTAGAAGTTAATGCACCGCGCCTGCGTGTTTTGGGATTATTTGGTATTCGTAAGATGACTTACACACCTAGACGGAGGGAGTACATGAGATGTATAATGTGAAAATTATATCATTGGAAACTCCTTTCACATACTAAATTGACCGTATGCTTTGTGTAAGTTGCATGTCATATATTATTACTCTAACATTTGGTCAAAGTTAGCCTCGAAAAACGCATTAGACCCTGTATGCTTTGTGTAAGTTGCATGTCATATATTATTACTCTAACATTTGTGTAAGTTGCATGTCATATATTATTACTCTAACATTTGGTCAAAGTAGTATAGTGGAAGTGGATCCTCTGACGTAGGTATCCCTGCCTTACCCTCCCTTTCGGTCACTTACAGGCGGACCCCATGCTTGCTAGGCCCCGCATGTCAGTTACTCAATGGGTTCGGCCACGTCAGGGGATCCTCATCAGTATACTCCCTCTGTTTTTATTTACTCCACATAAAACGGAGGGAGTGGTGGTATAATAAATGACGCGGGCTGATACGTCCATTTTGCATCATGCTTTCATATCAATATTTATTGCATTATGGGCTGTTATTACACATTATATATCAATACTTATGGCTATTCTCTCTTATTTTACAAGGTTTACCATGAAGAGGGGAATGCCGGTAATTTGAATTCATTTGGAAAAGGAGCAAACGTTGAAACCTATTACGCACAGCTCCAAAAGTCCGAAACTCCACGAAACAACTTTTGGATTTAATAAGAATTTCTCGTGAAAGAAATAGGCCGGGGTCCCACACCTGCCCAGAGACAGCCCCCTATAGGCGCGCCCCTATCTTCTGGCCCCCCTGGTGGGCCTCCGGCATCCATCTTCTACTATATCATCACTTTTACCCTGGGAAAAAATCATGGGCAAGCTTACGGGACGAAACTCCGCCGCCACGAGGCGGAACCTTGGCGGAATCAATCTAGGGCTCTGGCAGAGCTGTTCTACCGGGGACACTTCCCTCCGGGAGGGGGAAATCATCACCAACGTCATCACCAATGATCCTCTCATCGGGAGGGGGTCAATCTCCATCAACATCTTCACCAGCACCATCCCCTGTCAAAACCCTAGTTCATCTCTTGTATCCAATCTTGTATCAAAACCACAAATTGGTACCTGTGGGTTGCTAGTAGTGTTGGTTACTCCTTGTAGTTGATGCTAATTGGTTTACTTGGTGGAAGATCATGTGTTCAGATCCTTTATGCATATTATTACTCCTCTGATTATGAACATGAATATGCTTTGTGAGTAGTTACGTTTGTTCCTGAGGACATGGGTGAAGTCTTGCTATTAGTAGTCATGTGAATTTGGTATTCGTTTGATATTTTGATGAGATGTATGTTGTATTTTCCTCTAGTGGTGTTATGTGAACATCGACTACATGATACTTCACCATTATTTGGGCCTAGAGGAAGGCATGGGGAAGTAATAAGTAGATGATGGGTTGCTAGAGTGACAGAAGCTTAAACCCTAGTTTATGTGTTGCTTCGTTAGGGGCTGTTATGGATCCATATGTTTAATGTTGTGCTTACCTTAATACTTCTTTTGTAGTTACGGATGCTTGCAATAGGGGTTAATCATAAGTGGGATGCTTGTCCAAGTTAGGGCAGTACCCAAGTACCGGTCCACCCACATATCAAATTATCAAAGTACCGAACGCGAATCATATGAACCTGATGAAAACTAGCTTCACAATAATTCCCAATGTGTCCTCGGGAGCTCCTTTATTATTATTAGAAATTGTCCAGGATTATCCTTTGCTACATAAAGGATTGGGCCACCTTGCTGCACTTTATCTACTTTATTTACTTGTTGCTCGTTATTATTTATCTTATCACAAACTATCTATTACCTACAATTTCAGTGCTTGCAGAGAAAACCTTACTGAAAACCGCTTATCATTTCCTTCTGCTCCTCGTTGGGTTCGACACTCTTACTTATCGAAAGGACTATGATAGATCCCCTGCACTTGTGGGTCATCGAGACTCTTTTCTGGCGCCGTTGCTGGGGAGTGTAGCGCTTTTGGTGAGTGGAACTTGGTAAGGAAACATTTATATAGTGTGCTGAAATTTTCTGTTACTTGTCACTATGGAAACTAATCCTTTAAGGGGCTTGTTTGGGGTATCTTCACCCCAACCAGAAAAGCAAAGAGTTGCTCCTCAACCTACTGAACTTTATGAAAATATTTACTTTGAGATTCCTTCGGGTATGATAGAGAAACTGCTAGCTAATCCATTTGCAGGAGATGGAACATTGTATCCCGATTTACACCTTATCTTTGTGGATGAAGTTTGTGGATTATTTAAGCTTGCAGGTATTCCCGATGATGTTGTCAAAAGGAAGGTATTCCCTTTATCTTTGAAGGGAGATGCATTGACATGGTATAGGCTATGTGATGATACGAGATCCTGGAATTATAAGCGATTGAAGTTGGAATTTCACCAGAAGTTCTATCCTATGCATCTTGTTCATCGTGATCGTAATTACATATATAATTTCTGGCCTCGCGAAGAAGAAAGCATCGCTCAAGCTTGGGGGAGGCTTAAGTCAATTTTATATTCATGCCCCAATCAAGAGCTCTCTCGGGAAATGATTATTCAGAATTTTTATGCTCGGGTTTCTCTTGATAATCGCAACCTACTCGATACTTCCTGTGCCGGTTCTTATATGCTGAAGACTATTGATTTCAAATGGGACTTATTGGAAATAATTAAACGCAACTCTGAAGATTCAGGTTTCGACGATGGTAAGGAGTCAGGTATGACACCTAAGTTCGATTGTGTTAAATCTTTTATGGATACCGATGCTTTCCGTGGGTTTAGCGCTAAGTATGGACTTGACTCTGAGATAGTAGATACTTTCGTGAATCTTTTGCTACTCACGTTGATCTCCCTAAAGAGAAGTGGTTTAAATATAATCCTCTTGTTGAAGTGAAAGTAGTTGCACCTATTACAGTCGAAGAAAAGACTATTATCTATAGTGATCCTATTGTTCCTACTGCTTATGTTGAAAAACCTCCTTTTCCTGTTAGGATAAAGGATCATGCTAAAGCTTCATCGTTGTTCGTAAGAGTAATACTAGGACTTATACACCTCCTGAGCAAATTAATGTTGAACCTAGTATTGCTATGGTTAAAGATCTCTTGGATGAGGACTTAGATGGGCATGTTATTTCTTTCTTGGGTGAGACTGCTAATATTGCTAGACCTGATACTAAGACACATAGACCTGTCGTAGGCATGCCTATTATTTCTGTTAAAATAGGAGATCATTGTTATCATGGCTTATGTGATATGGGTGCTAGTGCTAGTGTGATACCTTATGATCTTTATAAAGAAATTATGCACGATATTGCACCCATTGAATTAGAAGACATTGATGTTACTATTAAGCTTGCTAATAGGGATACCATTAAACCTATTGGGATTGTTAGAGATGTTGAAGTTTTGTGTGGGAAGGTTAAATACCCTGCTTATTTTCTTGGTCTTGGTTCCCCACAAGATGATTTTTGTCCCATTATTTTTGGTAGACCCTTCTTGAATACTGCTAGTGCTAAGATTAATTGTGAAAAGAATTTTGTCACTATTGGCATAGATGGTATGTCTCATGAGTTTAATTTTGCTAAGTTTAGTAGACAACCTCGTGAAAGGGAACCACCTAGTAAGGATGAAATTATTGGTCTTGCTTCCATTGTTGTTCCTCCAACTGATCCGTTAGAACAATATTTGCTAGACCATGAAAACGATATGCTTATGAAGGAAAGGGAAGAAATAGATGAAGTGTTCCTTAAACAAGAACCTATGCTGAAACATAACCTTCCCGTTGAAATTCTTGGGGATCCCCCTCCACCCAAGGGTGATCCCATGTTTGAACTCAAACCATTACCTGATAATCTTAGGTATGCTTATCTTGATGAAAAAGAAATATATCCTGTTATTATTAGTGCTAACCTTTCAGAGAAAGAAGAAGAAAGATTATTGAAAATTCTGAAGAAGCACCGAGCTGCTATTGGATATACTCTGGATGATCTTAAGGGCATTAGTCCCACGTTATGTCAACACAAAATTACATTGGAGGATGATGCCAAACCAGTTAGAGATCCTTAAAGACGATTAAATCCCAAGATGAAGGAAGTGGTAAGAAAGGAGATACTAAAGCTCCTTGAGGCAGGTATTATTTATCCCGTTGTTGATAGTGAATGGGTAAGCCCATCCATTGTGTCCCTAAAAGGGAGGTATTACCGTTGTTCCTAATGATAAAGATGAATTGATCCCGCAAAGAATTATTACAGGTTATAGGATGGTAATTGATTTCCGTAAGTTAAATAAAGCTACTAAGAAAGATCGTTACCCTTTACCTTTTATTGATCAAATGCTAGAAAGACTATCCAAACACACACATTTTTGCTTTCTAGATGGTTATTCTGGCTTTTCTCAGATACCTGTGTCAGCGAAGGATCAATCTAAAACTACTTTTTGAAGGAAATATGCCCTGGAGGCAATAATAAAGTTATTATTTATTTCCTTATTTCATGATAAATGTTTATCATTCATGCTAGAATTGTATTAACCGGAAACATGATACATGTGTGAATGCATAGACAAACAATATGTCACTAGTATGCCTCTACTAGACTAGCTTGTTAATCAAAGATGGTCATGTTTCACGACCATGAACAAAGAGTTGTTATTTGATTAACAAGGTCACATCATTAGTAGAATGATCGATTGACATGACCCATTCCATTAGCTTAGCACACGATCGTTTAGTATGTTGCTACTGCTTTTATCCATGACTTATACATGTTCCTCGTAACTATGAGATTATGCAACTCCGTTTACGGAGGAACACTTTGGTGCTACCAAGCGTCACAACGAATCGGGTGATTATAAAGGAGTACTACAGGTGTCTCCAAAGGTAGATGTTGGGTTGGCGATTTGAGATTAGGTTTTGTCACTCCGATTGTCGGAGAGGTATCTCTGGGCCTCTCGGTAATACACATCATGAAGCCTTGCAAGCATTACAACTAATGAGTTAGCTGTGAGATGATGTATTACGGAACGAGTAAAGAGACTTGCGTAACGAGATTGAACTAGGTATTGGATACCGACGATCGAATCTCGGGCAAGTAACATACCGATGACAAAGGAACAACGTATGTTGTTATGCGGTCCGACCGATAAAGATCTTCGTAGAATATGTAGGAGCCAATATGGGCATCCAGGTCCCGCTATTGGTTATTGACCGGAGACGTGACTCGGTCATGTCTACATTGTTCTCGAACCGTAGGGTCCGCACGCTTAAGGTTTCGATGGCGATGTTATATTATGAGTTTATGTATTTTGATGTACCGAAGAAGTTGAGTCCGGATGTGATCACGGACATGACGAGAAGTCTCGAAATGGTCGAGACATAAAGATTGATATATTGGAAGCCTATATTTGGAGTTGGAATGGTTAGGGTGAAATCGAGATTTTCTGGAAAACCGGGGTTACGGAACCCTCCCGGAGGCTATTGGGCCTTAGTGGGCCTCGAGGGAGAAGAGGAGGGGCCGGCCGGGGCAGGCCGACGCCCCTCCCCTAGTCCGAATAGGACAAGGAGGGGGGCGCCTTCCTTCTTCCCTCCCCAATCCTACTCCAAGTAGGAAGGGGGAGTCCTACTCGGTGGGAGTAGGACTCCTCGGCAGCGCCTCCCTTGGGCCGGCCGCACCCCCCTCCCTCCTTTATATACGGGGCAAGAGGGCACCCTAGAACACACAAGTTTGATCTACGGATCGTTCCTTAGCCGTGTGCGGTGCCCCTACACCATATTCCACCTCGGTCATATCGTCATGAAGCTTAGGCGAAGCCTGCCGCCGATAGAACATCAAGATCGCCACCACGCCGTCGTCTTGTGGAACTCTCCCTCGACACTCGGCTGGATCGAGTCGAGGGACGTCATCGAGCTGTACGTGTGTCAAGAACTCGGGGCGCGGAGTAACGGGCGGGATCGGTCGGATCGCGAGGAGAACGTCGACTACTTCCTCTACGTTGTGATCGCTTCGCCCGGTCTCACGAGGGTGCGAGACAACACTCTCCCTCTCATTGCTATACATCACCATGATCTTGCGTGTGCGTAGGAAATTTTTGAAATTACTCGTTCCCCAATAGTGGTATCCGAGCCAGGTTTTTCTATGGTTTGATGTTTTGCACGAGTAGAACACAAGTGAGTTGTGGGCGATACAAGTCATACTACCTACCAGCATGTCATACTTTGGTTCAGCGGTATTGTGAGATGAAGCGCCCGGACCGACATTACGCCAGACGCTTACGCGAGACTGGTTTCACCGCCACGAGCACTCGTTGCTTAAAGGTGATTGGCGGGTGTCTGTCTCTCTCACTTTAGTTGAACTGAGTGTGGCTCGCCGGTCCTTGAGAAGGTTAAAACGGAGTCTATTTGACGAAGTATCGTTGTGGTTTTGATGCGAGGTGAGATTGGTTCTTGCTTAAGCCCGTAGCAGCCACGTAAAATTTGCAACAACAAAGTAGAGGACGTCTAACTTGTTTTTGCAGGGCATGTTGTGATGTGATATGGTCAAGACGTGATGCTATATTTTATTGTATGAGATGATCATGTTTTGCAACCGGTTATCGGCAATCGGCAGGAGCCATATGGTTGTCGCTTTATTGTATGAAATGCAATCGCCCTGTAATGCTTTACTTTATCACTAAGCGGTAGCGATAGTCGTAGAAGCATAAGATTGGCGAGACGACAACGATGCTACGATGGAGATCAAGGTGTCGCGCCGGTGACGATGGTGATCATGATGGTGCTGCAGAGATGGAGATCACGAAGCACAAGATGATGATGACCATATCATATCACTTATATTGATTTGCATGTGATGTTTATCTTTTATGCATCTTATCTTGCTTTGATTGACGGTAGCATTATAAGATGATCTCTCACTAAATTATCAAGAAGTGTTCTCCCGAGTATGCACCGTTGCCAAAGTTAAATCGTGCCCGGACACCACGTGATGATCGGGTGTGATAAGCTCTCGTCCATCTACAACGGGTGCAAGCCAGTTTTGCACACGCAGAATACTCAGTTATACTTGACGAGCCTAGCATATGCAGATATGGCCTCGAACACGGAGACCGAAAGGTCGGCGTGAATCATATAGTAGATATGATCAACATAAGATGTTCACCATTGAAAACTACTCCATTTCACGTGATGATCGGTTATGGTTTAGTTGATTTGGATCACGTGATCACTTAGATGACTAGAGGATGTCTGTCTAAGTGGGAGTTCTTAAGTAATATGATTAATTGAACTTAAATTTATCATGAACTTAGTACCGATAGTATCTTGCTTGTTTATGTTTGATTGTAGATAGATGGCTCGTCTTTGTTGTTCCGTTGAATTTTAATGCGTTCCTTGAGAAAGCAAAGTTGAAAGATGATGGTAGCAACTACACGGATCGGGTCCGTAACTCGAGGATTATCCTCATTGCTGCCATGAAGAGTTACGTCTGGATGCACCGCTAGGTGCCAGTTCTTCTTGCAGTGCAACACCGGATGTTGTGAGCGTCTGGCGAGCAAAGCTGATGACTACTCTATAGTTCGATGTGCCATGCTTTACGGCTTAGAACCGGGACTTCAACGACGTTTTGAGCGTCATGGAGCATATGAGATGTTCCAGAGTTGAAGTTGATATTCAACAGAATGCCCGGATTGAGAGATATGAAGTCTCCAATAAGTTCTATAGCTGCAAGATGGAGGAGAATAGTTACATCGGTGAGCACATACTCAAAATGTCCGGGTATTACAATCACTTGACTCAACTGGGAGTTAATCTTCCGGATGATTGTGTCATTGATGAATTCTTCAATCACGCCACCAAGCTACAAAGGCTTCGTGATGAACTATAATATGCAAGGGTTAGTAAAGACTATACCGAGCTCTTCGCAATGCTAAAGGCTGCGGAGGTAGAAATCAAGAAGGAGCATCAAGTGTTGATGGTCAATAAGACCACTAGTTTCAAGAAGAAAGGCAAAGGGAAGAAGAAGGAACTTCAAGAAGAACGACAAGCAAGTTGCTGCTCAGAGAAGAAACCCAAGTCTGGACCTAAGCCTGAAATCGAGTGCTTCTACCGCAAGCGATCGTCCTTTGGAAGCGGAACTGCCCCAAGTATTTGGCGGATAAGAAGGATGGCAAGGTGAACAAAGGTATATGTGATATACATGTTATTGATGTGTACCTTACTAGAGCTCGCAGATAGCACTGGTATTTGATCTTGGTTACTGTTGCTAATATTTGCAACTCAAGCAGGGACTACGGATTGCTTAACACGGCAAAGGACGAGGTGACGACGCGCGTGGGAAATGGTTCCAAAGTCGATGTGATCGCGGTCGGCACGCTACCTCTACATCTACCTTCGGATTAGTTTTAGACCTAAATAATTGTTATTTGGTGCTGCGTTGAGCATGAACATTATATCTGGATCTTGTTTGATGCGAGACGGTTATTCATTTAAATCGAGAATAATGGTTGTTCTATTTATATGAGTAATATCTTTTATGGTCATGCACCCTTGAAGAGTGGTCTATTTTGATGAATCTCGATAGTAGTGATACACATATTCATAATGTTGAAACCAAAAGATGCAGAGTTGATAATGATAGTGCAACTTATTTGTGGCCTCGCCGTTTAGGTCATATCGTGTAAAGCGCATGAAGAAACTCCATACCGATGGACTTTGAGTCACTTGATTATGAATCACTTGGCACTTGCGTAACCGTGCCTCATGGGCAAGATGACCAAAACCCGTTCTCGGTACTATGGAGAGAGCAACAGATTTGTTGGAAATCATGCATCTGAGATGTATGTGGTCCGATGAATGTTGAGGCTCGTGGCGGATATCGTTATTTTCTCACCTTCACAGATGACTTAAGCGAGATATGGGTATATCTACTTAATGAAACATAAGTCTGAAACATTTGAAAAGTTCAAAGAATTTCAGAGTGAAGTTGAAAATCATCGTAACAAGAAAATTAAGTTTCTACGATCGATCGTGGAGGTGAATATTTGAGTTACTGAGTTTGGTCTACATTTGAAACAATGCGAATAGTTTCGCAACTCACGCCACCGGAACACCACAACGTAATGGTGTGTCCGAACATCGTAATCGTACTTTACTAGATATGGTGCGATCTATGATGTCTCTTCTGATTTACCGCTATCGTTTTGGGGTTATGCTCTAGAGACGGCGCATTCACCTGAATAGAACACCGTCAAAATCCGTTGAGACGACACCTTATGAACTATGGTTTAGCAAGAAACCAAAGTTGTCGTTTCTTAAAGTTTGGGGATGCGATGCTTATGTGAAAAAGCTTCAACGATAAGCTCGAACCCAAATCGGAGAAATGTGTCTTCATAGGATACCCAAAGGAGACAGTTGGGTACACCTTCTATCACAGATCCGAAGGCAAGACATTTGTTGTTAAGAATGGATCCTTTCTAGAGAAGGAGTTTCTCTCGAAAGAAGTGAGTGGGAGGAAAGTAGAACTTGATGAGGTAATTGTACCTTCTCCCTTACTTGAAAGTAATTTGTCGCAGTAAACCGGTTTACGAGACATCTACACCAAGTAGTAAGGAAGTTGATGATGTTGATCATGAAACTTCAGATCAAGGTGCTCTGTAACCTCGTAGATCAACCAGAGTAAGATCCGCACTGAGTGGTGCGGTAATCCTGTTCGGAAATCATGCTACTAGATCATGATGAACCTACGAACTATGAAGAAGCGATGGTGAGCCCAGATTCATAAAATGGCTTGAGGCCATGAAATCGAGATGGGATCCATGTATGAAAACAAAGTATGGACTTTGGTTGACTTGCCCGAGGGTCGGCAAGCAATAGAAAACAAGTGGATCTTCAAGAAGAAGACCGACGACGACGGTAATGTTATCGTCTACAAAGCTCGACTTGTCGCAAAGGGTTTTCGACAAGTTCAAGGGATTGACTACGATGAGACCTTCTCACCCGTAGCGATGCTTAAGTCTGTCCGAATCATGTTAGCAATTGCCGCATTTTATAATTATGAAATTTGGCAAATGGATGTAAAGACCGCATTCTGAATGGATTTACGGAAGAAGAGTTGTATATGATGCAACCGAAGGTTTTATCGATCCAAAGGAGCTAACAAAGTATGCAAGCTCCAATGATCCATTTATGGACTGGTGCAAGCATCTCGGAGTTGGAATAAATGCTTTGATAGTGTGATCAAAGCATTTGGGTTCATACAAACTTTTGGAGAAGCTTTGATTTACAAGAAAGTAAGTGGGAGCTCAGAGCATTTACGATATTATATGTAGATGACATATTGCTGATCGGAAATGATATAGAATTCTGGATAGCATAAAGGGATACTTGAATAAGAGTTTTTCAATGAAAGACCTCGGTGAAGCTGCTTACATATTGGGCATTAAGATCTATAGATATAGATCAAGACGCTTAATTGGACTTTCACAAAGCACATACCTTGACAAAATTTTGAAGAAGTTCAAAATGGATCAAGCAAAGAAAGGGTTCTTGCACGTGTTACAAGGTGTGAAGTTGAGTAAGACTCAATGCCCGACCACTGCAGAAGATAGAGAGAAAATGAAAGATGTTCCTATGCTTCAGCCATAGGCTCTATCATGTATGCAATGCTGTGTACTGGACTGATGTGTGCCTTGCTATAAGCTTAGCAGGAGGTACCAAAGTAATCCGAGTGGATCATGGACAGCGGTCAAGAACATCTGAAATACGAAAAGGACTAAGGATATGTTTCTCGTATATGGAGGTGACAAAGAGCTCATCGTGGCAGTTACGTTGATGCAAGCTTTGACACGATCCGGACGATTCTAAATCGCAGATCGGATCGATTTACACTAAGCGGAGGAGTCGGTTAGTGCGGTTCTAAACAAAGCGTCGTGGCGGGATCTACATGTGAAGCGGAGTACATAGCAGCTTCGAAGCAGCTAATGAAGGAGTCGGATGAAGGAGTTCATATCCGATCTAGGTGTCATACCTAGTGCATCGGGTCCGATGAAAATCTTTCGTGACAATATTGGAGCAATTGCCTTAGCGAAGGAATCCAGATTTCACAAGAGGACCAAGCACATCAAGAGACGCTTCAATTCCATCCGGATTTAGTCGGTGGGAGACATAGAGATTTGCAAGATACATATGGATCTGAATGTAGCGAGACCGTTGACTAAGCCTCTTCCACGAGCAAAACATGATCAGCACCAAGACTCCATGGGTGTTAGAATCATTACTATGTAATCTAGATTATTGACTCTAGTGCAAGTGGGAGACTGAAGGAAATATGCCCTTGAGGCAATAATAAAGTTATTATTTATTTCCTTATTTCATGATAAATGTTTATCATTCATGCTGGAATTGTATTAACCGGAAACATGATACATGTGTGAATGCATAGACAAACAATATGTCACTAGTATGCCTCTACTAGACTAGCTTGTTAATCAAAGATGGTCATGTTTCCTGACCATGAACAAAGAGTTGTTATTTGATTAACAAGGTCACATCATTAGTAGAATGATCTGATTGACATGACCCATTCCATTAGCTTAGCACACGATCGTTTAGTATGTTGCTACCGCTTTTATCCATGACTTATACATGTTCTGTAACTATGAGATTATGCAACTCCGTTTCGGAGGAACACTTTGGGTGCTACCAAATGTCACAACGTAATCGGGTGATTATAAAGGAGTACTACAGGTGTCTCCAAAGGTAGATGTTGGGTTGGCGATTTCGAGATTAGGTTTTGTCACTCCGATTGTCTGGAGAGGTATCTCTGGGCCCTCTCGGTAATACACATCTTTCAAGCCTTGCAAGCATTACAACTAATGAGTTAGCTGTGAGATGATGTATTACGGAACGAGTAAAGAGACTTGCCGTAACGAGATTGAACTAGGTATTGATACCGACGATCGAATCTCGGGCAAGTAACATACCGATGACAAAGGAACAACGTATGTTGTTATGCGGTCCGACCGATAAAGATCTTCGTAGAATATGTAGGAGCCAATATGGGCATCCAGGTCCCGCTATTGGTTATTGACCGGAGACGTGACTCGGTCATGTCTACATTGTTCTCGAACCATAGGGTCCGTGACGCTTAAGGTTTCGATGATGCTTATATTATGAGTTTATGTATTTTGATGTACCGAAGAAGCTCGAGTCCGGATGTGATCACGGACATGACGAGAAGTCTCGAAATGGTCGAGACATAAAGATTGATATATTGGAAGCCTATATTTGGAGTTCGAATGGTTCGGGTGAAATCGGATTTTATCAAAAACCGGGGTTACGGAACCCTCCGGAGGCTATTGAGCCTTAGTGGGCCTCGAGGGAGAAGAGGAGGGCCGGCGAGGGCAGGCAGCGCCCCTCCCCTAGTCCGAATAGGACAGGAGGCGGCGCCCTTCCTTCTTCCCTCCCCAATCCTACTCCAACTAGGAAAGGGGGAGTCCTACTTCGGTGGGAGTAGGACTCCCCCAGCGCCTCCCTTGGGCCGGCCGCACCTCCCCTCCCTCCTTTATATACGGGGCAAGGGGCACCCTAGAACACACAAGTTTGATCTACGGATCGTTCCTTAGCCGTGCGGTGCCCCCTACACCATATTCCACCTCGGTCATATCGTCATGAAGCTTAGGCGAAAGCCTGCGCCGCAGAACATCAAGATCGTCACCACGTCGTCGTCTTGTGGAACTCTCCTCGACACTCGGCTGGATCGAGTACGAGGACGTCATCGAGCTGTACGTGTGTCAAGAACACGGGGCGCCGGAGTAACGGCGCCGGATCGGTCGGATCGCGAGGAGAACATACGACTACTTCCTCTACGTTGTGATCGCTTCGCCGGTCTCACGAGTGCACGAGACAACACTCTCCCCTCTCGTTGCTATACATCACCATGATCTTGCGTGTGCGTAGGAAATTTTTTGAAATTACTACGTTCCCCAACACTTTTACTTGCCCTTTTGGTACTTTTGCTTATAGACGTATGCCTTTTGGTTTATGTAATGCACCTGCTACCTTTCAAAGATGCATGATGGCTATATTCTCTGATTTTTGTGAAAAGATTTGTGAGGTATTCATGTATGACTTCTCAGTCTATGGATCCTCTTTTGATGATTATTTGAGCAACCTTGATCGAGTTTTGCAGAGATGCAAAGACACTAGTCTCCTCCTGAATTGGGAAAAGTGTCACTTTATGGTTAATGAAGGCATTGTCTTGGGGCTCAAGATCTCCGAGAGAGGTATTGAAGTTGATAAAGCCAAAGTTGATGCTATTGAAAGATGCCATGTCCCAAGGACATAAAAGGTATAAGAAGTTTCCTTGGTCACGCCGGTTTTATAGGAGGTTCATTAAGGACTTTTCTAAAATCAGAGGCCAGCGATTTAATTTATTGCAAAAGATATTCCTTTTGTCTTTGATGATGATTGTGTAGAAGCATTGGAAACACTTAAGAAAGCTTTGATCATCGCACCTATTGTTGACCCTTTGATTGGAATTTACCTTTTGAAATTATGTGCAATGCTAGTGAGTATCTTTGAGGTGCTATTTTAGGGCAAAGAGTCGATAAAAATTGAATGTTATCCAAGATGCTAGTAAGACTCTTGATACGCCAGAGAAATTATGCTACTCTTGAAAAAGAGTTATTAGCGTTGTGTTTGCATGTGATAAGTTTAGACCTTATATTGTTGATTCCAAAGTTACTATTCACATTGATCATCTGCTATTAAATATCTTATGGAAAAGAAAGATGTTAAGCCTAGACTCATCGGATGGGTTCTCTTGCTCCAAGAATTTGACTTGCATATTATTGATAGAAAGGAGCTGAGAACCCGTTCTGTATAACTTGTCTAGGTTAGAGAATGTTCTTAATGACCCTTGCCTATTAATGATAGCCTTCACGATGAACAATTAGCGGTCGTCAATGCTTCTCGATTGCTCCTTGGTATCTTGATTATGCTAATTACATTGTTGCTAAATATTTACCGCCTAGTTTCACACACGGGTGAAAGAAAAAGTTCTTTTATGATTTAAGACATTATTTTTAGGATGATCCACACCTTTATAAAGAAGGAGTAGATGGTGTTATTAGGCGTTGTGTGCCCGAGCATGAACAGAACAGATTCTACGTAAGTGTCACTCTGAATCTTATGGAGGACACCACGCCGGAGATAGAACCGCACACAAGGTACTACAATCTGGTTTTTATTGGCCTACGCTCTTCAAAGATGCTCGTAAGTTTGTTTTATCTTGTGATGAATGTCAAAGAATAGGTAACATTAGTAGATGTCAAGAAATGCCTATGAATTATTCTCTTGTTATTGAACCGTTTGATGTTTGGGGCTTTGATTATATGGGACCTTTTCCTGCCTCTAATGGTTAGACACATATTTTAGTTCTTTGTTGATTACGTTACTAAGTGGGTAGAAGCTATTCCAACTAGTAGTGCTGATCATAACACTTCTATTAAAATGCTTAAAGAAGTTATTTTTCCGAGGTTTGGAGTCCTAGATATCTTATGAGTGATGGTGGTTCACATTTTATTCATGGTGCTTTCCGTAAGATGCTTGCTAAGTATGATGTCAATCATAGAATAGCATCTCCTTATCACCCGATCCGATGGTCAAGTAGAGTTGAGCAATAGAGAGCTCAAATTAATTTTGCAAAAAGGCGTGAATAGATCTAGAAAGAATTGGTCCAAAAAACTTGATGATGCATTATGGGCCTATAGAACTGCATACAAAAATCCTATGGGTATGTCTCCATATAAGATGGTTTATGGAAAAGCGTGTCATTTACCTCTTGAACTTGAACATAAGGCATATTGGGCTATTAAATAGCTCAATTATGACTTCAAACTTGCCAGTGAGAAGAGGTTATTTGATATTAGCTCACTTGATGAATGGAGAACCCAAGCCTATGAGAATGCCAAGCTTTTCAAAGAAAAAGTCAAACACTGGCATGATAAGAGGATACAAAAGCGTGAGTTTAACGTAGGAGATTATGTGTTATTATTCAACTCGCGTTTAAGATTTTTTGCAGGAAAACTTCTCTCAAAATGGGAAGGTCCCTACGTTATCGAGGAGGTCCATCATTCTGGTGCTATAAAAATCAACAACTTCGAAGGCACAAATCCGAGGGTGGTAAACGGTCAAAGAATTAAACATTATATTTCAGGTAATCCTATCAATGTTGAAACTAATATTATTGAAACCGTAACCCACGAGGAATACATAAGGGACACTTTCGAGCGTTCGGACTCCAAAAGGTATAGGTATGTGGTGCGGTAAGTAAACCGACTCCAAAACAACTCTAATGGCAATTTTTATCAGATTTGGAATATTTAAGAATTTTAGGAAGAAAGAAGTAGTCTGAAAGGGACACGAGGCTCCCATGAGAGAGGAGGGCGCCCCCCTATAGGGCGCGCCCCCTGTCTCGTGGGCACCTCATGTGCCTCCTGGACTCTGTTTTCTTGCACATTACGTATTTTGGTTGGTAAAAATTCATTATATATACTCCCGAAGGTTTTGACCACCGTATCACGCAAATATCCTCTGGTTTCATTTCGAGCTATTTTTGTTTCAGATCTAGAGCATCATGGCGTCTCCAAGCACTCCCAAGGACAAGTTTTTCGAGAGGGTTATCAACCCCTATCTCGCGGAGGTGCTGCAAGACCCTCAAACCATTGAGATGCGTGAGGGGGTGCTGCACATCCACGATGTGGAGGGACCAAGGCGTACCGGGAGCATGGAGACAAAGCTCGAAGCCGTGGAGCAGGAAGTTTTCAAGTGTCAAGGGATGGTGGAGCGTGGACTCAACGCCAACCAGATGATGATCACGGAGTTCAGCAACAACCACAAGCTAGATGCTAAAGTCATTGGGAGACCATCTTCAAGCTTCAAGAGAAAATCGAGCACCTCCAAGCCCAGATTTATGACCTGCAAAACCAGAACTATGAGTATGAATATAGATTCAAGCGAATGAGTTTGGCTCTGATTTAAGGGTCCGGAGACTCGATCATCCTTTTATGATGTAGAGCCTATGCCTTGGAAGATGGATGACAAGCCTACATCATCAACAACTCCTACTTCACCACCTCAGGAAATAATCACTTGGGTATGGGCACTCCCTTGGCATTTGCCAAGCTTGGGGAGGTGCCCGTATCATATCACCATCACACTCCTATCTTTACCGCTTTATTTAGTTCGATCCTTTTAGTAGTATCTTTTTTTGAAACTGTGGCGGCGGGGGAGGCTCCCCTTGTGATATATAATACCTTTCAAACATTTACATTACATTGTACAAGGTGTTTCAGAGGGCAACCCTAGCCACTTTGTGGCAAGGGTGGCAAGACTAGCGTAGCAGACTAATCGAGAAGGAAGGAGTCTAATAAAAGGAAAATGAAGTCCTTCATATTTTCTTTGACCCTATATTGAAGAAGACCAAAGTCTGTTTTAAATCTTTGTAGCCAAGAGTTGTAGGAGGATTAATTTATGCGAATAATTTGTCATTTCTCTCCTTCCAAATACTCCAAGGCCTTTGAAGGAATGTCTCCATAAACATAGGTTGATTCAGTTTTTCTTAGCCGTTTCCAACCATGGTAGGCGCGTGGTATGTTGGTCTGGATTCATCCCAAGTTTGGACCAAGCACTGTTTACTAAATGGGCGTTGAGGATCATGTGATCAACATCTTCTTGGGCATAACCACAAAGGAGGCAGCTTAAATCATCTCCAACATTATAATGCCTTCGCTTGAGCATGTCTCTAGTATTGAGGCGATCGGATAGAAGAAGCCAGCCAAATACTTTGATCTTGGCTGTAACTTTGGATTTCCACAACCATCTGTACGTTTTGTGAGCTTTGACATCTCTGAAGCAGAACTTGTAAAACCTTGACGGTGAATTCGGTTCCCCAAATATAAGACCAAACATCTTTTATGTTGTGCCCATTGTCCAAGGTGACGTGGGCAACAAGGTGTTGAATATGTCTGACCTCGTCATGCGCTTGCATGGATAAAGGAAGGTGGAACATCCCATCGAGGGAGGTGATTGTGAGACACTGTTGCACAGATATATCTTCATTTCGAGCAAAGGAGAAGGCCCTTGGGTGTGAGTCGGATAATATATCTTCAAGCCATAGGTCCTTCCACATGAGTACTTTGTGCCACGAAAAACCTCTCTTGTGGATATACCACGATAGATTGGAGTTAATTTAAGAACATCTCGCCACCAAAAGCGAACCACAAGAATTGGAAGCGTGTGGTATCTTGTCGGAGTAGTAAGTAGACCGGATGAGGTCAACCCAAGGAAGGTCATGATGGTTGTAAAATTTGTGCAAGTATTTGAGAAGGAGGCGTCACTTTGGATCGTAAGTTGATGATCCCAAGTCCACCACTATCTTTTGGGCGACAAATCCTATCGAGCAACCAAGGAGTTGCATTTCTCCCTTGTTCAGTTTTCTTAGTCCGGAGGCATTTCCGACGGATCTTATCAAGTAGCTCCAAAATTTGGAAACTTCAACGTGCATAAGGCGAAGATGATAAGTGAGGTGATGATTTGTGTTTACGAGGATAGTTTTGCTCCATCGACATCATCGCGAGTAGAAGTCGATCTTAGTTCCTGAGCACACCAATGGCATTAGGTCTTGAATGGAGGGTTTATTAGTGCCAAGGGGCAGACCAAGGTAAGTGAAAGGCATGTTTCCAATCTTACATTCAAAGATACCAGCAAGCTCACTTGTAAGATCAACATCACAGTTTATTGGTATAAGTGTTGATTTATGAAAGTTTATTTTGAGTCCAATTGAGATGGCAAAATCATTGAGGATCCCTTTCATAGTGTGTGCTTGGTCGGGGCATGCAGGCATGATAATTATTCTGTCGTCAGCGTATTGAATAATCGGGTAATCATGCTGACCCTGCCTATCAAAGGGCCGGCTGATCTTCCCCTGTCCGACGCAGCGTCATTAATGGCAGCTTGAAGCGGATCGGCTACGATGACAAAGAGAAGGGGGACGGGGGGTCTCCTTGTCGGACACCACTTTTGCAAACAAAGCTATGCACGGGACACCATTAAGAAATCTTGAAGATTTCCCAGTGGAGAATATGTTTTTGATCCAAGACAACCATTTGTCGTTGAATCCCATATGTTTCATAATTTGAAGCATAGCCCCGTGTTGAATTGTATCAAAGGCTTTAGCGAAGTCAAGCTTGAGAAGTACGATTTTTTGCTTGGAGGATTGACAACGATGTATATACTCAAAGGCCCAAGCAAGGCAGGTCTTGTATAGTTCGTAAGCTTAATGAAACCGTATTGATTGCGATGAACTATTTTAGGATGAGCTTTTGTAGGCGGTTAGCAAGAAGCTTAGTTATCACTTTGAGACAACAATTTAAAAGAGTGATGGGCGAAAGTCATTTCTGTTTTGGTGAAGAAACCTTAGGTATGAGAGTGATGAAGCCTTCATTGATGCTTTCAAATTTAGATTCTCGTCATGGGCCGATCACACAACCTATAGAAGTCTTCCTTAATGATGTGCCAGCAAGATTTAATGAAATGTCCCGTGAAACCGTCCGGTCCAGGCGCTCTATCAGCTGGCATTTCTTTTATGACATCATCAATTTCTTGTCTTGAAAAGGGTGTTGTGAGTTGGTCCAAATCTTCTCTCTTTTTGATGATAGTGGGAAGATCGAATTTCATTTGGTAATTACCAGATGACCCAAGTCTTTCTTTGTATGTATGATAAATTAGTGCTTCCTTTCCTGCATGGTCTTTCACAGTTGTACCATTATCAAGCCGAAGAGAGGTGATTGCATTTCTTCTATATCTCTCGGATGCAAGTGCTTTAAGGAATTTTGGGTCTTCATCCCCAAATTTAACCCAGCGGATGGTACAACGCTTCTTCCAATATTGTTTCTGGTAATTTAGTAACCGTAAGATATGCTTCTTCAGGATTTTTCTAAAATTGCTTTCTGGTATAGTTAAGGATCTTCTGTTTTCTCTAGTATCAAGATCTGCCAAGGTGGAGTTGGAATTCTGTATGGCAGTAGTAAGCTTCAAAATATGTTTACTCCAGTGCTTGAGTTCGTATCTTAACATTTTGAATTTTCGGCAGAGAATTGTGGCCGCATTAGTAGAGTTAACTGCTCTAGTCCAAACCTCAGAGGCCAAATCCATAAAGCCAGGGTGTTGAACCCAGAAAGATTCAAACCGGAACAAGTTACTTTTTGGTATGGATGTTTCAATGGTGATGACACACGGAATGTGATCGAAACAGGTTTTCCTAGGGGTTTGACCATGGTGTTTGGGTATGAAAGAGTCCAGTTATTAGAGGTGAGAAACCAATCAATTTGTTCTAGCAATGGCTCATCCTGCATATTACTCCAAGTATATGCTCTACCTTTTATTGGAAGTTCAATGAGGTTTTGAGATCTAATAAAGTAATTGAGCGTGATCATGTCATTAATGTTACCTCCTGGTTTATTACGATTTGTAGGGCTTCGAATATAATTGAAGTCACCAATGAGTAGCCAATCTTCAGTAGTGGGTATATTTAGATTTAAAAGCCAGTTTGTATAATCCACACGTAAATCGCCTTGACAGGGCCCATAGATATTCACGAGAGTCCATTCTTGGGCCGACTAAGTAGATTTGAATTTGATAACCGATGCAAATTCTTCTTCAAGCAAATCACATCACAGCCACTAGGCGAAATAGCATTGAAAGTGTCAAAAGCTTAGGATCGGAGTTTAGGCCGGACATTCCAACAGAGGACGTTCAATTTGAAAGAAGTGCCATTACAAGCTAAAAATAAAAGCGGTAAAACTTAAGCATTTGAGGGACCACCCTTTGCTCATCTAGGAGCAGTTCTTGATAAGCTCTTGGGAGGGATTGCACACTTTGTGTGAGCCAATCGCTGAATCTCGAGATTAGCAGTGGTGGTGGCACATCAGCCTCTGTATCCTCAGACAGTTCAGTGATAACCACCACGGATGCCATATTGGGGATGATCCTAGGTTTAACTTTTGATGTCCTGGCCTTGCTGTCAGTGATAAGAGGCACCTTAAATCCATCGTACTTGTTGGATCGGCTACTGCGTCGAACTTGTGAAACAGAGATGGGGGCTTTGGATTTGTTGCGTCTGTTCCTAGGCACTCCAACCGAGGATCCATCGCATACCAGGGCAGAGTCAGAGTGATACACACCATCAGAGGAAACCAGCAAATCAGTAGATATGTCATCAGAGGATTGAATCTCAGGAAGTTCATGTATAATCACATTGCTGTTCTGAGCATTGGAGGCTGCACCATTATCAATGAGCCAAACCTGGGTGGAAGAACTATAAGAACCTGTTGCAGCAAAGCAGGAGATAGTAGCAGAAGCATCAATCTGTCCACTTTCAGTTGTAGTCATCACAAGCTGGATATCCAGACTAGCCGGCCTTATACCATAGCCCTGCGCCCAAGGTCCAAAAGTGGCCAAAGTGGGCATGATTACGCTTGACAAGAAGTTGGTGACATGAACATATGACAAGGGTTCATTCAACAAACATTGAGTTGATCAAGTCATTGTCGCAGAGAAGTGGATATTAATACCAGCATTTGAAACACGTATGTTGAATCGCAGATTATGCGAGTGAGCTTGAACCGATGGATGTGCTAATGAAAGCTTGGGGAGCCATCGGTCTTGAGAAGCGCAGAGCTGAAAACAAGGGAGCTGTTCCTCTGCAGAGCTTGCATGATGGATACAGAACAAGAACCAAGTCCTCGGACCCGACTAGAGTCGAAGCGCTATGCGGAGAGATAGAATCATTCCAAGCAGCAATTGGGTTGTCCATCATGTTGTCAGTAGGGTGGATACCATCCTGAACTTGTAGTCCTTCTGTGCCAACCACTCCTGGAAGTTGTACAAAGCAAAGGAGCTTGTGGTGGAGGTCTTGGCCATTCACCCCGTTAGGCTGAAATTCCACCTCAACATTACGCACATCCACCTCCTCATTGGGGGCTGCATCATTGTTTGCTGCCCTTTGTCAGGCAATCCAGTTATTGAGCTGTAGTTGATAGAGATGTTCAGCTGTGAGTTCATCACCATAGAGAGGATGAGGGACTCCATTCTCGGGTGGCGGATCTTCTCCGGCGGGTGGCACCTCAGGCAGATGGGCATTCCAGTCGCTGCTCCGCAGCATAGTAACACAGACAGTCCAACTGCGTCTGTCTCCTCCCAGCTGACGAACCACAAGACTTTTTGGAACCAGACGAAGATTGATTACCTTGGCTCTAATCAGAACGAACTTCCTATCTCCTCTGGGGTTATGCCAATGAATCAAACTACCAAAGCTATCAACGGATCTGTGCAGGTAGTGGTAGGTCTGGTAGTCATAGGGAAATCCCACATAAAGAATCCAAACAAAGGGACCATAAGATGTAAGCCGCATGTTCAGAGCTTCATCATGCAGCACGAATGAGACAATGGTGTTTATTTCACCCTTGATCTAGTAGTTTGAAGTTTTGATATCAAGTAGTTTTGAGTTTTGCATTGTGATCTCTTTATGTAATCGAGTCCGTGTGCTATCTATAATAAAGATTAGTGTTGAGTCAAGGGCTTTGCTATGTTGCTATGATCTTGAGAAAGTAGAAAGAATAAAAGAGTTCATATTGATCTTATGGACAGTGATAACTTCACACATAGAAAGTATGAGGCATAAAAATTGTTGAGAGTTGATGAACGTAGTCTTGGTCATCGTTGCAATTAATAGGAAGTGATAAGGAAAGAGGGCTTCACATATAAATATATTATCTTGGACATCTTTCATGATTGTGAAGCACTCATTAAGTATGACATGCTAAAAGAGTTGATGTTGGACAAGGAAGACAACATAATGGTTTATGTTTTCCGACATCTCAGTTAAAGTATATTGTCATTGACCTTCCAAACATGTTGAGCTTTCCTTTCCCCCTCATGCTAGACAAATTCCTTGCACCAAGTAGAGATACTACTTGTGCTTCCAAATATCCTTAAACCCAGTTGTGACATGAGAGTCCACCATACCTACCTATGGATTGAGTAAGACCTTCAAGTAAGTTGTCATCGGTGCAAGCAATAAAAATTGCTCTCTAATTATGTATGACTTATTAGTGCGGAGAAAATAAGCTTTGTACGAACTTGTTGTGGAAGTAATAAAAGCGACGGACTGCATAACAAAGGTCCACATACAAGGGGCAATATAAAGTGATGTTCTTTTGCATTAAGATTTCGTGCATCAACCCTAAACGCGCATGACAACCTCTGCTTCCCTCTGCGAAGGGCCTATCTTCTACTTTATGTTTTTACTTTATGCTTGAGTAATGGTGAACCTCACCTTTCCCTTTTTTCATTTTATCCTTTGGCAAGCTCCTCGTGTTTGAAAGATCATGGTATATATATCCAATTGGATGTAAGTTAGCATGGGCTATTATTGTTGACATCACCTAAAGGTGAATACGTTGGGAGGCAACACAATAAGCCCCTATCTTTCTTAGTGTCCGGCTGAAACTCCATAACCACAAGTATTGCGTGAGTGTTAGCAATTATCGAAGACTACAAGATAGTTGAGTATGTGAGCTTGCTGAAAAGCTCTATTGTTGACTCTTTCTGATGTTACAATAAATTGCAATTGCTTCAATGACTGAGATTATAGTTTGTTAGTTCCCAATGAAGTTTTTGAACCATACTTGACATTGTGAATTCCTTGTCACTTGAGCATAGGAAATCATATGACAAAATCTATATATGTTGTTGTTATTAGAATGATCATGATGCCCTCATGTCCAGTATTTTATTTTTATCGACACCTCTATCTCTAAACATGTGGACATATTTTTGATTTGGCTTCGCTTGAGGACAAGCGAGGTCTAAGCTTGGGGAGTTGATCGTCCATTTTGCATCATGCTTTCATATCAATATTTATTGCATTATGGGCTGTTATTACACATTATATATCAATACTTATGGCTATTCTCTCTTATTTTACAAGGTTTACCATGAAGAGGGGGAATCTTTGGCACTGGAATTCTCGTTGGAAAAGGAGCAAATGTTGGAAACCTATTACACACACTCCAAAAGTCCTGAAACTCCACGAAACAACCTTTTGGATTTGATAAAATTTCTCGTGAAAGAAATAGGCCAGGCCCACACCTGTCCAGAGGCAGGCGCACCCCTATAGAGGCGCGCCCTATCTCCGGCCTCTGTGAGCCTCGGCCCATCTTCCGCTATATCATCACTTTTACCCTGGAAAAAATCGTGGGCAAGCTTACGGGACGAAACTCCGCCGCCACGAGGCAGAACCTTGGCGGAATCAATCTAGGGCTCTGGCAGAGCTGTTCTGCCGGGGACACTTCCCTCCGGCAGGGGGAAATCATCACCAACGTCATCACCAACAATCCTCTCATCGGGAGGGGGTCAATCTCCATCAACATATTCACCAGCACCATCTCCTCTCAAAACCCTAGTTCATCTCTTGTATCCAATCTTGTATCAAAACCACAAATTGGTACCTGTGGGTTGCTAGTAGTGTTGATTACTCCTTGTAGTTGATGCTAGTTGGTTTACTTGGTGGAAGATCATATGTTCAGATCCTTTATGCATATTATTACTCCTCTGATTATGAGCATGAATATGCTTTGTGAGTAGTTACGTTTGTTCCTGAGGACATGGGTGAAGTCTTGCTATTAGTAGTCATGTGAATTTGGTATTCGTTCGATATTTTGATGTGATGTATGTTGTCTTTTCCTCTAGTGGTGTTACGTGAACATCGACTACATGATACTTCACCATTATTTGGGCCTAGAGGAAGGCATGGGAAGTAATAAGTAGATGATGGGTTGCTAGAGTGATGTACATAAACCCTAGTTTATCGTTGCTTAGATTAGGGCTGTTATGGATCCATACGTTTAATGTTGTGGTTTGTTTACCTTAATATTTCTTTTGTAGTTGCGGATGCTTGCAATAGGGTTAATCATAAGTGGGATGCTTGTCCAAGTTAGGGCAGTACCCAAGTACCGGTCCACCCACATATCAAATTATCAAAGTACCGAACGCGAATTATATGAACGTGATGAAAACTAGCTTGACGATAATTCCCAATGTGTCCTCGGGAGCTTCTTTATTATTGTTAGAAATTGTCCAGGCTTATCCTTTGCTACATAAAGGATTGGGCCATCTTGCTGCACTTTATTTACTTTATTTACTTGTTGCTCGTTACTATTTATCTTATCACAAAACTATCTATTACCTACAATTTCAGTGCTTGCAGAGAAAACCTTACTGAAAGCCGCTTATCATTTCCTTCTGCTCCTCGTTGGGTTCGACACTCTTACTTATCGAAAGGACTACGATAGATCCCCTACACTTGTGGGTCATCACGGGCGGGGGAGGGGGAGGGACGTCGGTTTGCTCTCAACCGCGGTCCCACAAGCGAGCAAAAACGCAAGACGAAGCCGTTCCATTCGGTGAGCGACGTGGAGGGTCCAGCATGTCGGGCTGCAATGCGAACGCGACAAGAGCGATGTACAGTCAAAACCGATTGACCGTTCATCACCGGAACCACTATTCACACCAGAACCTTTGCTGCTCGGCCTATGCCAGCCACTGCCCTAAAACCACACCAAATCTCCAGCCCATTCGCCCACCTTTCAATCCCCTAGCCCGCATCAAGCGTCCCCTAGTTCGCCGGAAAGCCATGGTGCGCGGCAAGATCACTTACTACAAGATGCTGACGCCGGAGCGCCGTGCAGAAATCACGGCGGCCGTCGGCGCCACAGACCTCCATTCCCAAGCTCGCTTTGCGGCGGGCCAATCCTCGAGTTCTATGGAGCCAAGCTACGAGGAGGAGGAAGCCGATCCAATGTTCACTGCGGAGGTCGCGGCGCAGATGGCCCCCGATGGGGATGAGATGATGGATGTCGACTTCGTGCCGGCGTCTGAGTCCCCCATGGTGCAGGCGGACCAGCGGTTCAACATGGCGATACTAAAGGAGGACCGGGAGGCAGAGGCTCAACTCGACGCGGAGCGCGCACATGCCGCTGCCATCGAGGCTCTCCTGCAGGCGGAACCGGATGTTGTGGATGTGAACCGGGCTGCGGAGGCTCAACTTGAGGCGGAGCGCACGGATGCCGCTGCCATCGAGGCCCTCCTGCAGGCGAAACCGGACGTCCTGGACATGAACCGGGCGGCAGAGGCTTGACTCGACGCAGAGCGCGCGGATGCGGCTCTCATCGATGCCCTCCTGCAGGCGGAACCGGACGTCCTGGACTTGAACCAGGCGGCGGAGGCTCAACTCGATGTGGAGCGCACGGATGCCGCTGCCATCGAGGCCCTTCGGCAGACGGTACCGGACGTCCTCGATTTGAACCGGGATGTGCTCTCGTCCGTGCAGAGCGCCCGCATGCTCTGCTTGAACGAGTAGCTGGAGGCCTAGGACAACCACGGTGCGGAGACACACGTCGGTAGCAACGGCTGGTTTGCGCCGGCAACCAAAGACGACGAGGCCGTCTCTTTCCGCGAGCAGTGATAGTTTTTCTTCATGTTGTTGTTTTTATGGATCTTTTGCTGTGTAAAAACATACTATAGCCCTGTTTGGATCATGGGGTTAGAGCTAAGTTGGGTTAGTTGGGGGCTCAAATAGCCCAAAAGTATCCAAACATGGAGGGTTAGAGTGGGTTAGCTGCATCTAACCCAACTATCCCGGTGGAGAGGTGCTTATTTGGGTTAGGGTGGGTTAGAAAACAACTCTAACTCTAACTGTGTTGGAGTATCCAAACAGGGCCTATATTTGTTATGCAAGTCGCCTGACTTGGGTCAGTCTACCATTTCAGGCGGTTGGATGAATATCCTACGTCTCCTAACCCTTCTTTCCTTCTTCCTCACCTCTTCTTCTTCCCCAATGCATCACCGCACGGGCCGACGGATACTCCCCAACATGCGGTTGGATAAACATACTCTATGAACAAAAATTATGTGTCGTGATAGGATGGCTGAGTTTGGTTTGTTCACATGCGACAACACGTGTCGGTGAGGGTGCGTTCCTTGGTTGGGTTTGCGGCGTGCAGGAGCTATTGTGTGAGGGTGCGGTGTGACCGCGCGGCAGAGCGATCGTGTGAGGGTCTTGATGCGACCCGCGCGACAGTACCGTCGCGCAAGTGTACCTCCTTCTCATTTTGAAAACTTTAGGCAAGCTTGGCAAAATGTGTGGCGAAGTTTGGCAATGCAAGGCCTAGACCCAAACAAGATAAGTATGTACGCATTTAGGAGTACTAGTGTTAAAAAGAAAGGCGGGTTTTCCTTTATGGATTTAATCGATACAAATCCTCATTTCACGGTCAATTAATGCGTATTTTTTCTCGAAAGACCAAAGAGCTAACCATCTCACTCGATCGCTTGATTAATGCAACGCCATGCAAACCAACCTTCTAACTTCCGCATGCATGCAGGGATATTAATGTCCTTGGTTGCTAACCCCATCAATTTTGCCTCGATTAGTGTTAGTGGCCCTTTGCAAATTGTAATTTTGATATCTCGCCTTGTGTACAAAAAAAATGGAGGTAGTAACTATATTTTACTTCCTTCCCCATTGCGGTGACGTTGACGATATATTTTTTTTGTGGAAAGGAGCTAACAAAGTATGCAAGCTCCAGCGATCCATTTATGGACTGGTGCAAGCATCTCGGAGTTGGAATAAATGCTTTGATAGTGTGATCAAAGCATTTGGGTTCATACAAACTTTTGGAGCTTTGTATTTACAAGAAAGTAAGTGGGAGCTCTGTAGCATTTACGATATTATATGTAGATGACATATTGCTGATCGGAAATGATATAGAATTCTGGATAGCATAAAGGGATACTTGAATAAGAGTTTTTCAATGAAAGACCTCGGTGAAGCTGCTTACATATTGGGCATTAAGATCTATAGATATAGATCAAGGCGCTTAATTGGACTTTCACAAAGCACATACCTTGACAAAATTTTGAAGAAGTTCAAAATGGATCAAGCAAAGAAAGGGTTCTTGCACGTGTTACAAGGTGTGAAGTTGAGTAAGACTCAATGCCCGACCACTGCAGAAGATAGAGAAAATGAAAGATGTTCCCTATGCTTCAGCCATAGGCTCTATCATGTATGCAATCTTGTGTACGGACTGATGTGTGCCTTGCTATAAGCTTAGCAGGAGGTACCAAAGTAATCCGAGTGGATCATCGGACAGCGGTCAAGAACATCTGAAATACGAAAAGGACTAAGGATATGTTTCTCGATATGGAGGTGACAAAGAGCTCATCGTGGCAGTTACGTTGATGCAAGCTTTGACAACGATCCGGACGATTCTAAATCGCAGACGGATCGTGATTTACACTAAGCGGAGGAGCTGTCGGTTAGTGCGGTTCTAAACAAAGCGTCGTGGCGGGATCTACATGTGAAGCGGAGTACATAGCAGCCGGAAGCAGCTAATGAAGGAGTGCGGATGAAGGAGTTCATATCCGATCTAGGTGTCATACCTAGTGCATCGGGTCCGATGAAAATCTTTCGTGACAATCTATGGAGCAATTGCCTTAGCGAAGGAATCCAGATTTCACAAGAGGACCAAGCACATCAAGAGACGCTTCAATTCCATCCGGATTTAGTCGGTGGGAGACATAGAGATTTGCAAGATACATATGGATCTGAATGTAGCGGAACCGTTGACTAAGCCTCTTCCACGAGCAAAACATGATCAGCACCAAGACTCCATGGGTGTTAGAATCATTACTATGTAATCTAGATTATTGACTCTAGTGCAAGTGGGAGGATGAAGGAAATATGCCCTTGAGGCAATAATAAAGTTATTATTTATTTCCTTATTTCATGATAAATGTTTATCATTCATGCTGGAATTGTATTAACAGGAAACATGATACATGTGTGAATGCATAGACAAACAATATGTCACTAGTATGCCTCTACTAGACTAGCTTGTTAATCAAAGATGGTCATGTTTCACGACCATGAACAAAGAGTTGTTATTTGATTAACAAGGTCACATCATTAGTAGAATGATCTCGATTGACATGACCCATTCCATTAGCTTAGCACACGATCGTTTAGTATGTTGCTACCGCTTTTATCCATGACTTATACATGTTCTCGTAACTATGAGATTATGCAACTCCGTTTACGGAGGAACACTTTGGGTGCTACCAAATGTCACAACGTAATCGGGTGATTATAAAGGAGTACTACAGTGTCTCCAAAGGTAGATGTTGGGTTGGCGTATTTGAGATTAGGTTTTGTCACTCCGATTGCCTCGGAGAGGTATCTCTGGCCCTCTCGGTAATACACATCATGAAGCCTTGCAAGCATTACAACTAATGAGTTAGCTGTGAGATGATGTATTACTTAACGAGTAAAGAGACTTGCCGGTAACGAGATTGAACTAGGTATTGGATACCGACGATCGAATCTCGGGCAAGTAACATACCGATGACAAAGGGAACAACGTATGTTGTTATGCGGTCTGACCGATAAAGATCTTCGTAGAATATGTAGGAGCCAATATGGGCATCCAGGTCCCGCTATTGGTTATTGACCGGAGACGTGACTCGGTCATGTCTACATTGTTCTCGAACCATAGGGTCCGCACGCTTAAGGTTTCGATGACAGTTATATTATGAGTTTATGTATTTTGATGTACCGAAGAAGCTCGGAGTCCCGGATGTGATCACGGACATGACGAGAAGTCTCGAAATGGTCGAGACATAAAGATTGATATATTGGAAGCCTATATTTGGAGTTGAATGGTTCGGGTGAAATCGATTTTCTTAAAACCGGGGTTCTGGAACCTCCCGGAGGCTATTGAGCCTTAGTGGGCCTCGAGGGAAGAGGAGGGGCGGCCAGGGCAGGCAGCGCCCCTCCCCTAGTCCGAATAGGACAGGAGGGGCGGCGCCTTCCTTCTTCCCCTCCCCCAATCCTACTCCAACTAGGAAGGGGGAGTCCTACTTCGGTGGGAGTAGGACTCCCTGCCGCCCCTTGGGCGGCCGCACCTCCCCCTCCCTCCTTTATATACGGGGCAAGGGGCACCCTAGAACACACAAGTTTGATCTACGGATCGTTCCTTAGCCGTGTCGGTGCCCCCTACACCATATTCCACCTCGGTCATATCGTCGCATGAAGCTTAAGGAAGCCCTCGCGCCGCAGAACATCAAGATCGTCACCACGTCGTCGTCTTGTGGAACTCTCCTCGACACTCGGCTGGATCGAGTACGAGGGACGTCATCGAGCTGTACGTGTGTCAAGAACACGGGCGCCGGAGTAACGGCGCGGGATCGGTCGGATCGCGAGGAGAACATACGACTACTTCCTCTACGTTGTGATCGCCGCCCGGTCTCGAGTGCGTAGACAACACTCTCCCTCTCGTTGCTATACATCACCATGATCTTGCGTGTGCGTAGGAAATTTTTGAAATTACTCGTTCCCCAACACTTTACTTGCCCTTTTGGTACTTTTGCTTATAGGCGTATGCCTTTTGGTTTATGTAATGCACCGCTACCTTTCAAAGATGCATGATGGCTATATTCTCTGATTTTTGTGAAAAGATTTGTGAGGTATTCATGTATGACTTCTCAGTCTATGGATCCTCTTTTGATGATTATTTGAGCAACCTTGATCGAGTTTTGCAGAGATGCAAAGACACTAGTCTCCTCCTGAATTGGGAAAAGTGTCACTTTATGGTTAATGAAGGCATTGTCTTGGGGCTCAAGATCTCCGAGAGAGGTATTGAAGTTGATAAAGCCAAAGTTGATGCTATTGAAAAGATGCCATGTCCCAAGGACATAAAAGGTATAAGAAGTTTCCTTGGTCACGCCGGTTTTTATAGGAGGTTCATTAAGGACTTTTCTAAAATCATGAGGCCAGCGATTTAATTTATTGCAAAAGATATTCCTTTTGTCTTTGATGATGATTGTGTAGAAGCATTGGAAACACTTAAGAAAGCTTTGATCCATCGCACCTATTGTTCAGCCCTACCGATTGGAATTTACCTTTTGAAATTATGTGCAATGCTAGTGAGTATCTCAGAGGTGCTATTTTAGGGCAAAGAGTCGATAAAAATTGAATGTTATCCATATGCTAGTAAGACTCTTGATCTTGCCCGGAGAAATTATGCTACTCTTGAAAAGAGTTATTAGCAGTTGTGTTTGCATGTGATAAGTTTAGACCTTATATTGTTGATTCCAAAGTTACTATTCACATTGATCATGCCTGCTATTAAATATCTTATGGAAAAGAAAGATGTTAAGCCTAGACTCATCGGATGGGTTCTCTTGCTCCAAGAATTTGACTTGCATATTATTGATAGAAAGGAGCTGAGAACCCGTTCTGGATAACTTGTCTAGGTTAGAGAATGTTCTTAATGACCCACTGCCTATTAATGATAGCCTTCCTGATGAACAATTAGCGGTCGTCAATGCTTCTCGTACTGCTCCTTGGTATGCTGATTATGCTAATTACATTGTTGCTAAATATTTACCGCCTAGTTTCACACACCAGGAAAAGAAAAAGTTCTTTTATGATTTAAGACATTATTTTTAGGATGATCCACACCTTTATAAAGAAGGAGTAGATGGTGTTATTAGACGTTGTGTGCCTGAGCATGAACAGGAACAGATTCTACGTAAGTGTCACTCTGAATCTTATGGAGGACACCACGCCGGAGATAGAACCGCACACAAGGTACTACAATCTGGTTTTTATTGGCCTACGCTCTTCAAAGATGCTCGTAAGTTTGTTTTATCTTGTGATGAATGTCAAAGAATAGGTAACATTAGTAGATGTCAAGAAATGCCTATGAATTATTCTCTTGTTATTGAACCGTTTGATGTTTGGGGCTTTGATTATATGGGACCTTTTCCTGCCTCTAATGGTTAGACACATATTTTAGTTGCTGTTGATTACGTTACTAAGTGGGTAGAAGCTATTCCAACTAGTAGTGCTGATCATAACACTTCTATTAAAATGCTTAAAGAAGTTATTTTTCCGAGGTTTGGAGTCCTAGATATCTTATGAGTGATGGTGGTTCACATTTTATTCATGGTGCTTTCAGTAAGATGCTTGCTAAGTATGATGTCAATCATAGAATAGCATCTCCTTATCACCCATGATCCGATTGGTCAAGTAGAGTTGAGCAATAGAGAGCTCAAATTAATTTTGCAAAAGACCGTGAATAGATCTAGAAAGAATTGGTCCAAAAACTTGATGATGCATTATGGGCCTATAGAACTGCATACAAAAATCCTATGGGTATGTCTCCATATAAGATGGTTTATGGAAAAGCGTGTCATTTACCTCTTGAACTTGAACATAAGGCATATTGGGCTATTAAATAGCTCAATTATGACTTCAAACTTACCGATGAGAAGAGGTTATTTGATATTAGCTCACTTGATGAATGGAGAACCCAAGCCTATGAGAATGCCAAGCTTTTCAAAGAAAAAGTCAAACAACGGCATGATAAGAGGATACAAAAGCGTGAGTTTAACGAGGAGATTATGTGTTATTATTCAACTCGCGTTTAAGATTTTTTGCAGGAAAACTTCTCTCAAAATGGGAAGGTCCCTACGTTATCGAGGAGGTCCATCATTCTGGTGCTATAAAAATCAACAACTTCGAAGGCACAAATCCGAGGGTGGTAAACGGTCAAAGAATTAAACATTATATTTCAGGTAATCCTATCAATGTTGAAACTAATATTATTGAAACCGTAACCCCTGAGGAATACATAAGGGACACTTTCCAGAACGTTCCAGACTCCAAAAAGGTATAGGTATGTGGTACGGTAAGTAAACCGACTCCAAAACAACTCTAATGGCAATTTTTATCAGATTTGGAATATTTAAGAATTTTAGGAAGAAAGAAGTAGTCTGAAAGGGACACGAGGCTCCCATGAGAGAGGAGGGCGCCCCCCTATAGGGCGCGCCCCCTGTCTCGTGGGCACCTCATGTGCCTCCTGGACTCTGTTTTCTTGCACATTACGTATTTTGGTTGGTAAAAATTCATTATATACTCTCGAAGGTTTTGACCACCGTATCACGCAAATATCCTCTGGTTTCATTTGAGCTATTTTTGTTTCAGATCTAGAGCATCATGGCGTCTCCAAGCACTCCCAAGGACAAGTTTTTCGAGAGGGTTATCAACCCCTATCTCGTGGAGGTGCTGCAAGACCCTCAAACCATTGAGATGCGTGAGGGGGTGCTGCACATCCACGATGTGGAGGGACCAAGGCGTCAGGGAGCATGGAGACAAAGCTCAAGCCGTGGAGCGAGGAAGTTTTCAAGTGTCAAGGATGGTGGAGCGTGGACTCAACGCCAACCAGATGATGATCACGGAGTTCAGCAACAACCACAAGCTAGATGCTAAAGTCATTGGGAGACCATCTTCAAGCTTCAAGAGAAAATCGAGCACCTCCAAGCCCAGATTTATGACCTGCAAAACCAGAACTATGAGTATGAATATAGATTCAAGCGAATGAGTTTGGCTACAGATTTAAGGGTCCCGGAGACTCGATCATCCTTTTATGATGTAGAGCCTATGCCTTGGAAGATGGATGACAAGCCTACATCATCAACAACTCCTACTTCACCACCTCCGAGGAAATAATCACTTGGGTATGGGCACTCCCCTTGGCAACTGCCAAGCTTGGGGGAGGTGCCCCGGTATCGTATCACCATCACACTCCTATCTTTACCGCTTTATTTAGTTCGATCCTTTTAGTAGTATCTTTTTTTTTGAAACCTGTGACAGTGGGAGAGGCTCCCACTGTGATATATATTACCTTTCAAACATTTACATTACATTGTACAAGGTGTTTACAGAGGGGCAACCCTAGCCACTTTGTGGCAAGGGGTGGCAAGACTAGCAGAAGCAGACTAATCAGAAGGAAGGGAGTCTAATAAAAGGAAAATGAAGTCCTTCATATTTTCTTTGACCCTATATTGAAGAAGACCAAAGTCTGTTTTAAATCTTTGTAGCCAAGAGTTGTAGGAGGGATTAATTTGTCTGAATAATTTGTCATTTCTCTCCTTCCAAATACTCCAAGACGCCTGAAGGAATGTCTCCATAAACATAGGTTGATTCCAGTTTTTCTTAGCCGTTTCCAACCATGGTAGACGCGTGGTATGTTGGTCTGGATTCATCCCAAGTTTGGACCAGCACTGTTTACTAAATGGGCAGTTGAGGATCATGTGATCAACATCTTCTTGGGCATAACCACAAAGGAGGCAGCTTAAATCATCTCCAACATTATAATGCCTTCGCTTGAGCATGTCTCTAGTATTGAGGCGATCGGATAGAAGAAGCCAGCCAAATACTTTGATCTTGGCTGTAACTTTGGATTTCCACAACCATCTGTACGTTTTGTGAGCTTTGACATCTCTGAAGCAGAACTTGTAAAACCTTCGAGCAGTGAATTCGGATTTCCCCCAAATATAAGACCAAACATCTTTTATGTTGTGCCCATTGTCCAAGGTGACGTGGGCAACAAGGTGTTGAATATGTCTGACCTCGTCATGCGCTTGCATGGATAAAGGAAGGTGGAACATCCCATCGAGGGAGGTGATTGTGAGACACTGTTGCACAGATATATCTTCATTTCGAGCAAAGGAGAAGGCCCTTGGGTGTGAGTCAGATAATATATCTTCAAGCCATAGGTCCTTCCACATGAGTACTTTGTCGCCACGAAAAACCTCTACTGTGGATATACCACGATAGATTGGAGTTAATTTAAGAACATCTCGCCACCAAAACGAACCACAAGGGTCGGAAGCGTGTGGTATCTTGTCGGAGTAGTAAGTAGACCAGATGAGGTCAACCCAAGGAAGGTCATGATGGTTGTAAAATTTGTGCAAGTATTTGAGAAGGAGGGCGTCACTTTGGATCTGTAAGTTGATGATCCCAAGTCCACCACTATCTTTTGGGCGACAAATCCTATCCCAGGCAACCAAGGAGTTGCATTTCTCCCCTTGTTCAGTTTTCTTAGTCCAGAGGCATTTCCGACGGATCTTATCAAGTAGCTCCAAAATTTGGGGGGGAAACTTCAACGTGCATAAGGCGAAGATGATAAGTGAGGTGATGACTGTGTTTACCAGGGATAGTTTTGCTCCATACGACATCATCGCCAGAGTAGAAGTCAGTCTTCGTTCCACAGAGCACACCAATGGCATTAGGTCTTGAATGGAGGGTTTATTAGTGCCAAGGGGCAGACCAAGGTAAGTGAAAGGCATGTTTCCAATCTTACATTCAAAGATACCAGCAAGCTCACTTGTAAGATCAACATCACAGTTTATTGGTATAAGTGTTGATTTATGAAAGTTTATTTTGAGTCCAATTGAGATGGCAAAATCATTGAGGATCCCTTTCATAGTGTGTGCTTGGTCGGGGCATGCAGGCATGATAATTATTCTCGTCGCCGTATTGAATAATCGGGTAATCATCTTGACCCCGCCTATCAAAGGCGGCTGATCTTCCTCGTCGGAACGCGTCATTAATGGCAGCTTGAAGCGGATCGGCTACGATGACAAAGAGAAGGGGGACAGGGGGTCCCCTTGTCGGACACCACTTTTGCAAACAAAGCTATGCTCGGGACACCATTAAGAATCATCAAGATTTCCCGATGGAGAATATGTTTTTGATCCAAGACAACCATTTGTCGTTGAATCCCATATGTTTCATAATTTGAAGCATAGCCCCGTGTTGAATTGTATCAAAGGCTTTAGCGAAGTCAAGCTTGAGAAGTACGATTTTTTGCTTGGAGGATTGACACTGATGTATATACTCAAAGGCCCAAGCAAGACAGTCTTGTATAGTTCGTCGCTTAATGAAACCGTATTGATTGCGATGAACTATTTTTAGGATGAGCTTTTGTAGGCGGTTAGCAAGAAGCTTAGTTATCACTTTGAGACAACAATTTAAAAGAGTGATGGGCCGAAAGTCATTTACTGTTTCAGGTGAAGAAACCTTAGGTATGAGAGTGATGAAGCCTTCATTGATGCTTTCCAAATTTAGATTCTCGTCATGGAACTGATCACACAACCTATAGAAGTCTTCCTTAATGATGTGCCAGCAAGATTTAATGAAATGTCCCGTGAAACCGTCCGGTCCAGGCGCTCTATCAGCTGGCATTTCTTTTATGACATCATCAATTTCTTGTCTTGAAAAGGGTGCTGTGAGTTGGTCCAAATCTTCTCTTTTTTTGATGATAGTGGGAAGATCGAATTTCATTTGGTAATTACCAGATGACCCAAGTCTTTCTTTGTATGTATGATAAATTAGTGCTTCCTTTCCTGCATGGTCTTTCACAGGTTGTACCATTATCGTCAAGAGAGGTGATTGCATTTCTTCTATATCTCTCGGATGCAAGTGCTTTAAGGAATTTTGGGTCTTCATCCCCAAATTTAACCCAGCGGATGGTACAACGCTTCTTCCAATATTGTTTACGTAATTTAGTAACCGTAAGATATGCTTCTTGAGATTTTTCTAAAATTGCTTTACGGTATAGTTAAGGATCTTGTTTTCTCTAGTATCAAGATCTGCCAAGGTGGAGTTGGAATTCTGTATGGCAGTAGTAAGCTTCAAAATATGTTTACTCCAGTGCTTGAGTTCGTATCTTAACATTTTGAATTTTCGGCAGAGAATTGTGGCCGCATTAGTAGAGTTAACTGCTCTAGTCCAAACCTCAGAGGCCAAATCCATAAAGCCAGGGTGTTGAACCCAGAAAGATTCAAACCGGAACAAGTTACTTTTTGGTATGGATGTTTCAATGGTGATGACACACGGAATGTGATCGGAAACAGGTTTTCCTAGGGGTTTGACCATGGTGTTTGGGTATGAAAGAGTCCAGTTATTAGAGGTGAGAAACCAATCAATTTGTTCTAGCAATGGCTCATCCTGCATATTACTCCAAGTATATGCTCTACCTTTTATTGGAAGTTCAATGAGGTTTTGAGATCTAATAAAGTAATTGAACGTGATCATGTCATTAATGTTACCTCCTGGTTTATTACGATTTGTAGGGCTTCGAATATAATTGAAGTCACCAATGAGTAGCCAATCTTCAGTAGTGGGTATATTTAGATTTAAAAGCCAGTTTGTATAATCCACACGTAAATCGCCTTGACAGGGCCCATAGATATTCACGAGAGTCCATTCTTGGGCCGACTAAGTAGATTTGAATTTGATAACCAGTGCAAATTCTTCTTCAAGCAAATCACATCACAGCCACTAGACGAAATAGCATTCGAAAGTGTCAAAAGCTTAGGATCGGAGTTTAGGCCCCGGACATTCCAACAGAGGACGTTCCAATTTGAAAGAAGTGCCATTACAAGCTAAAAATAAAAGCAGTAAAACTTAAGCATTTGAGGGACCACCCGCCTGCTCATCTAGGAGCAGTTCTTCAGTAAGCTCTTCAGGAGGGATTGCACACTGGTGAGAGCCAATCGCCTGAATCTCCGAGATTGACAGTGGTGGTGGCACATCAGCCTCTGTATCCTCAGACAGTTCAGTGATAACCACCACGGATGCCATATTGGGGATGATCCTAGGTTTAACTTTTGATGTCCTGGCCTTGCTGTCAGTGATAAGAGGCACCTTAAATCCATCGTACTTGTTGGATCGGCTACTGCGTCGAACTTGTGAAACAGAGATGGGGGCTTTGGATTTGTTGCGTCTGTTCCTAGGCACTCCAACCGAGGATCCATCGCATACTGTAAGGAGTCAGAGTGATACACACCATCAGAGGAAACCAGCAAATCAGTAGATATGTCATCAGAGGATTGAATCTCAGGAAGTTCATGTATAATCACATTGCTGTTCTGAGCATTGGAGGCTGCACCATTATCAATGAGCCAAACCTGGGTGGAAGAACTATAAGAACCTGTTGCAGCAAAGCAGGAGATAGTAGCAGAAGCATCAATCTGTCCACTTTCAGTTGTAGTCATCACAAGCTGGATATCCAGACTAGCCGGCCTTATACCATAGCCCTGCGCCCAAGGTCCAAAAGTGGCCAAAGTGGGCATGATTCTGCTTGACAAGAAGTTGGTGACATGAACATATGACAAGGGTTCATTCAACAGCATTGAGTTGATCAAGTCATTGTCAGCAGAGAAGTGGATATTAATACCAGCATTTGAAACCTGTATGTTGAACTGCAGATTATGCGAGTGAGCTTCAGAACCAGTGGATGTGCTAATGAAAGCTTGGGGAGCCATCAGGTCTTGAGAAGCAGCAGAACTGAAAACAAGGGAGCTGTTCCTCTGCAGAGCTTGCATGATGGATACAGGAACAAGAACCAAGTCCTCAGACCCCGCACTAGAGTCAGAACTGCTATGCGGAGAGATAGAATCATTCCAAGCAGCAATTGGGTTGTCCATCATGTTGTCAGTAGGGTGGATACCATCCTGAACTTGTAGTCCTTCCTGTGCCAACCACTCCTGGAAGTTGTACAAAGCAGGCGGAGCTTGTGGTGGAGGTGCTGGCCATTCACCCCAGTTAGGCTGAAATTCCACCTCAACATTCTGCACATCCACCTCCTCATTGGGGGCTGCATCATTGTTTGCTGCCCTTTGCTGTGCAATCCAGTTATTGAGCTGTAGTTGATAGAGATGTTCAGCTGTGAGTTCATCACCATAGAGAGGATGAGGGACTCCATTCTCGGGTGGCGGATCTTCTCCGGCGGGTGGCACCTCAGGCAGATGGGCATTCCAGTCGCTGCTCCGCAGCATAGTAACACAGACAGTCCAACTGCGTCATCTCCTCCCGGTGACGAACCACAAGACTTTTTGGAACCGTATTTAAGATTGATTACCTTGGCTCTAATCAGAACGAACTTCCTATCTCCTCCGGGTTATGCCAATGAATCAAACTACCAAAGCTATCAACGGATCTGTGCAGGTAGTGGTAGGTCTGGTAGTCATAGGGAAATCCCACATAAAGAATCCAAACAAAGGGACCATAAGATGTAAGCCGCATGTTGAGCTTCATCATGCGTACGAATGAGACAATGGTGTTTATTTCACCCTTGATCTAGTAGTTTGAAGTTTTGATATCAAGTAGTTTTGAGTTTTGCATTGTGATCTCTTTATGTAATCGAGTCCGTGTGCTATCTATAATAAAGATTAGTGTTGAGTCAAGGGCTTTGCTATGTTGCTATGATCTTGAGAAAGTAGAAAGAATAAAAGAGTTCATATTGATCTTATGGACAGTGATAACTTCACACATAGAAAGTATGAGGCATAAAAATTGTTGAGAGTTGATGAACGTAGTCTTGGTCATCGTTGCAATTAATAGGAAGTGATAAGGAAAGAGGGCTTCACATATAAATATATTATCTTGGACATCTTTCATGATTGTGAAGCACTCATTAAGTATGACATGCTAAAAGAGTTGATGTTGGACAAGGAAGACAACATAATGGTTTATGTTTTCCGACATCTCAGTTAAAGTATATTGTCATTGACCTTCCAAACATGTTGAGCTTTCCTTTCCCCCTCATGCTAGACAAATTCCTTGCACCAAGTAGAGATACTACTTGTGCTTCCAAATATCCTTAAACCCAGTTGTGACATGAGAGTCCACCATACCTACCTATGGATTGAGTAAGACCTTCAAGTAAGTTGTCATCGGTGCAAGCAATAAAAATTGCTCTCTAATTATGTATGACTTATTAGTGCGGAGAAAATAAGCTTTGTACGAACTTGTTGTGGAAGTAATAAAAGCGACGGATTTGCATAACAAAGGTCCACATACAAGGGCAATATAAAGTGATGTTCTTTTGCATTAAGATTTCGTGCATCAACCCTAAACGCATGACAACCTCTGCTTCCCTCTGCGAAGGGCCTATCTTCTACTTTATGTTTTTACTTTATGCTTGAGTAATGGTGAACCTCACCTTTCCCTTTTTCATTTTATCCTTTGGCAAGCTCCTCGTGTTTGAAAGATCATGGTATATATATCCAATTGGATGTAAGTTAGCATGGGCTATTATTGTTGACATCACCTAAAGGTGAATACGTTGGGAGGCAACACAATAAGCCCCTATCTTTCTTAGTGTCATTTGAAACTCCATAACCACAAGTATTGCGTGAGTGTTAGCAATTATCGAAGACTACAAGATAGTTGAGTATGTGAGCTTCTTTGAAAAGCTCTATTGTTGACTCTTTCTGATGTTACAATAAATTGCAATTGCTTCAATGACTGAGATTATAGTTTGTTAGTTCCCAATGAAGTTTTTGAACCATACTTGACATTGTGAATTCCTTGTCACTTGAGCATAGGAAATCATATGACAAAATCTATATATGTTGTTGTTATTAGAATGATCATGATGCCCTCATGTCCGTATTTTATTTTTATCGACACCTCTATCTCTAAACATGTGGACATATTTTTTGATTTCGGCTTCCGCTTGAGGACAAGCGAGGTCTAAGCTTGGGGGAGTTGATACGTCCATTTTGCATCATGCTTTCATATCAATATTTATTGCATTATGGGCTGTTATTACACATTATATATCAATACTTATGGCTATTCTCTCTTATTTTACAAGGTTTACCATGAAGAGGGGGAATGCTGGCAGCTGGAATTCTGGTTGGAAAAGGAGCAAATGTTGGAAACCTATTCTGCACACCTCCAAAAGTCCTGAAACTCCACGAAACAACCTTTTGGATTTGATAAGAATTTCTCAGCGAAAGAAATAGGCCAGGGCCCACACTGTCAGAGAGGCAGGCGCACCTATAGGGCGCGCTCTATCTCCTGGGCCCCGTGAGCCTCGGCGTCCATCTTCCGCTATATCATCACTTTTACCTGGAAAAAATCGTGGGCAAGCTTACGGACGAAACTCCGCCACGAGGCGTAACCTTGGCGGAATCAATCTAGGGCTCTGGCAGAGCTGTTCTGCCGGGGACACTTCCCTCCGGCAGGGGGAAATCATCACCAACGTCATCACCAACAATCCTCTCATCGGGAGGGGGTCAATCTCCATCAACATATTCACCAGCACCATCTCCTCTCAAAACCCTAGTTCATCTCTTGTATCCAATCTTGTATCAAAACCACAAATTGGTACCTGTGGGTTGCTAGTAGTGTTGATTACTCCTTGTAGTTGATGCTAGTTGGTTTACTTGGTGGAAGATCATATGTTCAGATCCTTTATGCATATTATTACTCCTCTGATTATGAGCATGAATATGCTTTGTGAGTAGTTACGTTTGTTCCTGAGGACATGGGTGAAGTCTTGCTATTAGTAGTCATGTGAATTTGGTATTCGTTCGATATTTTGATGTGATGTATGTTGTCTTTTCCTCTAGTGGTGTTACGTGAACATCGACTACATGATACTTCACCATTATTTGGGCCTAGAGGAAGGCATGGGGAAGTAATAAGTAGATGATGGGTTGCTAGAGTGACAGAAGCATAAACCCTAGTTTATGCGTTGCTTCGTTAGGGGCTGTTATGGATCCATACGTTTAATGTTGTGGTTTGTTTACCTTAATATTTCTTTTGTAGTTGCGGATGCTTGCAATAGGGGTTAATCATAAGTGGGATGCTTGTCCAAGTTAGGGCAGTACCCAAGTACCGGTCCACCCACATATCAAATTATCAAAGTACCGAACGCGAATTATATGAACGTGATGAAAACTAGCTTGACGATAATTCCCAATGTGTCCTCGGGAGCTTCTTTATTATTGTTAGAAATTGTCCAGGCTTATCCTTTGCTACATAAAGGATTGGGCCATCTTGCTGCACTTTATTTACTTTATTTACTTGTTGCTCGTTACTATTTATCTTATCACAAAACTATCTATTACCTACAATTTCAGTGCTTGCAGAGAAAACCCATCGAAAGCCGCTTATCATTTCCTTCGCTCCTCGTTGGGTTCGACACTCTTACTTATCGAAAGGACTACGATAGATCCCCTACACTTGTGGGTCATCACAGGCGGGGAGGGGGGACGTCGGTTTGCTCTCAACCGCGGTCCCACAAGCGAGCAAAAACGCAAGCAAGCCGTTCCATTCGGTGAGCGACGGAGGGTCCAGCATGTCGGGCTGCAATGCGAACGCGACAAGAGCGATGTCAATCAAAACCGATTGACCGCTCATCACCGAACCACTATTCACACCGTAACCTTTGTCGCCGCCTATGCCAGCCAACGCCCTAAAACCACACCAAATCTCCAGCCCATTCGCCCACCTTTCAATCCCTAGCCCGCATCAAGCGCCCCTAGTTCGCCGGAAAGCCATGGTGCGCGGCAAGATCACTTACTACAAGATGTCGACGCCGAGCGCGTGCAGAAATCACGCGGCCGTCGGCGCCATTGCACCTCCATTCCCAAGCTCGCTGCGGCGGGCCAATCCTCGAGTTCTATGGAGCCAAGCTACGAGGAGGAGGAAGCCGATCCAATGTTCATCGCGGAGGTCGCGGCGCAGATGGCCCCGATGGGGATGAGATGATGGATGTCGACTTTGCGGGCGCTCGAGTCCCCCATGGTGCAAAGCGGACCAGCGGTTCAACATGGCGATACTAAAGGAGGACCGGAGGCGAGGCTCAACTCGACGCGAGCGCGCGACATGCCGCTGCCATCGAGGCTCTCCGCAGCGGAACCGGATGTTGTGGATGTGAACCGGCTGCGGAGGCTCAACTTGAGGCGGAGCGCACGGATGCCGCTGCCATCGAGGCCCTCCCCGCAGCGAAACCGACGTCCGGACATGAACCGGGCGGCAGAGGCTTGACTCGACGCAGAAGCGCGGATGCGGCTCTCATCGATGCCCTCCGCAGCGGAACCGGACGCCCTGGACTTGAACCAGCGGCGGAGGCTCAACTCGATGTGGAGCGACGGATGCCGCTGCCATCGAGGCCCTTCGCGAGCGGTACCGGACGCCCTCGATTTGAACGGGATGTGCTCTCGCAGAGCGAGCGCCGCATGCTCTGCTTGAACGAGTAGCCGGAGGCCTAGGACAACCACGGTGCGGAGACACACGCCGGTAGTAACGGCTGGTTTTGCGCAGCAACCAAAGACGACGAGGCCGTCTCTTTCCATGACGATGATAGTTTTTCTTCATGTTGTTGTTTTTATGGATCTTTTCTTTGTGTAAAAACATACTATAGCCCTGTTTGGATCATGGGGTTAGAGCTAAGTTGGGTTAGTTGGGGCTCAAATAGCCCAAAAGTATCCAAACATGGAGGGTTAGAGTGGGTTAGCTGCATCTAACCCAACTATCCCGGTGGAGAGGTGCTTATTTGGGTTAGGGTGGGTTAGAAAACAACTCTAACTCTAACTGTGTTGGAGTATCCAAACAGGGCCTATATTTGTTATGCAAGTCGCCTGACTTGGGTCAGTCTACCATTTCAGGCGGTTGGATGAATATCCCACGCCTCCTAACCCTTCTTTCCTTCTTCCTCACCTCTTCTTCTTCCCCAATGCACCACCGCTTGGGCCAGACGGATACTCCCCAACATGCGGTTGGATAAACATACTCTATGAACAAAAATTATGTGTCAGCGATAGGATGGCTGAGTTTGGTTTGTTCACATGCGACAACACGTGTCGGTGAGGTCGTTCCTTGGTTGGGTTTGCGGCGCAGGGAGCTATCAGGTGAGGGTGCGGTGTGACCATGGCCAAGGCAGGAGCGACGGTGTGAGGGTGCGGTACGACCGCGACAGCCGTGCGCAAGTGTACCTCCTTCTCATTTTGAAAACTTTAGGCAAGCTTGGCAAAAATGTGTGGCGAAGTTTGGCAATGCAAGGCCTAGACCCAAACAAGATAAGTATGTACGTACTAGGAGTACTAGTGTTAAAAAAGAAAGGCGGGGTTTTCCTTTGCGGGATTTAATCGATACAAATCCTCATTTCACGTGTCAATTAATGCGTATTTTTTTCTCGAAAGACCAAAGAGCTAACCATCTCACTCCTGATCGCTTGATTAATGCAACGCCATGCAAACCAACCTTCTAACTTCCGCATGCATGCAGGGGATATTAATGTCCTTGGTTGCTAACCCCATCAATTTTGCCTCGATTAGTGTTAGTGGCCCTTTGCAAATTGTAATTTTGATATACTGGCCTTGTGTACAAAAAAAATGGAGGTAGTAACTATATTTTACTTCCTTCCCCATTGCGGTGACGTTGACGATATATTTTTTTTTGTGGTTTGGCAAAGTGCGTTCGACAGAGAACACCATTGAGGGAGACCACGGTAAGTCGTTCGCAAGTGCCGCCTGCAAGCCGAGACAACCGCCTTATTTGCATCCAGGAAGTCCTTTACTAGTACTACTAGTGCGGTGAGATGGTTTCTCGAAGAAGACAATGGAGAAGCGGAGTCAGCAAAGAGTGAAATGATGGTTGCTTCGTCCGTGCTTTGTGATTTGACACCTCACTGCTTTGTGATTTGTGATAGAAGGGACAGGGGAGTAGACTCTGTGCTCTATACTGTACTACATGCGTCCAAGCATGGGAGAAAGAGGAGAGACATTGCATTTTTTTTATTCCTTCAATCAATCAATCAATCAGGGAGCTTCGGTTCCATCTTTTTGGCTTTGGCAACACCGTCCACAATGGTTCCCACGATGCCAAAAGCTATTTTCACATTTCTCTACACATTGTGGATGCCCTTAACTATACCACTTGGTTTTGCTCCTGTGTGCTATCTATACAAATCTCAATTATATTGATCTAAAAAATTATAGAATCAAGATTAGTAAAAAGGAGGTGATTTTTCCGCGCGGATGGCGGGGGAGGTTTCTTATTTTCGGAGGACGTTGTCCTGGCGGTTTGCTAACATGCGGTCCCACGTGTCAGTGCTTTACCAAGCCGATCCACGTCCCACATGAGGCGTAACAATGGCGAAGCAACACGTGGTTAAGTTGAAGAAGATGAGGAGAAGCGGATTCAAGAACGAGTGAAATGATGGTTGCTTCATCCCTCCAACTTCTTTTTTTAGCATTATTACTTCGTCCCTCCAACTTAACTGCGGGAAAGGTGCAGCTTTGTGATTTGACGCCTCATTTCTCATTACTACGCCAGCGCCATGACTGGGTGCTTCACCCCGGTTGCTCTGCACTGTATTCCGGTATGCACGTGGACCCGGTAGCTTGATGTCCCACATGTCAGCGAAAGGGACTAGAAGATTTATGAAAGCGAGCGCTCCACTCTTACGACGCAGGAGTAGATGACACGACGGCCCAGTGAACTGTCACTTGTATTGTATAGTACTATAGTTTTGCTGTTTCGCACGATCCATCGATACAAACCTGATTAAACAGGAAAGGGCGGGATTTTTCCCGCGCGGTAGATGATACTGGCCATACATTTCAAAGGAAATTTTAATGTATGAAAACTGAATAATTATATGTAACAATATGATATCTAGTAAAACTAAAAACACATATCATTTATTGTGTTGGAGTGTAGTAGTAGTGTTGTATTGCATAGTTGTTAGATGTAACATGCGAGAACGTGTAGAGATGTAGTTTTGGAGGGCCTACAGAGAGAAAAGCGTAATACGGTCACCGAACTTCAGAATAAGCTGATTACGGTCACTATATACATTTTGCGGTGATTATCCGGTCACTTGCTCACAGTTCAGCATCGGATTGCACTCTGTTGACCGGCCAAATAGTCTGCGTGGCACCATGTTGACTAGTTAAATTGACCACGTTCCTTGTGGGTCCTACCTGTCAGTTTGCATAGGGAAAAGGTCAGATAAACACAAATTTACGCAGGCGCGACAAGGCTCCAACCCGTGCGCGAGAATCACCTGGTTGTGTATGTATATTTCAGGGCCTGATGTGTGCGCATGCACGTGTAGGTTGAGCACTTGAGCGTGAGAGTGTATGTTGGCCGTGTGGTGTACTGGTGTGTGCATGCATGCATGCATGTGTGCGTGTGAGTGTTGCGTGTGTGCGTGGCTGCGTGTGTACGTGTGAGTGTTGCGTGCGTGCGTGGGTGCGTGTGTTTGTGTGAGTGTTGCGTGGATGCAGTTCGTGTGCATGCGTGCGTATGTGTATAATCACCACACCAGCTCCTGTGTGTTAAAACGGACGGCTCAGCATACCAATACAAGGCCACCTTGTCCGCTGTGCCCGCGGTCATGACTTTGAACCACCGTCAAAATATGTTTTTGTCGTTTGTTTTCATTCTTACTAGCAAGATGCCCGTGTGTTGCGCGTAACATCAAGATGCATTTGTATGACTTGTTTATCTTGTGAGAGAAAAGGATGAACAAAGGAAGGCCTTATTTGCAAATCTGGAGAGGTGTGTGGGTACCTTTTTGCAGAATTGCCATAATTTCTTTCCTATCCGTCAGATATAAATCGGACGGCCTATATTGCACGATGGCAGGCACACCATCATCACCAACTCTGTTTTTTATAAGAGTGTATCTTATGTATTTTATAAGAGTGTAGATGTAGAGTAGATACAAGTCGACAGGTGGGCACGATGGTAGTGAGATAATGTGATGCAACACTAGAGGTGCCACGTGGATCGTTTAACTGGTCAACTAGTCATGTCATGAGCAAATACAAAGTTGTACGGTGAGCCCGTGACTGTATAATAACCACTAAACGTAAACGGTGACCGTAATGAGTGGATTATGAAGTCCAATGTATGTATCATGCTTTCGCTTCAAATACAATGATCGTCATTGCATATATCGCGAGAGAAAAATGAAACACGCGTGAATTTTCTGGGGGTTTACTTTTAGAGGACCTGGAGATAGTTTTGTGTGCATACGTGAAAGGGGCGTACAGGGGGGATATGCGATGGAGAGAGAGATGCTTTTCGTTTCTCTTTATTATGACTAACTTTGTATATAGTATAAAAATATAAAAATTCATTGTGCGGAATAAATATCATTGTGGGCACCATGCAATGCAAATTAGCGTCCGTACTCCTCCATATAACTTTCTAATGTTGTATATATGTAGAAACTCTAAAATAATTTTTTGGCCACACTTTATTCAAAAGGAATGCTGTATGCGAAATAAACGTGAAGAGAGGGCTTTTTAGATCAATGGGGTACGTGATGTAACATGTGTGAATGTGTAGTTGATGCATTTGGCGGGGCCTAGAGAGGTATGTGTGTGTATTACGTATTCGAGAGAGGCATGGATAGAGGGGCCGATGGGGGGGCGTGGGAGAGATAGCACGAGAAATGAGAGTGGTCTAGAGAGAGAGAGAGAGAGAGAGAGAGACGAATATGACATCACGACAAGAGATTCCATTCCCTTGAGTGTGTATATGCAAGGGGGGAGGGAATAGAGGCACCACGAGAAATTTTCTGTGTGTGTGGTGTTTGTGTTGGTATGTGTGGGTGTGAGAAGATAATGAGACGTTGGGGCAGAGGGTGTGTCACAGCGTGAGGTCCGGTGGGTCGAGGTGAGGCCCTTCGTTCGGTTCCGTCCTACGCCACATTGGTTGGCCCATGACACATTTAGGAAGACCCATGGATGACTAGTCGTACAAGACAAAGATAGCAGAATTGTGAAGGACTTTGTGTCCACTGACAAAGCCGGCTAGGATTTGTAACCCTAGGTTCTCGGACTAAGGTAACCCCTTTATCTCTGATATTACTATTCATCCAACCTAACTTTAAGGGCATCCTCTGAATGCTCTGCTAGAATCATACTAAATCGATTAGGAAGAGGTGTGAGACAATGCGTGAGAGGCAGGTGTAAAGATAATGTGCGTACATGAGACACGTAGGCAGGTCCATGTATATAGAAAGGGTCGATGAGGATTGTGCGTGTGTATGTTTGCGAGAGGAAGAGTGCTTGTGATAAAGGTTAGTGAAAACAGTTGTAAATGGTTACGAAAGGGAGGGAGGGTTATATCTAGAGCATGTGTGTGAGAAAGACACCTCGGGAGAGAGTGTGTGAGCATGTGTGAGAGACCACCGATGGAGAGTGAAACTACACGTAAAAGACTGCTCTACACATTGATTAAAGATATAAATTGTATCCAAATATTAGGATGGGATCATGATATTTGCAATTCGCGTAAGGAGCGGTCATTGATCCATCAGACATCTAGATTCTATCGAATTTGAGCATGTCTATGTTATTATTCGACACAATTGATCCACATAGTTAGTATTTTGAACTCCAGACAATGCATCGCTTTAGCAATCAAATATAAACGTGAGTATAGTTCATGTTGTGTGTGTAAAGCACATTATACATACAAAAGTTACACAATGGACATTATAAATAGCTACCTATGAACTAGCATACATTTGAATTCAAATTAAGGTGGTTTAAAAAAATCGAATTCAACATGAAGTCCATTCAATTATTTGAATTTGATATCATGGCATTTGTAAACCATACCTAAATTATGGGGGCACCAATCTTTACTCTGATTTTGTACATAATAGCATATGTAGTCGTGAACAAAATAGATTCAAATTTAGCTCCTCCATTCCAAAATAATTGTAGTTATAGGATTTTCAAGTGTCAAAATTTCAAAAAGAAGCGGATAATTTAATGAGGTTTTCAAACATACAAGGTCAAATATAACGTTGTCTATTTAGGTCAACCCTCATAGTTCAAGAGTACTCTAAATGTGATTTCTTGTGTTTCAAAATTTCGAACGAAGCGCCAAAAGAGCCTCTACTCGCCCGAAACCGCGTGAGACCAATGTTTGGTAGTACAAGGAAATTACTTTTCTAATAACTCCGACTCATGAAACCTACCAGCCCGACGTCCAAAGGTCTAAACCGGGGTAGGTTTGTAGCTTCATCTAGACGCCACGCAACCGCCTCCGAAAAACATTCATACGCAATGACGGCCTAAGCACACATGCGCGCGGCCGAAATCGCTCCCGCCCACTATTTGGGACACCTGGGATTACCATCCTACCCCGACCATGATGAGGTCGAATTTAAGAGGGGGCAAAGTTTGTACTTTCCCAAATTTCAAACAAGCGCGTCCCATCTTCTGTTCAAAAAGCCAAAACAAGCGTGTCCCTGCATCAAACATGGTTCCCCCCACCCGTCCGATTCCCCATTTGTACTTCGTGGGCGCCAAAACTACCTCTCCACCAGCCGCAAAACCTCGGCGTCCTCCGTCCGCCACCCCATCCCACCCATCAACCGCCGCCCTCCTCCATCACGCCGGAGCCGATACCCTGACGTCGTCGTCTACCGCAACCTCAACCGCAACGCCCTCCACGGCTAGTAGTTGAAGCCAAGGCCGAGCCGTCCGTACCCAAGCCAGTTCAACCACGCCGTCCTGCGCCTCACCGCTGCCGCTCCAACTTTGCCACCCTCCACCACACCGGAGCTATTCCTGCTACGCCGTCCTTCGCCGCCTCGGATCTGCTTCCCCTCCGCCTACATACGGCCACGGGAACACGGTCAACAATTTGGCCATGGGTTCATCCAAGCATGCACCCTCTAGAACATCGGTTTCCCCGGTAAAAAGAAGAAGATCGGCGCGACATGTGGGGGTGACCACACCGGCAACCGAAGAAGGTACTCCTCTTACCTTATTCATGCAAATCTTACGTCTCTGCTTGCACGGTATTCATCCCACAGAAGACACTAGTTGACCGCTTCTTCTTGATACTAGATGTTCCTAGTAACTTGCGATGCACAAGGTTTCTCCTCATATACTATTTCACCTTAGCTAGAGGTCCGTCGCCCCCCTGAATTTCAATTTCGCTAGTTGATTCCCAATTATCGGAAGCATTCCTCGCGTAATGAGCGCTAGTACGACTATTACGCCGGGAAGCAGCGCTTGGTGTTTATCTTAGGCGTGTGCGGCCTAGAGCCACCTGGCGCTCGATCCGAGGTTGGCCGGGATTAAAGGGATGGCTGGGCGCGCCAAGCACGGCGGTGGTGTGAGGTCGATGGGAGGGCGGGGCGGTGGAGGCAGGGGTCTGGGCCGGTGGTCGCTGGCGGTTCGAGAAAGACCGTCAACAGTGACTGGCGGGAGGTAGACGAAGGCCATCTGCCCGTTCCTTATAGATCGGACGGTCCATTAAAAAAATTGACTGACCTATTTATTTTCAGTCGACTGTTATCTTAGATATGACCACATGTGGTGGTGTGCAGGAGGAGTACCTGCATTTCCTATGCTCATATATTACAAAATCATACGGAGTAGAATCTAATTTTGTTTGCCATGCAATGTTGTAGAGCTATCATATGTCTCCTGTCATTTATTTTTCAGCCACCTGCTATCTGCTACTTTTACAGTGCACTAGTTATGCACACACTTCACCCATACTCTCACTATTGTGTTTTTATGCAAGGGTATTTCAGAGTCTGCCGAAAGAGAAGCATAAAAGAAAAGAGACAAGTCGTGCCAGCTTTCTACGCGGCTAGGCACGGCACTTTACAGTGCTATAAAGGGTGCAATGTCAGCAGATGGAGACGGTAAACGTTGCTCTAGAGTTGATGACCTCGCTCGCAATGAACCACCATCCCAGGTGCTTGCTTTAACTTTGCGGTGTCATATGTGGTTGCATGTTCCATATGGTGTCTAGCTTGTATTGAAAGGTCAAGTCGGTCTTTATTAAGATAAGGAAAGATATTTTTACATGAACCACCATCCGTGAGCACCGAAGACAAATAGCTAGTCGAGGCATTGGCCGAGCCAATGACAAGCCCAACAAAGACAGCATCACCGAAGCCAACTAAAAATCCATGATGGTGGCAAGCAGCCCGCCTCCCACTGTGCTCTCGTGTCCTGGATGATCATGTTCACCACTCCAGCCGGATGTCTAGCTTGTATTGCTTCCAATTTGGTTAAATTGCATCCGCTTAGCTTACACATTATACCTTTGAATATGACATGCCTTTCGCTTTTGGTACATATTAGTACATCTGTGTATTAACCATGTTCTTACATCAAACTAATGTTCTTGTGTATCCCTCATCAATCACTTATGACGAGGCAGGCAGGCAAGGGGACTACTCCTCATTTAAGGAATGCAACATCGGCCTCCCGACATGATTCTCAAGAAACAGAAATGCTAGATGAAGATAGTGAACGTAGCTCTGTAGTTGATTACAGCATTTCCCCTACACTAGCATCGCAGGTGCTTGCTCTAACTTGGCAGCATGATATGTGGTTGCATGTTGCATATGGTGTCTATATTGTAATTCTTCCAATCTGGTTAAACTGCATGTGCTAGTCTGCTTAGCGTATATACATTATACCTGTTAATGTGACATGCCTTCCTGTATTTAGTACATAGTACATCTGTCTATTAAGCATGTCCTTACATAAAACTATTGTTTTTTTGTATCCCGCATCAATCAATAAGACGAGACACCTTTAGTATATGCAGTGCGATATTAGTTGCATCTGTCATATGATTTATAGCATGCGCTGCTTCTAATTTGTTGAAATTCCATTTATGATGGGACGCTTTTAACTTGGCAGAGTCATATTGGTTGCATCATTCATGTGGTGTCTAGCTTGCATTGCTTCTTATTTGTTGGAATGGTTTCTGCTTAGTTTACACAAACAGTTGTGAACATGCCATGTTGTCCTATTTTTCGTACATATTCCATCCTGGTATCATGTGTTTGCCTTACATCAAAGTAGTGATTGTTAGTATCATGCATGAATGAGTTCTGAAGAGAGAATTTTATTGCTTTTTCTTGTCGGTTTTACTTGACAATTCAAAAATCAATAAAGCGGAATGAAGTTAGCAAGGCAGCGGATAAAGGTGCTCCTTCCGAACGGAGGGCCTCTACAGTTTCTACTCCTCCACACCCCCAAGATGATTTCCAAGACAACACATGCATAGACACTCAACAAAGTCGTGTTTATGATGAGCACGTCTCCCCTAGTGCAGCATCACTGGTGCTCCCTCTAACTTGGCACTGTTATATGTGGTTGCATGTTATGTGTGATGTCTAGCTTGTATTGCTTCTAATTTTGTTGAATTCCATCTGCTTACTTTACACATTATACTTGAATAAGACACATGTTCCTGTTTCTAGAACATACAATATCTGTCTATCACACCATGTTCTTACATCAAATTACTACTGTTGTGTAACCTGCAACAATCACTTATCATAAGACACGTTTGACTTCGGAGTGTGATATAGGCTACATCTCACATTCTTTTATAGCTTGTACTACTAATTTGTTGAAATGGCACTTATGAAGAGACAGTTTTAACTTGGTACAGTGATATTCGTTGCATCTTTCATATGGTGTCTAGCTTTCATTGCTTCTAATTTGTTGAAATGCCTTCTCCTTAGTTTACACATCATAAGCTGTGAATATGCAATGCTGTGAATATACAATGGCACTAATGACGAGAGACCTCTAACATGGTAGTGTGATGTTGTTTGCATCTTGCATATGATTTATTTCTTGTACTGCTTCACATTTGTTTAAAGACCATTTATGATGAGACACTGTTAACTTGGCAGAGCGATATTTGTAGCATCTTTCATATGGTGTTTACCTTCCATTGCATTGCTTCTAATTTGGTGAAATGTCTTCTTCTTAATTTACACATCATAGTTCTGATTATCTCTTCCGTCCTGTTTTTCATATTACATCCTCCTATCATGTGGTTGTCTAACATCAAAGTTCGGTTAAATCAGATCACGCATCAATTTGTTTCGAAGAACTAAATTGTTATTCGTTTTTCTTGTCGGCTTGACTTAACATGGCACGAGAAAGAGGAAGAAACACGAGAATGGCGGGGAATGAGAAGCGGATGAATCCTGCAGATTCTCATTGTACCGATGGTGCAATAGAAGGTCAAAGTCCAGTGGAAAATTCTACAAACACGGCATCCCATGCTACACGAGCTGCAAAAAAGCCAAACAGAAAACAAATAGCTGCCACCAAACAAGCAGAGACAGCCCTAGTTCTTGCAACACCTACCACAAGATTACCGGTGACGACTTACTCGTCGTCAACCGAAAGCAAGCAGACGTTCCCAAGCTCCCTTGCCACGACACTACTTCCCAAGCACTCTTGACACAAGATGAGTTGGCAATATCGATGAACCTTGTGAGCTTCAACAACAAGAAGGTAGTTCTTTGGAGTCAAGTTACAGTTGCATGCTTCTTTATATGTAGTCTCACAGTTTGATGTACACTAACACTCCCTATGTTCGTTGTTGGACTAGCACCTAGGCGCAAGAGGAAACAAACATCAGGGATAATGATCGATAGGTTAACTAAATCTAGAGGAGGAAGAATGGAGATCCGTTTTGAGGCAGGTTTAAAAAGGCCACGTGATGCTACAGAGTCAGCCAAGTTAGTATCAGAGTCAGCGGTTGCCGTTAGGTGTCATGTATGTATCCTTCCAACATGGATTCAGTACAGGAATGACAAAGACGAAACCCAGTTCAACACCATCCTCGACCATTTATCTGTAAGTATGGTTATGTATGGAAACTAGTAATATTGTCTTGCTCTGTCCCATACTTTCTAGGTTGCTGATAATGAGACTCCCATAATTTTCAACAGATGAGGTTTAAGTTGGATAGCCAAGATGATGCAACCAGACAAGCTTGCACCCATGTTTTCAAGTGCGCTCATGACAAGATCGGTATAACTTGAGGAAAACTAACTTTGAAGGCAAGGCTAACGGTGAACTTTCCCAAACATCTCCGATGGAAAATATATCGGATGAAGACCGGAGGGCCTTGTTAAACACCGGTGCGATCCAAGTATCGGTACATTATATATATGTGATCGATCACATGTTGAAGTCCTATTTACTCATGTGCCACACAAATCTATCTTCTTGTAGGTGAACTGTTCAAAGAACAAGGCCAACCGCATTTAAAGTGAAATTCAACAGATTGACGGGATCTCGTAGCTATATTGCATAATCGTGAGGCTCTTGTAATTAGTCGTTGTTTCACTCTTTTCGCTATACCATATTATCGGATCTATATTGACTTGTTCGAAATGCGAGAGGAAAGCCCATAAGGACCAAAAAGTACCGAACCAAATGTTGTGGAAATCTTCAAGGACTGTCACACCAGCAAGAAGAAGGGCATGACTACACCGTCAAAGCCATTGTTGTAAGTCCTTAATCCTCATGCCTTTTAACTACTACTTACTCGACTTGTGCCTTGAACTGCATTGTTTGCAGCCAATGTCTATTACTCTTTTCAATTTTATACAAAATTGTCTTAGCGTATCATTGCACCTTACAAGGTTTAAAAGAGAGGAGTGATGTTCCTTTGATCTTGACCCGTAATCTAGTTCCGTGCTGGACTTGCCCACACAACGTTACAATTGCCTGTTTGTCGGTTCTTAGTTGTTTTGTGATATGAATGATGTCATACTATGCTTACCATATTATAAACTTCGTCTCTTTATCCTTAGCCCTCAATACAATGTGAAGAAATAGACAATACATTAGCGATGTTACATGGTCATATGTTTGGAACCTGGTTTTATTATGTACTTTGCAATAAAATAAACTAATATTTTACATGGGTTCACCAGAATAAGTTCTGTATATAGACCAAAGCTATTTTGTTTGGTTTTACTGCCTCCTTAATATCTTACGCTCGGTACTACTAATGTAAAACCTCAACTTTTCAAATGAGCTATGGAAAAAATGGTGGAACCGCACCTTCCAAAGGTGGCGAGGCAACTATAACCGCAATGTCGCTCTTGCTGCGATGGGTCGATACTGTCCACTAACGATTGCCAAAAGCACGTTCTGCGTATCTTGGGTTGGTTGTTAAGGCAATATCGTCCAAACCGCCTCATGATCAAGATATGCAAGCTCAAAGCAATGTTGTATCTGCGCTCGAAACAAGTCCATTCCCTAACAGAGGCCCTTTGTGAAACAAGGAGAAACATTGCTCAATGTCGTCAAGATATGCATGGTTTTGAAACCGGACTATCGGACATTTGCTATGTTGTTCAGAGCCTAGGGAAATGAAGGCGAGGTTATGGTGCTCCATCGGACAATACAACATGAAAAACGTAATCGGTCAAATGAACCGAGCTTCGAACTTCGGTGGTGCATTTATCGCTAGGCTGATTAAGTTTTATGCCAACCTTCCTTTTGTTATATAGTTGTAATTTGTTTTGGTGCGATACAAAATTTATTCTTAACGTGCAGCCACCAGCTGAAAAAAACAACAAGCCATTTTGGTATAGTGTAGGGTGTTCCCTATATTTGTGCTGGTGGCGATCTTTGATGCCGAGTGGATGTAATCTGTGCAATTGCCTTAATAGCCTAGCGTTAGTTTCGGCCTTATTTATTTCCTAGTCTTCTTTTTCCCTGGTTTGCTAGTGGCCGCAACTACCATGGGCCATATACGGGCCGTAGGATCCATGGGTCTCCTACGGGTCGTCAATAAATGGGCCTGTAATCGGTGGGCCTTGGGACATCGATAAATGGGCCTGTAATCGGTGGGCCTCGGGTCGTCGCATAAATGGGTCTACATGGTCCATAATCAGGCGTAATTGGTATCGGCCCAGCACGGTAACGGGCCGTTAACAGGCCGTAGGACTGCAAAGGCTTAATTCTGTCACAGGCATAACGGGCCGTTAATGGGCCAGAATATAGGACGGGCTGGAAACAACGCAATGAGTTAACATGCCAGAAATGGGCTGACTCTTACCATGGGCCGAATTTGGCCCATTAGGGTGCTGAGCCGAACGGTCGACTCTTGCCATGGGCGAATTTGGCCCATTTGGGGAACATGCCAGTAATGGGTTGACTCTTGCCATGGGCCGAATTTGGCCCATTAGGGGAACGAGCCGATGTGGGCGGAAGTAATCGAGGGCGAAAAGGAGCCCAAAAGCGTATGGGCCGTCAATAGGCGAAAGCTAACACGGTGAAACGGCCCATGTAAATCACGGCCGTTAACGGTACAAAGAAAATTACTTGTTCATTATGGGCTAGAGTCACCGTGGGCTGTAAAGGGTCGAAGATCTGAAAGGCCTCATATGGGCGAAGGCGTCTTGGGCCTTACATGGGCCAAAAGTGAAATAAATTTGGTGTTATATTCGATGGCCCACATGACGTTGTTGGGCCGATTTCCTTTAGGGCCTAATGGGCCGTGAGTTAACGGGCCGTAAAATGGGCTATTTGCGAAGAGACCGTTAACAGGCTTTCATGGGCCAGCCCGTTAACTTTTGACCAAGTCAAACGGGCCAGCTTTGTAAGCTAAATGGGCCAGTGGTGGGTCGTGGCACGTGTCGACATATCATAGGCGCCTATCTGACCCACTAACGAGCTGACACGTGTTTCGTCCGGCCAATAAGAATTTTACACGTGGAAATTTCCCATTGGTCGGGGCTGTTAACGGGTTATCGGATCCAAAACCTGACCCGACAGCTTAACGGCGTTCCTTACGGTGGATGCCATGTGTCGGTCACCCTTGACGAAAGCACTTCTGTGACGCGCGATTTATTGTCATGGAAGTGGACACTTCCGTGATGATAATTTTGGTAATGTCATGGAACACTTCTACGACAGCACAGATATGACTATCTTGATTCTGTCATAAAATCGTCATGGATGTACATGCATGACAAAAAACGCGACCTACTGTACAAAAAACGCGACCTACTGTGTCAAGTAGACTGACTCCTGCCTGCATCTACTACTATTACTCCACACATCGACCGCTATCCAGCATGCATCTAGAGTATTAAGTTCATAAGAACGGAGTAACACATTAAGCAAGATGAATGATGTAGAGGGATAAACTCAAGCAATATGATATAAACCCCATCTTTTTTATCCTCGATGGCAACAATACAATATGTTCCTTGCTGCCTCTACTATCACTGGGAAAGGACACCGCAAGATTGAACCCAAAGCTAAGCACTTCTCCCATGGCAAGAAAGATCGATCTAGTAGGCGAAACTAAACCGAAATTTCGAAGAGACTTGCAAAGATATCAAATCATGCATATAAGAATTCAGAGAAGAACCAAATAATATTCATAGATAATCTTGTTCATAAATACACAATTCATCGGATCTTGGCAAACACACCACAAAAGAATATTACATCGAATAGATCTCCAAGAACATCGAGGAGAACTTGGTATTGAGAATCAAAGAGAGAGAAGAATCCATCTAGCTAATAACTATGGACCCGAAGGTCTGTGGTAAACTACTCACGCTTCATCGTAAAGGTAATGGTGTTGATGTAGAAGCCCTCCGTAATCGAACCCTCCTCCGGCAGATTGTCCGAAAAGGCCCCAAGATGGGATCTCATGGGTACAGAAGGTTGCGGCGGTGGAAAAGTGGTTTCATGGCTCCCCTGATGTTTTTAGGGTATAAGAGTATATATAGGCGAAGGAACTAGGTCGGTGGAGCTATGAGGGGCCCATGAGGGTGGGGGCGCGCCCTCCTGCCTCGTGGACGCCTCATTGCGTCTCTGACTTCATCTCCAAGTCTTCTGGTTTGCTTTCGGTCCAAGAAAGATCACCATGAAGGTTTCATTCCGTTTGGACTCCGTTTGGTATTCCTTTTCTGCAAAACTCTAAAATAGGCAAAAAAACAGAAACTGGCACTAGGCCTTCGGTTAATAGGTTAGTCCCAAAATTAATATAAAAGAGCATATTAAAGCCGATTAAACATCCAAAACAGATAATATAATAGCACAGAACAATAAAGAATTATAGATACATTGGAGACATATCAGGCGCCAGAAAAAGACTTGATAACCCACAAGTATAGGGGATCAACTGTAGCCTTTTGGATAAATAAGATGGTCGAACCCAATGAGGAACTAAAGGTAGAATTAATATTCTCTCAAGTTCTAACGACCACAGATACATCTCTATGCACACTAACATTTGCTTTACCTAGAACAAGAAATAAAACCACTTTGGGAGAATAAAACGATAGCTTTGCAAGATAATAAAGAGTTAATTGTTGTTTTAATAAAAAAATAAAGTAAAGGCTTTTGAAGAACAATGAGAAAATGTTAGTCCCTAGGTAATTGAATATGACATGACAGTGATACTTATCATACTAAGGAGGGAGACGCTTAAGCTAACATACTTTTCGTATTTGGATCACATGTTCTTATAATTATAATTCTACTAAGCATCCGCAACAATCAATGCTTCATTAAAATAAAACCCAACCATAGCATTAAATTTATCCCGCCAAGACTATATCTTGCTTTACGTGAGCCTTAAGCACCTCTCACTAAAGGTTTTCTTACCTCGCACAGAAATTGGGGAGACCCGATTAATTTCCTTTGATCCCTAGCGGTAGCCAGCATGCGACGCTCGCTCGGAGTGATCACCTCACTGGTTCGATACCTTTTTTCTCTCTTCAGTTTGTTTTTCTCCCCTTTTTTGTTTTTCATTGGTTTTCTTCATGGTTTACTTGCTTTTTCTGTTATCTTTGTTTTTTTTCATTTGTTTTCTTTGTTTCTTTGTCGATTCTCACCGGGTTTTTTATATTTGTTTTCATTTGTTTCGTTCTTGGTTTTCATTCTATTTTTGCTTTTCTTTGTTCCTTTGATCCTTTCTTTATTTTTCTCATGGTTTTCATCGTTTTTCTTTTTTTTTGTTTCTTTCTTGGTTTTCTCGGTTTCATTTTTTGCACCGTTTTCTTCGGCGTTTTATTATTTTGTTTTTGTTTTCTTTATTTTTCTTTGTTCCATTTGTGAATTTTCATTGGTTTCTTTTTCGTTCAACACCTGTTAACTTTTTTAATGCACACACAACATTTTCTTATATACCAAAAACATTTTTTATATACACGATTAACATATTTGAAAAACTTGATTGATATTTTTTGAAAAGTTATATTTATTTATGTTTACTTTTTTTCCATAGACATTGTACATTTTGGGTATACATCTAACACATATTTCCAATACATGTTTAACATTTTTAATACATGGTCAACATTTTTGTTTCTTGGTTTCCAATTTTTTTTGTTTTGATATTGTATTTTACAGTTTTTTCAATTCTTTTTGCACTTGTTTCTTCGGTTTTATTTTTATATTTTCTATTTGGTTTCTTTTTTCGATTTCCATTATCTTCTCATTTTTTTCTTTCTTTTGGTTTTCATTCTACATTTTTCTAATACATATTTAACATTTTTCACATACAAGTGTAATATTTTTTGAATGTATGGTCAACATTTTTTAGACACTTATAAGAATCCAAATGCTTGATTAAAATATTTCAAATATAAAATCATCATGTTTTGAATACTCGGCCTGCATTTTTTATATACATATTTTAAACATGTTCAAATGCTTGATTAACTTTTTCAAATACAGGATTAACGTTTTTAATGCACTATCAACATTTTTCCTATACATATTTAACTTTTCAAATTCAAATTAACATTATTTAATACATGGTCAATATTTTTCTATACACATTTATCATTTTAATATTCTTGTTTAACATTTTTGGATTAAATGGTCAACATTTTCTATATATATTTAACATTTTCAAATAATGTATTAACATTGTACAAATAAAAGTGACATTTTTTTGAATACAATATAAGATTGTTATTTTTAATACATGGGCAACATTTATTATATACACTTTTAGTTTTTTCAATGCTTGATTAACATTTTTAAATACTTTTTAACATTTTATTGAAATGTTTGATTACAAAATTTTAAATACACGATCTACTTTTTTCATGCACATTGCATATTTTTTGTATACATTTGTCGTACACATGTGAACATTTTCTCTATACACATTCAATATTTTTCAAATGCTTGGTTAATTTTTTTGTTGAATTTTTATGTAAAGTGTTTTTGGAATAAATTTATTTAGAATATTTAGAAGTTTTTTTATGGGAAGAATATTTGGAAGTATAAATGGAAGTAAAAAACGAAATCGGAAAACATGAAAAAATAAACAAGGAAACGAGGCCGTAGCCTCCCGCGCGGCTGGGCCGGTGCATCTAGAGCTTCCCTCTGTCTCGCAAGGATAGCGAGACATAGGGACGCCGGACGCCCAGTTTAACCGCCTCCGCGGCCACACAATGCTTCCCTCCATCCTTTCAAAATCAAGAAACGCGCCGTCACCCGCCGGACACCGCCGCCGTCTCCGTCGTCTCCTCTCCTCTTCGCTCGGCAGGGCTACAACCCTCCCACTCACCACCGCCATTGCAGCATCACCGTCACCTCCAAGCACCAACTCCCACCTCGCTTCTTCCCCTCATACCTACCACCACTACACCTCCATTCTCCAATCCTGCGTCGCCGCTGGTTCTCTGCGCGCCGGCAGGCAGCTCCATGGCAGGCTCCTCGTCTCGGGCCTCGGACCTGACACAGTCTTGTTCACCAAGCTAGTTGATCTCTATGCGGCCTGCGGCCATGTTGGGCACGCGCGCCGCCTGTTCGATGGAATGCCCAAGCGGAACGTGTTCCTGTGGAACGTGCTGATCAGGGCCTACGCGCGGGAGGGGCCTCGCGAGGCCGCCGTGCAGCTCTACCGTGGGATGGCGGAGTATGGCGTGGAGCCGGATAACTTCACATACCCGCTGGTGCTCAAGGCATGCGCGGCGCTCCTGGACATGGAGACCGGGAGGGAGGTGCACGAGCGCGTCTCGGGCACGCGGTGGGGCCAGGACGTGTTTGTGTGCGCCGGTATTGTTGACATGTATGCCAAGTGCGGGTGTGTGGACAATGCTCGAGCGGTGTTTGATGGGATTGCTGTGAGAGATGCTGTGGTGTGGAATTCGATGATTGCTGCATATGGGCAGAATGGGTGGCCCATGGAGGCGCTTTCACTGTGCCGCGACATGGCTGCCAATGGTATTGGGCCCACAATTGCTACTCTGGTGAGTACAATATCAGCGGCGGCTGATGCCGCTGCTCTGCCTAGAGGGAGAGAGCTGCATGGATTTGGGTGGAGGAGGGGATTTGGGCGGGAGGATAAGCTGAAAACTTCCCTTGTGGACATGTATGCCAAGAGTGGGTGGGTTCAGGTGGCTCGCTTTCTCTTTGACCAACTTACGAAGAGGGAACTCGTTTCTTGGAATGCCATGATATGTGGATACGGGATGCATGGCCATGCTGACGAAGCGCTTGCACTGTTTAACAAAATGAGGGGAGATGCTCAAGTATCTCCTGACAACATCACTTTTGTTGGGGTTTTATCTGCCTGCAACCATGGAGGGATGGTAGAAGAAGCAAAAGAATTCTTTGATCTGATGGTGGATGTGTACTCCATCAATCCAACGGTGCAGCATTACACTTGCCTTGTAGATGTTCTTGGTCACACTGGTAGGTTTGAGGAAGCATATGATCTCATCAAGGGAATGTCTATCAAACCGGATTCAGGGATATGGGGTGCGCTTCTGAATGGTTGTAAGATCCACAAAAATGTTGAACTAGGTGAGCTAGCCCTGCAGAAGTTGATTGAGCTCGAGCCTGAAGATGCTGGTAATTATGTGCATCTATCAAATATCTATGCTCAGTCTGGGAAATGGGAAAAGGCTGCAAGGGTGAGAAAGCTAATGACCAACAGAGGCCTGAAAAAAATCCTCGCTTGCAGTTGGATTGAGTTGAAAGGGAAAACTCATGGATTTCTAGTTGGGGATGCATCTCATCCTAGATCAGATGAAATATATGAAGAGTTAGAGAGATTGGAAGGTCTCATGAGTGATGCTGGCTATGTGCCTGACACAATGCCAGTTTTCCACAATGTGGGTGATGATGAAAAGAGGAATATGGTGAGAAGCCACAGTGAGAGGTTGGCCATTGCGTTTGGGCTTATTAGTACACCTCCTGGGACAAAGCTTCTCGTGACTAAGAATCTTCGAGTTTGCGAGGACTGTCATGTTGTTATCAAGCTGATTTCAAAGATCGCGCAGCGGGAAATCATCATAAGAGATGTTAACCGTTACCATCACTTTGTAAATGGTGAGTGCTCTTGCAAAGACTACTGGTAGCTTTCACAGTGAATAAACAAGTTAATTTTGCTCATATATGGTGCTAGTTGTATTAGTCTCATACGACAGAAGATGTGGTCTTTTCCAAAACAGCACAGGTCAGCCAAAAAGAAAACAGCTCAATTTTGAGAATTCGAAAGTGACTGGAAATCTGTGATTGTCTGTTACTGTCAGAGTTCACTGTGATGTTGTTCTACAAGACAAGCTTGGATGCTGACTGAGCCAGCACAGAGTTGCAAAACGCAAAGGTGATGACTTTGCTATGGAGCACTTCATGCATGTACATAAATCATTCTGAGATGAAGAAACATGATCGTGTTCATTGTGGAACACCTGGTTCTCCACTGGTCTTGCTTAAATTTAGTCCTTGTCAGGAGGGGTGTACACAAATTCAAGGTTGGCCTTCATGGTTTCAAAATGGTAAGCAATATATAATGGGGAAAATCTCGTTCTGATTTTCCATACTGGCAAGCTTTTGTCTGGAGGGCTGAGTTTGTGCCCGGATGCCTATCAGGTTTGTAAAAAGCCTATTACGCCACTGGAATTGCATCCCATGAAACTATTGGTCTTCATGAAGATATAAAATTATTAATTGAAGATGGAAATAACTATTAGAAGTTGATGTGGTTGTACTACCTTACAAGGTAGAGGAACCCGTTCATCTTTATTTCTGTGTCATGTTCGATCTATTGTGTTGCATATCTATCCTATTCTTCTGTCTGGTGGGAAATATCCATCCTACTGTTTGTTATATAATCGAAAGAAATGACCCTTTATCAGATATGAAGTCTGTTGGCCATTTTTTTATAAGTTGCAATATTGTCGAGGACTTCAAATATAAGTTCTTACAAAGTAGCACAATGAATGAGGCTAGTTGCATTAGTTGAGAACTATGATTTGGTGTTAACATCTTTTTGTGTGAGTCATTATGGAGTAGCAAAACTTTGATTAAGCGACTGGCTTGTCAGTAGTTTATCGACATTTGAAGAAACAAATCTAGCTTTGGCACTCCATTTTCCTTTTTTAGTTGGCTGAGTTGTTTTGCATCTGTCACCTCTTCTTTTAGGACTGCACTATACACTAGAAGAATGTCCCTACTGAGAAATGAGAACCTGGAAAAATTAGTATGGTTCCTGCAGTATGAAAGATAACAGTGTTATCTTCTCAGTTATCTTTCACTTCACTCTGCACTGCTTCCCTGCACCAGATTCCTGAGGATCTGTGTATGTTTTTTTGGCCCAGGTTCCAGTGTGGGTTGTGATGGACTGCTAACTATCAAAAATGAACTCCGTTTGTTTGCTGCATTACTAATACGTACTTTTCTTTTGCATAAACAACTTGACATGACATCAGTTCTGTGTCATAACTTATACAAAGTTGTACCTCGAAAAGAAAACTTATACAAAGTTACAGGGTGGCATTTTGCGAGTTTCAGGAGAGGTTTCTTTGTAACTCTACCTGCACTAAAGATCTTCCCCATCTACACGTTGACCATGAGAAATGTGCTATGGCTGGGTTCCTTCTATGTTCTACTTAGTTTAGGCCTTTAGGGCATAGCTCTACTTGCACTTTGGACCAGGTATGTAGCTGGCTCTTCTCCTTGGAATCTGCTGTTGTGATAAAATTATTTCCCCTGCATCTTATTTGTTTCCTAGCGACAGAGCTAAGGCAAATTGTATTTTACTATGTTACATCATCTTATAATCACATTCATTAGTTACTATTCATATCAATAGAACTGAAAATATCCCAGGACTTCAGAAGTGCCGTTATTTCAGTTCTCATTCTTACTTGGGTCTACAATGTCAGTTCACTAGCTAAGTTTAAGTGCGATGTACATCTGTGTTTGCACTTGTTGAAGCTTCAGAGACTATCACTGCAACCACCATGCAGCTCCTAATTTTTTTTCCCTTCCAACTTTTAATTACACACCTAGCATATGTGGAGAGAGAAAGAGATATTATTAATAAGATGCCGTATAGATCGGTTTTGTGGTGGAATAGTAGTAGATAGGACCTTTGCTGCGTAGTCAACTGTCTTTTTTGACCTGCTGCTGTAGAGACAAATGGATTTGTGTGGCGTTGGCTGATGCACTCAGTACAGCTTGCTCCACCATGCAACTTGCTTCTTGCCGGCCGGTGCCTGTCTTAGTCTCTCCAGCGGGGAAGACTTCATCTTGACTCCCTGCTACTAATCCCCAATTTTGTCCCTTGGCAATTCTCCTTGCATGAATACTTTGCATTGCATTATAGTCTTGAAGCAAGATTCATCAGTTCTGACGTGGATGCCATCCTCTGCAATTGCAGTACCATGGCTTCGCCTCATCGGCGCCTCCTCCTCTTCACCGTCGTCGTCTTCCTCCCACAAGTGTTCTCCCAGCTCCCCAACATCTGCGGGACAAAGGCCAATGGCCGGTACGCCTGCCCTGACTGCTCCACCTCTACTGCAGCCACCTCAAACCGTAGCGCCGGCTTCGAAGCCAACCTCCTCCGGCTCCAGGCCTCTCTCCAACACATGGCCGCCACGGACGCCAGCTTCCTGAACTCCACTTTCACCACGGGCGCCAGCGACACGGCGGACACGGTCTTTGGACTTGCCATGTGCTTCGCCGACGCGGAGCGGTCCGACTGCTCTTCTTGTCTCGCTGGCGCGGCAGCCGAGTTGCCCGGGACCCGCTGCGCAGGCCGCAGGGATATTGTCCTCTGGTACGGGCACTGCCTCGTGCGCTACGATGACGCCCCCTTCTTCGGCAGCGCGGACACGTCACCGGTGCGGCGGTTCGACGTGCCCAACCCCCACAACTTCTCCGATCCAGTGAGCCTGGGTACGGCGCATCAGAGGCTGGCCGGGCGGATGCTCCCTGCCGCGGCCGCCTCGGCGCTCCGGTTTGCCTTTGACGCCGAGGAGGTCACACCGAACATGACGCTGCATGGGCTGGCACAATGCACGGAGGACCTGTCCCCCGAGGAGTGCAGCCGGTGCTTGGCGTCGCACATGGTCTGGCTCGCCGGATGCTGCGCCGACATGGACGGTGTCCGTCTAAACGGGCCCAACTGCTACCTGCGCTACGAGTTCATGGCCTTCATCCCCAGCATGCCACCGTCCATGGCACCCCTGCTACCTCCGGCTCCGGCGTCTGAACCAGGGACTCCCTCAGGGAGGAAGAAGGCTAGAACATACATACTTGCGGGGACCCTGAGTGCATTGGCGCTGCTGTGCCTCTTTCTTCTGGGAGCATTTCTGTATTACAACAGGAAGTTTCATGGCTCACTTCCTCCCATGCCCTGGAAGAGGGACACACCGGCGATCGAATCCTTCCTGCGGCGGCAACATCCGAGGAGGTACAGCTACTCGCAAGTGAAACGGATGACGAAATCTTTCTCCCACAAACTTGGCCATGGTGGTAACGGTGTGGTCTACAAAGGCAGCCTCCTGGATGGCCGCGAGATTGCCGTGAAGATGCTCAAGGACAACAGGGACGTCGATGGCGAGGATTTCATGACTGAGGTCGCCAGCATCAGCAGAACCTCCCATGTCAACGTCGTCACACTGCTGGGATTCTGCTTGCAGGGTAGATCGAAAAGGGGACTCATCTATGAGTTCATGCCGAATGGCTCCCTTGAAAGATACACTTCTGGGAGAGGCACTGAGCACAACTCACTTGGCTGGGAGACGCTGTTCGACATTGCTGTCGGCATCGCGCGAGGCCTCGAGTACCTGCACCGAGGTTGCAACGCGCATATTGTGCATTTTGACATCAAGCCTCACAACATCCTCCTGGACCAGGACCTCCGGCCTAAGATCTCTGACTTTGGACTGGCCAAGCTGTGCTCCCCAAAAGAGAGCACCATCGCAGTGTCCATTGCCGGAGCTCGGGGGACGATTGGGTACATCGCGCCTGAGGTGTTCTCCAGGGGAGTAGGGGCAGTCACCAGCAAGTCCGATGTCTACAGCTACGGCATGATGGTTCTTGAGATATCTGGGGCTAGGAGGAACATCGATGATGATGATTTTGCTGGTTCAGGGACAAGCAGCAGCAGCAGCAGTTATTTCCCCCAGTGTTTATACGAAGGCTTAGATCAGTTCTGCGCAAGCGCTTGCGCGATCGATGATGGTGAGGCTACCGAGCTGGTGAGGAAGATGGTGGTGGTCGGGCTGTGGTGCGTGCAAATCTCCCCTTCGGACCGGCCTTCCATGACCAGAGTGCTCGAGATGCTGGAGAAGAGCGCTGAAGAGCTTCAGCTACCACAACATACTCCGCGTGGACTTTGAACACGCTGAAGACTCGGCTATCTGAATTATAAACAGCTAAATGATGAAATCATCGTTCAGATTTTGAATTCAAATGGTTTCATTCGGTGATGCATGCACTTCTTGGTGTGTGGTTTCTTTGAATTCACATGGTAAGTTTTGAATTCAAATTGTTAAGTGGTCGGACCCTTTCCCGGACCCTGAGCAAGCGGGAGCTACATGCACCGGGCTGCCCTTTAAGATGGGGAGCCTTGGCGCATCGGTAAAGTTGTTGCCTTGTGACCATTAGCAGTAGCGCTTAGCTTAGCATTAGCGCTTCTACTGTGGCCAGCCTGGGCCCAGCCTACCCGTCCCCATTTAGCAGCAGCGCTGGCCGGGAACCCGCGCTACAACTAACGGGTTTAGCAGTAGCATTGGGTTGTGGCCCGTGCTGCTGCTAAGCAGCCTTATCCTCTCTAACGGCGTCCGTTGCTCACTCTCCCCTCCACTCTCTCTACCTTCCTCACCTCCTGCCTGCCGTCGCCACACCGCCGTCCTGTTCGGTAAGCCTCCTCCATCCTCGCCCATCCTCCCTCCTCTAGCTAGCCGCTGCCCCTCCTTCCTCCTCGAGCCGCCGGCCGCCCCTCCTCCCTCCTCTAGTCGTTGCTGCCCCTCCTCCCTCCTCCTGTAGCTGCCGGCCCTCCTCCCTCCTGTAGCTGCCGGCCCTCCTCTCTCCTCCAGCCGTTGCTGCCCCTCCTCCCTCCTGCAGTCGCCGACCCTCCTCTCTCCTCCAGCCGTTGTCCCTCCTCCCTAGGTTTTGGGGGTTTTCTTCAAGTTCTAGCATTTCTTCAAGTTCTAGGTCTAAATGGAAATGAATTGCTAAATGATCCGGCTATATGCATGTTTTCATAGGTTTTCATAAATGTCGTAGTAGTAGATGAGTAGGTTAGTGTCTTGCACAATAAAAATGTGAAACTAGTATTCTTTTGACATGAAAAATGTGAAGCTAGTATTCTTTTGACATGAAAATGTGAAGCTAGTGTTTTTTCTAAATGAAAAAAATGAAGCTAGTATTTTTCTGAAATGAAAACGCAAGGACTTTTTCCATCGGCAAAAAAGGTTAGTGTCTTGCACAATTTAACATTAGAAAGGAGCAACAATAGTTTACTATAGTAGGTCCTTTGCATGATTTTGAAAGGGAGAATGGGCATTTTGAATAGAATAAAATAGAAAATATAGGTAGAATGGAGGTCTTTTCAATAGAATAGATAGGTAGAATTTTGTTGTAGAATACAGATAGGTACGTAGAATGGTCTTTTGAATAGAATGGAAAATTAATAATCGAATAGATTTTTGTATATAAAAATAGTAATATAAATTTTTAGGTATAGAAAATTTTCAATTATAGAAATGTATTGGAATGCTAGGTATCAAATTTAGTAATAGAAATTTTTAGTAAGAAAATTTAGGTATAGAATTTTTAGTAATTTTCTTTTTCAATATGAAATGTAATGGACACTTTAATTATTTCTTTGTCATTATCACTTTGTCATCGAAGAATGTTGTATGAGATTTGATGATCTAAAATTTTCGCTCAGTGCAATATGCAGGCTTTGTCGTTGGAGCTTCGTCTACTTCCTCTACACGTGAGTCGGCGAGCTAAAAGTCCACCTCCTTCTCTTATCCTCAGACATGTGTATGATGATATTTGGACATGTGGCCTTTGTTTGCAGGGAACACCTCTGAGTGGCCTATGTTTTTTCGGAATATTGATTAATTTCTGTTCCGGCAAATTCCAGCCGCTCGATATGTCCTATTTCAGCAAAGATTATGCTGAAATTTTCCATGGATTTCTTATGCTATGAAGTAGGAAATATTGAGTGCCCATGATTTATAGAACACGAATTAATCGTAGGTCATTTTTATTTAATTACTCGATATATGTAACGGGTTGACTGTCATTTTGTCGGGGCTCCTTGTGTGACTTTCAATCTGCTCTTGAAAGAAGGATGCTGACTGTTGTCGTGGGGGTCGCTTCCTTTTCTTCTTCTCATGATTTACCTCGGTAATGCACGAGAGGAGGGGAAGCGACCATCACCGACAGTCAAAATATCTGTGAGGAAGTGTCCACCGTATACTGTCGAAACATGAGAGAGGAAGAGTCCCCGACTGTTGTCGTGAGGGTCGCTTCTTCTTCATTCGAAGGTGCTAGATATTTTGGTGTAATTTATATTGTTTATTTACAAATATTTGGTGTTCATCCCTACTAAAGTTGTTTATATATAATTGTCAGCTTATTTTTTATCTTCAAGAAATACTCGGAAGACTGTAGACAGGACGTACTTCAGCCATGGCTCCGAGCTTAATTGTGAGGAGAAAGAATATCTTGTCTCATTTATAGATGATGTTGAGACATTTAAGATCAATCACTTTATGAGCCCAAATATTAGTGGATACGTGCCACTAGTCCATGATATGCAAGATGGTAACTTCATTGGCAAAAACTTGGTATGATTTTGTTAATGATAGTAACTTTTGCGTACATTCTTTTTGAGTAAACTACAATGCTAACTATATATGTCACTATTATATTGTTCAATAGAAGCTCCAGAAGGAGGTTGTGCCTAACATGATGCTTACCGAAGGTCGTACGTATATGGTTAGCTTTCGACCGTTTCCGCCGACGGCTTACCAAAGTGCATACTCTATCTCTTTGAAAGATATCGGGTTCAATATCAAAGAATTGATGTAACGCCCTCGATGCGGCTATATCTCCCACGTGTCGAAGCACGACTTAGAGGCATAACCGCATTGAAAGCAATGTCGCAAGTGAGGTAATCTTCGCACAATCCATGTAATACATAAGGGAAAAGAGATACATAGTTGGCTTACAGTCGCCACTTCACACAATACATAAATAAACATCCATCATTCAGTTTACACTCAAGGTCCGACTACGGAACCAAAATAAAAGAAGACTATCTCAAATGCAACACAGATCCCGATCGCCTAACTGGCTCCACTATCGATCGTCTGAAATGAAACATAGTAACGACCAAGGGCCTCATCAAATTCCCACTTCAGCTCGATTCGCCCTCTCTACTGGTATCATCGGTACCAGATCTGCTTTGGTAGAATCATGAGCCACGGGACTCAAAGAATCTCACACCCGCGAGATCAAGACTATTTAAGCTTAAGGGAAGGCTGGTGTCAAGAGGTGGAGCTGCAGCAGCGACTAGCATATATGGTGGCTACATCGCAAAAGAGAGCGAGAAGAGAAGCAAGGCACGGTCGTGAAGCTAGTAGCGATCAAGAAGTGATCCTAAAACAACCTGCGTCAAACATAACTCCAACACCGTGTTCACTTCCCGGACTCCACGAGAAGAGACCATCACGTTACATACACGGTTGATGTATTTTAATTAAGGTCAACTTCGGTTTTCTACAACCGACATTAACAAATTCCCATCGCCTCATAACCGCGGGCACGGCTTTGAAAGATAATACCTGCAGGGTGTCCCAACTTAGCCCATCACAAGCTCTCACGGTCAACGAAGGAATAAACCTTCTCCGGAAGACCCGATCGATCTCGGAATCCGGTACATCAAGACATTTCGACGGTGGTAAAACAAGACCAGAAGACCTCCCATTGTGCCAACAAATCCCGATAGGAGCTGCACATATCTCGTTCTCAGGCACACCGGATGAGACATCCACGAGTAAAACCAGACCTCGAGTTTCCCCAAGGGGGCCCCGCAGTCTACTCAGTTCGGACCAACACTCGAAGGAGCACTGGCCCGGGGGGGCTAAAATAAAGATGACCCTCGGGCTCGCGAAAACCCAAGGGAAAAAGGGGTATAGGTGGCAAATGGTAAAACCAAGGTTGGGCCTTGCTGGAGGAGTTTTATTCAAAGCGAACTGTCAAGGGGGTCCCATAAATCACCCGACCGCGTAAGGAACGCAAAATCAAGGAACATAACACCGGTATGACGGAAAACTAGGGTGGCAAGAGTGGAACAAAACACCGGGCATAAGGCCGAGCCTTCCACCCTTTACCAAGTATATAGATGCATTAATTAAAACAATAGATATTGTGATATCCCAAAGTATCCATGTTCCAACAAGGAACAAACTTCATCTTCACCTGCAACTATCAACGCTATAAGAGGGGGCTGCGCAAAGCGGTAACATAGCCAAACAACGGTTTGCTAGGACATGGGTGGTTAGAGGTTTGACATGGCAATATGGGTGACAAGATATAGCAAGTGGTAGGTATCGCAGCATAGGCATAGCAAAAGAGCGAGCATCTAGCAAGCAAAGATAGAAGTGATTTCGAAGGTATGGTCATCTTGCATGCAAGGTTCTCAGAGTTGTCGAAGGCTTGATCCTCGTAGGCGTTCTCAACAGGTTCCTCGTTCACGTACTCGTCTCCCGGCTCTACCCAAAGCAAGAACACAAGCAACGGATCCACAATCAAACAAAGACCAATGCACAAGCAATATGATGCAATACATGACATGCGATGCGAGATGTGATATGCAATGCATATGTGTGCTCCGGAAGGAAAATGACGAACCGGGCATATCATGGCATGGAACAAGTACTAGCATGAAGTAGGCATGAAAATGAAGCTATCCTTGTGCAACACAACCTCATAGCATGCTTGAAATGAAACACTCGAAAATGACAAGACAACATTATGATGTAAAATGACATGTTCATGAACTTGCTCAAATGCAGAAACTAATGCCACCACTGGATTGGCGGGATTTTTCTACCCCAAAAACATATATAATATGTTAGGGTTGCTGTAGAAAAATCATCACAAATGCATAAAGAGACAACCTGCCCTAAATGGTATAAAACAGAAATGGCATATTCCAAAATTGGCAACGTCCAGAAATGGACTTGCCCGAAACAAATAATGAAAATAAAATTAAAAAAACACAGGCTAAGAGAGTATGACAGGTGGGGCCACCCTGTCATATACATAGTGCAAGAAATGGATAAAGAGGGGGGATAATATGCAGCCGCGGGGGATCAAACCCGGGTCGCCTGAGTGGAGGCACGGCACGGGAACCAGTCGGGCTAGGCAGGCGGGTCTGTTAGAAATGGAGCTGCAGCACCTCTATCTGCTGCTACTGCTAAAATATCAGGACAAGAAAAAAAGGGGCGCGCCTGGGATTCGAACCCAGCCCGCTGGAGTGGGCGCGTGGGGTGCAAACCAGCTCGGCTAGGCTAGGCTGTTGACAGAGAGGGGGTTCTGCTCCTTTTGAGGTAAACCTTCCTGGTACTGGTTCCTCTCCTGTGCAGAAGAGAGAAACGCCGACGGCACCAGCGAGCAACGGCGGCGACGGCGGGGCTCAGGAGGTGCCGGCGGGTGTGCGGATTTAGCAGGGCAGAGTGCGTGCGTGCAGGAAGGGAACGTGCGCGCATGTGTGGGTGTGCGTGTGGGCAGGAGCTTGCGGCCATGGCGACGAACACGGCGAGGCAGGGCTACAACAACACTGCGTGAGCTGCTGCACTGCAGGGGCGTGCATGCGTGTGTATGAGAGAGCAACTTGGGGATCCGAAGCTGGAGAACGCGCGTGCGCGCTGCAGCAAGTACACACACAAGGAAAGACTCAGACTTCACCGGAGCACTACGAGCGCGACGAAGACATGGATCGGACGAGTCCTACAGGTGCCTACATGCAAAGGGATGGATGGGAGAGGGAGGAGCGTTACCCAGCTCACCCTAGGACACGACGGGGTCGACGTAGACGTGTTGGAGGCGACGAGAGGGAGCTCTGAACTTGGTGAGGCTGTTGTCCGCGAAGTAGAGGAAGCAGAGGAAGAGCCAGGCGCGGAACTTGGCGTCTCCCTCGGCGATGTAGTGGAAGCAGTGGACGAAGGGGACGACGGGGAGGCAGACCGACTTGAAGAAGGCAGCTGGAGGTGACCGGGGAAGCGACGTCGACGGCTATCCCGAGCTCGAGCTGAAACTTGGTCGGTATATGGCGGGCAGGTCGATGGCGAAGCGTGTGGAGCTTACCTAGGCGGCAGCGAGGCAGGAGAGGAGGGGGATCGGTCGAGGAGGAACCCTAGGGTGCGGGGGACATGTTATAAAGGGCTAGCGACGCTTCTCCGGCCGTCAAATCGACCGGACGTCGACGTGGCGCATATGGATGCTCTGCCGTACAGGAGCTTGAAGATCCTCCTGTATGTATGGGCTGCCTGGGCTACGGTTGGAGCGGTGCTAGCTGGGCCGGCCTGGGAGGCCGACGCCCAGGGAGGGGGGTGGCTGCGCTGGCTGCTGCTGGCTGCATTTCTATTCTTTTCTTCAACCAGAAAATAACAAGAAAAGCACAGAGAGCTGGAAGAGGTGTTGGGGAGATGTAAAAATATATCCGGGGTTCGGAATTATAGACTATTTGAATAAATTGGTTTGGGCATTTTAGAGGTAGAATAAAACAAGTTTGAATAAAATTCAAACTTGGAGCATTTTTGAACCTAACCAAAACAATTTCAAATGAGCTGCAATTTGGCAGAGAGGCTAGTTACATAGTGTTAGAATATTGGGGAAAAGATGAACATTAATAGAGAAGGAAAAAAATAGCACTTGATAAGAGAGGGAAAAGGAGGAGAAGTGAGGGTGCCATGGATGGAAGGGGGGGAACAAGGTTATGCCCATGATGTTCATGGCAACAACATGAATGGCAAAATGCAACATGAGATGACATGAGATGAAGATGCACTACATAATGAGGATGAATGCAAAAAGACAAGAGGCACAAATGCAATATGGTAATATGAGCATGACAAAGAAAAGAATAAAACCACATAACCAAACAAGATGAGGCCAAACATGATAAACCCCACAAGAAATGGATGAAGGTCAAGTTGATATATTGCCAAAATGGACATGATACATCCGGGTGTTACAACTCTCCTCCACTACAAGAGGATCTCGCCCCGAGATCTAGGACTGAAAGAACTCCGGATATTCGAACGGAGGTGATCCTCGCGCCTGTGTGGCTTCTCGGTCGGAATGGTGTGACCACTTAACTTTCAGAATTTGATTGACTTGTTGCGAGTCTTGCGCTCAGTTTCTTCAAGAATAGCAACGGGTGCTCATGATAAGAGAGATCTTCTTGGAGGTCAATTTCTTCAAAGTTGATAGAGCGCCAGAATCTTGAAGCACTTATGAGCTGTGACACGTGAAACACATCGCACGCTTGCAAAGTTGGATGGAAGGTCAAGTTGATAGGCGAGATCGCCTCTTTTGCCAATGATCTTGAAAGGACCCACGATCTAGGGGCAAGCTTCCTTTGATACCGGGTTTACGAGTGCCTTTCATTGAGAGACGCGGAGGTAGACATGGTCTCCGATTTCAAAAGCCACATCACGGTGCTTATCATCATAATAGTTCTTCCGCGCGATTATGCGGCTTTGAGATTCTCACGAATGACTTTGCACATTTCTTCAGCTTCGTGATCAAGTCGTTGCCAAGAAGTTGGCGCTCACTGTCTCGGACCAATTGAGAGGAGTACGGCACTTTCGCCATAGAGAATTTCGAATGGGGCCTTGCCGAACTTGCTTGGAAGCTGTTGTTGTAAGAGAACTCGGCATATGGAAGACAATCTTCCCACTTCATGCCAAAGGAAATGACACAAGCCCTGAGCATATCTTCAAGGATTTGATTGACTCGCCGACTTGGCCACTTGTTTGAGGATGGAAAGCTGTCTTTGAAACGAATGTTGGTGCCCATGGCCTTCGAAGGAGTCCCGAACTTAGAGGTGAAGATGCTTCCACGGTCTCAAGAGATCAATTGTGGAATACCATGCAAGGAGACAATTCGAGGTGTATAGCTCGCCGGTGAGCTGCTGTGATAGATTCTTTGACAGAAGAAAATGAGCCACTTTAGTAAGCTTGTCAATGACAACGAAGATGGCATCATTTCCACGCTTGGACTTAGGAAAACCAGTCACGAAGTCCATCTCGATATGATCAAACTTCCATTCGAATAGCAAGAGGTTGGAGGAGACCCGCTGGTCTTTGGTGTTCTGCTATCACCCTTCCGCAGACATCACATTCATTCACGAATTGAGCAATTTCTCGCTTCATTCGAGTCCACCAATACGATCGCTTGAGGTCATGGTACATCTTCGTATTTCCGTGATGAATGGATAGGAGGAATTGTGTGCCTCATTCATGATGACTTTTCTCGATCGCCTTTAGGAACCACAATACGATCCTCAAGAAAAGAGTGTCTTTGTCATCCAAGCGATAGCACTTGTATTTGAAATGCCCTTGTCAATACCACGCTTCACTTTCTTCACCATGGTATCCAGGAGTTGTGCCTCACGAATTTGATCTTCCAAAGTAGGAGAGACTATGAGGTTGGCAAGAAAGCCTTGAGGAACAACTTGAAGATTCAGCTATGGAAAGCTTCACAAAGATCCGGTTGGAAGGGCTTGAGAATTAGGTCTGTTGCAATAAGCCTTTCTCGCTCAAGGCATCTGCAATCACATTCGCCTTGCCGGAGTATATTCAATACTTGGATTGTACTCTTGAATCATTTCGACCCATCGAGTTTGCTCGAGGTTGAGGTTTGGTTGAGTGAAGATATACTTGAGACTCTTGTGATCGGTGAAAATGTCCACTTTCCTTCCCAACAAGAGATGTCTCCATGTTATCAATGCATGGACAATCGCCGCCAACTCGAGATCATGAGTGGGGTAGTTCTTTTCGTTGGGCTTCAATCGACGAGAGGTATAGGCCACAACCTTCTTCTCTTGCATTAACACAAAGACCGAGACCTTGCAGGAAGCATCACGTAAAACTTCAATGGCTTGGATTCATCAGAGGAGTCAAGACAGAGCAGAATTAGCTTCTCTTTGAGGGTATTGAAAGCGACATCACACTCAAAGGCCCGGACATACTTGACATGCTTCGAGGAGGTTGGAAAGAGGCTTTGCAATCTTGGAGAAGTTCTCAACGAATCTTCGCAATAGCTTGCAAGACCGAGAAAATCATGGAGCGCTTGACATTCTGAGGAGGTTCCCAATTCAGAACTGAAGACACCTTCTCGGGATTAACAACGATGCCCTTGGCGGAGATGATGTGACCAAGATAAAGAACTTCATCAAGCCAGAACTCACATTTGGAAAACTTCGCATAGAATTGATGTTCTCTGAGCTTGTCGAGCACCAATCGCAAATGTTTGGCATGATCCTACTTGTTCTTGGAGAAGACCAAAATATCATCGAGATACACCAAGACGAAATCATTTGTGTAGGGGTTGAAGATAAAGTTCATCATGCGAGAGAAAGTTGGAGGAGCATTGACAAGGCCGAAAGACATGACAAGATATTCATAAGAACCAAAGCTTGTTCGAATCTTTGTCTTGGGAATATCTTGTTCACGAATGCGAATCTGATGATAACCCATACGAAGGTCAAGCTTGAGAATACTTTAGCACCTTTGAGTTGCTCGAATAACTCATTGATGTTGGGAAGTGGATACTTGTTCTTGATTGTCTTCTTATTCAATGGACGGTAATCAACACAAAGTCGGTCCGTGCCATCCTTCTTCCGACAAAAGAACTCCACATCCCCATGGAGATGAACTCGTCCGATCAAACCCAGACGCTCTTGTTCATCGAGCTGCTTCTTCAATTCTTTCAGCTCCTTGGGTCCAAGCTTGTAAGGACGCTTGCAAACGGGTTCGATGCCGTGCTCAAGATCAATAACGAATTCGACCGCCGATGAGGAGGCATACCCGAAGCTCTTACCGAAAGACATCTTGGTACTCACAAACGATCGAATCGAGAGATAGCATCCAATTCGCCCTTCTCATTGAGAGAAAACAACCGAATGGTTTCATCACGAGCGCATAGATGATAACATCCTCGGAAGGGTGTGTCAATTGAATCTGCCCGCAAAGACAATCAAGCCGAGCCTTGTGCTGAGAAAGCCACCCATCCCGAGAATTAGATCAATATCGAGTCACCAAGAACAATTGGTTTAGCGTAAATCTATAGTCGCCAAACCGGATGGAAACATCAGAGCAACCAAACTAGAAGTCATAAGTTTTCCGGAGAAACAACTTGCATAACTTTGGACAAGACCTCAGATCAAAAGCGTAGCTTCATGCAAAAGGATATGACAAGAAAGAATGCGATGCACCAAGATCAAATAAGACTTTTGCAGAATATCATTAATCGAGAGATTACCCATTATCACATCTCAAGAATCCTCCGCTCGAGCTGCATTCATCATATTCACCTTTGCATGCTTCGGATTATGCTTGACCATTGACATTTGAAGACCTCACAGAGGAGGAGGCGGAAGGCGCCTTTGGTTATGGCATTTGTTCGCATAGTGACCCTTCCGCTGGCACTTGTTGCAGTCACCTCCGAGAGCGGACGGTGATAAGGAGCATTTGACCTTGGAGCTTGAGGCTGAGACTTGTTCGTAGCTTGGGTTGGGTGGGTGGGAAGATCCACGACCACCGAGTTCTTCTCACGATAAGGCCGACGGAACGGAGGAGGAGGAAGGTAGAACTTTTGTCGCTTAGCTGCACCTTGAGAGGAAGAAGACTGAATCGCATCCCGATTCTCTTCTTTGAAGCCTCACACTTGAGCTGATCACCTTCTTGCTTGAGTGCCATATTGTAGAATTGATCAAACCGAGTAGGCTCAAAAGAACAAGAGCTAACCGCAGATCCTCTCTAAGGCCACCTCCGAATCGATAGATCAAACTTTTCTCATCAGAACGCCTTATTTAGCAAAGCGAGCAAGTTTCAAATCTGTATGTTGTATTCGACATCGACATGTTTCCTTGCTTGAGATTGCGGAACTCCTCACGCTTGCTCTCAACAACTTTGGTAGGAATATGGTGAGCTTTAAAGTCCCGACGTAAATCAGTCCAAGTAATCACCGACCTCCTCCGAATCCTTGTATTTTGGAACCAATCAGTTGCTCGATCCTTGAGCTGAAAAGACGCGAACTTGACGTAGTCCTCGTGTTCGACATTGATGCATTCAAATGCTTGTTGATATCCACGAGCCAATCGTCGGCGTCGTGGCCTCGACAAGAGCTGAAAGACTTTGGCTGATTTGTGAGGAACTGGTTGAGGGTAGGAAAGCGTGGCGATGATAGAACCGCCTTGACCTTGATTCCCTTGGTTGCCTTGGCCTTGGTTACGCTCTTGCATCACTGGATCAACAATCGAAGGCATGCTAGTGGTTGCCATCAAAGTTTGCCATGCCTCCGGAGGCGGAGGTGGCGGTGGAGGGTTCGCCTAACTCCCATCACCGCGTTCCGGATTCTGACGTGTTGGTGGAGCCATCCTGAAGAGGGTGACATCCGTTAGCATCTTGATAGACAGATAGACAAGTTGAATCAACGGATAGAAATTGCAACATATAGTCTTCACAATAAACATTCGAACAGGGATGAACGAATGAATTCCAAAGTAAACATCACATCCATTAAGGTGAGAAGCCACTTGATAAGAGATTGATGAATGAAAATAAAAAACAAGGTACGAATGGAACAAATAAGTGGTAAGGATTACCCAATCACAAACCAAATATCTGCGGAAGAAGTGCTAGAGCTACTTGAATCCCACCTATAAACTCCCGAAACTTTCCGGTTATGCAATCAGTGTTGGGGATACAGGAAGCAATATATCTCACCCAAACTAACAATCCCTACATCCAATTGTATCCATCCTTCAACACATAACCAAGAAACCTTCGAAATCGTGTACCTCAACCTTCAAAAGCATCCGTTATACGAGTCATGGCAATACTCCCGTACTCACCTCAAGATTGGGTTAGCGGGTTATCTCACCAACAATCGCATAAAAGAGATTTTCGATGTCGGCGCATTAAACTCAGGTATTCCGAACTGCAACGATAAAATTATGACGACAACACCTCGGAGCTCAACTCCCGGGACACCTCCACTAAAAAACCCCGCCGACGGAGGCACCAAGACAATGTTGTCATCATAAAACAATCGAACGATTCTAAGATACCCGTGATCCAAAATTTTTTAGTGAAATTTGAGAAGAGAAGAGTCAAAACTCTACGTCAGAGACCTCACCAGAGCGATTTAAGGACCGAGGAGTAAAAAGAATTCCTAACTCTCCGATATATATAATCCTAAATGACTCAAAACATTTTTCTAGACACAACTCGGCCGCTAAAATCGATCAAGCAGTGGGGCTCCTAAGGTCGGGGATGGCTCTGATTACCAACTTGTAACGCCCTCGATGCGGCTATATCTCCCACGTGTCGAAGCATGACTTAGAGGCATAACCGCATTGAAAGCAATGTCGCATGTGAGGTAATCTTCGCACAATCCATGTAATACATAAGGGAAAAGAGATACATAGTTGGCTTACAGTCGCCACTTCACACAATACATAAATAAACATCCATCATTCAGTTTACACTCAAGGTCCGACTACGGAACCAAAATAAAAGAAGACTATCTCAAATGCAACACAGATCCCCGATCGCCCCAACTGGGCTCCACTACTGATCGTCTGGAAATGAAACATAGTAACGACCAAGGGCCTCATCAAATTCCCACTTCAGCTTAGTTGCGCCCTCTACGCTGGTATCATCGGTACCTGCATCTGTTTTGGTAGAATCTGTGAGCCACGGGGACTCAACAATCTCACACCCGCGAGATCAAGACTATTCAAGCTTAAGGGAAGGCTGGTGTCAAGAGGTGGAGCTGCAGCAAGCGACTAGCATATATGGTGGCTACATCGCAAAAGAGAGCGAGAAGAGAAGCAAGGCACGGTCGTGAAGCTAGTAGCGATCAAGAAGTGATCCTAAAACAACCTGCGTCAAACATAACTCCAACACCGTGTTCACTTCCCGGACTCCGCCGAGAAGAGACCACACGGTTACATACACGGTTGATGTATTTTAATTAAGGTCAACTTCGGGTTTTCTACAACCGGACATTAACAAATTCCCATCTGCTTCATAACCGCGGGCACGGCTTTGAAAGATAATACCTGCAGGGTGTCCCAACTTAGCCCATCACAAGCTCTCACGGTCAACGAAGGAATAAACCTTCTCCGGGAAGACCCGATCGATCTCGGAATCCCGCACATCAAGACATTTCGACAAAGGGTAAACAAGACCAGCAAGACCTCCCGCTGGCCGACAAATCCCGATAGGAGCTGCACATATCTCGTTCTCGTGGCACACCGGATGAGACATCCCACGAGTAAAACCAGACTCGAGTTTCCCAAGGGGGCCCCAGATCTACTCGATTCGGACCAACACTCGAAGGAGCACCGCCCGGGGCTAAAATAAAGATGACCCTGCTCGCGAAAACCCAAGGAAAAAGGGGTATAGGTGGCAAATGGTAAAACCAAGGTTGGGCCTTGCTGGAGGAGTTTTATTCAAAGCGAACTGTCAAGGGGGTCCCATAAATCACCCGACCGCGTAAGGAACGCAAAATCAAGGAACATAACACCGGTATGACGGAAAACTAGGGTGGCAAGAGTGGAACAAAACACCGGGCATAAGGCCGAGCCTTCCACCCTTTACCAAGTATATAGATGCATTAATTAAAACAATAGATATTGTGATATCCCAAAGTATCCATGTTCCAACAAGGAACAAACTTCATCTTCACCTGCAACTATCAACGCTATAAGAGGGGGCTGCGCAAAGCGGTAACATAGCCAAACAACGGTTTGCTAGGACATGGGTGGTTAGAGGTTTGACATGGCAATATGGGTGACAAGATATAGCAAGTGGTAGGTATCGTAGCATAGGCATAGCAAAAGAGCGAGCATCTAGCAAGCAAAGATAGAAGTGATTTCGAAGGTATGGTCATCTTGCCTGCAAGGTTCTCAGAGTTGTCGAAGGCTTGATCCTCGTAGGCATTCTCAACAGGTTCCTCGTTCACGTACTCATCTCCCGGCTCTACCCAAAGCAAGAACACAAGCAACGGATCCACAATCAAACAAAGACCAATGCACAAGCAATATGATGCAATACATGACATGCGATGCGAGATGTGATATGCAATGCATATGTGTGCTCCGGAAGGAAAATGACGAACCGGGCATATCATGGCATGGAACAAGTACTAGCATGAAGTAGGCATGAAAATGAAGCTATCCTTGTGCAACACAACCTCATAGCATGCTTGAAATAAAACACTCAAAAATGACAAGACAACATCATGATGTAAAATGACATGTTCATGAACTTGCTCAAATGCAGAAACTAATGCCACCACTGGATTGGTGGGATTTTTCTACCCCAAAAACATATATAATATGTTAGGGTTGCTGTAGAAAAATCATCACAAATGCATAAAGGGACAACCTGCCCTAAATGGTATAAAACAGAAATGGCATATTCCAAAATTGGCAACGTCCAGAAATGGACTTGCCCGAAATGGATAGAATCCACATGCCAGAATTGGAATATTCTCTAGGAACAGAAATAAAACAAATAATGAAAATAAAATTAAAAAAACACAGGCTAAGAGAGTATGACAGGTGGGGCCACCCTGTCATACACACAGTGCAAGAAATGGATAAAAGGGGAGGGATAATATGCAGCCGCGGGGGATCGAACCCGGGTCGCCTGAGTGGAGGCACGGCACGGGAACCAGTAGGGCTAGGCAGGCGGGTCTGTTAGGAATGGAGCTGCAGCCCCTCTATCTGCTGCTACTGCTAAAATATCAGGACAAGAAAAAGGCGCTACCGATTCAACCCTGTCTGCCGGAGGCGCGGGGTGCAAACCAGCTCGGCTAGGCTAGGCCGTTGACAGAGAGGGGGTTCTGCTCCTTTTGAGGTAAACCTTCCTGGTACTGGTTCCTCTCCTGCGCAGAAGAGAGAAACGCCGACGGCACCGGCGAGCAACGGCGGCGGCGCAATGGGCTCGTGGAGGTGCCGGCGTGTGCGGATTCAAGCAGGCAGAGTCGCGACGCGCAGGAAGGAACGTGCGCGCATGTGTGGACGAAGGGGACGACGGGGAGGCAGACCGACTTGAAGAAGGCAGCTGGAGGTGACCGGGGAAGCGACGTCGACGGCTATCCCGAGCTCGAGCTGAAACTTGGTCGGTACATGGCGGGCTGGTCGACGGCGAAGCGTGTGGAGCTTACCTAGGCGGCGGCAAGGTGGGAGAGGAGGGGGATCGGTCGAGGAGGAACCCTAGGGCGCGGGGGACATGTTATAAAGGGCTAGCGACGCTTCTCCGGCCGTCAAATCGACCGGACGTCGACGTGGCGCATATGGATGCTCCGCCGACAGAGCTTGAAGATCCTCCCAGATGTATGGGCTGCCTGGCTGCGGTTGAGCGGTGCTAGCTGGGCGGCCCGGGAGGCCGAGGCCTGTGGAGGGGGGGCTGGCACTGTTGTCTGCTGGCTGCATTTCTATTCTTTTCTTCAACCGTAAAATAACAAGAAAAGCACAGAGAGCTGGAAGAGGTGTTGGGGAGATGTAAAATATATCGGGGTTCTCGAATTATAGACTATTTGAATAAATTGGTTTGGGCATTTTAGTGGTAGAATAAAACAAGTTTGAATAAAATTCAAACTTGGAGCATTTTTGAACCTAACCAAAACAATTTCAAATGAGCTGCAATTTAAGGAGAGGCTAGTTACATAGTGTTAGAATATTGGGGAAAAGATGAACATTAATAGAGAAGGAAAAAATAGCACTTGATAAGAGAGGGAAAAGGAGGAGAAGTGAGGGTGCCATGGATGGAAGGGGGAACAAGGTTATGCCCATGATGTTCATGGCAACAACATGAATGGCAAAATGCAACATGAGATGACATGAGATGAAGATGCACTACATAATGAGGATGAATGCAAAAAGACAAGAGGCACAAATGCAATATGGTAAGATTAGCATGACAAAGAAAAGAATAAAACCACATAACCAAACAAGATGAGGCCAAACATGATAAACCCCACAAGAAATGGATGAAGGCCAAGTTGATATATTGCCAAAAATGGACATGATACATCTGGGGTGTTACAATTGAGCAAACTAATGAATGCGCGCACGCAACCGATTGGAGATAACATGCATGTGTGCAAGCCACGAGTTGGCGACAGGTGGATCTCCATTCTCATTTTGGAGATGGACCGATTTACCTGTTTTCACTACAAGAAATACGTCAACTTGTGACCATCACTATTGGTCATTGAATGGTCATTGTTTTCCATTTGCGACCTTCTTGTGACCAAAAACAAATGGTGAAAAGCTGGCTGTCGAAAAATGAAATTAACGACCTTCTTCGGGATAAGGTCGTGGAAGGAAACGACCAAAACAAAAGGTCGTTGAACCAATGAACTTTTGTTCTAGTCGCTCGCTGTATGCCCAGGCCACGTCAGATACGACGTGACATGACGTGGCAAAATTGCGACCAATTGAAAAGGTCGTTGGTAAGATTCAGCCCGGTCCAATTCGGTGTCTATATGGGCCAAGCCCATTAATTCAGCCAATTTATCTTTTTTTTTCATTCAAGTTTGGTAGCTACATGGGCCAAGCCCAACAAACTTTTATTTTTTGGGCAACAACCTTTTACAGTCCACATTTTTTTAGGACTCGGCCTTTTTCCAGCCCATTTGTCAGATTTCTTTTGTTTCTTTTTTATTTTAAAGTAGGTCCCACTAGTCAATTGGGAACCAATTACCACAAGCCAGTACTATATTTGTGCAATTAGATAATTTGGCATAATATTTCATACAACAGCCAACCAAAGTACATTACAATCCTGTTTACCCAAAACTGAGATAGTACATTACAACGACCAAGCAAAGTACATAGTACAAATCTGGCATTCATCTATAAAATACAACTAAATATGCACATAACTAGCTCCAGTGAGCTAAAACGCATCCTGGGTGTGGTTTTTCTTCGGGATTCTTCTTCCTACAACTCATGTACACCCAACTTTTGAAGAATGAAGGCAAGCATCTGCAAATAATAAATTATGAAAATTTAGAAACATAATCAAGTCACTACTGGAATCAGAGGATTTGCCATCAGCCCTTTCTTTGTCGTCCGCTAGCGGACGGCAAAGGAGGTCTTTGCTGTCCGTTTCCAGAAAACAGACGGCAAAGAAATGGCTGATGGCAAAGATCATATTTGCCATCAGCCAGTTCTTTGCCGTCGGCTAGCGGACGGCAAAGAAGCTTTGCCGTCGGCTAGCGGACGGCAAAGAGGGAGGGGCCCCACTGACGAGCTGCTTAAAAAAAACTTAACGGCCCCCCCCTCTTTGCCGTCCGCTAGAGGGCGGCAAAGAGCAAAAAAGCGGACGACAAAGATTTAACTTATCTAACGGCGGCCGCGCCCCACCCCGCCCCTCTCTCTGTGTTTCTCTCCCTCTTCACACGTGCGCCGCCGCCCCCACCACTCTCCGCCGCCCCGTCGCCCCACCACCCCGCCCCCGCCCCGCCCGCCACCGCCATTCCTGCTCGCTTCCGCCCTCTGCCTCGCGCCACCGCCCCACCGCCTCCGCCCGGCCCAACCACCCGGCCACCCGGCCTGCCTCGCCCTCGTCCCCTGCCTCTGCCGCCTAGGCCGCTGCCTCACCTCAAGGCCTCACCCCACCGCCCCGCCTCGCCTGCCGCTGCCGCCGCCTCAGCCGCCCGCCTCCTCCACCTGCCCCGCCCCAGTGAGCTCTACCTCCTTTTTCTGTTTTTTCTATTTTTAAGTTTCGTGTATGTTTAGTTTAGATTTAGATTTAGATTTAGTTTTAGTTTTAGGTTTAGTTTTAGTTTAGTTTTAGGTTTAGATTTAGTTTTTTCCTTTTTTTCTGTTTTTTTAGTTTTAGGTTTATCTTTAGTTTAGATTTAGTTTTCGTTTTAGTTTTAGATTTAGATTTAGGTTTAGTTTTAGGTTTAGGAAAGAAGAAGAAGAAAAAAAAAGAGGAGAGGAGGAGAAGAAGAAGAGGAAAAAGGAAAGGAAGAAGAAGAAGAGGAGGAGGAGAAGAAAAAAGAAGAAGAGGAAGAAGAAGAAGAAGAAAAAAGAGGAGAGGAGGAGAAGAAGAGGAAAAAGGAAAGGAGGAGGAGGAAGAAGAAGAAGAAGAAGAAGAAGAAGGAAAAAAAGAGGAAAAAAAGGAAGAAGAGGAAGAATAAGAAAAGGAAAAAAGAGGGGGGAAAACCCGACCCGACACGGCACCCCGACCCGACCCAAGCACCCGACACGACACCTCGACCCGAGACCCCGACCCGACACCCGACCCGACCCGACACCCGACCCCGAGCCCGACTGATCGACACCCGATCATGACACCGACACGACACCCGACCCGACCCAAGACTCGACCGACACCCGACCTCGAGACCGACCCGACCCGGACCAAGACCCGAATTCGAGCCTCGACCCGACACCCGACCCGAGCCCGACTGACCCGACACCCCGACCCGAAAACCGACCTCGACCCCAACACCCGACCCGACACGACACCCGACCCCCGACCCGAAACAGACCCGACCCGACACGGCACCCCGACACCGACACGACACCCTGAACCCCCGACCCCGAAACAGCACCCGATCCGACGCATATGCTTTGCTCCGGATCCGACGCATAAATTTCGTCAGTGCCTCCCCTATTGTTCTCCGGGTACACATCCTCTCGGTTTATTGCAGAGACGTGTATCAGGAGAACAGCGAGGAGGTGCTGCCGAAATTTTGCGTCGGATCCGGAGCATAGCATGGGAAAATGAACCCAATCTACACATACTCGGGTGGGATTAGGACCTATCATTACCTATTAGAGTGTAGGTTGCATGGACATAATAAAATTGACAAAGTAGATCAACTGATGAATATATACATGGTGAGTTATATATATAATTGTTGTGTGTCCAGTGATGATAATGATGATTATAGTGATGATAGTGATGATGATGATTATAGTGAGCCCATCATTGATTATAGTGATGATGATGATTATGCATTTATTGATGATACTGATCGAGATTATTAGTAGTGTCAGGTATTCAATTTTTTATGTTGTACTTGATGATGATACACTTAAGTGATATACATATTATTATTCATGTCGGTACTTATTTTTATGTTGTACTAATTTCGTTTATTCTTTGTCATGGCAGGTGTTAAAAGATGGTGGGCGCTAGTCGGGAGCGCGTCGAGGCCCCTTCTTCGTCGGCACGTGTTGCAAGGTCTTCCATTGCACACGCACCTCTCCGCCGAAGCGTTCTTCGACAAGATGTCGACACCACGGGCCCTTCTTCGCCGATCGCGGTGCCCAAAGCAGGGACGAGGTAAGAAGAAGAGAGGAGGTGGAGCACGTGGTCGCGGGAGAGGAGGTAGGGTGACTCTTACGGCGCCTTTCTCGCCGCCTCCCCCAGCTGTTTCACCCGAGCACGTGACAGCTAGGGTGGACTCGTCCGAGGAGGAGGCTACACGGACTCCGGTCCACGAGCCTCCGGTCCACGGGTCTTCGGCCCACGAGCCTCGGGTCGACGGGCCTTCGGCCCACGAGCCTCCGGTCGACGGGCCTTCGGCCCACGAGAGTTGGGCCCACGAGACCCCGGAGGAGCACACATCTGGATGGGGTACCTGGTCGGGTCAGCCTAAGGAGCCGAGTGGCCATGCTGATGATGGCGGAGCTGAGTGGCCATGCTGATGATGACGGGGAGCCGACTGATATTGAGGAGGAGGGGGGCAACGTCTACCAGCGTGGTGCTACACGGCTCCCGTCCGCGCCGGGCGACCATGAAAGCAGAGGTGGTTGATTTTCCCCGATGGGGAGAGGTAAGTGCATTTAATCTTTTGTACCTTCGCATTCACGCTTTCTTCAAATAACTAATGCATTAGCCTTGTCATGCTGCAGGGGTTGGGACCACCATGAAAGTGTCCGCCGGCCCAACTCCATCCTTGGAGTTTTGATTTGGCAAAAATTCCCGGGGTTTGTCACATTGCCTGGTGAGGGTCGGCTTCCAGAGGTTGGATTGAGTTGGGAGCACTACTTGGCTGCCCCGGCCCCGCCAGGTGAGATTATCGACGGTGTCTTGTGCAAGACGAGGGTAGACGTGGTGATCAGAAAGTTCTGGGTAATTTCTCCTTTACACAATTAAAAATCTTGAACTAGCTAGTTATTAATTGTACTAATCAATATTGTCTCATTTGATTGCAGACATTCTATAGGTGTGTACTAGCCTGGCTTATTAGGGATGATAGACTACTCATATCAATAAGGAATTCCTTCTTTTCCGGGAGCCCATTCGGATAGAACTCCAAAGTTAAGCGTGCTCAGCTTGGAGTAGGCTCAGGATGGGTGACCGACTGGGAAGTTGCTCCCGGGTGCGCATGAGTGAGGACAAAGTGCGCAGAAAAGACTAGTATTGATCTGTGGGGCCAGTCTAGATCCCGCCAGGAGTAACGACCACCGGCGGGTGTGTTCGGGGTGTTACAAGGTGTGAGGAGGGATACGAGGAGGAGGCGGCAGATGTTATCGACAAGGAGTGCAAGAACCTACTTCAGAACTTACGGCATGAGGTTCGGGTGCAGGCTGTTCGAGACTACTACGCCGGGCGTGGTATCAAGAAGCCCAAGCAGGAGTGTCGTGATAAGTTCTTGAGTAAGGAGCAGTACATGAAGGTAATTCTTAAGGCCTTGTACTTACTTCCTTCATTTAGTAATTCATAGCCGTAGCGCTCAAGTTTCTATTTGCTAACTTAGGCCCCTCCGAGATGGTGTGCAGATCGAATGGATTGTTGGGAGGTGTTGGTCAATGCGTGGTGCTCCAAACAATGGCGGGCCACCCAGAACGATGCCAAGGACAAACGTGCCCAAATGGAAGGTGTGCCACACCACCAAGGCAGCTCCAACTTATTTCAGTACGGGCGGAACTGGGTATGTGGTTTGCTTCATGATTCATGCAATTCATTCATCATGCTAGCTTTAGCCCTTTAATTACTAATTTACTTTGTTTCTCTCTTTCAGGCACACTACAATAAGGCGGATAAGGTGCCAGAGGTGTACGACCTGTATGCCATGGCCCACACTGGCTCTTACAAGAAAGTCAAGGCATTCTCCGCGTCTGACCTCGATGATCCAAAGAACTTCACCAACATCTCCGCCCACGACAAGCTCGTGCAATATAGAGATTAGGGGAAGGCGAGGAAAGGGGAGGACTTTAACCCGAGCCAGGGTCCCATTGATACAGAGTTGCTGATGGTATCTGGTGGCGGGACGTCCCATGGCTCCATAGCCATGGGAGATGGACTTATCCGTTGTCCTAGCACTCTCCCGGAGATCAAGGCGTGCCAGTCGAGCTCCACTCCTGAGATAAGGCCTCGTGAACGGCCAGTCCAACTCGCCTTCAAGGTTAGTTATAAGTACTCAACTATCTTTCTCTATTACATTGTGTGCGCTTCCATCAATGATTACAAATGGTCATGTGAGTGGTGTTGCAGGCTGCTATACAAAGTGAGAGAGATAGAACGGAGAAACTTCTGGCGGAGGCGGCGGAGAGGCAGCGGGAGTTGGAGGAGAGGACGACAAAGATGTTGGAGGAGGAGAGGGCACGGAATGACATGCATGCAAGGGCCATGTACGAGCTCCTTGTGGTAAGTTTCTTCTGCAGAGACATTTGCTAGTCTTAACATTTGAGTCTCATTACTAACTAGTATGACTCATAGTGAAAACCAAATGTGCGATCTGTGTGCGAGAAGTCCGGTCGATCGCTCCGCCGATGCAGTGATTGCTCCCAGGAGCACGGTGAGTTTAATTAGAATGGACATTACTTGCTAGTCTTAACATTTGAGTGTCATAATGCTAACGAGACATTGAAATGATCTTTGGTGCAGCTTAAATCCAAACGATCGCACGATCCTTCTCCACCATCGGCGCGAGCCAGCCCGCCAGACACCTCCCCGATCATGGTAAGTTTCTCTAGTGTTTTGCTTAACAAATGCATAAAGACCTAGACTTAGCTTTATTTCCTCCAATATGCTTACCATAATGACCTAGAGTTAGCTTCTTTTCCTCCAAAATGACTTAATATGCTTACTGACCTCAACCATCCATTCTACCTAAGTTAGCTCTAAAACGATATGTACTTAGGTTACTTATGTCAAAAATTGCATTTTACCTAAGTTAGCTTAGTTAGCTCATAAACGATCCATTTTACCTAAGTTAGCTCTAAAATGACTCATTTTACCTTAGTTAGCTTACAAGTGATCCAATTTATCCAAGTTAGCTCTAAAATGACCCATTTTATGTAGATTAGCTCCTAAATGATCCATTTTACCTACGTTAGCTTTAAAATGACACATTTCACCTAGGTTAGCTCCAAAATGACCCATTTCACCTAGGTTAGCTCCAAAATGACCCATTTCACCTAGGTTAGCTCCAAAATGACCCATTTCACCTAGATTTGCTCCTAAACGATCCATTTCACCTAAGTTAGCTAAAAACGATCCATTTCACCTAAAATAGCTCTTAAATGATCCATTTCACCTAAGTTAGCTCAAAAACGATCCATTTCACCTTAGTTAGCTCAAAAACGTGGCATTTCACCTTAGTTAGGTCATAAACGACCCATTTCAACTAAGTTAGCTCATAAAAGCTCATAAATGATCCATTTCACCTATGTTAGCTCAAAAACGATCCATTTCACCTTAGTTAGGTCAAAAACATGGCATTTCACCTTAGTTAGCTCATAAACGACCCATTCCAACTAAGTTAGCTCATAAAAGCTCATAAATGATTCATTTCACCTAAGTTAGCGAAAAACGATCCATTTCACATTACTTAGCTAAAAACAGTGCCCTTCACCTTAGTTAGTTCATAAACGACCCATTTCAACTAAGTTAACTCATAAATGATCCATTTCAACTAAGTTAGCTCATAAACAACCCATTTCAACTTAGTTAGCTCATATATGATCCATTTCACCTAAGTTAGCTCAGAAATGACATATACTTCTTGTTCTAGTCTTCTTCTTGTTCTAGTCGCCTATTTCTAACTTTCTTATTTACCATTTTGCAGATTTCATTCACTTCATGGAAGCTAGCTTGCTATGATGGAGTGCTTGCTTTTCCTTTGATGAAACTTTGCATTGTATCTAGCTTGCTATGATGGAACTTGATATCTTGATGAAACTTTGCATTGTAATATGTATATGGATGGAACTTGCTTATGTATGAACAATGTGTATGGATGAAACTGATGTGATATGTGATATGAAACTTATGTGCTAGATATGTGATATGGAAATATATCTATACATGTCATATATATTTCTTTGTGAAAATTGTTGGATTAAAAAAACAGAAAAAGAGACAATATGCGGGCTTTTTGCCGTACGCCACCGACGGCAAAGGGATCTTTGTCATCGCAATGACGGCAAAGAGTCACACGTGGCGGCAACAGTGCTTCTCGGGAGGTCAACCAATTTGGTCGGTTTGTTTCTGATGGTCGACGGCAAAGGCTTTGTCGTCCGCAGCGAACGGCAAAGACCTGCCGTTAACCACCTAATGGAGTAACAACGCATTTATTGCCGTCTGCATTCTTTGTCGTCCGCTGCTGATGGCAAAGGCCCCTTTGCCGTCAGCTGCCCGAAGCAAGCGACAACGTAGCTCTTAGCCGTCCCCTACTTTGTCGTCCCCTTTTGCCGTCCACGACAGACGGCAAAGGTCTTTGTCGTCTGCCATCCATGCCTTTGCCGTCCGCCGTGGCTGATGGCAAAGTAGCTGATTCCTGTAGTGAGTGAATCCGTGAATACAAAATTCTCATAACAATGAAAATTTGTTGCAGAACTGATTTAACAGGAAACCATGCATATAACATTCTCATAATAGCAAAAGCTAAGATATATTTTGCAAACGATAAGTACCAGCACAGTGCAAGTTAACAAAACAGATGGACAGTACAAGCTAACAGTGAATTTCCAATGATTTTCCACTTTAGAACAGGGCACATGCATCAATTTTTATAGTCAGGAACAAAGAAGATAGTGCTGGCTAGAAGAGGCCAGAGAGATGACATAACCTGGGGCAGCCGAAAATGGTGAAATGATGATCTGCTTGTTCTTAGACAACTCATTGAGCACCTAATATATAAATAGCACTTCCTTCACAAAGTGTTGTTCTGAATAGAATAGGAAAATAAATATTGTTAAATTATTTTTTTTAACTAGGCAAGGAAGGTTTTTTACATATTTGACGAAGATATGACCCAAAGAATTTATGAGATTTTTCTGGGAATTTTGGGAATAACAGAAATATAGGTTGCTTCACAACCTAGGGCAAAATTTGACACATGGACATGACACATAGGCAAAACTGATGAGGTGGCGCCTAGTCATAGCAATCCACCACAATTTACAAGGTTATGACCATCGATATTGGTCGTGATCAGCTACAAATAAGACAGAGGACTAGTGTTGTCTGCTTTATGACCATTTCATGTAAGGAAATTATGATCTTTCTGACCAAAATGGTCGTTATAGTTTAGGGTTTGGAGCCCTCCGAACAGCTTGCAACCAATTGTTCTCAAATGATCGTAGAATTACGACCATTTCTTCCAGGGTCACTGACAGAAGGTCATAAGTTGACATATTTCTTGTAGTGTTTATGTTACTTTACCTAAGAGAGGAGTAGGTCCTAGGTAGTAAGAACAATTAGCTAGGGTTGATTATGACTATGATGATAATGAGGAGTTGTTATTATGATGATGATGAGTTATGTGCTACAATGTGTTAGAATGATGAGTTGTTATATGACTCATAGATGATGATGATGAGGAATTGTTATATGATGATGAGTTATTATTATTATTATTATGATGATGAGTTATTATATCATTGGGTCATTTTGGATCCATCCACTTAAATCTAATCCATGTTCTTTTCATCCGATGATAAACTCATCATGATCATAAAATGATATGATGAGACTATTGTATAAAACCTGTATAAATATAGTGCGAATTCGCAGAAAAAAATACAGAAAATTTTATCAGCAGCACTGGTTGACTAGGTAGGGGTAGTAGTAGCGTTGGTTGAACCTGCACTACTGCAAGGTAGGGGTAGCAGTAGCGCTGGTTGAACCCATGCTACTACTAACCATTAGTTGTAGCGCGGGCCCCAATGCTACTGCTAGGCTTTCATCTCGTGCTACTACTACGGTTTTCCGTAATAGTGCATAGATAAGCCCAATGGTCATTTCCATTTGTGTCAATAGATAACCACGATGAAAATATGTTGGCAGTTTGAAGTGTCGAAAGAAAATTTAAAAAATCACTAATGAAATAAGGTTTGCATAGCTGATTTGTGTCATTCTATGACACTGAATTGTGGAAGACACGGCCAGACCAGAGGTTGGGCAAACGGCATGGGCAAAACTCGTCCTATATAACTAAACTAGATGATAACCCGCACGAGTTGTTGTGGGAATATTTGAATTATATTTCAATGATATTTGGAGTAATAATATGAAAACTAAAACTGAAATTGCATATAATTTATTATGCTTGATTATTGTACAGTTGTAAAATATTTAACAAATATAAATAGCATTATAGAATGAAAATTCTCATGCATGCTTGCATGTTGGGGTAAGCCTTTTCCTATGTATGGTTACATGTCGCGATGGGCATTTCCCGTGCTTGTTGAGAAAAATATGTTAATAGTGGCTAGCTATTTATTTAGATATAAAAGATAAAAGATAGGTGATCTCCATTAACACATTTGAAGGATCGAGGTGATAGGTATAGGGGGGCGTGAACTAGACAGTTAAAGCCAAAGGTGCAGTTTTAAGTTTTCTTGATACTTAGGCAGGTTTTGGCACTAGTTAAGTTACAACCAATACTTTCTACACATGCATATCTAGAGATAGGGCAGCAGAAATAGTACAACATGCAAGTGCAAGGAAAGTAAAGAGGGCAGATATAGGAAGATCAGACACGATGGTTTTTGGCATGCTTCTGATAGGTGGTGCTATCGTACATCTACGTTGATGGAGACTTCAACCCACATAGGTTAACGGCTGCGCGAGTCCACTAAGGGCTCCACCAATGAAGGGTCCATGAAGAAGCAATCTTGTCTATTCCACCATGGCTTACGCCCACAAAGGACTAGCCTCACTCGGGGTAGATCTTCACGAAGTAGGCGATCTTCTTACACTTACAAACTCCTTGGTTCAACTCCACATGATTTTGGAGGCTCTGAAGTGACACCTAACCAAGCTTGGAGACACCACTCTTCAAAGGTAATAAATGTTGTTGTTGTTGATGAACTCCTTCCTCTTGTGTTTCAAAAGATAGTCTGCTCAACACTCAATCACTCTTTCACGGATTTGGCTTGGGTAGAGAAGGATTAGAGTGGAAAGCAACTTGGGGAGGCTAGAAATCAAGGTTCAAATGGTTGGATTGGAATGCCTTGATCTCAACACAAGTCTGGGTGGTTCTCTCTCAAAAAATGAATGGTGGAAGTGTAGTTTCGTCCTGATGGCTTTCTCTGAGAGTAAGAGGTGGTGGAGGGGTATAACTAGCCATCACTAAAAATCCAATCGTTACAAACTTTATGCACAACTCGGTGACACCGAAAAGAATTCTCGGTGAGACCGAACAGCGTAAAAGATTTGAACGTTAGGCTTTTCAGTGAGACTGAATGAATCCACTCGGTGAGACCAATTAGCTTGACCTAAGCAGAACCTCGTCTTAGTAGTTCCGATCGTTTCATGTCGGTAATTCCGAAATGACTTCGACTGGTTACAGAAACTTTGTCACCGCACTTCGGTGGGACCGAATGCCATCTCGGTTGTACCGAATTTCTAGGTATTGGCTTGTGGCTCTGTTTTGAGTAACTCGGTGGGTCCGGGTGTGAGTGTATCTGTGGTACCGAGTTTGATTTTAGGGTTTTGACAGATTGGAATGTGGGAAAGTGGTTGAGGGTTTTTGGAGCAATATCTTCAAGCACTTGAGCAATTGAGTCATGATGAAAACCTCATCCCCTTCTAATAGTATTTCCTATGGACTCAATGTGATCTTGGATCCCTTAACAAAAAATAGAGTCTTGGAGCTTTAGCCAATGTTTGTCCTTTGTAACTCTAGGGGTCCACAATCACACATCCTTGCTAGGTCAACATTGGACTTTTCCTGAAATATACTAGATGAAAATACTACTCCAACAACATGTATGTTGACATGAATTACCAAAACCACCAAGGGAGCAAATGTGCTTCCAACATTTTTTTAACATGCAAACATGTAATCTCAACATGCAATTATGCACGAGGAAAAATCCACATCAACTCGTACAACCATGCATAGAAAAATATTCACCTCAAGATGCAACCGAGTACACCGTTGAACATGCACTAATCATGCCATACCAAGTGCGCGATGATTGATGTCATCCTCTAAATCGTCGATGCCACTCCGATAAGGTACATAGACATGGGGAAAGTTGAAGAACCATTATTCCTATCACCGCCACTGCCCCAATTTCATCGTCAACCAAGAACTCGAAATCCCTACGAAACATGGACTGTGATACTCATATCTGGGGTTCCCCATCCTTCCACCACTGCAACGGCTGATGGAGGCCATGAGAACCTATGATGGTGCTTGTGTGTCGAGGGGATAAACTAGTCGCCTCATGGTGGCCTCCTTTGTAGCAAACCCTGGAAAAGTAGTCTCTTATATTGTTTATACGTGGTGACTCTGCTAACATGGTGAAGGAAATATGCCCTAGAGGCAATAATAAAGTTATTATTTATTTCCTCATATCATGATAAATGTTTATTATTCATGCTAGAATTGTATTAACCGGAAACATGATACATGTGTGAATACATAGACAAACATATAGTCACTAGTATGCCTCTACTTAACTAGCTCATTAATCAAAGATGGTTATGTTTCCTAACCATAGACATGTGTTGTCATTTGATTAATGGGATCACATCATTAGGAGAATGATGTGATTGACATGACCCATCTCGTTAGCCTAGCACTTGATCGCTTAGTATATTGCTATTGCTTTCTTCATGACTTATACATGTTCCCTAAACTATGAGATTATGCAACTCCTGCTTACGGAGGAACACTTTGGTGCTACCAAACGTCACAATGTAACTGGGTGATTATAAAGGAGTACTACAGTGTCTCCAAAGGTAGATGTTGGGTTGGCGTATTTCGAGATTAGGTTTTGTCACTCCAATTGTCAGAGAGGTATCTCTGGGCCCTCTCGGTAATGCACATCACTATAAGCCTTGCAAGCAATGTAACTAATGAGTTAGTTACAGAATGATGCATTACGTAACGAGTAAAGAGACTTGCCGATAACGGGATTGAACTAGGTATTGGATCCGACGATCAAATCTCGAGCAAGTAACATACCGATGACAAAGGGAACAACGCATGTTGTTATGCGGTTTGACCGATGAAGATCTTTGTAGAATATGTAGGAACCAATATGGGCATCCAGGTTCCGCTATTGGTTATTGACCGAGAATAGTTCTAAGTCATGTCTACATAGTCCTCGAACCCGTAGGGTCCGCACGCTTAACGTTACGATGATAGTTTTATTATGAGTTTATAAGTTTTGATGTATCGAAGTTTGTTCGGAGTCCCAGATGTGATCACGGACATGACGAGGAGTCTCGGAATGGTCGAGACATAAAGATTGATATATTGGACGGCTATATTCGGACACCGGAAGTGTTCCGGGTGTTTTCGAAGAAAACCGGAGTGCCGGAGGGTTACCGGAACCCCCCGGGAGAAGTAATGGGCCTAGTGGGCCTTAGGGGAAAGATAGAGGGGCGGCCAGGGTGGGCCGCGCGCCTCTCCCTCCGGGTCCGACTGACCAGGAGGGGGGCCCTCTTCCTTCCCTCTCCCCTTCCTTCCCCTCCTAGTAGGAGTAGGAAAGGGGAGTCCTACTCTACTAGGAGGAGGATTCTCCTCCTTGGCGCGCCCTCTAAGGGCCGGCCGGCCTCCCCCTTGCTCCTTTATATACGGGGGCAGGGGGCACCCCATAGACACACAAGTTGATCTACGGATTGTTCCTTAGCCGTGTGTGGTGCCCCCCTCCACCATATTCCACCTCGGTTATATCGTCGCGGAGTTTAGGCGAAGCCCTGCGCCGGTAGAACATCATCATCGTCACCACGCCGTCGTGCTGACGGAACTCATCCCCAAAGCTTTGCTGGATCGAAGCCCGGGGATCGTCATCGAGCTGAACCTGTGCTGAACTCGGAGGTGCCATACGTTCGGTACTTGGATCGGTCGGATCGTGAAGACGTACGACTACATCAACCGCGTTGTCATAACGCTTCCGCTTACGGTCTACAAGGGTACGTGGACAACACTCTCCCCTCTTGTTGCTATGCCATCACCATGATCTTGCGTGTGCATAGGAATTTTTTTGAAATTACTATGTTCCCCAACAGTGGCATCCGAGCCTAGGTTTTATGAGTTGATGTTATATGCACGAGTAGAACACAAGTGAGTTGTGGGTGATACAAGTCATACTACTTACCAGCATGTCATACTTTGGTTAGGCGGTATTGTGAGATGAAGCGGCCCGGACCGACATTACGCCAGACGCTTACGCGAGACTGGTTTCACTGCTACGAGCACTCGTGCTTAAAGGTGATGGCGGGTGTCTCTCTCTCACTTTAGCTGAATCGAGTGTATACGCCCGGTCCTTGCGAAGGTTTAAACAACACTAACTTGACGAACTATCGCTGTGGTTTTGATGCGAGGTAAGAACAGTTCTTGCCAAGCCCGTAGCAGCCACGTAAAACTTGCAACAACAAAGTAGAGGACGCCTAACTTGTTTTTGCAGGCATGTTGTGATGTGATATGGTCAAGACGTGATGCTATATTTTATTGTGTGAGATGATCATGTTTTGTAACCGGTTATCGGCAATGGCAGGAGCCATATGGTTGTCGCTTTATTGTATGAAATGCAAACGCCCTGTAATTGCTTTACTTTATCACTAAGCAGTAGTGATAGTCGTAGAAGCAATAGATGGCGTAAACGACAACGCTGCTACGATGGAGATCAAGGTTTCGCGCCGGTGACGATGGTGATCACGACGGTGCTTCAAAGATGGAGATCACAAGCACAAGATGATGATGGCCATATCATATCACTTATATTGATTGCATGTGATGTTTATCCTTTATGCATCTTATCTTGCTTTGATTGACGGTAGCATTTTAAGATGATCTCTCACTAAAAATTATCAAGAAGTGTTCTCCCTGAGTATGCACCGTTGCCAAAGTTCGTCGTGCCCAGATGTACATACAAGGTTAGATGTGAGCCATACCAACAACAAGATGCAGCGAAATAAGAGTTGGTGAAGTTCGTTCTTGAAGACCCTCGAGTCATCCCACGAATGGCTCCCTCGAACAAGAATCGAAGGCACGATCCCTCTATGGATTCCATGCATACGACACCAATGATTCGACAAGCGCTTCATCGTCGAGAGCTCGATGATGCCGGAGTAGACTAGTAGGGATGAGTATCCTTGTGACATTTCATAATTATTTGGAGAACTAGAGGGAGAGAGGGGCACCCAAGAATGCAACAGAATTGTGTCTCTAGGAGGCCCCCCTTGGGTATTTATAGGCAGAGAGGAGGGGGAGCCTGACTTGGAGGAGGGGCCTCCCCATTGTGGCGGTGCAAGGCTAAGGGGGCACACCCCATTGGGCCTCTAGGCCCATGTGGTTGCCCCCTAATAGGCTTTAACCTATTTGGGCAACCCATGTGAAAGGGCATTTCCCTACCATATGTTTTGGATGATGATGACAACCCTTTGTTGGTCTAATCCTGTGCTAAATGTTTCAGGTTCTCGATGATTAGGCTTACATCAGTTAGTGGTTCTCTCTCTAAGGAATCGATTGAAGACGGAATTCTCTACGCTTTTTATCTCTTTGGTCGTAGGGATCCCGTACTATCAAGAGGGAATTCACTTTGGAAAGAATAGGGTAATCCATTCACGTACACCTCCATCATCCCTCTTTTGTCGAGAGAGTGCCTCCATTTTAATTTAATCTTTGCTATGTTTTCCCAGCGGTTGTACCGCTCGTCCGCGCGGTTGTACCGCTGGCTCTTGGCGCTTGCCTGGCTTTGTCGAGCGGTGGTACCACTGCCTCCGGGCGGTGGTACCGCCACCTGACTCTGCAAAGACCAACAGCGGTTGTTCCGGCCATGCACCACCCATGTACCGGTCAGGCTTCTGTTTTGATGTGGTGGCTGGGCGGTGGTGGCCCGGTTGGTTCAGTTGTTTCTTATCAACCGGTACAACCGGAGGTTTGAGCGGTTCTTCCGCTCGTACCTTAGCCGCTCAAGCGCTCAAGGCCAGCGGTTTGACAGCCAGCACCGCCTAACTACGCCCTCAAGGGTGACTCCGCTCGCTTTGGTGCGGTAGTTAGCGGTGGGTGGGCGGTTGGTCCGTTATTTTCTAATAACCGTACTACCGCCCGATGGCTGGTTGTACCGCTGGCAGGGTTCTCAGAACAGAACGTGAGTCCCGGTTGTACCGGGACAAGGAGCAGTTGTACCGCTGCAGTACTGAAAATGCAGTAACGGTTGGATTTATGTGGGCTGCTATATAAGGTGGTTCTTCCACCTACCACGCTCACGTCTAACCTCTCTCACTCCACCATTAATTCTCTCAAGCTCTCTTGCCCGATCTCTCTCTCTAGCCACTCAAACTTGTTGATTTGCTAGGGATTGAAGGAGGAGACCTAGATCTACACTTCCACCAAAGGATATTTGCTTCCCCCATACTTTCTAGTGTGGATTTTGTTACTCTTGGGTGCTTGAGCACCCTAGACGGTTGAGGTCACCTCGAAGCCATATTCCATTGTGGTGAAGCTTCATGGTTTCGTTGGGAGCCTCCAATTGTTGTGGAGATTGCCCCAACCTTGTTTGTAAAGGTCCGGTTGCCGCCTTCAAGGGCACCAATAGTGGAATCACGGCATCTCGCATTGTGTGAGGGCGTGAGGAGAATACGGTGGCCCTAGTGGCTTCTTGGGGAGCATTGTGCCTCCACACCGCTCTAACGGAGACGTACTTCCCCTTAAAAGGAAGGAACTTTGGTAACACATCCTCGTCTCCAACGGCTCCACTCTTGGTTATTTCGTGCCTTTACTCTTGCTAGCCTACTTGTGTTGTATCCCTTGCTTGCTTATGTGTTAGTTGTTGTTGCATCATATAGGTTGCTCACATAGTTGCATATATAGACAACCTATTTTGTTGCAAAGTTTAATTTGGTAAAGGAAAGCTTAAAAAATTGTTAGTTGCCTATTCACCCCCCCTCTAGTCAACCATATCGATCCTTTCAATTGGTATCAGAGCCTCGTTTCTTTTTAAGGACTTTACCGTCTGAAGAGTATGGTTGATGTCGTAGATGTTGTGGGAGAGCACTCCGGTGCGGATCCGATATCATCTACGGGAGATGGGGGTAACTCGATCTCACGTGAGGAATTCAATATGACTTTGGAAACATTTAAAACCTCCATGACGACCGAGGTCAAGGACATGTTTAAGGAATTCCTAGAAGGACTTAAACAATCTACCTCGCCGTTGAAAGTGGGTGATCCCACCAACAAGGTGAGGGATGCTACCTCCGACAAGGGGGAAGCTAACATTGAAAAGAGTCCTTCTATTAGTGGTAGAAATGGCACCGACATCTTTGCCCATGTGTAACCCCCAATTTATGGAGGGCCGATTCCTTCCACGCATTTGAATCATGCTGGTCCTCCTCCTAAATATGAGAAACATGAAGATTTTGATTCTTGGGTTTATCGCTTTAAGCGTCATTTAAAACATGTGAACACTAACCTTTGGAGAATCATTGAAGAAGGTTTCTATCCTCATGACCCAAGGAAACTTCACCCCTCGAGAAGCCGTGGACAATCAATTCAATGAGAGTGCTCTCTTCATCATCCAAGATGCAATCCTTCCCGAAGATCTCCCTCATCTTCGACCTCATGCCATGGCTAAAGAAGCATGGAAATGTGTTGAGTCTCTCTATCGAGGAAGTGCTAGCATCCAACACTCCAACTATGAAGTGGTGCAAGATGAAGCCGATGAGTTTGCAATGAAAGAAGATGAAGAACCTCGTGAGCTCTTTCAAGAGTGACCAAACTCAGGTCTCACTCCGAGATCATGGAAGCAAGCACACGGATGACAATTGATCAAGCGCAAGTTCCTCAAGGCCATGATGCCCTACAACAAGGCCATGTCCTCCGTCATTCGTCAAAGACCGGACTTCCACCCATGACCTCAAGTGAAGTGTTGATGAGTTCGTTGTAATGAGCATCTTGGACAAGACCGCCGACAATGTGGTGCTCCGTTCTCAAAGGGCAAAGAAGCCCAACCTTGCTTTGAAGGCCAAGGTCATCATGGAAGAAGAGGAAGAAGTGGAAGATGAGGAGAGCAATCCCGAAGACACCAAGTATGATTATCATGAGCACATGGCCCTTGCTTCAAGACAATTTTGGAGCAAGAAGAATTCAAGACCCAACTTAAACAAGAACAACTCAAGTGGTGTCAAGGGCAAGCAACGAGTTAGAACTTGCTTCAACTGTGGCAATGTGAGCCATTTCGTTGCGGATTGTCCTTACGAGAAGCGGGAAGACAATGGTGGAAAATTCATTCGAAAAGACAAAGCCAAGTCCTTCCCCAACAAGTGTTGGGGAACGTAGTAATTTCAAAAAAATTCCTACGCACACGCAAGATCATGGTGATGCATAGCAACGAGAGGGGAGAGTGTTGTCTACATACCCTTGTAGACCAAGCGAAGCGATCACAACGTAGAGGAAGTAGTCGACGCTCTCCTCGCGATCAACCGATCCTGGCCAGCATTCGGCGCCCCGAAGTTCTTGACACACGTACAGCTCGGTGACGCTCCTCGGCTCGATCCAGCAAAGCTCCGGGAGAGAGTTCCACAAGACGACGGCGTGGCAGGACGATCTTGATGTTCTATCGACGCAGGCTTCGCCTAAGCACCGCCACGATATTACCGAGGTGGAATATGGTGGAGGGGGGCACCGCACACGGCTAAGGAACGATCTCAAGGATCAACTTGTGTGTCTATGGGGTACCCCTGCCCCGTGATATAAAGGAGGGAGGGAGGAGGAGGCCGGCCCTAGGAGGAGGAGCGCCATGGGGAGTCCTACTCCCACCGGAGTAGGATTCCCCTTCCTAGTCCAACTAGTAGTCCTTCCATGTATTAGGAGTAGGAGATAAGGAAGGGAAGAGAAGGGAAGGAAGGAGGGTGCGGCCCTCCCCAGCCCAATTCGGACTAGGGCAGGGGCACGGCCTGCCCTAGGCAGCCCCTCTCTTTTCCGCAGGCCCAATAAGGCCCAATACTTCTCCCCGCGAATTTCGTAACTCTCCAGACTCGATAAATACCAATGACTCGGAACCTTCCGAACTCCGAATATAGTCATCCAATATATCGATCTTTACGCCTCGACCATTTCGAGACTCCTCGTCATGTCCCCGATCTCATCCGGACTCAATTCCTTCGCACATCAAAACTCATAAACTCATAATATAACCATCATCGAAACCTTAAGCGTGCGGACCCTACGGTTCGAGAACAATGTAGACATGACCGAGACACGTCTCGGTCAATAACCAATAGCGGACCTGAATGCCCATATTGGTTCCTACATATTCTATGAAGATCTTTATCGGTCGGACCGATAACAACATACGTTGTTCCTTTGTCATCGGTATGTTACTTGCCGAGATTCGATCGCCGGTATCCAATACCTAGTTCAATCTCGTTATCGCAAGTCTCTTTACTCGCTCAGTAATACATCATCTCGCAACTAACTCATTAGTTGCAATGCTTGCAAGGCTTAAGTGATGTGCATTACCGAGAGGGCCCAGAGATACCTCTCCGACATTCGGAGTGACAAATCCTAATCTCAAATACGCCAACCCAACATCCGCCTTTGGATACACCTGTAGTACTCCTTTATAATCACCCGATTACGTTAGACGCTTGGTAGTACCAAAGTGTTCCTCCGCAAACGGAGTTGCATAATCTCATAGTTATAGGAACATGTATAAGTCATGGATAAAAGCAGTAGCAACATACTAAACGATCGTGTGCTAAGCTAATGGAATGGGTCATGTCAATCGATCATTCAACTAATGATGTGACCTTGTTAATCAAATAACAACTCCTTGTTCATGGTTAGGAAACATAACCATCTTTGATTAACAAGCTAGTCAAGTAGAGGCATACTAGTGACTCTCTGCTTGTCTATATATTCACACATGTATTATGTTTCGGTTAATACAATTCTAGCATGAATAATAAACATTTATCATGATATGAGGAAATATATAATAATTTTATTATTGCCTCTAGGGCATATTTCCTTCAGTCTCCCACTTGCACTAGAGTCAATAATCTAGATCACATCACCATGTGATTAACATCGATAGTTCACATCTTCATGTGATTAACACCCATAGTTCACATCGCCATGTGACCAACACCCAAAGGGTTTACTAGATTCAGTAATCTAGTTCACATCGCTATGTGATTAACACCCAAAGAGTACTAAGGTGTGATCATGTTTTGCTTGTGAGAGAATCTTAGTCAACGGGTCTTTCACATTCAGATCCGTTATGTATTTTGCAATTTTCTATGTCTACAATGCTCTGCACGGAGCTACTCTAGCTAATTGCTCCCACTTTCAATATGTATCTAGATCGAGACATAGAGTCATCCAGATCGGTGTCAAAACTTGCATCGACGTAACCCTTTACGATTTAACCTTTGTCACTTCCATAATCGAGAAACATATCCTTATTACACTAAGGATAATTTTGACCATTGTCCAAAGGATCTACTCCTAGATCTCTATTGTACCCCTTGCCAAACTTAGTGTAGGGTATACAATAGATCCGCACACAAAGATGGCATACTTTATAGAACCTATGGCCAAGGCATAGGGAATGACTTTCATTCTCTTTCTATCTTCTCCGCCGTGGTCGGGTTTTGAGTTTTACTCAATTTCACACCTTGTAACACAGGCAAGAACTCTTTCTTTGACTGCTCCATTTTGAACTACTTCAAAATCTTGTCAAGGTATGTACTCATTGAAAAACTTATCAAGCGCCTTGATCTATCTCTATAGATCTTGATGCTCAATATGTAAGTAGCTTTACCGAGGTATTTATTTTAAAGAACTCCTTTCAAACACTCCTTTATGCTTTGCGAATAATTCTACATTATTTCCGATCAACAATATGTCATTCACATATACTTATCGTAAATATTGTAGTGCTCCCACTCACTTTCTTGTAAATACAGTGCTTCACCGCAAGTCTCAGATAAAACTATATGCTTTGATCAACTTATCAAAGCGTATATTCCAACTCCGAGATGCTTGCACTAGTCCATAGATGGATCATTTGGAGCTTGCACATTTTGTTAACACCTTTAAGGATCGACAAAACCTCTTGGTTGCATCACATACAACTCTTCTTTAATAACTCCATTAAGGAATGCAGTTTTGTTTATCCATTTGCCGATTTCATAAAATGCAGCAATTGCTAACATGATTCGACAGACTTTTAAGCATCGATACGAGTGAGAAAATCTCATTGTATTCAACATCTTGAACTTTGTCAAAAACCTTTTTCGACAAGTCTAGCTTTGTAGATAGTAACACTACTATCAGCATCCGTCTTCCTCTTGAAGATCCATTTATTTTCTATGGCTTGCCGATCATCGGGCAACTCCACCAAAGTCCACACTTTGTTCTCATACATGGATCCTATCTCAGATTTCATGGCCTCCAGCCATTTTGTGGAATCTGGGCTCACCATCGCTTCTTCATAGTTCGTAGGTTCATCATGATCTAGTAGCATGACTTCCAGAACAGGATTACCGCATTCACTCAGTGCGGATCTTACTCGTTGATCTACGAGGTTTCAGAGTAACTTGATATGGAGTTTCATGATCAACATCATCAACTTCCTCACTATTTGGTGTAGATGTCGCAGAAACCGGTTTCTGTGATAAACTATTTTCCAATAAGGGAGAAGGTACAGTTACCTCATCAAGTTCTACTTTCCTCCCACTCACTTCTTTCGAGAGAAACTCCTCTAGAAAGGATCCATCTTAGCAACGAATAACTTGCCTTCGGATCTATGATAGAAGGTGTACCCAATAGTTACCTTTGGGTATTCTATGAAGACGCACTTCTCCGATTTGGGTTTGAGCTTATCAGGATGAAACTTTTTCACATAAGCATCACAGCCCCAAACTTTAAGAAACGCCAACTTTGGTTTCTTGCTAAACCACAGTTCATATGTTGTCGTCTCAACGGATTTAGATGGTGCCCTTTTAATGTGAATGCAGCTGTCTCTAATGCATAACCCCAAAACAATATTGGTAAATCAGTAAGAGACATCATAGATCGCACCATATCCAATAAAGTGCGGTTACGACGCTCGACACACCATAACGCTGTGGTGTTCGGTGGCGTGAGCTGTGAAACTATTCCACATTGTTTTAATTGAAGACCAAACTCAGAAACTTAAATATTTGTCCTCATGATCAAATCGTAGAAACCTTATTTTCTTGTCACGATGATTTTTCCACTTCACTCTGAAATTCTTTGAACCTTTCAACTATTTCAGACTTATGTTTCATCAAATAGATATACCCATATCTCGCTCAAATCATCTGTGAAGATCGAAAATAACGATACCCGCCATGAGCCTTAACACTCATTGGATTGCATACATCAAGATGTATTATTTCCAATAAGTCGGTTGCTCGCTCCATCGTTCCGAGAACGGAGTCTTAGTCATCTTGCCCATGAGGCATGGTTCGCAAGCATCAAGTGATTCATAATCAAGTGATTCCAAAATCCCATCATCATGGAGTTTCTTCATGCGCTTTACACCAATATGACATAAACGGCAAGTGCCACAAATAAGTTGCACTATCATTATTAACTTTGCATCTTTTGGTTTCAATATTATGAATATGTGTATCACTACGATCGAGATCCAATGAACCATTTTCATTGGGTGTGTAACCATATAAGGTTTTATTCATGTAAATGTAACAACAGTTTATTCTCTTACTTAAATGAATAACCGTATTGCAATAAACACGATCCAATCATATTCATGCTCAACGCAAACACCAAATAACATTTATTTAGGTTCAACACTAATCCCGAAAGTATAGGAGTGTGCGATGATGATCATATCAATTTTGAAACTACTTTCAACACACATCGTCACTTCACCCTTAACTAGTTTCGCTTATTCAGAACTCCTGCTTCGAAGTTACTACTCTTAGCAACCTGAACCAGTACCAAATACCGAAGGGTTGCTATAAACACTAGTAAAGTACACATCAATAACATGTATATCAAATATACCTTTGTTCACTTTGCCATCCTTCTTATCCACCAAATATTCGTGGCATTTCCGCTTCAAAGGACCATTTCTTTGCAAGTGTAGGCACTTCGGTTTTGTGCTTTGGTCCAGCTTGGAGCTTCTTCGGGAGTGACAACTTGCTTGTCTTTCCACTTGAAGTTCCCTTTCTTTCCTTTGCCCTTTCTTGAAACTAGTGGTCTTGTCAATCATCAACACTTGATGCTCTTTCTTGATTTCTACATTCATCGATTTCAACATCACGAAGAACTCGGGAATCATTTTCATCATCCCTTGCATACTATAGTTCATCACGAAGTTCTCGCTAACTTGGTGATGGTGACTAGAGAATTCTGTCAATCACTATCTTATCCGGAAGATTAACTCCCACTTGATTCAAACGATTGTAGTACCTGCATAACTGTGCACATGCTCACTAGTTGAGCGATTCTCCTCCATCTTTTAGCTATAGAACTTGTTGAAGACTTCATATCTCTCAACTCGGTATTTGCTTGAAATATTAACTTCAACTCCTCGAACATCTCATATGGTCCATGATGTTCAAAACATCTTTGAAGTCCCGATTCTAAGCCATAAAGCATGGTGCACAAAACTATCAAGTAGTCATCATATTGAGCTAGCCAAACGCTCATAACGCCTCAGATCCGCTTCCCGCAATAGGTCTGTACCTAGCGTGCATCAAGGACATAATTCTTACAGCAGCAATGAGGATAAACCTCGATCACGGATCCAATCCGCATCATTGCTACTAACATTTTTCAACACAATTTTCTAGGAACATTTCAAAATAAACATATGAAAGCAACAACACGAGCTATTGATCTACAACATAATTTGCAAAATACTACGGGACTAATTCATGATAAATTTAAGTTCAATTAATCATATTACTTAAGAACTCCCACTTAGAGACACATCTCTAGTCATCTAAGTGATCACGTGATCCAAATCAACTAAACCATAACCGATCATCACGTGAGATGGAGTAGTTTTCAATGGTGAACATCTTATGTTGATCATATCTACTATATGATTCACGCCGACCTTTCGGTCTCCGTGTTCCGAGGCCATATCTACATATGCTAGGCTCGTCAAGTTTAACTCGAGTATTCGCGTGTGCAAAACTGTCTTGCACCCGTTGTAGATGGACGAGAGCTTATCACACCCGATCATCACGTGGTGTCCGGGCACGATTTAACTTTGGCAACGTGCATACTCGTGGAGAACACTTCTTGATAATTTAGTGAGAGATCATCTTATAATGCTACCGTCAATCAAAGCAAGATAAGATGCATAAAAGATAAACATCACATGCAAATCAATATAAGTGATATGATATGGTCATCATCATCTTGTGCTTCGTGATCTCCATCTCTGCAGCACCATCATGATCACCATCGTCACCGGCGCGACACCTTGATCTCCATCGTAGCATCGTTGTCATCTCGCCAATCTTATGCTTCTACGACTATCGCTACCGCTTAGTGATAAAGTAAAGCATTACAGGGCGATTGCATTGCATACAATAAAGCGACAACCATACGGCTCCTGCCGGTTGCCGATAACTTGGTTACAAAACATGATCATCTCATACAATAAAATATAGCATCATGTCTTGACCATATCACATCACAACATGCCCTGCAAAAACAAGTTAGACGCCCTCTACTTTGTTTGTTGCAAATTTTACGTGGCTGCTACGGGCTTAAGCAAGAATCAATCTCACCCACGCATCAAAACCACAACGATAGTTTGTCAAATAGACTCGCTTTAACCTTCTCAAGGACGGGCGAGCCATACTCAGTTCAACTAAAGTTGGGGAAACCGACACCCGCCACCACCTGTGTGCAAAGCACGGCGGTAGAACCAGTCTCGCGAAGCGACGCGTAATGTCGGTCCGGCCGCTTCATCCAACAATACCGCTGAACCAAAGTATGACATCTTTGGTAGGCAGATGACTTGTATCGTCCACAACTCACTTGTGTTCTACTCGTGCAAAACATCAAACCATAAAACCTATGCTCGGATGCCACTGTTGGGGAACGAGTAATTTCAAAAATTTCTTACGCACACGCAAGATCATGGTGATGCATAGCAACGAGAGGGGAGAGTGTTGTCTACATACCCTTATAGACCGAAGCGGAAGCGATCACAACGTAGAGGAAGTAGTCGTACGTTCTCCTCGCGATCAACCGATCCCAGCGCCGTTACTCGGCGCCCGAAGTTCTTGACACACGACAGCTCGGTGACGTTCCTCGGCCCGATCTAGCAAAGCTCGGAGAGAGTTCCACAACACGACGGCGTGGGACGATCTTGATGTTCTATCGACGCAGGGCTTCGCCTAAGCACCGCTACGATATTACCGAGGTGGAATATGGTGGAGGGGGGCACCGCACACGGCTAAGGAACGATCTCAAGGATCAACTTGTGTGTCTATGGGGTACCCCCTGCCCCCGTATATAAAGGAGGGAGGGAGGAGGAGGCCGGCCCTAGGAGGAGGGTGCGCCATGGGGAGTCCTACTCCCACAGGGAGTAGGATTCCCCCTTTCCTAGTCCAACTAGTAGTCCTTCCATGTATTAGGAGTAGGAGATAAGGAAGGGAAGAGAGAAGGAAGGAAGGAGGGTGCGCCCCTCCCTAGCCCAATTCGGACTAGGGCAAGGGGGCGACGGCCTGCCCTAGGCAGCCCTCTCTCTTTCCCTTGCAGGCCCAATAAGGCCCAATACTTCCAAGGCGAATTCCGTAACTCTCCCAGTACTCGATAAATACCGAATGACTCGGAACCTTTCCGAACTCGAATATAGTCGTCCAATATATCGATCTTTACGTCTCGACCATTTCGAGACTCGTCATGTCCCCGATCTCATCCGGACTCAATTCTTCGGTACATCAAAACTCATAAACTCATAATATAACCGCCATCGAAACCTTAAGCGTGCATGGACCCTACGGTTCGAGAACAATGTAGACATGACCGAGACACGTCTCCGGTCAATAACCAATAGCGGACCTGGATGCCCATATTGGTTCCTACATATTCTACGAAGATCTTTATCGGTCGGACCGCATAACAACATACGTTGTTCCTTTGTCATCGGTATGTTACTTGCCCGAGATTCGATCGTCGGTATCCAATACCTAGTTCAATCTCGCTATCGCAAGTCTCTTTACTCGCTCAGAATACATCATCTCGCAACTAACTCATTAGTTGCAATGCTTGCAAGGCTTAAGTGATGTGCATTACCGAGAGGGCCCAGAGATACCTCTCCGACATTCGGAGTGACAAATCCTAATCTCAAAATACGCCAACCCAACATCCGCCTTTGGATACACTGTAGTACTCCTTTATAATCACCCGATTACGTTATGACGTTTGGTAGTACCCAAAGTGTTCCTCCGCAAACGGAGTTGCATAATCTCATAGTTATAGGAACATGTATAAGTCATGGATAAAAGCAAGAGCAACATACTAAACGATCGTGTGCTAAGCTAATGGAATGGGTCATGTCAATCGATCATTCAACTAATGATGTGACCTTGTTAATCAAATAACAACTCCTTGTTCATGGTTAGGAAACATAACCATCTTTGATTAACAAGCTAGTCAAGTAGAGGCATACTAGTGACACTCTGTTTGTCTATATATTCACACATGTATTATGTTTCCGGTTAATACAATTCTAGCATGTATAATAAACATTTATCATGATATGAGGAAATATATAATAACTTTATTATTGCCTCTAGGGCATATTTCCTTCAACAAGAACAACTTCGCCAAGAAGACTCCAACTCGTGGGTTGGTGGTTCAAGAAGAATACCAAGAGGATGACGATGATGATGAAAGTGGAGAAACAATGTCCATGGCATCCGTTGCCATTGCTACTACTCCCCCGGTGTCTCTTTTTGATTCACCCAACGAAAACATCACCGCCAAGTGTCTCATGGCTAAAGCTTCAAACAAGGTAACCCCCAATCACAACCACCATCATTACTAATCCCTCCTTGGAGGATTGCATTGATGAACATGTTGAGTATAATGAGGAAGTGAATGAACTTGAGTCTTTTATGACTAAGCTCAAGGGTAAGTCCAAGAAGCACTTTGTTGCTCTCTTGGAACAACTTGGTGAGGCCAATGACATGATCGAGGCTCATGAAGAAACCATCTCTAAGATGGAAGGTCATAGTCGTGACTATGCCGATGAGATATCGGATCTCTCTAATGCTCTCGAGGAAGAGCGTGTGCATCGTTTGACTTGTGAGGAGTCACACAATGATGACCATGCTAAGTTAAAGAAAGATCTTGATCATGCTCTTGTCGTGTCTCGTGTGCTAACTTCCGAGAAGGCTAAACTTGGGGTTGATCATGCTAGACTCAAAGAGGAGTTTGAGATACTTGACAAGGCCCACAAGGTCTTGAAGGGTGCTCACACTAACCTCAAGGAGTCTCATGCTCAACTCCAAGTTAAGCTAATCAAGGAAAAGGCCACCTTTCATCATATGGTATTAATTGATAATGCATGTGCTACTAACCCGTGTTGTGAGCATGTGCATCTTGTGGAGGAGAATGCCAAGTTGAAGGATCAACTCGAGAAAGGCCTTGTGACATGCATTCAAGGTGAGAAAAACCTCAACGACTGAGGGAGTCCTGGACTAGGGGGTGTCTGGACAGCCGGACTATCATCGTCCGCCGGACTCCAAGACTACGAAGATACAAGATTGAAGACTCCGTCCCGTGTCTGGATGGGACTTTCCTTGGCGTGGAAGGCAAGCTTGCCAATACGGATATGTAGATCTCCTACCATTGTAACCGACTCTGTGTAACCCTAGCCTCCTCCGGTGTCTATATAAACCGGAGGGCTTTAGTCCGTAGCACAACATACATTACAACAATCATACCATAGGCTAGCTTTAGGGTTTAGCCTCCTTGATCTCGTGGTAGATCCACTCTTGTACTACCCATACCATCAATATTAATCAAGCAAGACGTAGGGTTTTACCTCCATCGAGAGGGCCCGAACCTGGGTAAAACATCGTGTCCCTCGTCTCCTGTTACCATCCGCCTGGACGCACAGTTTGGGACCCCCTACCCGAGATCCGCCGGGTTTGACACCGACATTGGTGCTTTCATTGAGAGTTCCTATGTGTCGTCATCGATAGGGCGGATGCCTCCACCCGTCTTCAAAGATGGTGTTTTCGCCGAAGGGGCCTTGGCCTCCGGCCAAACTATCCGGCTAGGTGGTTTTCTTATGACCGCTTTGTCCGCCGCTTCAAAATGACTTCGCCGAAGCAATCTTCGCGTCATTTCGAAGCTGCCGAACAGTTAGATCCAATAGAGCTCTCGTGCGTTAACGAGCTCTTGATCGCATCGCCGCCTCGGGAGTCGCTCTGAGACTACAACCAGATTGGGCATAAAACCGATCCGAGAGAAATTAACTCTCCCGTGCCACCCACCACGTCATAGTGGTAGAAGAGCAATCTGGCAACTCTTCGCTGTCAGATTGAAAACTATTCACATCCAGATTCCTGAACCCTCCATGCCGGATTTCCGCGGAGGGACGGACTTTGATCGAGCATTGAACTTAAAATCATGCATCGCTCCGGACTCGCTGGATCGTGTCCAGCAACCCAAGCTTCCAAATTCGGAAACTCCTCGGCCTTTAAGCCCCAAGATGGGCGAGGATCCGACTTTAATCCACCCACCCGCCCGGATATGCGATCTATCTCTAATACGGCAAGAGCCCGCCAAACAAAGACATCACTCTTGGGCGATTCCTCCTGGTTATGGGCGGGATAAAGGACTGCCGAGAGGAAAACGCAATCTCAATCTTCCGCAATAATCGCACGGACAAGGAATATTGAACGCCATCGATCGTCATAAAATTACGATTTACCGATCCGCCTCCATAGTATGAAAGTACTGTGCGATGGAGAGTTTCCGGAGAACCGAAAATCAATTTTGGGATAATCCGGCCCCAGCCCCAGTCCACAACAAAAGGGCGCCTCACATTCAGGCCCCAGATGCAAAAAAGAAAAAGCAAAACCCCAATAAGGGGCACGGAACCGTACTAGAGGGATGGCTCAATGGACCCTGTAAGCTTCATAGCACAGAGGAAGCCGCCCCAACACATAGCCTTCGAGCATGTTGGATATTACGGCAGGTGGCCAAAAGTGGCGAGGAGCTTCTAGCCCCGGGAAACCACTCCAACAATACCAGTACGGTATCAACAGTCTTCGAGACCTTCGCATCAAACAATATGCGAAAGCGAACAATCCGCGGACTCGCCGAAGTCTACCAAGTAGCAACAGCAAATCCATGGAGCGACACAGCTATTACCTTCAATGCCAGCGACGAGCCTAAATTCCGAACAGCCAGAGCGCCAGCCGCACTGGTGCTTAGTCCCATAGTGGACGGCTTTCGACTGACAAAAGTCCTCATGGATGGCGGCAGCGGACTGAACCTCATTTACGAGGAAACTCTACGAAAAATGGAAATCGATTGGAGTCGTATTGAGTGAAGCAGCACAACCTTCAGAGGAATAATCCCTAGCCGGGAAGCACGCTGCACCGGAAAAATCACACTCGATGTGGTGTTTGGCTCGCCGGACAATTACAGATCCGAAGAAGTCACGTTCCAAGTGGCCCCGTTCAGCAGCGGATATCACGCTATATTAGGACGAGAGGCATTCACAATTTTTCAAGCAGTACCTCATTACGGGTACATGAAGCTCAAAATGCATGGGCCCAGCGGAATAATCACTCTTGTTAGTGATCCGGACATAGCACTCCTCGCCGAAAACAAGACAGCCGCACTAGCCCTCGAGGCACTATCCGAAGCCTTAGCGGCAGAAGAACTCACCGCGCTACGCTCTACGGTGAACAGGGACGATGTGATACTCGACAAAAGATCCAAGTCCACCTCCTTCAAACCAGCAGATGAAATAACAAAATTCCAGGTCCATCCAACAGACCCAACAAAGACGGCCTCCATTGGGGCACAATTGAACCCCGAGGTAGACGCCAAGATCGCTAATTCCTTCGGGAAAATTGGGACATTTTTGCCTGGCATCCTTCGGATATGCCCGGAATCCCACGCAGATTGGCAGAACACAGCCTAAACATCCTAAAAGGATTTAAGCTAGTCAAACAGGCTCTTCGACGATTTTCTGAACCCAAAAGACAGGCAATGGGAGAAGAGCTATCCAAGCTATTGGAAGCCGGATTCATCAGAGATATCAAACATCCGGATTGGCTAGCAAATCTGGTAATGGTACCAAAGAAGGACAAATCTGGCGCCTGCGGTCGATTTTAAAGACCTCAATAAGGCTTGCCCAAAGGATCCTTCCTCTCCCCAAGATCGACTAAATTGTCGATGCTACCGCGAGGCACGATTCATCGTGCTTCCTCGACGATACTCGGCTACCATCAAATCAAGATGGCGAAGCAGACCAAGCCGCAACGGCATTCATCACTCCTTACGGACCATTTCGCTTCAACACGATGCCCTTCGACTTAAAAACGCCGGGCAACATATCGGCGATGATTCAAACATGCCCGCTACCCAGATCGGCAAAACAATGAGGCATCGTGAGGCGATGTAGTCGTCAAAACAAAACACGTCGAAACTCTAGTAGATGATCTGAGGCTCACGTTCGACAACCTCAGAGCATATGACATCAAGCTGAACCCGGAAAAATGTGTTTTCGGCATTCCAGCCGGAAAGCTGCTGGGCTTCATTGTATCCGGTAGAGGAATCGAAGCAAACCCAGCTAAAATCCGAGCTCTGTCACAATTAGACATTCCAAAAGACCTCAAACAAATACAAAGATTAACAGGATGCGTGGCAGCTCTAAGCCGCTTTATCTCCCGTCTAGGAGAAAAGGCGTTGCCCCTCTATCGCCTCCTCAGGCGCACCGAACACTTCGAGTGGACGGATGCTGCCACTGCCAGACTCGAAGAAATAAAGGCCATATTGGCAACAAATCTGGTCCTGGCTGCGCCCAATTTAGGCGAACCAATGTTGTTATACATCGCAGCAACACATCAAGTTGTAAGCGCGGTACTCGTCGTCGAATGAGAGACAGAAGGGCACAAATTCCCTCTTCAAAAACCAGTGTACTATGTATCCACTGTGTTAACTCCTCAGAAGTCCTGTTACCGCACTATCGAAGATAGCATATGCGGTGTTCATGGCGTCCGGAAGCTCGACACTACTTTCAAGAGTGTTCGATACGATGGCCTCTCAAGTACCACTCAATGACATTATAAATAACATGACGAACGGGCAGGATTGCCAAATGGGCCATTGAGCTCTTACCATTCGATATAACTTACAAACCTCGGCGAGCTATAAAGTCACAAGTTTTGGCTGACTTTGTCGCCGAATGGACTGAAGCCGAACTCCCTAAAGAGTACGGTGCACACTCCAATTGGACTATGCATTTCGACGGCTCTAAAATGTTGGCCGGACTGGGGGCTGGCATCGTACTGACGTCCCCAACCGGAGACACAGTCCAGTATGTACTTCAAATAATGTACACGGACTCCAACAACGCAATTAATACGAGGCCTTGTTACATGGTCTCCGGATGGCAGTCTCCATGGGCATTCAACGCCTAGAGGTGCGCGGGGATTCAAACCTTGCAATATCCCAAATTAACGGAGACTTTGACGCCAAGGATCCGAAAATGGCAGCATACCGCAACGCTATCCTAAAATTGTCAGCTCGGTTTGAAGGACTCGAATTTCATCACATAGCCCGAGATAATAACCAAGCGGCCGACATACTGGCACGCATCGGTGCGAAACGTGATGCCGCCCCTCCAAATATCTTCTCGAACGGCTCTTCAAGCCATCCGCATTATGGGAAGAGGAGCCGGTAGTGACAAACCGAAAAACCGCGCCAATCGGTGACTCACCGATGACATAACACCTTCAGCCCACGTCATAATGGCGAGAATCGCGCGTGGATGTAACCATTCCTAGCCTACTTGCTTAGGCAGGAACTTCCAAGACCAAAATGAGGCCCGCTGATAGTCCGCGATCGAAAAGCCTACAAGGTCCATGAGGGAGAACTTTATAAGAAAAGTACAACCGAGTCCTTCAAAGGTGTATCTCCAAGACGAAGGGCTAAACCTCTGGCTGAAATCCATGCGGACTAGGCGGACACCACGCAGCAGCCCGGCCCTTGTAGGAAAGGCATTCCGTCAGATTTTATTGGCCGACGGCCGGCAGACGCCAGGACTTAGTCCGAAATCGTTGGTTGTCGGCTCTTTGCTAATCGAGCCACATGCCGCCCACCGCCTCAAAACTATACCCATTACCCGCCATTCGCGGTCCGGGGCTTGATATGGTTGGACCCCTTAAAGGGGGAACCCACAAGCAAAGATACCTATTGGTCATGGTGGATAAATTCACCAAATGGATAGAGGCCAAACCGGTCAAAACGGCAGAGTCCGGACCAGTGATAGACTTTATATCCGGGGTGGTACACCGCTACGGAGTCCCCCACAGCATCATCACCGACAACGGCACGAACTTCACAGCCGATGAGGTTAAGTCATGGTGCAAAAATATGGGCATCAAGCTCGATTACGCTTCTGTCTATCACCCTCAAACCAACGGTCAAGTGGAAAGAGCAAATGGTCTAATAATGAGCGGCATTAAACCCAGACTAGTGCGGTCACTCACTAAATCTGACACGCACTGGGTAGAGGAGCTTGACTCCATACTCTGGGGGCTGCGGACAACACCTAACCGCACTACCGGATTCACACCATTCTTCATGGTCTACGGCGCAGAGGCAGTCTTGCCCTGCGACATTATTCATGACTCACCTCGAGTGCGCATGTACGAAGAAAGAGAGGCCGAGCTGGATCGGCAGGACAGCTTGGACGCATTGGAGGAAGAGCGCGACGTCGCCAAGGCTCGTTCCGCATTCTATCAGTAGCAGGCCCAAAGATATCAAAGCAGAGAAGTACGGGCCAAGACTTACAACGTCGGTGAACTAGTTCTACGACTGCCGGACAAGAAAAAGGACAAGCTCAAGCCCAAATGGGAGGGCCCCTTCATTATCGATCAAGTCCTCGATCGCGGGCGCACTGCCTACTTAAATGCATCGGATAACCGACTCGAGCCGAACCCATGGAACGCAGCCCGCCTCCGAAGATTCTACGCCTAGCACCGGACTAAGCGTTCGTCCCCTTCCTTCGTCCAAATTTTTACACTTCGGCTGTCTTTTGTTTCTCTCTTCATAACCATTTTTACTGAAAAGCCCCTAAGGGCCTACTTTCGCATTGTTCACATACACTTGATGTGCCATCCGCACTCATTATATTCGGGGCTTCTTTTACGTAAGCTCAAATTATAAGGGTTTTATGCCCAAAGACATGTGTCAAGCTTCCACATGAACCTTTTGCTCACCATTATATGCATCGACACGACTTAAGTTTTGGCCAAGCTGGGTTGCTCGGCTCTCGTGCTTACCCCCACGCTCCCGATTGTTCGGCTAGGAGGTAAAGGAGCACCTCTCGATTGTTATCGCCGGTCACCGGATGTGTACCTCGGTAGGTGAAGCCGAAGCTAGCGTTTTAAGGGAATATTCGGTCGGTGACCTAAAAGATGATTTTTTACCTACTCATTTATTCGCCCCAGATGTTTTTACTGCTTTTTTTTGATCCGGACATGCACTTTAGGGCATGCCTCCCAGGAAAGGAACCCCTAATGTAACTATTCTCTCCGAAGATGTTTCTTACTAACCATGTAATATAACATAACTAGTTGGGCACTTGTCCGATAAAGCACTAATGACCCCTACGCTTTGGTCTCCACGCATACCCGGTTGTTCTTAACCAAAAGGTATTCGGACACACTCCGGACTCTAGGGTCCCGAGGTTGAAGCGAAAAAGGTCGGCAAAGACAAACGATCTACAATCCGGCTAGAAGGCATTTCATATGTCATTTTAAAGGAAAACATACATCGTCAAAATTATCGATTGTATTCCTCCTCAATTCCGTCTAACAGTCTGTCTAACTTACGATCCGTTGGGAAAATTTAGCAGCCAACTCTACTTGGCTGTACACTAAACTCACAGGATCTCCTTCCCATCGGGCCCCACCGGTCCAACTTCGCCATGTGGTTGGGATCCGCCTTCTTGTAACGCTGTCTTCACCATGGCCTGTGCCTCCACGGCACCTTGACGGCAAGCGAAATCTTCCACAAATGGAAGCTGCCAAGACTCCTCAAGCCTCTCCATAAGCTCCCCAAGGCCCTCGTGTAGGGAGAGGGCTGGCCATAAAGCTCGACGACGCCGCTCATTGCTGCCGAACTCGCTCGGCAGATTGCAACATTGGGAAGTTGATCACCCGCTGATATGGGCATCTCCTCCGTAGGGCGACACTGTGAGTATACCTACAAGACATACTATGTCAATTTACTTCCTCGCCGAACTCTTCTTTTCAAAAGAGTCCGCTCAAGCACTTACTATAAATGCCGTGGCGGTTGTCGATTCTCCTTAATGGAGCTGGACAGCCCGGCTTGAGCGCCTTTCAGCTCTTCTCCGAGCTTGGCGTTGGCATCTTGGAGCTGGTTCCTCTCTTGCTGCACCCTATTCAGCACTCTCTCGCCGGCCTTCAGCTGGCGTAGTAATTCTTGACTGTCCGGATCTTGTCCAAAGAAAGACTGCAATGTCACTATTAGACTTGCGCGCATGCCGCATGGCGCTTATATTTCTTAATAAAATGTGTTACCGGGAGGGGTCTCTGCTTCCTCCTGCAAGCGCAAGCAAGCGACCTCAAGTTGGGCCTTGCATTCTTGCAGCTCCGAGACAGTGGGCATTCTTCTCAGAAGAGCCTATGTTTCAAATGATCCTTAAATCAGTTGACATAACTACTTTAAGTCTCGGGGCTCTTGGTATATATAAACATTAAAATTCCCTTACCCGTATGTCTTTCACATCTTTGCTCCGTAGCTCGTAAAACCATCTTGAGCGGCACGGAGGTGCACGTCCCCGTTAAAAGGCGCCCAATGCCTCGTGGAAGAAGCACGCTTCTCGAAATCTTGTCGGCGACGCCTATGGTTCATGGCGCCTCCACCTCAGACTTGGTGGCGGACAGTCTGTCGGTGTCCTTCGTTGGAGAAGGATCCGGCCCGCGTCTTGCGCTTGCCTCCCCCTCCAGGCCGGGCGCTGGAGCCTGGCCGGTGTGGGTTGGATCGGCAACTTTTGCGCCCGCAGTCCGGTGAGTGCTTTTTCTCCTATAAAGATCATGAGCACTCAGACGCTTCCTAGGAACGTTGCTCTGAAAATGTAAACACGAATTATACCTCTGCGGTGACGTTTCAGTCCGCACCGCGCTCCTTTTCCGCCTGCTGGTTCGGACTAACCTCTGTTGGCCAGCTGCTGCGGGCTCGGCTTCCCGCCGCGAAAGCGCTTCCTGTAAAATGCCATCGTTCGCGAACGTCAGAAATGGGCAAGGAAGAGATAATGGTGTCCGGGCCTTGGTCACAGTCACCTGGGAAGCCGGATACAGTCCGGGGTAGTCCGCCGTAATGGCGACCAAAGCATTGTCCATGCTGAGCTGGTAAAATACCCCGTCGATCAGCTCAACCTTGATATCCGGATCCTCTTCGGAGGCCGGATCTAGGGATCTTTCTGGATCCTCGGGTTGCGGAGCAGGACTCACCATGTCCCCCACAGTCCGGTGCAGATCCTGCGCCGAAGACATAATGTAAGAAGCTTGAATTTCGAAAGCATGGGTTGAGCCCTTAAAGGTGTTCGCTTACCCATCCTCTAGGGTTGTTCATAGAAAACCCATTCAAAGGGTTCGTTCAAGGAAGTCCTCCTTCTCCCCTTGTACAGGTGGACGGGATCTCCACCAGATCCTCGGTCGAATCCGCCCTTTATGGCCATGACGGGTCGCATCGTCCTCCCCGCTGAAATCCCACATGGGGTGGCCTCAGTATTGCAATGGTTGTACCCCAAGATGATGCATGTCGCCATGACTCCAATCATGGTCAATCCGAATGGGCCGAGAATCTTATCCGCCCATCAAGTAATGGACGCTCTGTCTTCCTCCAATCGGGGTTCATGGGCGCCACCGAGGCGCTTACTTAGAGGAGCAGCACTAAACTCCGGAGGCCAATCCGGATGGGTCCGCAGCGGGCGCCTCCTATATAAACCACTCAAGGCGGTCTTGGACGCCTTCTTGGGAGTACGGATGGGCATCCGTCCCGGCGATGCGCCATATTTGTGGCGCCCACTTGATATATGGACCCCTCAGAAGAACGGGGTACAAGGCGTAACAGCCTCTTCCACAATGCAAAATGGGGCTCAATGCCCAGAATAGCTCAGAAGAGCTACGATCCCGCGATATGCAAGGCAGAGGCGGTGTGAGGTGGTGGAGCCGAGTCCGAGAACTCCGAGCCCGCGGAGGAACGGATGTATTGGGAATCCGAGTCCCCTTATCAGATAAGGGACGAAGCATACCCGCTCCCCCTTATTGGGGCTTGGGGTAGCCTCCGCTTGCCTCCCACCTTGATAAGTAACTAGACCGGCTCGAACCGGGACCATGAAGGCCGGAGGGAGATGACCCCCCGCTTGGAGCTTCACTAGCTCGTTGTGCGGAACAGAGCACCTCCTCCAATCCCCTGGCGGTGGGTTGGGAGCGCGAGAAGAGGAGCCACGTTGACGGTCCATGATGGAATGGATTTTTAGGTCAAAGGCGCCCCGACGAAGTATTCGCGGGAGGAAGATGGTGTGGTTTGGATCTGGATTTTCGCCTCTTTTGTAGGCGAATGACTCGCACGACTAGGGGGTGAAACGTAAAAAACACCCTGGCTTTTTGCATTCGTGCGACGCGTGGAAAAAGGCTACTATTGGACGTAGAAGCCGAGGAACACGGTATTTATGATGAAGCCGGACACTGTTCGATAGGTACATGAAACTTGAAAGGAGAACCCGCCTTGCAACGCCGAAGACTATATACGCGCTGGACTTATCATCATTGAAGCCTGGTTCGGGGCTACCGAGGAGTCTCGACTAGGGGTGTCCGGACAGCGGACTATCATCGTCTGCCGGACTCCAAGACTACGAAGATACAAGATTGAAGACTCCATCCCGTGTCCGGATGGGACTTTCCTTGGCGTGGAAGGCAAGCTTGGCAATACGGATATGTAGATCTCCTACCATTGTAACCGACTCTGTGTAACCCTAGCCTCCTCCGGTGTCTATATAAACCGGAGGGCTTTAGTCCGTAGCACAACATACATTACAACAATGATACCATAGGCTAGCTTTAGGGTTTAGCCTCCTTGATCTCGTGGTAGATCCACTCTTGTACTACCCATACCATCAATATTAATCAAGCAGGACGTAGGGTTTTACCTCCATCGAGAGGGCCGAACACAGGTAAAACATCGTGTCCCTCGTCTCTTGTTACCATCCGCCTAGATGCACAGTTCGGGACCCCCTACCCGAGATCCGCCGGTTTTGACACCGACAACGACCTTTTGAGCAATCAAAAGGAAGTTGTGGCCAAGGAAGGAATTGGGTTTGCACCCAAGTCCAAGAGCAAGAAGAAGAAGAAGAACAAGACCAAACGTCCTCCTCCTCTCAAGCAAACGTTTGTGAAAGAGGGAGAGGGTGCTCCTAAGGAGAAGAAGGAAAAAGTTAAGGGAGTTGATGTCCAAAAGGGCAAGAGCGTTTCCTCAAACAAAGCCGGCGACTTTAACCCGTCATATGTGTTGTGTCGTGCTAGTGATGGACATGTTTATGCTAAATTTGTTGGTTCTCCTTATGAGTACATTGAGTGGTCTATTTGGGTTCCAAGACCCTTGTTACTAACATCAAAGGACCCATTACTAAATGGGTACCTAAAACCAAGCATTGATCTCTTGTAGGTGTTTGCTTCCGGTGGGGGATCATGGTTGCTCGATAGTGGAGCAACAAATCATATGACCGGGAGCAAGGACTTGGTGGTGGACGTGCAAGAAATTCCATCTATGCCCACCAATGTCGAGTGGGGTGATGCATCACATTCTAAGGTATTGGGTCTCGGCAAGGTTGTCATTTCTCATGATCTAACGATCGAGAAAGTCATGCTTGTTGAGTCCCTCGCATACAATTTGCTTTCCGTTCGTCAACTTGCACTCATGGGCTTTGCTACGTTCTTTGATATTGATATCGTGGCCCTCTTGTGGAGCAAGACTCTTAAAGTAGCCTTTGTTGGGCATGTCGAGAACGGTCTCTATGTGATTAACTTTTCGGAGCGACCCACTAAGACCGCGACTTGCCTAATGGCTAAAGTTGACGTGGGATGGCTTTGGCATCGCCGTTTCGCCCACGTCAATATGAGATCTTTGCAAAGTCTTCTCAAGGGGGACCATGTCCGTGGACTAACAAATGTTAGTTTTGCCAAAGATCATGCTTGCAGTGCTTGTATCGAAGGAAAGCTTCATGAGAAGGCTCACCCTCCATCAACCATCATATACTCGAAGAGACCCTTGGAGCTCCTTCACATGGATCTTTTTGGGCCTCCATCTTTTGATAGTCTTGGAGGTAGGAAGTATTGCTTGGTGATTGTGGATGACTATTCAAGATACAGTTGGGTATACTTCTTCAAGAGGAAGAGTGAGACTCAACAAACCGTCATCGACTTTGCAAATGAAGCTCAACGTCAACATAATGCAAAGATCTTGACAATAAGAAGTGACAACGGCACCGAGTTCAAGAACTACACCTTGGATGAGTTTCTCAGTGATGAGGGGATCAAGCATCAATATGTTGCACCTTATACTCCTCAACAAAATGGTGTAGCGGAGAGGAAGAACCAGACGTTGATGGATGCGGCAAGGACCATGATGGCGGAGTTCAAGTCTCCATACAACTTTTGGGCCGAAGCCATCAACACCGCATGTCATGCATCCAATCGGCTCTATCTCAGCAAAGGCTTGAACAAGACCCCTTATGAGATACTCACCGGCAACAAGCCCAACCTCAAGTACTTCCGGGTGTTTGGTTGTAAGTGTTTCATTCTCAAGAAAGGTGTTCGTTTGTCTAAATTTGAGGCTAGAGCTCATGAGGGCATATTTGTTGGTTATGCTACAAACTCTCATGCTTACCGTGTTCTCAACAAGTCCACCGGACTCATTGAGGAGACGTGTAACGTGGAGTTTGATGAAAATAACAGCTCCCAAGTGGAGCAAAGTGGTACTTGTGATGTAGGTGATGAAATTCCTCCCCAAGCCATAAGAAGAATGGGTATTGGTCAAATTCTACCCATTGAGGAACCCCTTGTGGCCGAAGGAGAAGGACAATGCTCTACTCAAGTGGAGCCATCAGCTCACCAAGACCCACACGCTTCCTTAGAACAAAGTGAAGGCCCTCAACCTCGTGAATAAGACCAAGGGCAAGATCAACCTCAAGATGGTGGTGAACCTCTAAATGATGCCCAAGGTCAAGTTCTCCCCCTCGAGCAAGTTCAAGATCAAGAGCAAGCTCAAGATCAAGAACAAGCTCATGACGGCGCTCAAGATGATCAAGTCAACCCTCCTCCTTCCACACTCGAGGAGGAATTAGAGCGTCGTGCCACGAAGGTTGCTTCCAAGCTCACCACCCAAGGCCATCTCATGGAAAATGTGGTTGGAAGCCTAAGAAAGGGGGTAAGCACTCGTAGACAATTAGCAAACTATTGTGAACATCACGCGTTTGTCTCTTGTGTTGAACCCCAAAAGGTCTATGAGGCGCTCGAAGACTCAGATTGGCTCAATGCCATGCATGAAGAACTCAACAACTTTGAGTACAACAAAGTATGGAGATTGGTTCCAAGGCCATCGGGGAACCACAACGTCATTGGAACCAAGTGGATCTTTAAGAACAAGCAAGATGCTCATGGGAACATCGTTCGCAACAAGGCAAGATTGGTAGCACAAGGCTACTCCCAAGTCGAGGGTATCGACTACGGTGAAATCTTTGCTCCTGTTGCTCGTCTTGAATCCATATATTTGTTGATTGCCTATGCTTCCCATCACAACTTTAGGTTGCAACAAATGGATGTGAAAAGTGCTTTTCTTAATGGTCCCATTAATGAGTTGGTTTATGTCAAGCAACCCCCCGGGTTCGAGGATCCCTACTTTCCGGATCATGTGTATCAACTCGATAAGGCACTCTATGGCCTTAAACAAGCCCCACGTGCGTGGTATGACCACCTTACCGAGTTGTTACAAGATCGTGGATTTGAGGTGGGACTAATCGACCCCACTCTTTTTACTAAGAAGGTCAAAGGGGAGTTGTTTGTATGCCAACTATATGTTGATGATATTATCTTTGGTTCTCCTAACAAAGCTTTCAATGAAGAATTTGCCGCTCTCATGACCTCCAAGTTCAAGATGTCTTCGATGGGAGAGTTGAAGTTCTCCTTGTTTTTTGTCGTGGATTTGTCACGGCAGATGTCCTAGCAAAAGGACTTAGTCGTGGAGCCATCGCTACGGGTTTACTTGAAGGGGTTAAAGCGGACACAAAGACACGAGGGTTTTAATACTAGTTCGGCCCCTTCGATGAAGGTAAAAGCCTACGTCTAATTGTGATGGAATTGATGTGGTCTCGATGGCTAGGGAGCAAACAAGCTTCGCCTAGGCTCGAGTTGTGGTTGTCTGTCCTTGAACCGTCGCCGGGTCGTCCCCTTATATACACGGGTGACGCCCGTCGGTTCATAGAGTCCCAACCGGTTCATACTGTATCCTGGTTGGTATCTCTATTCCTAACTTACAATACAAGTTATACATCGGCGGTTTACGGCTACAAGTTCTAAACCGACTACGTGCCTTAGGCCTTTCTCTGCTTATACCACTAATGGAGTTAACCCGGCCCAGGCTGGCCGGTTTACACCTAGTGGTAATATCCCCAACATTAGGCCCCAGATTTATTTGAACTGGTTCATGTCAATCCTTCACAAAAACTTGCATCTTGGACATCTTCTAGTGACTGGTAAACCGCCATGTCGTCATCACTTCGTTATCAGAACCGCATGACGTCATCCTAAAATTTTATCATTTATAACGCCCTCTTTTAATAGCAGTTCCTGGATCCACGCGCTTGACCTAGCTCGGTTGCTTTATAAATAGAACCGAAGGGTCATTTTTTTCTTTCCCTTCGTCCCCTCTTCTTCGTCTTCCTCGCGCCGCTGGTCTTGGAGCTCTGCCACCGTCGTCGACTTTCGCTTCAAATCTGGGCGCTGATCGACTGAACGTATCGAGCATTGCGGCCTCTTTCCGCGTCTTCTCCGCTCCCGTAAGCTTCTTCCCTTCTTGACCTAGATCTGTTCTTTAGGGTTCCGGTTTCATCTTTGTGTTCTTCGCGCGTTTTATCTTCTTTTGACCTTGAATAAATCCATGAACTGTGTTGTATTTAATAGTGAACCTTGCGCATCCGCTGTAGTCTCTCATCTAAGCCCACGATCTTCCGCATATACCGCTCCATAGTTCACTACATTTCGCTTTACTTCTCGAAACATTTTCATTTTAGTAAACTTGCGTTTGATCTGCGGCCGAATGTCGATCTTGCGAAACTTGTTTCGCATACTTAGTTATCCACAGCTGCAATCACTTCCAATGCTTAGGTCAGGCGGTTTAACTTACCAGAAAATAACCGCTAAACCGGTATATATATATCATTAGTCCCCTTGTTGAACCGCCAGAATCCACATGACACGGTATCACAGAAAACCGGTTTATAAATACTGCCTCCGGTTTATCGTAGTTTAGATCAACACCTTGTACCAAGCATGCTTCTGAACCGGATCAACTATTTCTTTTAGATCTTACCATGGCCAAGCAAGTGTATGAATGCAACTGGGTTCCTTCTCGCGTCACCAAATCATAGCTGGATGATCTAGTTTCGATTGGCGCTTTAGATGATAAAGATACAATCCACTGGAGGGTCCCTGGAGAGGAATGCCCTCCTACACCTCAGGAAGGAGAGGTTGTGGTCTTCGCAGATCACCTGGCCCGGGGCTTCAAACTGCCCGGTTCTAAATTTTACCGGGACGTGTTAGCCAATTTTCAGCTCCGTCCCCAGGATATTGGCCCCAACTCTATCACCAATTTATGCCACTTTCAAGTACTATCTGAAGTATATCTTCAAGAGGAACCTTCGTTGAACTGTTTAGAGACCTCTTCCATTTAAACCGTCAGACTTGAATTCACCGACGGCCCCAATACTGAATTGGGTGGCATGGCTATTCAAAAGAGGAAGGAGATCACCTATCCCCACGCCAAACTCCATACTCACCCCAAGGAGTGGAATGCGACTTGGTTTTATTGCAAAGATACTTCTCCGAGGATGAAAATCCTTACGGCTTTTCGTCGAGCGGCTGAGCAATACCCATCCGTTTCCACAAAGATTGAGCGCCAAAGATAGAAGCAAATATGCCCCGAATCGTCCAAGCTCCGAGCTTTTATGGCTAACGGTTTGACGGAATCGACCTTGCACATCGATGGTTATCATGGGGCATATCGCCTCCGAGCCGGCCCGGTTTGATGTGCCAAGATATCGATAGTGTCGACGACCCACTCCGACACACCAAAATCCAACTCTTTGATGACGGTTCTGACTCGGTAAAGAAGATCTTTGAATGAGCCGGAGCATCTCGTGCTCAAACCGGTCCGCCTCCTTCATCGCACCACCAACAAACCGCCAAAGATAAGTGTTTAGTTGCTCCATCATTAAACTCATTACTGCTTTATGTGTATCGACATTTAATTATTTCGATCCAGGTGATAACCCGCTTTGGAGCAAGAAACTTTCACAAGATAAAGCGAGAAAGGTGGCGCCAACCCGGCCCAAAACCAAAGTTGTTAAAAAACCAGCTCACAAGAGAAAAACCACCGCTTCATCTGACCCAGCCATTGACAATGATGTGGGTAATCCGGATCTTGAGGTAGAACTTGATTCTCTTGGCTTGCTTTTTACACACCTTATTGATGATGATGCTTGTCAGGACAACGCTGAGGCCAGCAACGCAGGATTCGCTGAGGTAACTATTCTCTCTTCCGATTCAGAAAATTTGCCCTTGCCAAAATTTCGCCAGGCAAACCGGAAAGTTAATTTTTCTCACCCTCTTGCTTATTTGGATCCCAAATTTCTTATGAAGACCTTGCAACATGAAGCTCGCCGCACAACCCGCACAGTGGTCGTCGTAGTTACCTCTGCGGTTTACCAAACAGCCCGGTTCGAAGCGCCGCTCGAGGTCTCCGACCTTTTTATTGCTTTAAATTCTAAAGCGGGTTTCTTCCGTCAACCTCTTAATCCGTCCGACTCCGATTATCAGGTCACTTCCCATTCATCCTCTGGTGAATCATCGCCACTCAGTTACCGCCATTGAAGATAGCTGCCGGGTAAGCCAAACCGTCCATATGCTTGTAGTGTATTGTGTAATGGTTTATGCTTTTCCCTGACTCTTTGTTTTTTTAGAACCAAACTGAAACCAAGCAAGAAGGCCCGTTTGGATAAAACGGCTGAAGAAGATGCCGCCTCAGATCATGAGAGAGCGCCAGATCTTGAAAATTTTGCCTCTGAAGACATTCCGAATGATCCTCCGCCGCAAGATGATGTTATTCAAGAGAGGCCTGTTAACACTTCAATCTCTGCCAATCCGCTTGCCAGCTCCGTCGGTTTGATAAATCCTGATCCTGGCGATAAACGGCCGTGCCCACACAATCCGTCGAGTCCAAAGATGATGACGTTGTGATTCTTGGTATGGGCTGCTCGAACCGGGAATCTGCAACTTTAACCAGCACACTGTGAAAGAAGATTTTTCCGCTTTAAATAAAGGAAAATGGGATGTTGAATCGAGACATATGCTGCTCTAAGCGCCCAAGACCTTCATTTCGCTACTTAAACCGGCTTTACACGAGCCGTGGATCGTGAAGTCTGGCTCGGTCAAGATGATGAGGATAAGTTTGAGGTAACACACTTCTTTACTTACTGCCATTATATCAGTCCTTCTAGCCCCCAAGGGCCGGTTTGTAATCTTGATCAAACCAGGACTTGAATATATACCTCAACAATTTTGAATTCCACTTGCATAGCCCCCAAGGACCGGTTTATCTTAGCATACTTAAACCGGGGCTTCAATAAAAACTGCTCTTGGAAACATACGTAGATCAAATAGCCATTAGCCCCCAAGTGCCAAGTTGAATACTTGTATTGAGCTTGGGACTTTACCATCTAGTAATATGTATAAAAATTGAAGGTGCATTAGCCCCCAAGTGTCAGGCATATAACTTTGTTATGTGGTTGAGACTTCTCTTTCTTGAACTGCTTGTCGAGAATCTTCGTCCATATGCAAAGGTGAGGTGAAAATCAAGGAGGACCGGATTGCCGATTTACAAGAGGCGTTGAAAACCAAAGAGCCGAAGCAGCATAAGGCCAAGAGAGAATTAACCGGTGCTTTGAACGCCATGAACAATCAAGGAAGGCTTCAAGAAAGAACAGCTGATTGGGCCCTTGAGAAGGCCGCTTTAATCAAACGAGCGGAAAATGCTGAAGCTGCCCTTAAACCGGTGGTAGATGATCTTACAGCCGTAAAGCGGCAAGTACACTCCATGACCGCGGCGATCTTTGGTATGCTCCTTTGAACATTTGTGATGCTTGAAACCTGCTGTAGTATAAATCCGGTTTGAGACTATCTTTTTATTGTTGTAGGCACACGCATCGGGCATTTAGGAAATGATGTGCGGAAGAAATTGAAGGCTGTCTACACCTTAGTAGAACAGCTATATACCGGAGCCCAGCGGATCATCACCACAGCCTCTCATAACAACCCGGCACCTTCCTTACTCCAGGATACTCTGAACAGGTTGTCCATGCTTCCGGCCCGGATTGAGGAGGTGAAAAAATCTGCTGCCCAAACCGGAGCTATTAATGCTTTGATCCGAGCCAAGGCATGGGTACTAGATTTTGACCACGTGGAAGCAGCTCAAGGCTACCCAAAGGTGAAGGAAGATGGTTCGATTTTAATGAAGAGGATTTCGGGCGATAAACCATGCAAGGCGCCCTCGGCTTGTCGGTGGTGAAGAAGCGAGACTTGACGCATTATCAAGCACAATACAATGACCGAACAAGCGAGTGCTGCCCCTAACTTTTGAAGCGGAAAATCTGATCCTCCAATCCGTAAGCATACTTACGCCTCGATATTGAACCATCTTCCCGATCCATGAAGAGGCTATTTTCCAAGCTTTAATGGGAATCGACTGGACCACTGTTGATTTCCAGCCAATGGGTAGAGACGAGGAAGCTGAAGCGGCGGAGGATGAGGAGCAGGCTTGAACCGGAGGCCGGTTTAAATAGCTGTCGTTGGCGGCTGTCCAAAAAGAACAATGATCTTATTTGGGCACCGTGTTGCCTTGTAATAGCTTAGTTAATACTTCTCTCTTGAATATGCCTTCGTGCATAAGTACTGAAGCTTTTGCTCGATTCGCATTTCCCGCAATCGAAAAATTTGAACTTGGTGGCGGTTATACCGCCACCGGCTTATAATGTTGAATATATGTATCAAGAATACAACAAATATGTGATACAAATACCTTCCATATGCGGGCATGAAGTCAAGCGAGCTAAGCTTAAAGCGGAGGTCTTAGAAACCATTACCGTTGGTAAAGCAGGAGAGAACAGCTCCCATATAAAATCTTTGAATCAACACAAGCCCCTTGTTACTTGATGATGATAACAAGAAAAGGTAAACCGGCATACGTCTCCGGTTTAAAGGAAATCAAATCCATCGGTTTAACTGAAAAAGGTGTTTTGTTGATAAAAGAAATCCAACAAAACAAATATCAAAGAAGCCATGAAAACAGCATGGAAACCAAGGCAATGATAAATCCTTTTTATAAACATACGCTATAATGAGCTGTTCAGATGGCATTACCATGGTCGGACAGATCAAGCCCCAATAGGTGTGACTATGATTCAAGTCGGCCAGTCCCCAAATGACTCGTTGGCATATATGACTGATCAAGAGGCGTGGTAATGGTTTGGGTTCGACCATTCCCCCAAGTGATTCGATGGCCTTAGGCCGACCAAGAGGCGTGACCGGTTCAGACTTGACCGTGTCCCCAAGTGATCTGGTGGCTGTCGCCTATCAAAAGGTGTGCGTTGGTTCGGACTCGACCAAGGCCCCTAGTGATATACAAAAAAGCAAATGTCAAGGGGTAAACCGAGGCCGTTTTAAAACAGAGTCACTCCATGTAACCACGCATGATGAGAAAGACAGAGACCCGCTTTAGCCGAGGCTCGGTTTTATTATATCGAAGATAATATATACATTGTCATGATATGTACATAAATAGAGCTGATGGCTCAAGTGTAGTAAGGTCAAGATGAGCTATGTTCCACGGCTCGTTGGTCTCCTCCTCGAAAGCGTGAGTCTCGATGCTCTCGAATATCAATCGATAGTATGATCCATTGTGTAGATTCTTCTCGACCACAAAAGGTCCTTCCCAAAGGCGGGATAACTTGTGCATATCATGCGGTCTTGGATGAGTCGAAGTACCAAATCTCCTTCTTGAAAGGTTCTGGTTTTAACCCGGTGACTATGATAACGACGAAGATCTTGCTGGTAAATCGCCGAATGAGCAGCTGCTATATCACGCTCCTCATCCAATATGTCCAAAGCGTCTTGCCGTGCCGCCTCGTTGTCCGCTTCAACATAAGCCGCCACACGAGGCGAATCGTGCGGATATCGCCGGGAGAAGCGCCTCTGCGCCATAGACCATGAAGAACGGTGTATATCCAGTGGACCGGTTTGGCGTAGTATTGATACTCCATAGCACCGATGGTAGCTCTTCAACCCAGCACCACGGTGTCCTCTCAGAACGGGACCATAAGCCGGGTTTGATGCCTCGTAAGATCTCTTGATTAGCTCGTTACGCTCGTCCGTTGGACTGGGGTGAGCCAACGACGACACGCCAAGCGGATGTGCTCACGCTCACGTAACTCTTTCATAGCACCCTTGGATAAATTGGTACCATTGTCGAGAATGATACTGTGGAAAGCCAAACCGAAGATCACCTTTTGATGAACTGCACCGCTGTTGCCGCATCACACTTGCTGACAGGCTCCGCTTCAACCCACTTGGTAAATTTGTCTACTGCCACCAAAAGGTGGGTTTTCTTATCCTTGGATCATTTAAAGGGTCCAACCATATCCAGCCCCCAAGTTGCAAACGGCCACGTTATTGGGATCATCCTCAACTCTTGTGCCGGTACATGAGCACGCCTTGAAAATTTCTGACATCCATCACACCGTTTAACCAAGTCCTCCGCATCAGCGTGTGCTGTCAACCAGTAAAACCCGTGACAAAACGCCTTTGCCACCAGAGACTTTGAACCGGCGTGATGTCCACAATCCCCTTCATGGATTTCTCTTAAGATTTCACAGCCTTCCTCAGGAGAAACACAACGTTGAAATGCCCCTGATATACTGCAATGATGTAACTCACCATTGAGAATCGTCATAGACTTGGAGCGCCGGACTATCTGTCTGGCCAGAATCTCATCTTCTGGCAATTCCCCTCGAGTCATATACGCAAGAAAAGGAACCGTCCAATCCGGAATAGCATGTAGTGCTGCCACCAATTGAGCCTCCGGATCAGGAATAGCCAAATCCGCTTCACCTGGGAGCTGGACTGACGGGTTGTGCAATACGTCCAAAAAGACATTAGGTGGGACCGGTTTGCGCTGAGAACCCAACCGGCTTAAAGCGTCCGCCGCTTCATTCTTCCGGCGGTCCACATGATCCACTTCATAACCTTTGAAGCAACCCGCAATATTATCCACTTCCCGACGATATGCGCCATGAGCGGTCCTTAGAATCCCAAGTGCCGGACACTTGCCGAGCCACAAGGTCCGAGTCACCAAAGCACTTAACCCGCTTAAGTTCATCTCTTTAGCCATCCGGAGACCATGGAGCAAGGCTTCGTATTCAGCTGCATTATTAGTACAAGGGAACATTAAGCGGAGAACATAACAAAACTTATCACCTCGTGGGGAAGTTAAAACGACTCTAGCCCCCGAGCCTTCCAACTGCCTGGATCCATCGAAATGAATAGTCCAATACGTGTGATCCGTCTTCTCCTCTGGTGCTTGTAACTCCGTCCAATCATTAATGAAATCAACAAGTGCTTGAGACTTCACCGTTTGTCCGTGGTATATACTTCATCCATGCGCCCAAGCTCTATAGCCCATTTGGCAATCCGCGATCGCCTCCGGTTACGTATGATATCACCCAAAGGAGCTGAATCGACCATCGTGATGGGGTGCCCTTGGAAATATCGCTTCAATTTCCGGCCGCCATGAAAACGCCATAGACTAGCTTCGCCAATGCGGATACCTTTGCTTGGACTCAATAAGCACCTCATCGATATAATAAACCGCCACGAACCGGATATTCCTTGCTCGCCTCCTTGCGTTCCACCACAATAGCCACGCTAATCGCTCGGGCATTGGCTGCGACATATAACAACAATGGCTCCTTGTCAACCGGAGCCGCAAGAACAAAGCGGATTGGCCAATTGCCGCTTTAAGTCCTCAAATGCTTCATCGCAGCCGGACTCGCATTTAAATTATCTGTCTTCCTCAAAGATTCGGTACAAAGGGATGGCCTTTTCTCCGAGGCGGGTGATAAACCGGCTCGGCCATAGCGATTCGCCGCCAAACGCTGAACATCATTGATACACTTCGGGTTAGCCAAGGAAGTAATAGCTTTAATTTTCTCCGGATTAGCCTCAATTCCTCTGTTAGATACCAGGAAACCCAATAATTTGCCTGCCGGAACACTAAAGACGCACTTGGCCGGATTAAGCATCATCTTGTAAATGCGCAAGTTATCAAAGGTTTCCTTCAAATCATCCACCAGTGTCTCCTTTTGTCTTGATTTCACTACGATATCATCCACATAAGCATGCACATTGCGGCCGATCTGTGTATGCAGGTAATTCTGTACACACCGCTGATAAGTAGCCTCGGCGCTCTTGAGCCCGAAAGGCATAGATACATAGCAGAAGGCTCCAAAGGGAGTGATAAACGCTGTTTTCTCCTGGTCCTTAACCGCCATTTTGATCTGATGATATCCGAGTACGCATCCAAAAACTTAAACGCCACAACTGTTGTGGCATCAATAATCTGATCAATGCGGGGGAGGGCAAAAGGATCCGCTGGACAGGCCTTGTTAAGATCTGTGTAATCCACACACATACGCCAAGTGCCGTTTTTCTTAAGGACCAACACCGGATTAGCAAGCCACTCCGGATGAAACACTTCAATGATAAAGCCAGCTGCCAAAAGCCTGGCCACTTCCTCTCCAATGGCTTTGCGCCTTTCTTCGTTAAACCGGCGGAGGAACTGTTTCAACGGTTTATACTTAGGATCCACATTAAGTGTGTGCTCAGCGAGTTCCCTCGATACACTTGGCATGTCAGATGGCTTCCATGCAAAGATGTCCCGATTCTCACGGATGAACTCGATGAGCGCGCTTTCCTATTTAGGATCCAGGTTGGCACTGACAGTGAACTGCTTGGACGAATCGCCTGGCATGAAGTCAACAAGTTTGGTCTCAACTGCCGATTTAAACTTCAGATCCGATTCATGCTCTGTAGTTGGTTTCTTTAAAGGGGTCATATCTGCCGGATCAACATTGTCCTTATAGAACTTCAACTCCTCCGTGGCATAGACCGCCTCTGCATAAGCTGCATCACCTTCCTCACATTCCAAAGCGACCCGGCGGCTTCCATGCACCGTTATCGTTCCCTTGTAACCCGGCATCTTGAGCTGTAAGTAAATATAACAAGGTTGTGCCATGAACTTAGCATAAGCCGCCGCCCAAACAAGGCGTGATATGGACTCCGGATCTTCACTACCTCAAAGGTTAGTTTTTCAGACCGGGAATCGTGCTCGTCTCCAAAAGCCACATCCAGGGCTATCTTACCAACAGGATATGCAGATTTGCCTGGTACTACGCCATGGAACACTGTATTGGACGGTCTGAGATCCTTGTCTGTTAGACCCATGCGGCGGAAAGTTTCATAATATAGTATGTTAATACTGCTTCCTCCGTCCATAAGTACCTTGGTGAACTTATAACCCCCCACCTGAGGGTCTACCACCAATGCTAGTTGGCCCGGATTATCAACCCGGGGAGGATGGTCCTCTCTGCTCCACACGATAGGCTGCTCCGACCAGCGTAAATAACGCCGCAAGGCCGGTTCAACAGAGTTTATCGCCGCTTGTGAAGTTTCGGTCGCTTATCCAAGCTAGTCGTGAAAACATGATATTGCCCATTGTTCAACCGCTTTGGTTGGCTCGATAACCCGATCGTTGTTGCTGCTGCCTTGGCCGCTCGATTATTTCGACATCGTGACCACCCTCGATTAAGACTGAACCGAAGCTCCGTCATGACCCGCCCGTGGAAACCGGATCTGAACCGCCACCGACCCTGGTCATCTTGGAAGGCATTAGAGTTTTGAACTCTGCATAATATAACAATCTTTCCAGAGGTGGGTAGTGGCGACTCCTTCGTCCGTGCTTTGGGCAAGGCTGATTCAACAAGTAATTCAAACGGATCGCATTAGGATTGGGACCCCATTACGATTTGCCGCTTTACCTCGCGCTGCTGCCCTCGTCTTGTGCATTAGTATTGGCCACGAAATCCATGTTGCCATCCGCTGCGCTTGCCTCGATTTCCATGACCCGCCGGTTTGTCTTTGTTGCCTTGAGTTGCCATTCTTCTTTCCTTCCTCGCTTCATCATCATCACCTCGGGATCCTTGGTACTTATGCTCGAATCAGCATACTTCACCAACGCGCCATGAGGGTTCCCATGTCATTCTGAGAACCGTTTCATGCGCTCAATTTCAATTTTAAAGGCTCAAACCGGCAGTTGCCTTCTAGGGTTAAGATTGCGAGTCGGCGTTGATCTGTCCGATGAGTGCAAAATCTCAAACACGACGTATCCAACGGGTCGTTGACTCTCCTTCCTCTGGACACAAGCCGCCGGTCTACTATGGACTTGGGCTGCTTACATGTATCCTTAAAATTCGGATAAACCGGCCCGAATCGGGCCCATGAGCTGATAGAGTTGGGCGGTAGGCTCTTCAACCAAGTACGAGCCATGCCTTCAAGCATCATGGTGAAGTACTTTGCACACGCAGTCTCATCCACGTCTAGCATCTCCATGGCCATCTCATAACTTTCTACCCACGCTTCAGGGGACAAAGGCGGTGTAATTCGGCACCTTGCGCGAACCCTTGAAGTCCTTAGGCGGCGTACATTGCGAAAGCGGGATCAAACAGGCACCCTAAAGCGGATCGACTCTGGTCCGGCGAAGGTGGTAGGGCGAACCGGCGTAAGTTGGCCTGCGTCATCCTGCGCTGCCAATTCGGCCTCCCTTCGTGCCCGGGCCCGGTCCACCACCTCCTAAGCATCACGAACGCCACCTGTCGGGTTATTGCCACGGTCCGCTTCACGGTCCCGTGCATTGCTTGATATGGCCGGTTCATCCATGCGCCTGCTATAGCTCCTGCTTGGACGGGGCGTAGAATGAATCCGATCACGGCTGTATGAATATGCTTCCTGCTGAATCAGTGCAATCCGGAGAAGCTCCTTAACCCGACGCGTCTCGACCGCTTGCGGTGAGTCCCCTTCGACTGGGATAGCCTCCAATCGCACGGCGGCGGCGACAAGGTTGTCCATAGGATTAGAATAATGGCCCGGGGGTGTCTGAACCGGCGTGGGAAACACGGTATTCTGCTGAGGAGGCTCCATCAGGCGAGGTTGGACCGTCGCCCCTGGCCCCGGTGCCTCAATCCGGTTTGCCTCCGGTCTTTGGGGTGGATTCTCGGGTCCGCTCTCGGGTGCGAAGAGATTTCTGGGATCAAACCCTAATGGTAGGCGTGATCTATACTTCCGCTTCAACACCTCTTGTGACGCACTCTGGTCAAGCATGAGTTTGTAGGCCTGGGCGTCTAGAGCGGCCCGCTCTGCATCCATCCGCTCCTTTTCTGCTGCTAGATCCGCTTTGGCTTGCGTGATCTGCTCTTTCACCTTCGCAATTTCTGCATTATGGGCCTCCTGATCCGCCGGGTTGTCCTCGCCATAAGCGCAGCTAGTGCATCAAACAGATCGATAGAACTTGAACCGGCGGGCGCCCGCCTCCGCCCCGCCGCCACTTCCGCCGCTGATCCGGAAGCATCGCTGCAGCGGTTGAAGAGTGATTCGCTGCTGCGTGCATCGCCATGAATATTCCAACCCGGTTGATCCGCTTGGGGGTCCGGAATATCGCCGCCATCGGAACAGCCCTCGATCATATCGCCCCGTGAATGGTACAATGATTCAGTTTCTCCTGTTAAAGATTCGTCGCCGGAATAAACGACGGTCTCACTACCGTGTTCTGAACCGGCCTCACATTCTCCTCCGTGGATGACCCCAACGAAGACACGCTTCACAGCCGGTTTAGCCTGGGTAGGTCTCGCACGCTGAGCCGTCTCGACGAGGTCGGTGCAGATGTCCGGCTCAGGCCCAGGCTCCCCGATCTTGCCGATGAAAATGTGTATGCCACCAAAGGGGACCCGGTACCCATACTCAATTGAATCGGCCTCCGGACCCCATCCTGCGTCGTCGATGTAGATCCGGCCGCGACGACTCTTAGTCATCCGGCCCACGACGTAGCCTTCGAGTCCTTTGAGCTTGCCCTTCAAGATCGTCAAACCATCATGCGATAGCCCCACGGTGGGCGCCAACTGTCGTGGATTTGTCACGGCAGGTGTCCTAGCAAAAGGACTTAGTCGTGGAGCCATCGCTACGGGTTTACTTGAAGGGGTTAAAGCGGACACAAAGACACGAGGGTTTTTATACTAGTTCGGCCCCTTCAATGAAGGTAAAAGCCTACGTCTAGTTGTGATGGAATTGATGTGGTCTCGATGGCTAGGGAGCAAACAAGCTTCGCCTAGGCTCGAGTTGTGGTTGTCTGTCCTTGAACCGTCGCCGGGTCGTCCCCTTATATACACGGGTGACGACCGTCGGTTCATAGAGTCCCAACCGTTCATACTCGTATCTGGTTGGTATCTCTCTATTCTAACTTACAATACAAGTTATACATCGGGCGGTTTACGGCTACAAGTTCTAAACCGACTACGGGCCTTAGGCCTTTCTCTGCTTATACCACTAACGGTGTTAACTCGGCCCAGGCTGGCCGGTTTACACCTAGTGGTAATATCCCCAACAGTTTTGACATCAACAAAGAAGAGAAGGAACCTTCATCAACCAAGCCAAATACACTCAAGACATGCTAAAAAGATTCAAGCTAAGTGATGTCAAGACGGATACTACTCCAATGCCCACCAAGTGCCAACTTGGCATCGATCCCAATGGTAAAGCGGTGGATCAAAAGGTATATCGCTCCATGATTAGCTCCTTGCTTTACCTTTGTGCATCTAGACCGGATATCATGTTGAGTGTGGGGATGTGTGCATGGTTTCAAGCCGCACCGAAGGAAAGTCACTATGTGGCGGTCAAGCGAATCTTTCGATATTTGGCTCATACCCCAAACTTTGGCTTATGGTACCCAAGAGGAGCAAACTTCAAGCTTGAAGGTTTTACGGATTCCGATTGGGCGGGAGACAAAGTGGATAGGAAGTCCACTTCCGGAGGGTGCCAGTTTCTTGGGTGCTCTTTGGTGAGTTGGTCTTCCAAGAAGCAAAGTTGTGTGTCTCTCTCGTCCACCGAAGCGGAATATGTGGCGGCCGGTAGTTGTTGTGCACAACTCCTATGGACGAGGCAAACTTTAAAGGAATACGGTGTCACTTGTGACAAAGTGCCTCTTTGGTGTGACAACAAAAGTGCCATCAAGATTTCTCTCAACCCGGTGCAACACTTCAAGACGAAGCATATTGAGATTAGGTATCATTTCATCCGGGATCACATTAGGCGAGGGGAGATCGAGCTTAAGTATGTCAACACTCATGATAACCTTGCAGATATTTTCACGAAGCCCTTGGATGAAGCAAGATTTCGCGAGTTAAGGCATGAGCTAAATATCATTGATTCGAGCAATGTGACTTGAACCCTTGCACCCCCCACCACACTCAACTTGTTGTCTAGTTTAGATGTAGGCATGGACATAGGGGGAGTGTTGTTCTCTCAATGAACTCTCCCTCCCCCCATTATGCATAAATCGATCAACTCTGTCACATTAGCCATTTTTGATGGTACTTGTGTTTTAAAGACGAGTTTTGGTCATGGGCCCAAGGATAATTCTTCGCGGTGCCATACCAATTGACTCAAACATAGGTGGCTTCGGCCACCGCCCTCTCTTAAGAGAGAGGACTGAGCTCGCTCTGCTTGTGTGCGGTTGTTTTTGTTTTCCCTTCGTTCTTTTCTCTGTTTTGGTTTCTCTTAGTTGTTGTCCCGTTTGTCTTGTTCTCTTCTTTTGGTCTGGGCCATGGTGGTCGGGCGGTACAAACGGTGTCACGGGCGGTTCTACTGCGGATACCTGGTTGTGCTGCCCCAGTTGGGTTGCTTTCGGTGTTTGGGCGGTTATACCGCCCATTTTCACTGGGGCTTCTCCGTCCGGTACTACCAGTTGTCTCCGGGCGGTACTTCCGGTGCCCTTCAGGAAACGGAAGTACCGCCACTACAATCTGTCTGCACCTGACTTGCGGTTCAACCGGTCCTAGGAGCGGTTCTACCGCCGCACGACTATGGGCCAATTTTTATCCGATGGGGCAAAGGGTTTGCTTCTTTTTCCCCTTCGTCCCTGTTCGCCTCCTCCTTGCCCTAGCCGCCGGTTACCTCTGCCCTGCCCTGGAGTGCGCCCCGCGCTTCGGACCCGTGGGCTCTCCGTGGAGGCCTTCCGATCTTCTCCCATGGATGGTGGTAATGCCCTTGTTCTTCGTTCTTTGTTCTAGGGTTTCTTCTTGTTTTAGGGCATTACTTTACCCTCCTAGTTTAGTGTTTGCTCTTTGGTTGGGAGAGATCGTTGTTTTCTTGTGTTTGTGCAGTATCTAGAACTCTGAATAATGCTTGTGTGATTTGCACGTCTTGAATAAATCTAACTACCCTGGTAGTGCCACTGTCAGCGGTTCTACCAGCCAGACGGGCGGTACAACCAATGGGGCGGTACTACCGGTGGGAGATCCGGTACAACCGGAATGTCTGAACCACACAGCACTGTTCTGGTTTCTATGTTGTTGCATTTTTCGTGTGCTTTCCTCTCATTCTTGTTGGTATTCGTGTGTTTCCTTTGTGTTTGTGTTTAGGTGGCTCTAGTTCTCGCTCTGCTCCTCGCAAGACCAAGAAGAGGGCTCGAAGGACTCCGCGCCCGGCTGTGTTTGCTAATGAAGAGGAAGTTGTGTTCCCCACCAAGCCCACTCGCCGTGAAAAGTCTGCCGCTGCCAAGCAACGTGTGGTAATGCCACTCCACCGTTGGAAAGCCAAGGATTGGGAAGCCTTCCGCTCAAAGAATCCTTATGTGGTTCCTGTAGCTCCTCGTTGGACCACTGTTCAGTTTCGGAATGAGATGCAAGTACAGATTGTTCATGAACTCTTTGAGCACAACAAGAATAGATATGCTAAGCAGTGGACCATCGATCTTGATCATTGGAGGAACAACCTGGAGTATTTTGGTGAGGCTTTGGCTCTTTGTGAGGAGTTTGATCTTGTCAAACTCATGTCCGTCAACTGTGACTTTGATTTTCAACTCATCCATCAGTTCTATGCCACCGTTCACTTTGGAGAAGATGACGCGCGCACCCTCACTTTCATGTGCCGTGATGAGCTCTTTCAAGTTCCCTGGAGGAACTTTTGCAATGCTATTGGGTACGATGATACCGGTCTGGAAGGAAGGGGTGGCATTCTCCCCCATGATCATCCTGACCCCATGCCTAAGGAGAAGCTTGCCCCTCTGTACATTCGGGGCCGTGGTATTATTGGTGAATCTAAGGATTTGGTGAAGGTCTATGACATCATGCATCGTGTTTTCCGCAATGTGCTTCTGCCTAAGGTGGAGAATCAAGATGAAATCCATGGCTATCTTGTTGACTTGATGGTTGCTATGAAGACCAAGGTGGGATCTGGGGAGACATTTGATGTGTCCAACTGGCTGTGGCGCGAGATGTACAACATGGTCATCTACAGGAAGGTCCCCATTTATGCTCTTTTTGTCATGTGCTTTCGGAACTCAGTGTGGGAAGTTCGCCGTCCTGGAGAGCCCCTCACCTCTCCTGACAATCTTACCATTCATGAAGTCAAGCTCCTTAAGAAGAAGAAGCACGCCGAGCCACGTTTCCCTGCTGATGCTCCTGAGGATGTCTATGCCACTTCTGATGATGAGGATTTTGAGTTGGAGCCAAGGGCCAAGCCCTCGTGGGTGGACAAGCTCACGCCAAGGTGAAGAAGACTTTACGCCTTGATCGACATCGAAGAGGATGTATGAGGCACATGTCAATGAGAAGCATGCCCGGCGTCGCCAAATTGCTATGATGAGGCACCTCAACATGACGGTTCAGAGTGGTTCTGAGAAGAGCATCACACCGGAGGAGCGTTGGATATCTTCCCACAACACCTGGACTGATGATGAAGCCCCCCCCCCTCAGCCCTCCACCACCTTTACTGCTGCTGATGATATCATGGAGGACTCAGATCGGGACGATGATGAAGTTTCTGATAACGGTGAAGATTCTGACAATGATGAAGATCCAGATGCTATCGAGGAGTCAGAGGAGGACGACTGAGCCTGGTGAAAGTACATGTTGTCCCCATGTATGGTTTTGGTAATTAATGACAATCCTTATGGACTAATGTTTGCATTAAGATATACATTTGAAGGTTAGTCCCACGAATGTGATTGAAGAATAATGGAAGACAACTCCTTTGAAGCAACAATTACATTGAGATGATCAAAATGAAGTTCGTTGGAGTATCTTAAGGGTTGCCATGCTTAGAGCTATGATTTGAGACATAATGGATCAAGATCTTAAAAGGATGATTTGAATGATGAACTCTAGGAGTGGCTCAAAGATATGATCATAATGGACTCATGTGTTGAGTAATGATTGATCAAGTATTCAAGCAAGCTATTCAAGTGAAGAATTCAATATACCCTTCAAGACGTCAAGATTAAACATGGAGTAGAGATATAGGTTGACCAAGATGAAGCTCAAAGATTGAACTCTAAATGGTCAACACACGAGCGCAAATGATGCACCACATAGGATCTTGTGGTATGATAAGAAATTATCAATTACACTCTGTGTACTAACCCGTACTATGTGTTGTCTATGTTTTTGAGGGTTAGGTGATTCTCATGGGCTCGCATCGTGAAAGAGATTTCAAATGTCTATGAGAGGATGACATCAAGTGTTGGTGATCATGGTTGACAAGGGCAAGTTCAAGATAACCATCCCGTAGGATTACATGCTTGAAGCTTGTGGATGATCACATGATGGACAAGTGAAGATGAATACAAAGCAAAGCGTCCCCACATTGTGTATGGGGGAGAGACATGAAGACTTTACCAATGTCTTGCCTTCATCTTGAGCCAAGAAGAAACATCAACATCAAGCTCAAGTGAACGGCTCGTGTCAAAGGTATTAGTTCCTTTGACGTTAGTGTTGTGGAGTGATGAGCACCAAAGAAACATATACACTCAAGAATGATTCTTGATAGCTATGTAGTGTAGCTATTTTTATGATTCTTGAGTTATAGGGATCCCGCACTATTAAGAGGGGATCAAAGGGGTTCGTGGTAGATTTGCTCAAGTCAACATCTTCTCTACAAAATTCCACTCATATCCTATATACCAAAAAAATCCAAAGCCAAATAGGTTACCCAAATACATGATAAAACCTTTGCATATTTTGCATCCTCCATTTTGGTTCATCTTGGGTGGTTCTCTATGTGAGGACCTGGGTCTTTTTCATAGCTTCAAAACGAGCCCAAGATCATCAAAATCGGAGTCCGGATGTAAAAGTTGTGCATGTTTCAGTTTCTAGGCTGCAACAGTTTGGTTTGGCCGGATCATCCGGGTCCTCTCCCATATCATCCGGGCTTTGCTCGAATCATCCGGGTTCCTGCCCGGATCATCTGGGTTATTCGTAAAATTCATCACAGAAGCTTATTCCGCTAGCCGGACCATCCGGCTACCCACCCGGATCATCCGGAAATTGCCCGGATCATCCGGCTATGTCCCCGGACATCCGGGTGTCTACTTCACCACATTGTATATTGACCTTCCCGGATCATCCGGGTATGCGTCCAGATCATCCGGGCAGGTCAACAACTGCGGGAAACGGCTCTATTTTCTTTGGGGGGTATAAATATCCCTCTCCCACTCCGGGGGAGGGTTGAGCAACACATTCATATGAACCCTAGAACACAAAAAGGCTCCCTCTCACTTCTCCTACACCAAATCTTAGATCCCGGAGAGATTCGTGAGAGTTCTTGAGAGATTTTCCAATCAAGTGATAGATCGACTCCCTCTCCCTCTCTTGACCAAAGGAATTCGTGATTTGAGCAAGTCTTGAGCATTTCCCCTTTGTTCTTGTTACTCTTGGAGGTTGGAGACTCCTAGGCGGTAGGAGTGCTCCGGTGAGAATCAACTTGTGATTTGTCCCCCGGAAAGTTTGTGAAGGTTTGAAGGCCGCCTCAAGGTCTACCACTAGTGGTTGAGAATCGCCTTCGTGGTGATATCTCAAGGAGAATAGGGTGAGCCTTCGTGGCGTTGGTGTGCCTTCGTGGTAACATCCACCTCTCTAACAGTGACTAGCTTCCCTCCAAGGAAGTGAACATCGGGATACATCCTCGTCTCCGTGACTTTGGTTATCCCTAACCCTAACTCCTTACTTGTGGTTTACTTTGGTCATTTGACCGTGCATTCACTATATCTTGTTGTCCTCATTATATTGTGGTGGTTGATTATATCGTGTTGGCCATTTCCTTGTAGAGATTATTTAGGCCTACACTTCATATTCCACAATTCATACTTGCTACTATTGACATACATTGTGATTAGTGTGAATTGCTAACTTGTGTTATAAACTTCCATATATTGTGATATTGCTCAAGTAAGTTTGTGTAACTTACTTGAGTGTGCTTGTATCATTCAATTCCATATACTGTGATACAATTTGTGTAAGCTTGTATTGCTTACTTGTGGTTGTGTGTATTATTCATTTCCATACATCGTGATATACACTGAGTAAGTTTGTGTGACTTACTTGTGCTTACTCATATCCTCGTTGTTCTCATCTTGTTTATGCTAAGTTGTTGGTGCACTTGGTGAGCCTACTATATTTAGGATTTGTGCTTGAAAAGTATCCGCTCAGTTTATTTCCTCATTAGGATATAGCCAAATCCGTAAAAGATTTTAAAACGCCTATTCACCCCCCCCTCTAGGCGACATCGTGGTCCTTTCACCTGGGGCGATAGCTTCGCTCTCTTCCTTTTTGGTGTCCTGATGCCAAAGGGGGAGAGAGTGTGATAGGACTCGGGAGTTGCATGGGTGGTTGCGTAGTTGAACTTTGGTCGTTCTCGGTTTGCTTTGTGTGGATTTTGTGCCACTCCTGCTATCTTATCTTTATGCTTGTTGGTCCTTATTAGTAGTATTGCTCTTGTTTCTTTTTGTTGGCTACCTTCATGTTATGTGCTTTAAGTGGCGAGCCTATAAAATCTAGGGGGAGTCTCGTCCTTGAAGTATGCCCATGCTCTCTTACAACTAGTTCAACTTGGGGCACACATCTAGGGGGAGCTCCGACTAGATTCTATAGACTTCTATCTTATATCGTGTTGTTGTCATCATCCACCAAAAAGGGGAGATTGAAAGGGCATTTCCCTACCTTATGTTTTGGATGATGATGACAACCCTTTGTTGGTCTAATCCTGTGCTAAATGTTTCAGGTTCTCGATGATTAGGCTTACATCAGTTAGTGGCTCTCTCTTTAAGGAATCGATTGAAGACGGAATTCTCTACGCTTTTTATCTCTTTGGTCGTAGGGATCCCGTACTATCAAGAGGGAATCCACTTTGGAAAGAATAGGGGAATCCATTCACGTACACCTCCATCACCCCTCTTTTGTCGAGAGAGTGCCTCCATTTTAATTTAATCTTTGCTATGTTTTCCTAGCGGTTGTACCGCTCGTCCGTGCGGTTGTACCGCTGGCTCTTGGCGCTTGCTTGGCTTTGTCGAGCGGTGGTACCGCTGCCTCCGGGCGGTGGTACCGCCACCTGACTCTGCAAAGACCAGCAACGGTTGTTCCGGCCATGCACCGCCCATGTACCGGTCAGGCTTCTGTTTTGATGCGATGGCTGGGCGGTGGTGGCCCGGTTGGTCCGGTTGTTTCTTATCAACCGGTACAACCGGAGGTTCGAGCAGTTCTTCCGCTCGTACCTTAGCCGCTCAAGCGCTCAAGGCCAAGCGGTTGCACCGGTGCTGCACCGCCCAACTACCGCCCTCAAGGGTGACTCCGTTCTGTTTCGGTGCGGTAGTTGTGCGGTGGCTGGGCGGTTGGTCCGGTTATTTTCTAATAACCGATACTACCGCCCGATGGCGGATTGTACCGCTCAGGTGGTTCTGCGGTGCAACGTGAGTCCCGGTTGTCACGGGACAAGGAGCGATTGTACCGCTAAGATCAAAACGCGAGAACGGTTGGATTTATGTGGGCTGCTATATAAGGTGGTTCTTCCACCTACCACGCTCACCTCTAACCTCTCTCACTCCACCATTAATGCTCTCAAGCTCTCTTGCCCGATCTCTCTCTCTAGCCACTCAAACTTGTTGATTTGCTAGGGATTGAAGGAGGATACCTAGATCTACACTTCCACCAAAGGATATTTGCTTCCCCCATACTTTCTAGTGTGGATTTTGTTACTCTTGGGTGCTTGAGCACCCTAGACGGTTGAGGTCACCTCGAAGCCATATTCCATTGTGGTGAAGCTTCATGGTTTCGTTGGGAGCCTCCAATTGTTGTGGAGATTGCCCCAACCTTGTTTGTAAAGGTCCGATTGCCGCCTTCAAGGGCACCAATAGTGGAATCACGGCATCTCGCATTGTGTGAGGGCGTGAGGAGAATATGGTGGCCCTAGTGGCTTCTTGGGGAGCATTGTGCCTCCACACCGCTCTAATGGAGACGTACTTCCCCTTAAAAGGAAGGAACTTCGGTAACACATCCTCGTCTTCAACGGCTCCACTCTTGGTTATTTCGTGCCTTTACTCTTGCTAGCCTACTTGTGTTGTATCCCTTGCTTGCTTATGTGTTAGTTGTTGTTGCATCATATAGGTTGCTCACATAGTTGCATATCTAGACAACCTATTTTGTTGCAAAGTTTAATTTGGTAAAGGAAAGCTTAAAAAATTGTTAGTTGCCTATTCACCCCCACCTCTAGCCAACCATATCGATCCTTTCACCATGGTGTCTAGAATAATTCTAGGGGCTCTCGATAAATTCTAGAGCCCTCCTATATTATTATTTCATTCTCCGAAACTTTTCCACCAATCTGGCTTTATCTGGGTTTTTTCAAAACCTTTCCGGTTCTCTCTTAATCGTGTGACCGTGCAGGTTCGGTGAAATATAGGCATGACCGAAAAACCTTTCGATCAATGATCAATAACGGAACCGTTGACATGCATATTGACCCCTGTACTCACACGAATGATTATCGAGTGAACTTGTAGCTACCATATGCTATTCCTTTTCCTTCACGATACTTTACATAACTCAAGGTAAGATATATCGACATCCCCGCGAGTCAAATACATTTGTCACTATGTCAATCTACTCGTTACCGGTTTTGTTTTATTTTCTCATTCTTGTGTTCAGGCATACCCGACTCCCCGTGATCAATTCACGTTGTGTCTGGCCAGATGAGGATGGATGTCATCACACCGAGAGGGCCCTACGAATATCTCTACATCGCCGGAGGAGTAAATCTCAGTTCCGAACTATCTGGTCCCTCATCATACGTTTCTGATGAACCTGTAAGTTGTCGTATGATCGCCATGTTACGGATGATGTTAGAACAACGCCAAAGTGCATCGTCCAGTATGGAGCGACTTGATACTCTCATGTTATAAGAAAGTGTGCATACATTAACTTTCCGACACAGACTATGGACTTGTGACGAAATCATCTCTAAGTATAACATACAACTTGGGGCAATTCAACACGAATGTTCTACTACCATCGTGCCCTCAATGTTGTTGGCATCGTTGTTACACTTAACTATGCTCATAATCAAGAAAACAGAACCATCATGAAATACTTGACTAGTTCTAGAGGCAAGACTAGAAATCTTATTCTATCGTTTACAAGTTTACACATGCACATGAGCTTTCCTCTGAACCTCTTGTTTTCGCAGGCTCGAGAACCATAGTAGTTATAACATAGAATATAAATATCAATTATAAACTTGAAAATAAATAACAACACATTTATTATTACCTCTAGAACATATTTTCAACACCACAAAGACCATGCACGATGTTATTACTCGTCGTAAAGTTTCGCGAAGTTTCACATTCAGCATAAAAAGATCCATCATTACGGATGCAAGCGGGAGCTCGCGAAAAAAATGTATTTTAGAGACATTGTATCTATGTACTTTTTCTGGCCTCTCATAACACCAGACATTGGAGCTGTCCGTTTTCGCGATTTGAATGTTTGTTGACTGTCTAATTATGTCGAAGTGCAACATGAGCCAACATTGTGGTGAGAATCCTACAAATCAAAGAAGCTTGTGGTGACTGTCTACCTTAAAATTTACGACTCAATCTCTTAAAGGCGTTTATAGGTATAGGAGTAGGATGTACATGTGTGCGTTTACAATAGTGAATATAGGGGCGTGTATGCGAGAGTGTGTGTTTACTGTATTTTCTAAAAACCTCCCAAATATCCCGGTTCTTTGTTTTCAGACTTAAAAAAGCGGCCGTACACAAATATACTAATTTCGCTGGAGCTATACGCAAAACCTACCGCCGCCCCCGGTTCCTCGCCTCCCACCGCAAGAAAAGCGACCGCAAGGGAAAAGACGAACCGGAATCAGGTTTTAGCATTGCGATTTTCCCAGAAGCGTTTCGCGGAGAAATTTCGTCGGATTGTTCCCGGATTCCAGCGCAAAGATGCCGCGCATTCCCATGATCAGATTCCCCAAGAGGCATCTCAAAGTCCCATCCCCAGCAGGTGCCCTCTTTCCCCCTTTCCCTCCCATCGATTCGTGTAGGATTCTAGGGTTAAATTTTGCTGGCCTATGGTCTAGCATGTCGGAGATCTAATTCGTGTATCTCTTTGGGTTGATTTCCTCTACGCAGCGGCGCAGCCTGCAGATCAGCACGCGACCCTCATGTCCCGATTGGGTAAGCTCAATAATCTCGAATCTGCAACGTAACTAGGTTTTTCTTCTTGGATTCGGGTGAATTATCAGTGGTAATTTGTGGTCGGGCAACGTCATTAATTTCGCCTTTATGGAGCAGTTGATTGATCTATGCAACATGTTTGGCTTGCTTGAGATGTGATTTTGCTGCACAAATTAGCAAAGTCTGAACGTGATTTGGGTTCAGGTAGCTTTTCAGAGTGTAAGCCAAATTGAAGCTATTCTTGTATTGATTCTTGTTCACATAAGATAGATTAAACTGCGATATTAGGGGGTGAGACGAGCTTGCAAGGAACTTGATGGGAAGAGAAGGTTTTGTGGATTAGGATGAATTCAAGGCTTTTCGTGATATTTCTCTGTTTTGTAGTTGTTCATTTCCAATAGTGTTATACCATTCAGATGTAGGGTTGATGCTAATAAATCTGTATGGATGCTTTCAACTTTTAAAGGTGATTTGACATTAGTCATTTTAGTCACCGACTGAAGATCCACGCCTTCCTGGCCATGAATAAGCAGTAACGTTCTATCTCACCTTGTTTCGGTGGTTTGGATTGGATGTGTGAATGTGTTGTACGATAGCTGTTGTTGCCATGTCGTTCTATGGCCTTGTCGTTGTCATGTTGTAGACTGTTATAACCAACCATGTGTTTGGGAGTAGAGGACATGATGTCTTCTCTGACTTTTATGGCCTTGTTGTTGCCATGTTGTAGACTGTTACCACCAGTTGATGGATAGTTTCTTACTCTACTGTACATTTTTCATTGAGATTGCAATCTCTCTCATTGAGATTGCAATTCAACCATCAGTTTTCCTATTATTGATCTGCCCTTTTTGTCAGCTGTAATCAGCAGCTACCTGGTTACTGCTAGGATTTTTTTTTGACAAAGCTTTGTGTGTCACTGCATTAATCGAAAGAAGATGTTTTATGTACAAGCCTTAGAGAACCGACACACAACACCAAAGCTAAGCCGGTAACACTGTAACAGGGACGACAAGCAAGCAGTGCCAGCCACAGATCAAGATTGGCCCCCAACCTTGATCTTCTCTAGCAGACATGAATATCTGAGCGTTCCCTGTCGAAGACACACATATTGCATTACTTCCAAATCAGCCAGTCAGTCAGAAGGATTAATGACACCGTCCATTTCCTCTGAGCCGTAGTGAACGAGCACATAGTTTGCTTCCACTGGTCGATGAAGTTCTCTCCTAGTCCATGTGGCTTCCTAGCGGACCTTGTCCAATGTAGGGTCTTCTACCAAACTTGCTGGGAGAAGACATGACCCACAAGGAGATGGTACATCGTCTCTGGTGCGTAATCAGATAGCAAGCAGGTTAGGCAGCAGGCTTCGCTGTGCCAAGTGGTCGGTCACCCAGCAACAGAATAGACATGCCAACCCAAGAGTGCCAGTTTAGCTTCCATGAATTGGAGAGGACTGAGCCCTGGAACAATGACTCGTAGCAGGAGCATGCAGAGTACTTGCCGTCCGTAGTTCAATGCCATTGAAGCTCATTTCCATCGATGATAAGTTCGACCGTGCTCGCTGTGCACCATAGTGGGACATACTCAACCGAGCCATGGATGCCCAAAGCTCCTAAGATATCCGTGACCAGAACCACCCAGCAAGCCCTTGCGCAGCAGTGTGCACCGGCGTCTATGCTAAGCTGGCATCATTGAGCAGATCTGGGTGAAGGCTTGGTCACCTACATGGCCATCGGTCTATCTGCCCTCTCAAAATAGGTTGAGTTGCCATCATTCGTGATCAAAGATGTGGATGAGCCTGATCAACTGCTGGATTTTGACTCCCATTCCCGTCTTAAAGATATTGTAGGAAGAAGGAATGTTGCTTGCACTTGGAAGTTGGAATGCAAGTGCACACAGCTGGTTGACTACACCAAGTCCTAGCTTGATCACCTATTTTCTCATTATCAACCTGATTTCTGGTTCTTCTTAACGAGAATATGCGGTGCATATCATTTCATTGAAAAGAAGGAAAGATTTGATATAGTTGTCGCCTCTCTAATAGGGAAATAAATAGAGAAATAAAATTTCCTAGATACATACTGCCTACAAACTAACATATCCTCTTGGAACAGAACACCCTACAGTTTCACACCTTCCATTTATGACAGTGTTGCAATGACTTGGTTTCCGCATTCTATTTATCTACTGATTGTTGTCTGGCCTAGTAATATTGTACCTCTGAAGTAGGTGTTGCAGTGAGTTGCTTTCACATGCTATCTTGGCTTTTTGCTGCAACCACTGAACTGGTCATGCAGTTGTGTTTTGTTTTGCCAAATAGAACAAACAAACCTGTGTATAAGAAGATATCACATCTGTCCAGAAAAGTTTTGATACTGGGGAGTACCATAAATTTGTTCCTCAGTTCGTCAGCCTTCGTCAATTTCCTCAGCTTGAGCAATCTCTCTTTAAGTTTGACCTGAAGTTCATTGTCCACTGTGGTCATGCAGTTTTGTTTTGCCAAACAAAACAAGCAAACCTGCGTATAGTAAGGTAGCACATCTGTCGAGAAAAGGTCATAATGGGGAGAACTGTAAATTTGTTCCTCAGTTGGTTGACCTTTGTCAGTTTCCCTAACTTAAGCAGTCTCTTTAAGTTTGCCTTGAAGTTCATTGCTCACTGTGGTAATGCAGTTTGTTTGGCGAGAAACAGAGAGACAGGCGCTTGAGTGAACCGAGGGAATGTGTTGGGTCAGGTTGTAATTATTGAGATTAAAAGTTTTCAGGGAAAGTTAGGAGGTGGAGATAGCTGCTAGTTGTTTTCCAAAAAGCGCCTATGGCAAAGTTAGAAGAGTCCGCTTAACTTGGAGAAATTGGCACAGGCTAATCAAGTTTGGGGGAAATTTACATTTCTCGCATTGTGGCAAAAGAATGGCATTCTGGATATCGGTGCTGTCCTCTAGCACTAACTTCTACTGCTAATTTGTCTTATATTCATCCGTAATATTACGAAGTACTTTACTCATAATACATGGAAAGGGGTGTAACTAATTTTTTTACAATTTGACTTTCAGGAGCTAAAGTAGAGGCACCATCTTCTGGAGAGAAAAAGAATTACCGCTTTAGATCAGATGTGCCTTCCGCACCTTCTCATAATGCTGTTGGAGGGCCAGCTTCACAGCTTCCCAAGCGCAAACCACTATCTGAGGAAGAGATTGAAGCTATCATGGTAAGTTCTTTGTTTAGAGATGCTGAAATACAAAGCAATATACATTATGCTTAAGGTATTTGGCATGCTGTACCTAAAAACCAATTTTATCCAATGCTTATGTGTAGTGTGGACCCATGTTAAATTGTTACATGAAATTTGCAGAATGACTGTAGTGTGGAGCCATGTTAAATTGTGCATGAGATTTGCAGAATGATTGTGTAGTGTACTACAGTACTAGTGTGGACACATGTGTTTGTTGGTTCAGCCTAAAGATAGTGGCAAATGCTTGTCAATTACCCATGCATAATCAATCTTCATCGTTGTTACTAATCTGTTGTTGGTCTTTGTAGAGTAGTAATTTGTGTACCTTTTTAACTAGCTAATTAGTATCACCTCTCTTCCGAATTATAAGACGTTTTGGATATTTCAGTATGGACTACATACGGACTGAAACGAGTGAGCAAACACATTAAAGCGCGTCTATATACATCCGATTCAGAAGAAAAGTTAGAACAGCTTATAATTCAGAACGGAGAGAGTAGACAGTAGACAGAAGTCACAGGTTGCACTTGCTACTTAGTAGACAGGACTCCAGGAGTAGATACTTACTCAGTTGTCTCTATACTGTATGTACCATGGTGACCCGCTACCTTTTCAGTCTCCTTCCATTTAGTTATACCGCTTGTCAATAACTTGCATGTAAAAAAGGGACAAAGGTTGTTAAGTCCATCAATCCCCACCATAAGTCCATGGCATTGAACGAACTCCTGAATGCGCGTGGTTCATTGGCAGCTATTTGTTTTGTTTTGCGCCATTATGAAGTACTCCTTCTGTAAACAATATAAAAGCGTTTAAATCACTACTTTAGTGATCTAAACGCTTTTATATTTTCTTTACGGAGGGAGTGTATATATATTCTTCTTGTCACTAACATGGGAACACTTGTTTTCTCTGAGCAGCAAGGCGGTGTCTTCTGATATTGCTTCCAGCCAGTGGCACCTTTTGTGGAGCACCAATAAGCCCTACGCCGCGCCGCATTCGTAACCGTTTTGCACAGAGCCATGTCGATATGGAACTCTTCTGTTTTGGTCCCCAGAACTCACCAAACCGCCACACCCCGTTTCCTGAATATCCCCTGCATACATGTGACTAACCAAAAATGGTGAACGCTGGACATGTGATGTATGGGTGGGTGCCCTGCCTTGCCAAAATATGTGATCATGGAATGATTTGATGAACCTCCACATTTTTTTTTGTATTATTAGTGGGTGTTCTCTCTCTTTTTTCTCATGCGTGGTTTGAGTCGTTCTTCTTGATGGCGTAGGTTACATTCTGCTGCTATTTTGGTTGTCTTTTCCCCTGTTTTGGTCGTTGGAGCTTTCGCTGTCCCACTGCCGTGCGGGTATCTTATTCTCGGGTATCTTATTCTTATCCAGCGGCTGCTGCACTAAACTCTGATCTTTGCACGCATTTGCCCCCTTCTTAGGACAGGGTTCTTATGCGCAGAGTTTCCCAAATGACGCTTTAGCACAAAAAGTGATTGGGCTATAAAAATCATCTTCATGAACTATAATCGATGCTTGCAACGACATTTTCAGTTTTTTTTAACCCAGGAATCACATTTGTGTTTCATTCGGAATACCTCAGCATGATACACATTAGAATAATAACATATACTCCCTCCGTTCCTAGATATAAGTCTTTTTATAGATTTAGTTAAGGACTGCATATGGATGTATGTAGACATATTTTAAAGTGTAGATTCACTCATTTTACTCTGTATTTAGTCCGCATTGGAATCTCAAAGACTTGTATATAGGAACAGAGGGAGTAGTTAGACTCTCTTTGGATTGAAGGAATTTCATTGGAGTTTTGGAAGATTACATATAGTTAAGATTCTTCATCGACGATTTCAACTATCCGCTACAACAAGGTTTGACGACTTTTCAACCGAGTGTTACAACGAGGTTTGCCCGACTCCGGTGGGGAAGGGGCGACGACGCGGACATGCATTCAACTTGCTCGTTGCAAGGTGGTCCATGGACATGGTTGTAATTTTGTTACTTCCGATGTTCTTTGTACATGGTTGATTATGAATAGGTTGAAGGTTTCTCTAGAAAAGTTCCATTAATCCAAAAGAAGCCATAAAAATATGCGAGGCCAAAATTTTGAATTAGACCAGGCTACTTTGAAATCGAAGCATTGTCATTGGGTCAAAGATTAATTCATATTGACAAGACTTTCCATTCATCTTTTTGTTGATATTTTGGATTCCATTTTGAAATAAAGTCATCTTGAGATGCAAATGGTATAATGATAAGGAAACAAGAGGAGGAAGGCCACAGGAAAGAAGAGAGAGGAGAGCCCGTTTGTTGGTCGGTCCCACTCTCTCAATAGCAGGGGAAGCGGGCGGCAGCAGGGAGCAGCCTCCCGGGAATCCCATGGCCATGACCCAGTCGTCCTTCGCTCGCCGCCCACCCCCCTCCGCGGCGCTCACCTCTCCCTTCTCCTCCTCCTGGTCTCCCCCGAGGCACGGGCCGCGCCGCCGCCGGGCCCTCACGGCCGCGTCCTCCTTCCATTTCCGGCCGGAGGACGTCGCCGAGCTCGCGCACAACAAGGTTCGCCGTAACTAGCTTAACGGACTGCTGCGTTCATTTTTCGATTGAGTAAGGACTCGGGCTCGTGTTTCAAGGTCTTGATTGCGGCGACGGTGGCCGGTGTGATCGGGCAGCTGGCCAAGCCCTTCACTTCCGGCAGGGATGGGGGCAAAATCGACATCGTCAGGGTCGCCGCCCAGTCAGGGGGGATGCCCTCCACCCACTCAGCGGTGAGACCATCGTCTACTGACCATTAATTCCTTCAGTTTGTTGTGTTGCTGCCTTACTGGAGTGAGCAAGAGCGTGTTTGGCTCTTCTTAGGCCCTCCCTGGGATAAGGTGTGCTCCTGTTACAGGGGTCAGATAATTCTTCTTGAGGTTATTTTTACCATTACATTTCTACAACTTTATAAACGGACCCCCACATTTACATGTACTAGCAGCACTATAAGAAGATGAGAAAAATTTAACATCAAATGATTTTTTTAATGATCGTTATTTTATATTGCTGATGATGTGGATTGTTCTTATCTCTTGTTGGTCGAACTTTGGAAGAGAATTAGAACCAAAGGCTTTTCGGCCCTTCCATTGCAAGAATGAAACAGCATAATGCTTTATAAAGTTGGGCTGCACGAATTCTAGGCAACAACTAGTAAGAAATTAAGAATGGAGATAGAACGGATATGTGGATTTTCCACAATTACTTGTGTTCGCACCCCATATTGTGAATATGCATCTCAAAGTTTCAAAACATTTTGAAAGAAAATCTTGGTTGTACTACATTTTATATACCAGTTTTATGTACACGATTTCGTGTCCTTGCATGATTCACAAGTGATCACATTTTTTGTATGACTTATTTTTGTAAATGCTCATACTGCAGCAAATTATGCATTTGCATTTTCCTTTGAAAGCTCACAAACTGTATTTTCACAATGGGTTGTGCCTGCAACTGGTTGCAGATTTTCGTTTGACGATTGTACATATCTTCTCTGTCACGCTGAATAATTAACTTGTCTCCGGTGGCCATCTATCTAATGAATAGTCTCTTAAATATATACTTATGAAGTACAAGCACAACACAATTCGAAATGAAGGATTAGTGCTAAAAAAGCATCGTAAAAAGAGAAAAAAAAATTAAGGACATATGGGACATGTATTTAAAAGGGTGAACGCAAATCATGAAATATCACAGGGAGCACAAATGTGACTGAATTATACGAGGAAAGTTACAACCAGGGAATTTTGCAACAAGGCACCCACTAATCCTGTATGGCCACCGAAAGCATTATAAGGCAGCTGAATTTGTAAGTTGGAAAAGGGGACAGATCCAGAAACCATATAAATACTTACGCACTACTCTCCCTTTGTACAGAGGCTGACTATTCTTTGCTCCCATGAATCGTCATGCTTTTTCCGTTTGCACCATCATGATTAGAATCACAAATCAACACTTAGGATGGTGTCTAGATTATTGTGATGCTTTGTTAGTAAAAATGAAAGGTTACATTAGGAAACATACATGGAATAGGAATCAAAGGTATCATCACAACATGTTACTTCTTTATTCAGGTCCACAATCATATATGTTTGAGAGGTAAAGCTATTAACTCTTGCCAAAGTGACAATTCAATTTTGTATGAATCTGACTATTATTCTTCATACTGTAGGCAGTTGTGGCAGTGACTACTTCGCTTGCGCTAGAAAGGTTTAGCTTCTTTAACATGCTTTAGTTCAGGGCTGACATGTTTCTGCTTATTTTTGTCCTTAGTGTTTGTGTTTTTATTCTTAATTCGGGGTTTAGAATGCAGGGGGTTTGCTGACTCCATATTTGGGATGTCGGTGGTATTTGCGTCGATTGTAATGTATGATGCTCAGGTATGGTACGTTTAATGCTTTTATTTTCTCTCTTATGTCGACTAAATTATCAATCTGGCCATTTATCAACATCAGTCAGCTTATTGATCATTCAAGTGTGCCGGTGACGTGATTCAGCTTTTTTGCACGTCCAATCTGCCAAATCCCAAAAAGTATTGTAAACTCAAATTTGATATTGATTTGATCGAGACTTGGTACGAGCATGAGAACATGTTGCATTGTCAGGGATTTGACTCTATTGGTACCCAGCGAAATGCTGCATTGTGCTAGATCTCCCCGTTGCTGTTGTGTTTTTTCATGAAACTTGCAGAACTCCAGTTTGACATTGATTTGGTCGAGACCTAGTACAAATGCTTGAACATGATCCATTATCAGGGATGTAACTCTATTAATACCCAACGGTCTCTTCATTTCTGCTGTATTGACCTGGATCTCCCCATTGCTGTTGCGGTTTCTTTTTCACGAAACTGGGAGGTCAAAGTTGTTAGAAGTTTAACGATCATGTTTCTCACATCTCTTAAGATGAAAAAAAAAGAACCAGAAAGAAACGACATTGGTCTGATACATTTGCCTTCTGCCTCTGCCCTCTTGAATCTGTTAGACATGCCATGTGGACTGCCTCTAATTTCCTCACACTATGCTGTAGTATATTTGCAATCCCAATACTTCCAAAAAGGGTGAACATGCTGAGCTGCACTTTGTAGTATGGATGTATGATGCCCCTGATATTAGCTGATATATTCTGACGAAAAGAGATGTCAGTTTGCACTGAAGTATGAAGCAGAAGCACCATCACTATCATGTACCTTTACATGAAGCGTGACTTTCAGGGCTATCAGTCTGAGATTTTTCCCCCTTGCTTCTGATTCTGTTTCAATCTGTGCACATATAAAACCAGTGCATGTGTGATCTAGCCTCCACTAAATAATTGTATATATCGTTGTCAGTGCCACTGAATTCTTTGTCAGTGCATTTGAACATGGTTAATTTTTTTCTCAGCTTGCTGTGGGATGCAGCTGTAAAAAAGTTTGACCAGTTCACTTAGTACCCATGTTTCCGTTGTGAGGTAGTGGGTATCCCTGTCTGTTGCCAAGTTGCCAGGGTGCATGGCCAGTACATGTTCCCATCTATTTATCCTCCGCACTGCATTTATGCCAAATATAAATCTGATCTTTGTTAATGGCCTGCAAAAGTCATACACAAAGCTTGGTAGTGTTGTTTCAGATTGGAAATTTGCTGTTAGTTTTCGTAAAGAAGTACTAAAACCACCGTAGCTAATGCTCATGCCATGCTTATTTGCTGTTTTTAATAGGGAGTCAGAAGAGAGGTAGGCAAGCACGCAAGGCTTTTGAACAAGCTATGGACCCTACGGGAGCATACGACGACTCAAGTTCAGGAGGACGGTGGTGGCCAGGTGAATTCCACCTCTGAACCCCTCCCTGCAAACCGCGAGATGGCCACGGAGCTCGTCTCCGTTCCTCAGGACGCATCTATGTCACAGCGTTCAAACGCCATGCCTTCCTCGACGCGTACCAGATTGCCGAGACCGAACACCCTCCAAAGCTCAGAGCCAGAGCTAACAGAGTTGACAGAGGAGTATAACCGGCTGAGCGAGTCCGTCGGCCACACGGAGGCGCAGGTCACGGTCGGTGCCTTGCTAGGCTTCGTTGTAAGCTTAGCCGTCCACGCGACACTGTAACAACAACCACTTCCATTATTCTTTTGTTACAACATAGACCACATGTATGGTAGTTCTTTACGTGAAGAAACAACACAATTGGTTGATTGATTGATTGTTACCACCACTATAGACATGTTTCATGTTTGCAAACGCTTTATTTGACTCTGCACCGATTAACCGGAGCTTGAGCCTGGACGGCTGCTGACTTGATGATACCACATTGGACATTGCAACGCGGCAGCTACCATTTCTTCTGTGAGAGTACAGAGAGGCTTCTCACTAGTAGTATATGTTTATGTTGATGTACTCATCAACAGGGACTTTGATGTGCGTGGTGAGACGATTAGTTAACTCAGACGGTGAGGAGGAGGAAGCGTGACGCTTCTGGCGTTGCTTTCTCTTACTCTACCACTGTTACATAAATAGGTGAATTCATTGGCCTCAGTAAACAAAGGCACGAAGAGCTCCGCAGGGGCTCAAATTGAATTGGACCTGCAGTGTACAGCTGATCATGCGAAGTGTGCAAGTAACGGATGGTGGCAGCGAGATTCCGGCTCAGGTTATTCAGGAACTCAAAAGACCTCTCTGAAGTTGTAACACAAGCAAAGCAAGCAAGCAAGAAAGGAAGGAAGAAAGAAAGAAAGAAAAGGTAACAACTGACCTAATTGCCCAATTTAGGAGGGCAAAGTTCCAACTCTTGTATAAGCATGGATGTAAAGTAACCAATTCTTGTTGAGAAGGTAAAATGCACTTGGGAGAAAACACTCAGATCTACTAACCAAACCGACGATACAAACAACCCTAGAAACTAACCAAGTTAAATTGAAGTCCTTGGGGGGCGACTCTCTTCTTCCCCTTGAACAACCCGGTGCACAGGCACAAGCCACTCGAACACCGGAGCTAGCCTAACATTGTTGATCGTGGACGGGAAGTCATAGAGGTCATGGACCATCACCCCGGAGAAGAAACCGTCATAATCAGAAGAGCTGTAGATCAAAGAGACTAACCTCCAAATAATCTTGCACGCCTCACTCCCACCGTGTACGGAGGCCAAACCTACGTGACAACGATGAGCCCGGAGGACCCAACTACGAAAAGAAGCCGCCGCCGCCGCCGACAACCCTGCAAACCCTAGCCTCACCATTTTGAATGGACAGCAGAAACCTATGCTCGTGAACCATCAATACTGTCGTAGGCAACACGATCGAGATGGGATATCTCAAGGAATAATTATTCGTCGGCAGATGGCAACGCCACTATCAACGATGCGTCACCAGAGATGACATTATTGCAGGGCCAACAGAGGGGGAGGGGGGCGGCGACCTACCAAAGGAGGAGAGTGGTAGTGTGGTGCGCCGAAGATCGCCTCCCACTAGGACTAGGAGAGGAAACGGTTTGGGGCTTGACAAAACTTCAATAGAAAAACCTTACTCTACTCATTTTGGCTAGCCAAAATACGAAGGGCCAACGTTTATCTAGTGTCATTCCATGATACAAACCCTGCTAGATCAAAAGCTTGGCACATAAAAACGATACATTTACGATAGTAATTTTGCCTTGATATTTACAATGGGTGCAGGAGGAAGAAGATTTTGGCACACGTAAGGAATTGGATGTAATTTTTAATGTAAGAATGTGTTTGTAAAGACTTGTGATACTTAATATACGGCCGTTGTCCTTTTCACATTTTTTTTGACATTGAGTTCTAACAATAATTTGAAATATGGCAGCTTTAGCAACATGGAATATTAGAAAAAAAAAACATCGCCTTCCATTGCGGAAATTAACAAGGCTAGCTCGATATATTCCATTGCACAACTTAACAAGCCTAGATCGATATATTCCATTGCAGAAAATTCTATCAACTGTTTACCATGGTGATGAAAACAATTTTACCCCTTTCTCATGAAGAAAGTTTATTTTTGTATGAAGAATTGAGTTAATGTTTTCCTAGTCATTTGAATTTTGTTTACCTTATTTTTTCAAATGATCATGTATAACTTTTTAGTGAAGGAACTCACCCTTATGTTGAAATTGCATTTATACTCCCCTTTTATTGCTTGAACAGAATGGGAAATCAAAGACAAAGGTTTGTCATAGTTAATAGGATCTGATAACCATTGATATATGCCTCAAATATTTATGATCATCTCATCATGAATAGTAAATAAAACTATACATTCTCTTTCCTCACAAAAACAAGAAATCATACGTTTTCTTCACCTTACCCCAATCCAAAATTCAGATGACCAAATTGAATTATTTCTCTTCCCTAAGCATATTATCATTTTATAAAAGAAAAAATTCTCATAAAGCCATTGAACCAATGTTCTTAGCTCTAATCTTGAACTTTTTTCTCCCACTCGATCCCAAGTTAGTATTTTAAAATCAAATTGAAATCTGAGCTTGATACTTCAAACCAATCCACTGATGTTTTTGATCTATATAAATCAAATCATTCATGAGCACCCTTGAATCCTATATCCTGTATACCTAAATAGTTGATTCCCACTAACTCTAATCTTCTATATCTAAATAGCTAGCCCTCACTAACCTATTTCTTTCAACATGCAAGCATGACACCTCATCAAGTAACATGCATCAGAAAAGAGCCACCTCAACATTCAATGAGCCATAGGAAAAGGTTCACCTCAACATGCAAACATGCATGATATATTTAATTAGTATTTTACAAAAATACAATAATCAAACACAATAAAGCATATGTTTTTTAGTTTTAGCTCTCATATTATTTCTCAGAATATTCCTATTTTTTCCATAAAATCAATCTTTTAAAATATATTGCAAAACATTCGCGCAATAATGTGCAGGGCATCACCTAGTTCTCCCAACATGCATTTTTCTTGCGGGTTCTCTCAACATACAATTGCCAACTCATCATTCCACTATGCATGGGAAAAGGCCCACCTTACATGCATCATGCATGCTGCTCATATGTAATGAATATTCTTACTAAAAAATGTAATAAATGTTCTAAAACTATACAATAATTAAATACTATAAACCGTATGTATCTTATTTCCAAATTCTCACGTGTTAATCCAAATACTAATTATTCATTCAACCAAATCTGATTGAAATAAATGCAAGCAATTTCCGCAACAAGCCGCGGAGTATCATCTTTAGTAAACAAGGAATAAATGGAAACCAGATACTCTTAAGTCATGGAAGGGAACAAGTACCCATAGTACAGGGCATATATATAACAGCCCCCAAGGCCCTCTACTCTCTCTTCACACTCATATATCTCCAACAAGCAAACCTTCGAAGCAAGTCCAGCCAAATTGAAACTTCAAAACTATATCCTCATAGTCTCCAACCAGGCTAGCTCCACAGCAGAGCGCAAAAGACATCGTATGCATTGCTAGATTTTTCTTTGTAAATGTGACTTCGAGTTTGCCATTAACTTGTTGAATGAATATAGAACCTTAGTGGAGCAAATTAACTGCCCTACCTGCTCTAATAGGTATAGTGTAGCTAAACAATACTAGCTCCAAATTTTGTAGGTTAAGCAAATTAAGGCAAACTCGAAGCCACACATACAAAATTTTCCTTTATACACATTTAGATGCATTCCGTAACAAGGTAGATCGATGATCAAATGAACCAGGTCTTAACAAAAATATGAAAAACAGGAGCTGATCAGATCAACAGTACTATAGCATGGCAGCTAGCTAGGCAAAGCTCCATTTAGCTACTTGGAGAACCTGAGGAGGTCGGCGGCCTCACAGCCGAGGTACTGCAGTGGCATTCTCTGCATGGAGGAGGTGCTGCCCCCTCCAAGCTGCTCCATGAGCTGCTGCTGATGCTGCTGCTGATAAGGCGCCATTGATGCCGCTGCTGCGGCGGCAACCTTGCCCTGGAAGAGCTGGTCCAGGTTCTGGTGCGAGGCGAGGAGCTTGTCCAGGATGGACCAGTCCGTGCCGGGGAAGCGGGGGTCGCCGCCACCGCCACCACCACCGCTACCGCCACCGTGGTGGAGCATTCCGTTGGTGCCGCTCGAAGTGAGCTTCATCAGGTTCTGTGAGCACTCGAGCTCGTGCGAGCTCATGGCAACGGCAGCCGGTGCGCCGGGGAGGAAGGAGGAGAGCGTCTGCTGCTCGTGCTCGGCGCTCATGAGCTGCGGGAGCTGCATGGACGCGTCGAAGGAAGGGAAGTCGTAGTGCTGCTGCTGCTGCTGCTGCATGAGGTGGCCGGGGTTGTGCATGATGTGCTTCTGGTCCGTGATCATTTGCATTGCGCCGGCGGCGGAAGATGGAACCGGGAAAGGGTGGAGGAGCTCGTCGTCGTCGTACCCCGCCATCTCCGCCGGGTTCATGCCTCTCGTGTAGCTCTTCTTGGTGAAAACCCTACACACCACCCAGCCATCTTCCTGCATTCCGGACCAAATTATATGTAGTGGTAAGAAAAGATGGACATATGCATGAAACCGATATCAGTTTGTGTCCGATGCATGAATCTTTTGCCTACCTGGACCTCAACGTTGTCTTCGTCTAGGCGGTACTCGTGCATGATCCAGTCGGTCTTCTTGCCGTGGGGAGCCCTCCCGACGTAGAACACCAGCGTCTTCCGCATGCCGATCCTCCTGGAGCCGCTGCCGAGGAAGATGGCCTTGTCGCGGCCCGTCGCCTTCCAGAACCCGGCCGTGGTGGCCCGGTTCGTCCTCGTCCCCGTCGGGTACTTCTTGTCCTTGTGGCTGAAGAAGTACCACTCGTTCTGCGGCCCTGTGCCTATCCTGCACCGATCTGCATGTCATTACATGACACCGCACATATAGTTTGTCAGCACGATCGATCGAGTTAATTAATACTCCATCAGTATATTAACTATAGCTGCCTGAATACGGGGGCCTCGATCGGCTTTTGGTCACCTACCTTTGAGGTCCCATGGCTCGAGCTTGTTGAGGTCGATCTCCCTGATGACGTCAAGATCTATGGCCTCATAAGCGACCTTCTTCCTCAGGTAGTAGTAGAGGAGCTCCTCGTCCGTCGGATGGAACCGGAAGCCCGGTGGCACCGACAGCGCGCCGCCACTCGGATGCATGCTAGCTCTTTCCCTCGGCGGCTCCCCCCTAAGATCGATTTGAGAAGAAGAAGCAACACCAAATCAAAAGCTCCTCTCACATTAACAGCTTCTTTCCTCTATGTACCTTCCTCATCATGCATAGTGGAAAACGAACAAAAGGAAGAGCACAAACCTTGGAAATCTCCTGCTGCCTTTTGAGTCTGCTCCCCAAGGCAACGAGGTACAAAGAGAGAGAAGCAAGAGAAACAGGAGGAAGACGATGGTGCAAGGGAAGTGAAGAGGATGTGTATGGGTTATATGGAAAGGGGGCAGCTGCGGGGCAGCAGGGTTAGCCAGTCCAAGATGCTCACCAAAGACAAACCCTAGGTCTATAAAATGTTGTATATACTGCCTGTGCTGTGCATGGATGGGTTTGAGCTGGCCATTGGTGCTATACTATATAGCTAGCTAAATTCTTTACGGGAGCATTGACCATGCTGATAGGATCGTCACAGTACTAGCGTCCATGCACATGTAGTAATATGGACCAGGCATGTCTTGGGGCAGTTTTGGAAGGACTAAATGAAAAGAAGGGGGTATTGTCCCTTGATTAGGGGACCCTGCCCCAAAACTGGCCTCAGAAGGAGCGATCTGGTGTCTCCATCTGGAACAGTAATGTATCATTCCTGCGTGGTCTTTTGTAGATGCGCCCCTGCCACAAAAAATTATCGAGGCCGATTATCTAGACTTGGTGTTTGTTTTTTCTCAAAGGATAAAAATGTGTTGGAGAGAGCAAAGTGAGCAAGGGTTAGTCTGTAAGAAGTACTACTATGTGTGGTAGAGTGGTAGACTATCTGTGCTCCAGTTTGGACTCTGCACGTGGGAGTCAGGGGAACAGGGGAATTAAACCTCTAATTCCATCGTTCCGAATCCCAATCTCTCCATTCTTCTTCTATTCCCTGCAAATCACCTTACTTTATTTGCACCGCGCGCGCTTTAGATTAATGCCTAATCTTGTGATCTTGTCTTTGCCGTAGGAATGACTTTTGTTACTTTACTCGTCCCGATTAGAGATCTCAGCCTAGGTGAATTTGAAAGTTGAGTTACTAATTAGTGACTTTGCGTAAGTTCAAGAACAAAAAAATAGTGACTTTGCGTGGCAGCTCGTCTTGAAGTTTCTTAACGAGCTAGCACATTGTCAACTGCCTGTCCAGCAGCCAGACGAGTGGTAACTTTCCGGATATATGGTTAAGGTTTAGCATTTCATCCGCAAAAGGTGTAGCACTTCGGTATGGTGTACTACTACTTTCTGGATCTATATATATGGTTAAGGAGTAACAGAAACTATATGACAATAAACGATTTTATATGCGTTTTCTAGAGGTTATATATAAGTCACATACAGTTTTCTGCATAGGAATTAGGATCTTTACGTATGACAGACCATATAATTACTCCCGCAAAAAATAAAATAAAAATTTGACCATATAATTACAGTGTATGTAGGAAGGCGTACGTCATGAAACTCACACGGGGTAAAAGATCACATATATACGGGCCGGGAGATGGCGTATTTGAAGTGCTACATGTACAGTGCATCACATTGATCAAGGTGACATAGGGAACCAAAGCAACGTAGAGACACAGTCACTGCATGCACAGCTAGCTAGGGAAGAAATGAATTAAGACACGAGAACTTCCACGTACGCGCTTGCGCATGGGGTTATCTCTCATCTCTGCGTCGTGGTCACGCATGTAGGAGTACCTACGTACGCACGATGGCAAGCTAGCTAGCCAGCAATTCGTGGAACGTCGGCACAACGATCGAGAGTGACCCTCTGTGAGTAGAAGAGCACTAATATTGTTTGGGAAAAAAGGGGAGGAGACTGTACAAAAATCTCCTCGTGTGCACTCTCTGCAATCTGCCGACACCTGTCTAACTCGCGCGATGGCTTCTCGGCACGTTCTGCACGATCTCGACACAATTCTAGGACCGAGCGGAATACGCCGGGAAGTGAAAGTGAGCCGAAGGAAGGAGCGATGCATGTGGCGAACGGATTACATGGGATGCTCTAGCTTGACAGGTGGCGGTAAATCGTAGAGGGCACCCACGAGAGGAGATCTGCGTACGGTCTCCACCAATTTTCCCCCTAGTGTTTTGACATGATGATATATCAATATCAACTAAAATGAAATCATCTAATTGTCGGTGTATTCTTAAGACTCGTTTAGTTGCCATGTGTATAAGTTTTTTTTATATACAGACATACTATTCCTGATGACTTTTCATCGTTTTTTGGCCCACAAGATTAGTCATGTTTTCGGTAGAATCTTTCATATGGCGCTCCATACGTGTTAAAAATTAGGCAGTGCTAGCCCTGGACCCGGCGATATGAGCCACCCGATCAAAGAGCACTGCTACACACACGATAGTGCACAGCCGATTCATAGACGATCCTATTGATCTGACCATACGTGCATGTGATAAAATGAAGCCCATCCACTGGATGGAGAATCGTCCATCGATCGGCCAGTTAGTATCGGCTGCACAGTACTTCCGCCGATCAAATACCCACTAGCTTGCTTGCGTTACTCTTGGGTGTAGTTGCCACCGGCGTGAGTGTTGTTGGTGCCGAAGAACTTCATTGCATCATCGCCATCCCCTCCCCTTGCAGTAGTGCGGTGACAGGTTGCAGCAACACTGACAAGCTTTTTAGCACCTCGGTAAGGGCATTTCTAACCGATCCCCTAAAAATAACATAGTATCCGGCAGAATAAAAGCTTAGTGGAGTATATATATACTCCACAAAAATTCACCAGACCTAGCTGATTCCTTATATATAATTTTTTATTCGCATCACATATTCGGCCACCGAAACACATTTCCTTACTTCTTTATTTCATCCAATGACATTGGAGTACATAATTCATGAACTCTTCGCCACAAGAGTAAGACCAAAAAAAAAAACAAGAACCACAATTAGACATTTTAGCAGATATTCAATTTCCCTAACTGCTCCCACTAGTTGAATTACTATCTTCTCTATGTCTTCATTGTTGATCTGCGGATTCTTGAACTTCAACACTTCTTTCTTCGTTGATTCTAAAAACATCTATCAATTTTCATGCTATCAATAGATCGATGTATTTTTCTTCCCACTACCAAAACTTTACATCCTACACACACAGATGATCAGACAATGGGCTACCGATGAGCCAAATCCGGTGAAGAACCGAATGAAAACAAAGCACATACCCCATCATTTGTGCACTTGAAGAACACCCATCCACGATGTTTCGGCGTGGTAGAGGCCCAGCGCACCACCTGCCGCATGTAGTCATCGCACTGTATGACTGGCAACGGCGAGTCGGCGAGCCGCTGCGCCAGCGCCGAGCCCGGGCGACGACAGGGAGTGTATTTGCCGGCGAACCTTCGACGGGAGAGATTCGAGTGGCTAGAGGAGGAGTCGGTACCTGCATGCGGCCCAAAGGCATTGTCGGGTCTGTGCGGTCCGCTTCCCGGCTAATCCATGGCAAGACGCAGCCACCGCCGGCCAGAAACGCCAAATCCGGCGACGGCAGATCCACCACTTCTTCGCCGGCGACGGGAGGAGGAGGCACAAATCTAAGTGGTAGAGGACAACGGCGGAGCCTACGGAGGGGTGGCGGCGACGGGCGGGTGCTGACAGGGGGGTGGGAGGGGCGGCGCAGGTGCATATGCGGCGTGGGAGGGGAGGGAGGAGGTAGTGGAGGGGAGGCACGGCTTTTACTCTGCCGCCGCGCGGTGAAGTAACTATAGGGTGATTTTCAGGGCTGGAGTGAAAAACTTACTCCCTTACGGCGGATAATGGATCGGCTAGGTCCTGATTGAAGGAGTAAAACCGCATTTTTACTCCTCTAATCGATTGTAAGGGTCGGTTAGAAATGCCCTAAGCTTGCAACATCGGCGACTCTTTGCTACACCGGCGCTGGCCCTTTTAAGCGTCGGTGGTGTCCCCATTTTGGCAGTGCAGCACCAGTGCCAGTCTTGTAGCGCCCCGACGGCCTCTGCATCATTACGATTCACACAACCATATTTAATTAAAATTCAAGACCATCAATCTCTAACACCAACATAGTACTCAAAAGTAAAGACAAGCCACGACCGGCACAAATAGAGATATTTTTTTACCCTCACTAATGGTGTAAAGGTGTTAGAAGGGAGAGAGGGATTTGGTGGAATAGTTGTTGTTGTATTGCTTGAGCCTCGTGGGCATATATATAGGAGTACATGATCATCTTGGAGTACAAGGCAAGGTAGAATAATATCCTACGCTGTCCTAGCTTTCCTATACAATCACGTTACTCAACATCCCCGCAGTCCACAACAGTAGCGACGCAGACGGTGAGGCGGAGAAGAATCGAAGGCAAGCCGACGGACACCCCCCACAGTCAGAGCGGTCGACGATCGCGAGTCGTGGCTGGAGTGGAAACCAACGAGGTTGCTCAAGCAAGCGGTAGCCCTTTGTGCCGTTTGTCGATGTAGCCGAGGCGTGTGTGGTGGAGCCGTGGTGGAGGTAGCCGTGCGAAGAATGCCGTGGTCGATGTCGGTCGGGTGGCGGTGTCGAGAAGTCGCCGTGGAGCCGCGGGCGCAAGGGGCGCCGAGTTAGTCGTGGGCGCATGGTGTCGAAGTAGTGGTGCGCCAGGGCGGAGATGATGTTGACGACGATCGCGCGGGGTTGCCAACCACGGGACACATCGTGAAGCGAAGGCACGCGTCGGTGTTGCCAGCACCGGGCATGCGTGACGGACGATGACGAAGTTGATGAAGCGCCGCGCCAGCTTGCGAGCCCGGGACACATCGTGGGCGAAGGCACGCGGCGGTGTTGCCGCACCGGGCATGCATAGGCGGGACCTGCACAAGCTGTACACCATGTCGAAGAAGTCGGAGAGGCCAGCAGAGAAGGACTCGACGACGGTTGCGGCATAATCGGCACGGGCCAATGTCGCCGCGGTTGTCGGAGTAGATGAAGCGGTCGGGGTAGATGACGGCGGCGGTGACGAGCTGGTGCTTTGGATGAAGACGAACAGGGTGGACGGCGGCGGCGGCGGCTACAGGTAGCGGCGGCAAGCAGCCGAAGAAGAGCAGCGACGGCGTTCGACGGCGGCGGCGGCGGCTTAGGTTATGAATGGCGGCGATGCTCAAGTAGGCGAAGAACCACGATTGCGTGGCGAAGACCGCGCGGACGGTGATGTTCCAGCGCCAAGACGGCACGGCGATACCACGAGGTCGGCGCGGGTGACGGCGGAGCGGACCGCGGGCAGCGGCGCTTACGGCCCGGCGGGCGACGCAGCGGCGGCAAGCGCGGTCGGGCGACGGCGGAAGACCTCGGGCGGCGGCGGGACCGCGGGCCGCGACGCTGCGCGAAGAGGCGACGCAATGGCGGTTCACGAAGTCGGTGCAACCGCGGGACGGCCTCGGACGGCGGCGTGGACGCGCGCCACGCCGCCACGCTTCTGACCGGCGACGCAGCAGCGGCGCGAGGGTCGGTGCAGCCACGGGACGGCTCGAGCGGGCGGCCCGGAGCGGGATGGACCGCGGGCGCGGCACTACGGCCCGAAGGGCGACGCAGCGTGACGCTGGTCGGTGCAGCTGTGAGGAGAACCACGTGGCGGCGGCGCTGCGGCTGACGGGCGACGCAGCGGCAGCCCGATGCTCGATCGGTGGAGAGGCGGCTGAACTCGGGGACGATCTTCACGGGACTGCGAAGGCGCGTAACCAACGGGCGGTCGGTCGTGGCGTAGATGAGGTGGATCGCGGTGGCGGGCGGGTGATCAATCCGATCGCGCGCGAGGTCGGGGACGCCGCTCGATGGAGGAGTGGTGGCGGCGGAGTCTGGGATGAGGCCGGCGACGACGGACGGCGGGAGAAATCAGCACCGGCACCCGGGCTGCCAAAACAGCGCCGACGCCGGCAGCGAGGCCCGAACGACCAACGGAGCAGCGGCGCCGAGTTGAGGCGGCCAGCGAGCTCGATGCAGCCGTGGGCGAGGCCGGCGAGGTAGACCGCCGAGCCGCCGTGCAGACGCGGCGGAGGATGGTGGTGTGGATCGATGGGCGGGCCGGCGCGCGAGCGGCGGCTATGATTGGCCGTAGCATGGCGCGAGGCCGCCGGGTCGCGGCGATGCGGTGTGTCCGGTCGGTGCGAGGCGATGACGACCGCGCGAGGGCGACAGGCGGACCGACGACGGACGGCGATCGCCAGACGGGCCGCCTCGGCGTCGTGTGGCCACCGGGTCGGAGGAGAGGCGGCTGGTCGCGCGAGTCGGAGTAGAGCGCGCGGGATCGGCGGCGGCGGCGACGCAAATCGATCACGAATAGATCGGAAAACCAAAAAAAAACGCCGATCAAAAGCGACCGGCGAGAGCGAAACCGGATCAAAGAATCGGAAAAAAGACTCTCTAGGGCAGCCGCCAACACGGCGGCGGACGAACCCTAGGTACGGGCGCGCCCCGGCGGCGGTCATGGAGGCCGACCGCCCTGGGTCGACGCTGGAGTCTTGAAGCGGCGGCTAGGGTTTAGGATCGACTTGCGATAGATACCATGTTAGAAGGGAGAGAGGGATTTGGTGGAATAGTTGTTGTTGTATTGCTTGAGCCTCGTGGGCATATATATAGGAGTACATGATCATCTTGGAGTACAAGGCAAAGTAGAATAATATCCTACGCTGTCCTAGCTTTCCTATACAATCACGTTACTCAACAAAAGGCTTTGATATTTTTTGGTGACTATGTGTTTCCAAACCAAATATCCTCTCAGAATCTCACTTGAGAGCCATCTTTGTTGTTAAACATCCTAAGCTGTAAGAAAATCCCGTTTTACATTCATGAGGCCGGGCCACAAATTGGAGTCCCTGATTCCACTCTACTTAAGACTCTTGGATCTCCCAAGTATTTATTTTGGATAAGTTCCTGTCACATGCCGTCCTCCTTGATTAACTTGGACAACCTTGTTGCATTGTTGACCGAAGTACCTGATTATTTCTCTTACTTGCATTGTTGGCTGAAGTGCCTCTTACGCTATCTAGCGCGCTCGCTTCGATGCACAAATGCTCTTACAGGAATCTGGTCAACATGCGAGGTTCAGCTAGACAAAACTGATTAGAATATGTCACAGATGAATGGATTATTGTAAATTTATCTGTTCATTCCAAGTTAACAACTGATCGTAGCAGGTAGATTATCCTCACAAATTAACTGTCCGGACACTTCCTGAAGTTGAAGGAGGTTTTTACGTACGTGTCATGCACCACATTAACTTGCAAGCTTTTGATGATCACACTTGGCAATCTCACGGCCAACTGCTTACTTAATTGACAGGATTAAATGCATAAAGGGCTCGTCTGAAGAAAAATAATAATATTCTACAATTGAAATTACATGAGAATTTGTTCATGATCCTGTTGGGTTGTATGTATGCACCATTATTATCCTACATACAAATTTCCTTTTCTTTGGAGGAGATTATAGAACATGAGTTCAAAGCTCATGTTAAATCACTTTGACAAGTTAAAAAGTAAGAGGGTAATCCTTTCACCCTTTTTAAATTTCTGTTAGAGAACCATTTTATTGCCGTTTCCTGTAGAGCATCTAAACATTTTTTAATAGGAAATAGGCAATGGTGCCTAGCTTTTTATGAAAAGCTTAGAAATGTCTTTCAGCTTCAGGCCTGGGGATACCCAAGCATCTAAACAATTACTCTGTAATAATTGCATTTTCAATTTCTACAGGAACCCACAAGACATTACATCCTACAGAGGAATCATTCTATAGTAATATTTTGTTTCTCCTATTATTGTGTTTGCAATATTCTATCTAAGTGGGGCTTAAAGTGGCACAAGAGTGTTAGTTGCTAATTAGTTTAGTTCGAATTGTAGTCTTAGAGAATAGTTTAGATCAGCTATTTAAAAAGGATAACATGTTTGTACCAAGGTTAGCAGCTTTGTGGCCTTGGTGGTTTGCTTTATTTATAAAGTACTCCACAAGCAATGGCCATTCTCTGATGAAACCCTTGATGCAAACGGATTGATGCACTTTTTTAGATTAATTGATGCACTTCAAGTATACAACACTTGATGCACTTCACTGGAAGCTTATTGTTCAGATGGATTGCAAAGTGACAAATGATGGTCATTCTGTGAATGAAGCCAAGATTCCCTTTTCCCAAATTCTCTCCAACTAATCGACGCATGCATGCATGCACAGCCACGTACTTTACTTTAATAGTATATATCTTAAAATATAAGTGCATGAATGCAATCAGTAGTTATATGTCTATATAATTGGAAGCTTAGCCTCTTAGTTTGACCAAGGAATCTCAGCAACCTATTCGTCAATAGTCATGGTACGCAAGTTAGGGTATTGTGTAGGCTAATCCATTGTTCTTGCACATGGGCGCCTATTTTTTGGGGGCTATTATTATTTACTTCTAAATGGATACACTACATATCGAATATATCTTATGAATCTATTATGAGGATTAAACATGCATTCACATTTATAATTATCAGGAAAGACCGTTTTGTCTTTGTTGCGGGATTTCCCCTGAAGTGAACCCAATGATTAACACTCTCTACTTCATGGACTGCCCTTCTCCGCTCACAACACCTACACAATCATCACTGACCAGTCGAGTGCAACTCCGACTACATTTGGTCCTCTAATGACCCCATAAAAGTAAAGATCTTCGCTTGGCTCATTTTGAGGGATCGTTTAGAATCCAAGGCAAACCTATTGCACGAGGGCATTGTTTCTTCAGCAGCTTGTCCTAGGTGTGATGCCCTCATGAAAGATGCCAAGAATATTGTGATCCATTGTCCGGAAGCTTCACAAGTGTGGCTTGATTTTGGCCTTGCTGCCCCTCCATCCATGTAATTCATTTGGGATGTGCCTTCTCGTTCGGGCCTCGACCCCAACATTTGGACTACGGTCGCTCTCACTATCCTATGGAAGATTTGGGACTTAAGGAACACCACTTCATTCCGAGCGCAGTCACATAGTTCCAGAAGCACCATTAGAAACATTGTTCTAGACTTTTTGCTTTGGACTTTTAGATTAAATGACATCTCTCAAAAGGACACCGCCATGTCTTGCAGTTGCACCTCTCCTCTCTATTGTAACATGGTACCTGCAATGTTGAGGTGGTAAATACATTCAGGTGGGGAACTCCCACCCACCCAGTGATTGTTCAAAAAATATATCCAGGAAAGGCCAACTATATATATATATATATATATATATATATATATATATATATATATATATATATATATATACGATCTCGTAATAGATGTGAGCCTATGGCTTGGGGACAGAAAGCACTTCATTATGTACCTATGCTCAATTCGATTAATTAATTGTCCATTGCCTTTGGTATTTATGTAAACATGTTCAGATAATTGTTTTGTTGAACATAATTTTTTCACTTTAGTTTTGCATAAAAATATTCCATGCATGTTTCAAAGTTGAAACGTTGCCTAACTTACCATTTTCATTTTGGCCTGCTAATTAGTCATATGCTTACATACTTCGAATACATAAAAGTTTTTGCAAGCAACTAGATTTTTCAAGTAAACCTCCCGGCCTCTACATACTCAGATGCACACAACCATATTTTTTAAAAGTTGATGCAAGAAAATGTGGCCAAAATCACCAACACGTAGAATACAAAACATAGACAACTATGGCAGAATCATTCACCATATGAAAAAGAGTAGTTTTAACATGCTCCTTCTTACCATCTCTTTTCACACTTATGACTAAGTCAACTTCTTCCACAAAATTGTATTTAGGAAGTGATAAAGCGCTAGCACCGCCGTCACCATGTCTGGCCGGAGACTCGCATGACAAGATTTTCATCCTAGGTGCTAAGATTTTCTTGTCTGCATCTCGGGTACCATGTCTGGTACCCAAGATTTTCATCCTTGGTGCCAGGGCCAGCCAACGATGGCCTAAACATTCGCATGTAGTAAACGGCTTCAACAAGGTAACGATGCAAGTTCTTCATTGTTGAGTCAATCAAGATTAATTATATAGAAATTTCAGTTCAAATGGATGCTTCTTACACCTTTTAACATCCAAACATATACTTTCTTCCATGAGGTTTTCTATTTCAAAGTACATTGCGGTTTTTAAAATCCCAATCATCTCTCCAAGTCTTTGGATAAACATATAATCATTGTCATCTCCACCTCACTCTATTTGCATTCAATGAAAAACTAAATCATGTTTTCATATTGCAAACTTTCAAGATTGCAAGTTTTAGAAGTTGCACACTTTAAAGGCTGAAACTTTTGGTTTTAGTACACGGTGTAGAGTTTCCTCTGACAACTTTTTTTTTTGCGGAAGCATCATATCTATTATAAATGTTCACCGGCAGTACAAAGCATCCCAAACATAATAATAATTACATCTAGATCATGTGACCACCGAACGACCACTACTGCCACCAGAATGAGCCACTGACGCGCCACTATCGTCGCCTCCTTATTGGAGCCGGCTTGACCTTGTCGATTGGAGCCAGGAAGTCTTCGTGCATGTGCCCCTAAGGATCAACACCTTGGAGCCGCAATCATCGCCATTGAACCCTCTTGCATAAATCTGAAGCAATCGACGCCAAATCTCGCCACATGACGAGAAATCCTAACCTCACCATCCCAAGTAGACGACAAGAATCTAACCTCACCATCCCAAGTAGACGACAAGAATCTACGCCGGAGCTTCGTCGATTACGTTCAGACGGACGAACTCGAGGAGGATCGAAGCCTGGAAGACAAACTTGAAAAAGAAGCGCCATCCGCCCGAGTGCCGCATCTGCAAGTACCTAAAAACCCTAAACTAAACTACTAACCAGAGCGGAGGCACCGGGATTCCCCTCCCCGCCACCCGCCGCTGGAGCTGCGGGCAGAGGGGAGGCAAATCCACGGAGTAGTATTTCGGCCCTCAAGAGCACCTTTTGTTGCATCACATGCATAATCAAGTCAGAAATGCTGAATTAAATAGCCAAATGAGCACATAAAATCTCATACATTTGTTTTTTTATTGGAACGGCAGGAGCTCTGCCTTTTCATTATATTAGAGGGAAAAACTGTACAAGACTGCCCGAGGCAGCAGCCGGAGAAAAGAGGGCACATAAGAACAAAAGAGGAAAAGAAGCTGAAGCCAAAGGGCCTTCTCAGCTTCACCACCCAAGACAACTACTCATACATTTGCAGCGAAGTTCCAGTTGATCTGTGTTGCTTTCCGCGAGGCTCTCCATAGTCTCCCTCCTATTATTCATAGCTTCTGACCAGTAATTCAGCACGTAGCTCGGAAGTTTAAATCAAGCCTCGGAGTGTTCCTGTTTTCTTTGCATAGAATCAGCAGGAAGTCTATTTTAAAGTATCGCATGCAGGACCCTAAAATCGTGAGAGCACTATATCTCCTGCATCTGCAGGCAAGATCTTGTGCCAACGCTAACGTACGCTTCACAGCATGAAGCAGAGACCATACATCTTGGTCCCTTCGTGTCCACGCAGTGGCTGACTGACCTAACTAGCTATTCCATGCGCACATCCACGCATGATGGCTCCGCTCGATCAGTTGCTACAGCTAGCCAACACAGCATGACCATTAAGCAGGCCGACGCTTGCTGCGAAAGCATCGGTGTCATGCGTCGCATCGATCGCGATGCATAGATTCTCCCGCGGCTCATCCTCGACAATGGCGCAGCCATCAATGCCTGCCCATGCATGCACGCGCCTCGTAGTCAGGCAGCTAGGGTTTTACTTAAGAGGATCCCTGTCAGTCAGGGGCTGTCTTGAGAACAAAGCAACGTACTGCCATACTCGATGGTTTGGATCGATGCAGCCCGGCCGTTTCTTGGCGTGATCGATGCAGCCCGGCCGTTGCGGCGATCGATGCAGAAGCTAGCTCTTTTGTTTGCTGCGTAGTACGTATGCGAGGGTGCTGCAGACAGTAAGTTTTGAGTAATCTGCAAGCGCTGCCCCTAGCAGTTGGATAGGAGTTGCGTATTGCTCAGAAACGAGAGAGAGAGAGGACCATTCATTCATATAGGAACAGTTCGATTCTTCAGCTACGATTGGCCTGCCTTCTGCATTTTAGGAGTTGTGCATTGCTCAGAAGTTTGGTACTAGGATGACCATTATTCAGATAGCAACAGTTCTTTATTTATTCTTTTCCGCTAGACAAGCAGCAGCAGTTCAATTCCTCAAGCACAAGACATTACTATGATACAGACTGAAATACAGTGTCAGTGTGCATCCGATGATCTGCTTTTCATACCTAAAATGTTGATATCGGAGTGAAGGATCGACATTTATGTGTAATATTTGAGCTGCCACATTTTCACATGAGTTTATTGAGATTTAGGAGACGACTCACATGTGGTATATACATAGTCTGAACTTCAGTATAATCGGATAGTTCTGGAAACCCATGGAACTTAAAATGGCACAAAACTAGACATACATGAATATATATGTTTGCGTGTTAGCATATTGTCTATATGTTTCTTGTGATATTTAGAGGGGTTGCATGCCCGTGGATGGACATGAGTTTTTTTTACTTGCTTGGCAACGATGTTTCGCTTTACAACTATTTGTAATTTGTAAATCTCTACTTGTAAAGGGGTTGCTGATAGCCTGGTATGGTTTATTTTTGTTCGATTTTTTTCGCCTCACCTCCCATAACCCCATCTCACACTGGTTTTTTTCTCCCTCCCATTAAAAAGCCAAATCCATTAAGCGGATCTTATTTCGTACTTGCTTTGGCAGGTGTAGATTCAATTCAATCACGTAAATAATAGGTAATTAAGAATTCAGAAATCACACCATATATGTGAGATCACCTTCCTAAAATACAAACATAAGATTTTTCTCGATAACCTTCCAAAAGCCAAAACAAAATCAGATATTCCCCATAACAAATCGCCAATCCCACACGTTATGCCATTTATTATTATCATTATCTCTACTATTAAATGGCAATCACAAGTTTTCTAATACACCAGATTTTTTTTTCTTATGGACGTACACATCCGCGCGCCCCTGCGGAGGAACGCTGTGTGCGACACCATGGAAGACGCCGTGGCCAGGCCTAACGCCGACGCAATGACGAGAATGCCAGAGCATGGATCACAACGTTAAGGACCTCCGTGGTGGAAGGTGGGTCATCGGACCACCACGTATAGGCGTTCGTGGACACGGTCATATTATATTTCTTGCCAGTCATACAAAGAGCCAAACATGATACATTCTCAAATCAAATGTGTTCATTCAAATGTCAATAAATTTGTTAAGGAAATATGACCTACAATACTTCTAATTTCACGCAATTTTTTTGGAAATAGAGCACTAAATCAATTTGGAAATCAAATCATTAATGCAATTAATTAGCTAGATAGTTAACAACGTATGCAATTAATTAGGTTCATTTAAATAGGACCGAATAAATTTGGAAATCGGGTCATTAATGCAATTAGTTAACTTGGTAGAAAGTTATTTATGCCTACCGATAATTAGAAGTAGGGATTTTTTCCAATTAGTCAGATAATTAATTAATTTGGTTAGCAGTTAATTAGACATACAGAGACATACGTAGACCATTAATTATTTGTGTACTTAATTAATTGAGCCAGCAAATCGCATCGAATCATTTTGGAAGCGCTCGTGGGCAAGGACGATCAACATGCTCTCAGTGACATGGCCGAGCACCGCTAACCAACATGGACAACGACCACCATGCGCTCGCGACATGGGAGACATAGCGTTCACCAAGATGGATGACGAGTATACTTTGCAGGATGTCCACACGCTGACGGTTGCCGAAACATTTGCAGGTGAGGACAATACGGCACAACATTGGCCAGGTGGTTCATGCTATAGTAGAAAGAAAGATTGTTCCAAGAACAAGAAGGAAAAAAGAATTAAAGTCACGAGGTGGTCCATGGTGTTAGAGAAAGAAAGAGTGTTCCAAAAAATAAGACCAAAAAAAGAAAGAAAGCGTATTCTACAAAATAAGTAGGAACGAGAACTAAAACTGGCGAGAAATGAGAAAGAAGAAGATGAGGTGTTGTTGACAAATACACGGATGTTGACGTGGTGCTGGTTGGCGCCAATGAAACGGGTTGACGAAGAGGCTAGGAGTAGAAGCTGTAGAAAAGGACGTGGAAGAGAAGAACGGCGACCGTCCCTTCTAGCATATGTGGCCTGGAGGTGGAGCTTATTGGTGACTAGGAATACGGTCACGTTGCCACTCGCCTTCAACATTAGTGTGCACTTGCAAAGTTGAATGGACTTTTGATAATGATCTCTATAGTTATTTGTTGATTTGTGTCAATAGTATGTGTTAGTTTAACCCACTCTATTATATTGTAAATATGAAAAATATTCATCCCTGTTGCAATGCACGGCGAAGATGAGATGGACATCATCTGGTTTCAAAGGAGGTGGATCCACTACGGCGGGAAACCGAGCGGGAAGGGGAGGTTTCAACAGAAAAAGAGAAGGTGTCGTGGGATGGAGTTTTTATATTGGACCCGAGTATTAGATATAACATGGCGGATAGTCCGAAGCAACGCACGGGCGTTCTGCTAGTCATTAGAAGTATTATAGTTGTTTCCTTCAGTCAATGAGGGTTTCTCCTCCTTTTGAGAGGAAAAAGGTAGTAGCAAGAGACGTGTCTATCACTTCACTAACCTAGCTAAATATGCTCAGTGCGGGATTGATAGTTGTTCCCCTTTTACACACCTCTCTCTTCCCTCGATGTTGTGACGCCAACGCCGCGCCCCTTACGTCCACCCAACCCAGTCCTCTCCTCTCCCACGTTGTGACGGCAACGCTAGCGTCGCTCGCGTCCACCGAGCCCATCCCTGCCATCTCCCTAACATTGTGGAACCCTCAACGGTGTAACCTCCCGCACCCCTGCAAACCCCATCAACAACTCTCCTCTAGGCCTCTTTCATTGTGCTACTACCTCCCGAAGAGAATGAACCTCACTATGATTGTTTTGGCCAGGTCGCGTTGGGATGCTTGCTCGGCGTCGACAACACCATGGGATTCTTGGATCTTGAGGTTTTCAAACTAACCCCAATTCAAACATGGGATCTTAAAATAATAATATTTGGAGGCTTGAATAGTTATTTGGATCGTATTTGAAGTTTGCCTAAATATTTAAACCATTTTCCAATTGAAAAGAAAATCAAAAGAGAGGAGCTAATAAGACTTACCATTATATAAAAAGTATTGAAAATGCTTTAAATATTCTTTGGAATATTTATTAGGATGTAAAAAAAATGTTTTGGCAATTATTTAGAGCCCCAAGTTATTTTATGGAATATTTATAAAGTCCAAGATAGCTTTTATAAAGAGTTGTGTGTGTTTTAGTTAACATTTGGGCCAGAAAAAATTGCCCAGGCTCCAAATATTATGTTATGTTTTGAGAGTTTTAAGGATTTATAGAGTTAAAATGGAACTATTTCAGGGGAGCAACTAATTAACAAGCGCTCCTTCGGGAGCCTCGCAACGATCAGCGCCACTTGGCACGCTCACAACCATTCACCACGTGTCGCGCTCTGGACGCTTCCTCCGGATTTTGTTTTTTTATTTTTACGCACGCGTTTTCGGCTTTTTAAACGGGTTTTTTCAGGGTTTTTTTTTGCCGTTTTGGTTTTCTACCGGTCTTCCCTAGCTTTTCAACCAAAAAGAAATTCCCGAAAAAAAATAATTTTTTTGCGCAAAAAACGCATTTTTTTCGCGAGATTCATGGTTTTGTTTTCGTGAGAGGCACGGTTGTGCTTTCGCGAGAGGCATGGCTGTGCCTCTTGAAAACGGAAAAAAACGTGTTTTCTGTTTTTTTTCTTTCGCGAGAGGCACGGGTGTGCCTCTTTAGAAAAGGAAAAAAAATATGTTTTCTGTTTTTTTTTCTTTCGCGAGAGGCACGATTTTGCTTCCGTGAGAGGCACAATTGTGCTTTCGCGAGAGGCACGGGCGTGCCTCTTTCGGAAAGGAAAAAAATGCGTTGTCTGTTTTTTTCGCAAGAGGCACGGTTTTGCTTCCGCAAGAGGCACGGTTGTGATTTCGTCAGAGGCACGGGCGTGCCTCTTTCAGAAAGGGAAGAAACCGTGTTCCCGGTTCGGTTTTTTCGTAAAAAAAAGTTCGTCAAAACCTATCAACATAGGATCTAGTTTTGAAGATCTCGACGCGAGGAATCCAACGGCGAAAGCGGTTCGAGATTTGGACGCACAATTTAAGATAAAACGTTTTGAATAAACGGATCTACGAAAAAAGGGAAAACTCTCAGGTTGCGACAAGTGGAGCACATGCAGCGCGCCACTTGTCGCAACCTGGGAAAGTTGGAATGATCTCCGCAAGGAGTACCCCTTAACTAGTGATTTCGCTATTTCAGACCCACATTGAATTATTTTAGAAAACAGAAATAAAAAACCTAAAGCTAACAGGCCGCAGCCCATGAGAACTTGACACAAGCACGCCCCGGTCCAGCCCAGCCAAAGAATGGGTGATGTGTTTGTGGAGACATCCATATAGCTCCTATTTGTTACTCAAAAAAAAGAGAACTCCTATTCAGTGCCGTTAGCGCCATGGAACTCAACTGGCACTCACTGCAGCGCCTAGTGGGCCAGCCCACAAAAAGAGCTGCCATGGGGAATCAAACTCGTGCCCCTACATTCCTTGCAGGTGTTTGGCTAACCACTAGAGCGTCTCGTTGTTAGTGACTGAGACCAGCGCTAATACTTTAAGAACAATTATAGCGACTCAAACATGATTTTTTAAAGAAAAAGTGAACAAATTTTGGAAGTTCACAGAATTCGAAAAAAGTTCATGAACATGCAAAAAAACCTTGCCCTATTATAAAAGTTCATGAATTTAAAAAATGATGAGGAATTGACAAAAAGTTAGCGGATTTTAAAAAGTTCATGAAACTAAAAAAAGTTTAACTTTTTGAAAAACGTTCATCAATTTTGCGAATAAAATCGTCAGTTTTGAAAAAAAAAAAGTTCATCAGTATTGAAAAGGAGTCACAATTTTTTAAAATTCATCGATTTTCAAAAAAACCCGTAAATTTAAGGAAAGAAAAAAACAAAAGGAAAGGAAAAGAAAAGACAAGAAAAAAAATAACAAATAACAAATAAAACTAAAAGAAAGAAGAAAATGGAGAACTAATCACATAAGGCGTTGTGATCCGTGTGGATAAATTAGTTTATCGGGTACATGGAGATCTTGGGTTTGACTCACCTCGCACAACATTTTTGCAGTTTTAACAGAAAAAGAAAAAAGCTAGACGGGTCAGACCAGGTCGGAGGGGGCGTGCGCCAGTTTGTGTTTAACACGTTAACGGGCGCAAGGGACGCCGAATAGGAAATGCTCTTGTATGGCGCCTTTAACATCGTTTTTTCTCCCAAGCGCTTACGCGATACGCACATGAACCTGGTCGCTTGGTTCGTCCGCTTTATTCGGTGATTGTTGACCTGTCTACTGTTTGGTCAGTCAACCGTTCACTTTTTGTAAAAAAAATGAATCTAAAATATTCATAAAATAACATGAAAAAAATCATGGATTTGTCAAAAAATTCACGAGTATGAATTTTTTAAAATTTTGTAATAAAGTTCATGAATTTGAAAAGTTTGTGGATTTTGAACAGAAATTTGACGGATTTGTAAAAAGTTATCAATTTTAATAAACAGTTCACGAATTTGAAAAACAAATCATGAAATTTCAGAAAAGTTCATAAATTTGGAAGAATCATGGATTTGAACATATTCAAACCGGCTTCGTTCGGAGTGGGTGTGTGCATTGGGTTGCATTTAATACGTAACGGGCACAACGGGCGTCGAATAGGAAATGCTTCTGCTTGGCACCTTCAACATCGCTTTTTCTCCCAGGCGCTTACGCGGTGCGCATCTGGGCTTGGCCCAACAAAAGCAACGGGACTTAGTCGCTTGGGTCATTCGGGAATGGTTGACAGTCAACCATTCACTTTTTGTATAAAAACTGAATCCAAATGTTCGTAAAATAGTAGGAAATTTGAAGAAAAAACATTGCAGATTTATTAAAAAAAGTTCAAGAATATGATTTTTTAAATGTAAAAAAAGGTCATGAGTTTTAAAAAGTTTGTGGATTTTGAAAAGAAAGTTCAGGCATTTGCAAAAAGTTCATCGATTTAAGAAAAAGTTTGCGAATTTGAAAAAAAAAATCACAAAATTTAAGAAAAGTTAAAAAATTTGAAAAATAAAATCATGGATTCGGAGGGGGGTGCACCGGTTTGCGTTTAACACATTAATGGGCGCAACCAACACCTCGTAGGAAATGCCTCCTATATGGTGCCTTTAGCGTCACTTTTATTTCCTCATAGCTGGGCCTGGCCTGAGAAAAGCCACGAGACTTGGTCGCTTGGTTCGTCGATGATGGTATACCTGTCAACCGTTCACTTTTGATAGAAAAAATGAATATGAAATATGCGTAAAAAAGTTCACGAATATGATTTTAAAAAATTCATGAATTTGAAAAAGTTTGTGCATTTTGAAAATAAAGTTCATGGATTGGTAAAAAGTTATCGATTTAAGAAAAAGTTCATGAATTTGAAAAACATATTCAAGCATTTGAAAAAAATAATGAATTTGAAAATTGGGCGCACGTTTTTAAAAAGGAAAAGAAAAAAATACAGAAAAAGAAAACGAACAAAAACCAGTCCAGAAAAAACAAGAAAAAACTGATCGAAAGGTTCTAGAAGCTTCCTAAAATTGGCTGGGGGATCTTCTCATATCGGGAGCGCCTATTCGGCGCCTTCAGCGCCGCTGAAGGCATCTGGCGCCTGCGGCAGCGCCTGCCGGGCCGGCCCACAAACGCGCACGCACAAAAAAACTGTATTATTACGCGAAAAGGCATCCAAAAAGGTGGCTCCCTAGCGTGTGTTGATTTAAGAACCAACGTAGCAGCGCTACTTATTGTACAGCCCCTCGGTTTGATTTTGACTTATTTGGAAATATTAATAAAAAACGTGAATGTATGGAAGAATGTGATTTTTTTTGGAAAGTTGGCGAACATGCATAAAAAAGTTGGCCAATGTAAAAAAGGTTCATATATTCAAAAAAGTTCACGAATTCAAAAAAAAGTTCATGAAATGGAAAAAAAGTGCACTAAATTTGAAAAAACAGTTCACAACAATGAAAAATGACCATGAGTTTGAAAAACGTTCACGGATTTGAAAAAGTTCATTGAATTTGAAAAAGAGTTAATGAAATTTGAAACCATTCATCGAATTTCAAAAAAGTTCATCAAATTTTCAAAAAAGTTCATCGGATTTGAAAAATAGTTCATCGAATTTCGAAAAAGTTCAACAACTTTTTAAAAAGTTCATCAACTTTTCAAAAAGTTCATCGGATTTAAAAAATATTTCATCGAATTTCGAAAAAGTTCAACAACTTTTTAAGAAGTTCATCAACTTTTTAAAAAGTTCATCGGATTTGAAAAATAGTTCATCAAATTTGTAAATAAGTTCATCGATTTTTTATAAAAAATATCGGATTTGAAAAAGTTCATGAAATTTGTTTTTTTGTCAATTTAAGAAAAAAGGTTCACAAATCTTTAAAAAGCGCGCAGTGAAGAAAACAAAAAGAATTAACAGAAAAGGATAAGAAAAATAGTAAAAGAAAAATGAAAAAAACGAATGGAACTAAAGAAGATGTGAAAAATAGTAAAATAGTTCAACAACTGTAGCGTAGCCTGGTGGTTTGTACAAAGAGTTCATCTCTGTTAGGTTGTCGGTTCGAGTCCCTGTTGCAGCATATTTTTTGCGATAGTAAAATACTAGATGGGCTGGCCCACCGCAGGGCGCTGCAGGCGCCCATTTGCATAATGCACATTAACGGGCGCCTGCAGCGCCAAATAGGAAACGCCTTTCATGTCTTCCCAAAAGCAGGAAAGGGAGCTTCCTCGCTCATGCCTCACACGGGCCGGACCATAAATTTATCTAGTAAGGAAGGGGGATGGAGGATGTATGGGCGTTCTACCAATTATGAGGAAAATGGAATAGGATTTGCGGTGTTTGTGCAAGGCCCTACTGCTAGCTCATGATCTTAGTCTTTGAAAGTTGATCATCGCGTCAGATTGCCTAGAAGTCGTCAACAGCATAAAGAAGGAGCTGCTTCTTCTTACGCTTCGATCTTGAAGGAAATTGAGTTTAGTAGAAGGAATTTCGAGTGTTCATTTTTGTTTCGAGCATAGAGAGTCCAATTTTGAAGCTCATTTTGTTGCTAAAGGAGCTTCTTCTTTTCTGTTGGTCACCATGTGTGGCTGGGGATTGTTCATGACATTGCTTGTATTTCGAATATTTAGTTTTGAATAAAATCCTTAGTTACCCTGGAAAAAAGGATTTGCGCTGTTTGTGTGTGTGTGTGAGAGAGAGTGGGAGGGAGACAGATGGTTCCCCCTCTCTCTTGGAAGTCCAAATTAAGTCGTGGCCGTTAGCCGGTCTACGAGCCAAGTCAAGTCCGCGAGCGGAAAATCAAATAAACAACCACCATATCCAATCGATCCGCACAGGCCGGTCACATCGGCTAGCTAGTAAACGATGCCACAACTTAAGCTTCCACGCACAATCTTTATTTTCTAGAAGAAACACAGCTAGCATATATAGACCAGTCACGGGCATCTGACATGGACACATGGCTAATTAACGGTCATGTGTCACCGATCATGGCCTCATGGAGTCATGGGAACAATGAGAATATTAACTTAGCTATCCACCCCTCCATCACATGGCCACATACGGAGCATATATATGCCGGTATACCATTACCTCACCATATACTATATGCAGAAGTCCATGCGTGCATCTAATCTGAGTCCACCTAGACAAGTTTGACTGGACTATGCAGCACAAGTTTAGGCGATTATCCGCTAGCCAGACACTCGAAGCTTTGGGATTAGTGGGAGTCAAAATCATCGGCTGCCGATAGTGGAGTCAGAGAAGCAGCAAGATAAACAAAATACAAGTGTGCTCAGTATCTAGTTAAAAACAAGGTTCAACTTTTCAGAATTTGCTCTGATTGGGGCCACAAATAATCACCGAAATGCCGGTCTTCAGCTCAGCCACAGTGCCAATATTGTTTTTTAGTCCGTTCAAATCAATCAGCACCGTTTGATCCAACATTTCTTCCTCCTCAAGTCGTCTTCCTCCCCCTAAACCCCGCTCCAACTTCGGCCCCCGCCACCCATGGTCGGCAGCTATCGTGCATGGCTTGCCGCCGTGCACTCCCTTGAGCTGCCCGTACCGCCGTGCTATTGCCTTTCGTTGGCCGCGACCTCCATGCAACACCCCCTTGCAAACCTCCGACTCCCCTCCATCTAGAACACCGGCACGGGGTTATTTGTGTCCGAGGCCTCCCCGGCGATCGCCGCTTCGCTCACGACTCCGCCTCGGGGATGTGCTTTCTTTTCTCCCCCTATTTGACTGATGCGGCAAAAAATTCCAGGAGCCTGCTCAATAGCATGGCGAAAACATAAATATTCTGAGACCTGTAGTATTAGCTTCACCCGAATTTCCCGAAATTTCGGTGAAAATGGGATGCCTGATTGAGAAGGCACGATATGGACGTTGGTAAAATTTCCACGGTCAATTCAACACCTCGACCGATCTACAAGTTCCACAGCCGTCACTGTCTGGCTATTATGCCCCGTAATTTTCACAGAAACAGAAAATTTAGCACCACAAGCGGTAAAGAGGGTCTCCAGGAGCCGAGAAGATGCCGCTGTCTAATCCGCACGAGCCCTTGACCGCCTGGTCCGCCCCCGATCTCTGACCGCTCCTCCGGGCTGGCTCGTATCTTTGACCGGACCGATCATCTCCCTCCTCTTCCGTCGTTGACAGGTGGGCCCGGCCCACGCGTGCCCCACCTGTCATGGGGTTAACGTTGCCGGGGAATCCGTGGCTATAGCTTAGCTACCGAACCTATATAAACTCACGGCTTGTGCAGCCAAGCGGACACAGATCGTTTGTTCGTCGTCATCATATAGTACACACCACAAGTAAAACGAAGAAGAGTCGTCGTGCTCGTGCGTGCGTGCAGCTTGGCTACACCTTTGCGTCCGAGAGGAGTGACAAGGGGGAATATACATACATGGCGACGGCCATGGAGCAGAGCAACGGCAGCGGCGGCGTGAAGGTCAAGTTCATCGAGACGCAGTTCGTCAGCTCCGACGCGGCCAACTTCAAGTCCGTCGTGCAGCGGCTCACCGGCAAGTACTCCAAGATGCCGCCGCCGGCCTCGGTGCACAGGCCTCGTCCGAGGCCGTGCGGCAGAGCCGACCAACAAGGGCGGCCGTGCGCCTCCGGCAGCGACCAGCTGACGACGGCTGCGCCGGCGAGGCCAACGGGTGTGGCCTTCGAGCCGCTGCACGTGGAACCGGAGCTGAACGAGCTCTGCGACTTCGCCGACCTGCTCTACGCGACCCCGAGCGCGCGGCGCCACGGCGGCAGCGTCGTCAACGGCTTTCCTTACTGATACTTGGCCCGTGAAGAATCGTGTTACCCTTCTCTCTTGAGGATCACGTACAGTATTTGTTTGAGGATTGCCATTGATCCTTTTGCTCAAATGCTCACTGGGAGCGCCAGATGTGATCTTCCTCAAACACAAGTGGAAGTCTGAGGAAAATACGAAAATGTATGAATATATTGTGTTGAGGAAAATACGAAAATGTATGAATGTATGCTGGTAAACTATCAAGGTGTGTCGTCTTCCTGTCGGGTTACATGGGCAACTGTAAATGTTCAATTGGGTCATCTGTAGTAGAATTAGAATCGCTCATGATGTTTCCAACCTTTTGCAGAACTGTGTAACATGATTAGGATTAAAATCTTTGTGGAATCAAAAAAAGATTTATAATCTTCAGTGAAACCCGAATCCCCTGACCAGCACTGAACGACGGAACCCTAGCGCTTCAATCACGAAGAAAACGACTGCCTCCGCTCTGCCAGTGGGCCTTGCCCGCATCTGCACCAGCCATTCAGGAGTACTCCCTCCGTTCTTAAATACTTGTCTTTCTAGGCATTTCAACAAGTAACTACATACGGAGCAAAATGAGTGAATCTACACTCTAAAATATGTCTACATACATCCGTACGTAGTAGTCATTTGAAATATCTAGAAAGACAAATATTTAGGAACGGAGGGAGTAGAAATTATGACGTTGTACTAAGGGATCAGTCTGCGGACAGTGATGCCGAAGGCCACACAACGCTCCCCACATATCTATTTAAACAACTATGTAAACTAACCGGACAAAATTCATGCAAACACGACGGATTTTCAATACATTTACAAAAAAGAAACCCTATCCTACCCTAAACCTATCTGGCGAAGTTTGGCATCCAAGCCCTTGTTGTTCCCTTCCTGGGACCGTGTCCTCCATCCGCTTCATGAGCACTGACGGTAAGACCGATAAAGTAAAAGTGCGGTATCTAGCGAGAAAGAGTAGAACATGGGAGACGGACCGATCCATATGGGACACAAGGCCTTGCCGCCTCTCATGCCCTACTCATCCTCGGAGGACTCCGCGCCTTGTCCGAACCGGTGGATGTGAGGTCCACAATGCAAGTGGAGGCGCCGACGCTCTCGCCGTCCCACCGGGCCACCGGAAAGTTCATAGGCGTCGCGTAGGACGCACAGCTGGCGTTGTTCACATTCACTATCGGCTACAGTTCCGCCTCCACGGCAGCCTGTTCCTGGCGAGCAGCTGTTGGGAAACGTAGCATGCAATTTCAAAAAAATCCCGCGCTCACGCAAGATCTATCTAGGAGATGCATAGCAACGAGAGGAGAAGAATGTGTCCACGTACCCTCATAGACCGAAAGCGGAAGCGTTTGACAACGCGGTTGATGTAGTCGAACTTCTTCTAGATCCGATCGATCAAGCACCGAACGTACGGTACCTCCGAGTTCTGCACACGTTCAGCTCGATGACGCCCCTCGTCCTCTTGATTCAGCAAAGGTGTCGAGGAGGAAGATGTGTTCCATCAGCACGACGTGTGGTGACGGTGTGTTAGGGCCCTTGCCTAACCAGCCCACCTACAAGGCATGTCGCGCATCGGGCCAACGCATGGGCCTAGTTGGAAGCTACATATACCTGGGAGGAGTCCACGAGCGAGGTATACGTGTAGGATCACGGCAAACGGCGGCGGCTACTCTCCCTTTCCCTACCTCCAGTTCTTCCCCTGTTCTTCCTTCCCCTGCAACCATTTCCTCTGTAATTTCTATGCTACTGCTACAATTCGTCTAATGAAGTGAGTAATCAATAGAGATCATAGCAGGCTCTTAACATCTGGCATCAAAGCCATCTCACCACCCTTCCAAAATTCTTCCCAAAATTTTCCTCAATCACCACCTATCACCTGTTCGTTCAAATGTCTAGCCACCAATTGTGTTCAGACCACCAGGTTCTTAGCATGGTCGTGGAGTACGCAATCTACCCTATCACAGTTGAGGTGGTGTACTCGCTCTTCAGTCCCTTCGGTGTAGAGCAGTTGGTGGTTTATCCCCCAACAAAATCCGATGATGGACATCCATGTGTGGCGGCAGATGTGCGATTCCATTCACCGCAGGCGGCGGCGCGCGCGTTCGCATACTGGGACGGCCGCTGCATCTACTACCAATGCTGTCGGCTACAGATGTGGAATGCGACCCCAGACGTCTTGCCGTCCCCAACCTCACCTCCAGTGCGCACGGCAACACCGGCTATGTTCATGGCTGGTAATACCACCGCATCGGAGCACTCCACCTGCTTGGACCCTTCCGTCAACAACTGCATGCCATCTGCTCCGACCGTCGTTGTCAACAAGATCCACGACGTCGCCTCTGACTTCTGCCCCGAGCCAGTAGTTGACCTCACCATCGACGACACTATCATTGCAGTATTCCCCGATGTCTCCTCCTGCACCGCCAGGGCCCCGGAGGTCCTGGAGGTCGTTCAGGAGGTGTCCCCTGACTGCATCGAGACAACGCCTGTCACATGTTCGACAAAATGCTCGTACAAGGTCGCCACCACTGACATGGTCAAAAAGGTCTGTGATGGCACTTCTGCCATTCTCCTGGAGCCTGCGGTCGACCTCAACAACACCACACCCACCCATGAAATAGCCGAACCAGAAGACCAGGAAGAGTACCAGGTTGGGGCGACGGTGTCCCAGGCTGTCGACATCACCATGGATGTCAAATTCGCCACTTCTGTACCTCTCCCGCGCTTGAGGTACGGCCCTAACATCCACTACCCCGATACTACTGATGCATCCCTGAGTCCAATGGTCACACGTCCGGCTGCATCAGTGTCCTTGGATGCCTTCTCGACCATCTTACTGCAGCAACAGTGTCTGCCCCCTATTCAAGTAGAGAGTGCAGCGAACAGTGCTATTCTGGTCCTTGGCATACTGGCGACATGTGACTCTGGCTATATTTGGTGGCCACCTGACCATCAACCAAGGATGAGGAGCAACTTGCAGCAATTTCTACATGACGCTCAATTGCAAGTTTTTCTGGTATCTTCAATGGAGCATCTTACTTTCTTGGTTTCTAGTGAGCCGAAGGATTGTTGTGATGAGACTACTGCACATGCTGGAAAAAGGACAATGGAAAACAACATTCTGTTTGTTTTTCTACCTCTTTTGAACAAATGCAATGGAAAGCTGCATGGCCATTCGGTTCTGAGAGGAAAATTCAAATGCAACTCGCAGAAAATGGGGATGTTCTACCCCAGGGCAAGAGTCATGGTTGCCATGTGTGGTGGCCACCTGATCAGCCGCCAAGGGTGACGACCGAGTTGCACGAATGGCATATTCCAGCTCAGTTACAGACTCCTATTGTCATTTTAATGGAGTTCCTACCATGGCCTTCTTTGAAACTTCAATTCCAAGTGGCTTTGTAGACATGCGATTGTGAGCATTTTATATCAACCGAGGCTTGTAATCTATTGCTGGAGCCTGATCAAACAAAAAAATCATGGAGTGCTGGTGAAGTTCGGAAGTTTGCACATTTTTTCAGTCTCTTCAGTCAAGCTGCAACCATGCCCTTCTGGGAATCTTCAACTTATAGTTCCTCATGTTATTGTCATTCATGTCAAGGGATATATGTTCACACATTTCGAGCATCAGTTCTTTTCCCAGTTACTTTTTGCTCGTAATCAGACTGATGATTCTGGTTGTATGATTTGGGATCCAGGATGGATGTTCTGCTGCACTACCATACTCAGCTCAGGTGATACCACTGGGTACTTGCATCAGATGATTCTTTCCATTCAGAGAAGTTCAGCAAATTGTACACAAGCCGAGCTAGCACATGGATATAAATATTCACTTTTTAGTTTGCACATATCAACTTCTGGGACTGGGATTAAGTGTTGTTCATCTATATTGTCTACATTCGGTGAGTCATTGCTGCATCTTCATAGGGCACTGCTGCTATTACCTTGGCCACCACCTACTGGTGCACATGGATTGCAATCGATGGTCTTTTCCATGGAAGAATTCAGTTTACCGTTCAGTACACTTGTGTTGCTTTCTTTCCCTTCTGGACCAATATCATGTGCGGCTGATCATCCTGGCTGGGCTGACGAACTGAATGTTGTTTGTGCTGTTGTTGTCTATTTGTTTGAGGACTATTTGAGGTCTGTTAATCTTGAGATGCAACAGGCATGGTCACCGCTACTAAAAGCTGATTCTGAGACTTTGTCTCTGTCTACATACAGTCTATGGTCTGAACTACCTATAAAAGTTAATCAAGTTATATACATGAGGCAGTTTAACTACAAGGGCTTGCAGTTTTATTCATGCTATGTGATGTAGCTGCGGGAAGTAACTTGCAAGGAAACAGTTAACTCCACAGTAGTCGCAAGGAACAATATGGACAAAGGATCAAATGCCCTGATTGCTTGGCTCCATATATTGAGATTTCTATCACATGTCAATTCCACACCTGTCGGTGCGATGAACAAGTTTGAGCAGCTCCAGAAACTTACTCTATGCGTGTCTTGGAATCCTGGAGGGAGGTGTGACAAAATCCTAGTTGCCCTCAACAACATGACTCGCTTCAGAGGCGACTGCTACTTGGATCATGCCATCTCAGAGAAAAATTTCGTCGACCACAAGTACTGCATCGGCTTCAACGTAGACCCTGCAGACAACGACTAATTCCTCGACATCTCCTTCGACTAGGCCTCCATTGCGAACAAATATTGCTACCACCTTGTTGCAGTCTACCCTGTCTTCGGCTACCACTGCAACTTCGGCCAAGTCCAAGAGCATCGAGCGCTATGGGATCCGGGCGGGCATCGGCTTGGGGTCAAGCCGAGTTTCAAGGAGGGGGGGATGTTAGGGCCCTTGCCTAACCAGCCCACCTACAGGGCCTGTCGCGCATCGGGCCAACACATGGGCCTAGTTGGAAGCTACATATACCTGGGAGGAGTCCACGAGCGAGGTATCTGCGTAGGATCACGGCAAACGGCGGCGGCTACTCTCCCTTTCCCTACCTCTAGTTCTTCCCCTGTTCTTCCTTCCCCTGCAACCATTTCCTCCGTAATTTCTATGCTACTGCTACAATTCGTCTAATGAAGTGAGTAATCAAGAGAGATCATAGCAGGCTCTTAACACGGTGATGGTGAAGTGATCCGCGCAGGGCTTCGCTTAAGCACTACGAAGATATGACCGGAGGTGTAAACTGTGGAGGAGGGCGCCGCACACGGCTAACGATTGTTTTTATTGTGTGTTCTAGGCGCCCCCTCCCACTGTATATATTCGTGGGAGGGGGAGGGGAGCAGCCATGGGGTGCCCCAAGTAGGAGGAATCCTACTTGGGGTCCTATCCCAATTCGCCCCCCCTCCTTAACATATTTCATCGGAGAGAAAAGGGAAGGGGAAGAGAGAAAGGAAAGGGGGGGGGGGGCGAACCCCCTGTTCCTTCTCCAATTTGGCCTCCTGCCTGGGGGGGGGGGGTGCGCCACCCCTTGTGGGCTGGTGTGCTCCCCTCTTATGGCCCATATGGCCAATATCTTCCCCCGGGGGTTTCCCATAACCCCTCCAGTACTCCAATAAATACCCGATACATTCTGGAACACTTTCGGTGTCCGAGTACTATCAATATTTACCTCTCGACCATTTCGAGACTCCTCGTCATGTCAGTGATCTCATCCGGGACTCTGAACAACATTCAGTCACCAAATCACATAACTCGTATAATACTAAATCGTCATCGAACATTAAGCGTGCGGACCCTACGGGTTCGAGAACTATGTAGACATGACCGAGACACATCTCCGGTCAATAACCAATAGCGGAACCTGGATGCTCATATTGGTTCCTACATATTCTATGAAGATTTTTGTCGGTCGAACCGTAATGACAACATACGTTATTCCCTTTGTCATCGGTATGTTACTTGCCCGAGAATCAATCATCGGTATATCTTCATACCTAGTTCAATCTCGTTACCGGCAAGTCTCTTTACTCGTTACGTAATACATCATCTGGCAACTAACTCATTAGTCACTTTGCTTGGAAGGCTTCTTATGATGTGCATTATCGAGAGGGCCTAAAGATACCTCTCCGATACTTAGAGTGATAAATCCTAATCTCTATCTATGCCAAACCAACAAACACCTTCGGAGATACCTGTAGATCATCTTTATATTCACCCAGTTATGTTGTGATGTTTGATAGCACACAAGGCATTCCACCGGTATCCGGGAGTTGCATAATGTCATAGTAGAAGGAATACGTATTTGACATGAAGAAAGCAATAGCAATAAAACTTAACGATCAATATGCTAAACTAACGAATGGGTCTTGTCCATCATATCATTCTCCTAATGATGTGATCCCGTTCATCAAATGACAACACATGTCTATGGTTAGGAAACTTAACCATCTTTGATTAATGGGCTACTCTAGTAGAGGTTTACTAGGGACACGGTGTTTTGTCTATGTATCGTCACATGTATCAAGCTTCCGGTTAATACAATTCTAGCATGAATAATAAACATTTATCATGATATAAGGAAATATACAATAACAACTTATTATTGCCTCTAGGGCATATTTCCTTCGGTCTCCCACTTGCACTAGAGTCAATAATCTAGTTCACATCACCATGTGATTTAACACCAATAGTTCACATCTTTATGTGATTAGCACCCATAGTTCACATCGCCATGTGACTGATGTCTGCTAGAACTACGTTGGTATTTCCCCAAAGAGGAAGGGATGATGCAGTATAGCGACGGTAGGTATTTCCCTTAGTGATGAGACCAAGGTCATCGAACCAGTAGGAGAACCTCCTCACACCACATAAACATCACCTGCACACAAATAACAAATACTCGCAACCCAACATGTTAAAGGGGTTGTCAATCCCTTTCGGGTACGACGCCTCAAGATAGGCAAATAACATGAGGTAAAAGTGGTAGATAGGATAAATAGATCGCGGAACAAATAAATTGCAGCAAGGTATTTTTGTATTTTTGGTTTAATAGATCTGAAAATAAATGCAAAGGAAAATAGATCACAAAGGCAAATATGATGAAAAGAGACCCGGGGGGCGTAGGTTTCACTAGTGGCTTCTCTCGAGAAAAATAGCAAACGGTAGGAAAACAATTACTTTTGGGCAATTGATAGAACTTTAGATAATCATGATGATATCCAGGCAATGATCATTATATAGGCATCACGTCCAAGATTAGTAGACTGACTCCTGCCTACATCTACTACTATTACTCCACACATCGACCGCTATCCAGCATGCATCTAGTGTATTAAGTTCATAGAAAAATGGAGTAATGCAATAAGAACGATGACATGATGTTGACAAGATCCGTTTATCTATTGTGAAGACATAGATCCCATCTTGTTATCCTTACTAGCAACGATACATACGTGTCAGTTCCCCTTCTGTCACTGGGGTCAGGCACCGTAAGATCGAACCCACTACAAAGCACCTCTTCCCGTTGCAAGATAAATAGATCAAGTTGGCCAAACAAAACCCAAATATCGGAGAAGAAATACGAGGCTATAAGCACTAATGCATATAAGAGATCAAAGAAGACTCAAATAAATTTCATGGATAAAAACATAGATCTGATCATAAACTTAAAGTTCATCGGATCCCAAGAAACACACCGCAAAAAGGCTTACATCATATGGATCTCCAAGAGACCATTGTATTGATAATCAAGAGAGAGAGAGAGAGAGAGAGAGAGAGAGGGGAAGCCATCTAGCTACTAACTACGGACCCGTAGGTCTACAAAGAACTACTCACGCATCATCGGAGAGGCACCAATGGAAGTGGTGAACCCCTCCGTGATGGTGTCCAGATTGGTCTGGTGGTTCTAGACTCTGCGGCGGCTGGAATTGATTTTCTTTGACTCCCCTAGGGTTTCTGGAATATTGGGGTATTTATAGAGCAAAGAGGCGGTTCAGGGGGCACCCGAGGTGGGAACAACCCACCAGGGCGCGCCTGGGCCTCCTGGCGCGCCCTGGTGGGTGCTGCTCCCCTTGAGCCACCCCCAGGTGCTTCCTTGGCCCACTGGATGTTTTCTGGCCCTAAAAAATCCTCCAGGAGTTTCGCTGCGTTTGGACTCCACTTGATATTGATTTCCTGTGATGTAAAAAACATGCAGAAAACAACAACTAGCACTAGGCACTATGTCAATAGGTTAGTACCAAAAAATAATATAAAATGACTATACAATGATTGTAAAACATCCAAGAATGATAATATAACAGCATGGAACAATAAAAAATTATAGATACATTGGAGACGTATCGGCATCCCCAAGCTTGATTCCTCCCCGTCCTCGAGTAGGTAAATGATAAAACAGATTTTTTGATGTGGAATGCTGCCTAACATGTTCATCACATTTCTTTTCTTTATAGCATGGGCATATGGACTTTTATATGACTCAAAGCAATAGTCTAGTTTTGACATGAAGACTTTAATACTCAAGCATACCAATAAGCAACGATGTCTTTCAAAATATCAACACTAAAGCAAGTTCTCCCTAGCCCATTATGTTCAATCATTGATCCATTCATGAAACACACTCGAATATTAGCTACACCCAATGCTCAAATACGATCATAGTGTCCCTTAGTTGGTGCTTTATAAGAGAAGATGGAGACTCAAATTCAAAATAAAAATTGCATAAGTAAAAGAAAGGCCCTTCGCGGAGGGAAGTAGGGATTTGTAGAGGTGCCAAAGCTCAAAGCTTAAACTGAGAGATAAAAATATTTTTGAGAGGCATACTTTTCCCACCAACGAAAACGACTTAGAGATCTCAACACTTTCCATGCTAGATACATCATAGGCGGTTCCCAAACAGAAAATAAAGTTTATTCCTTTTTCCACCATTACTTTTACTTTCCATGGCTAACCGTATCCACGGGTGCCCTCCATACCAACAGTTTCCAAGGAATTTATTATTTCACAACATAAAGTAAATTCATTATTCATTTCGGGACTGGGCATCCCTAATACCTTTGTCATACTCTCGTGCAATGACAAGTGAATAAAACTCATCGTGAGAATAACACATCTAGCATGGAAAATATTGGTCACCCTTCACCGCCTCGCGAGCGGTAGAGCACACAAAAGAGAAATTTATTTTGAAAATTAGAGATGGCACATCCAAATTTGCTTAGAACGGCATGGAAATACCGCATATAGGTAGGTATAGTGGACTCATATGGCAAAATTGGTTTAAAGGGTTTTGGATGCACAAGTAGTGATCATACTTAGTGCAAAATGAAGGCTAGCAAAAAGATTGAGAAGCGACCAACCAAAAAGCGAAAAATCTCGTACCCAAGCATTAAGCATAAGTAACACCGAATAATGCACCATAAGTAGGATATAAATTTCATTGCATAACTATTGACTTTTGTGCTTGCATAGGGAATCACAAACCTTAACATCAATATTCTTACTAAAGCACAATTACTCATCAACATGACTCACATATCATATCGTCATGTCTCAAAACCATTACTAAGAATCAAGTTTATTTTGTCCAATGATCTTTATGAACGTTATTATTATATCCTCCTTGGATATCTATCACTTTGGGACTATTTTCATATGTTGCTTTTGATAAGCTCAAACATATATAAGTGAAGATCATGAGCATAATTTTTTTTCTTTCTCTCAAATAATCTAAGTGAAGCAAGAGAGAATTTCTGAAAATTTACTAACTCCCAAATAAATCTAAGTGAAGCATGAGAGCATTTCTTCAAAAATAAAAAAGCACACCGTGCTCAAAAAGATATAAGTGAAGCACTAGAGCAAATCCATGGCTCTAAAAATTTAAGTGAAGCATAGGAGCAAGCATAGCATAATTTTTGGATTTCTCAAAAAGGTGTGTCCAACAAGGATTCAAGACTTAGAACACAAAGCAAAACAAGCAAAGACTCATATCATACAAGATGCTCCAAGCAAAACTCATAGTATGTGACGAACAAAAATATAGTTTCAAGTAAAATACCGATGGTTGTTAGAAGAAAGCGGGGATACCACTCGAGGGTATCCCCAAACTTAGTTGCTTGCTACTTCTTTGAATATTATCTTGGGGTGCCTCAGGCATCCCCAAGATTAGCCTTTTGCTAATCCTTATTCCTTCATCCATCGTAAGATCACCCAAAACTTGAAAACTTCAATCGTACAAAACTAACAAAACCTTCGTGAGATCCGTTAGTATAAGAAAGTAAACCGCTACTATAAGTATTGTTGCAAACCTATTATTATTTTGTTTTTTCATTATATATACTGTATTCCAACTTTTCTATGGCAAAAACTCATCAAAGAAAACCATAGAATCATCAAAACAAGCACACAACGCAAAGAAAACAGAATCTGTCAAAAACAGAACAGTCTGTAGCAATCTGGATATTTCGAATACTTCTGTAACTACAAAAATTCTGAAATAAATTTTTGGATGTGAGTAATTTGTCTATTAATCTTCTTCAAAAATAATCAACTCAAAATCACTCTTCCGTTAAAAAAGACAAATAATCTTGTGAGCGCAAAAGTTTCTATTTTCAGCAAGATCAAATCAACTTTCACCCAAGTCTTCCCAAAGGCCTTGCTTGACACAAACACTAATTAAAACACAAATAACACAATCATAACAGTAGCATAATTGTGCTAACACACAATAACAGAAAGCAAAAAGGAAAAATAAATTTTATTCATTGGGTTACCTCCCAACAAGCGCTATCGTTTTACGCCCCTAGCTAGGCATGATGTGTAGGATCTAAGTGTTGTCATCTTTGGTTCTAGATCCATAAGATGCCCTCATGATTGATTCATATGGTGGCCTAATTCTTGTTCTAGGTAAGTGTTCCATTCCCTTCCTTAGTGTAAATTGAAATTTAATATTGCCTTCTTTCATATCAATCACGGCACCAATAGTACACAAAAACGGTCTACCAAGAATAATTGGACAAGATGGGTTGCAATCAATATCAAGAACAATAAAATCTATGGGCACATAATTCCTATCTGCAAGAATAAGAACATCATTAATTCTTCCCATATGCTTTTTAATAGTAGAATCCGCTAAGTGCAAATTTAAAGAGCATTCTTCAATATTGGTAAGACCAAGCACAACACATAAAGATTTCGGAATTATAGAAACACTAGCAACCAAGCCACACAAGGAAAAACACTCATAATTCTTGATCTTGGCTTTGATAGTAGGTTCCCACTCATCGTGCAATTTTCTAGGAATTGAAACTTATAATTCCAACTTTTCTTCAAAAGCTTTCATCATGGCATCAACAATATGTTCAGTAAAAGCTTTATTTTGTTCATAAGCATGGGGCGAATTTATCATGGATTGCAACAAAGAAATACAATCAACCAAATAGAAACTATCATAATTAAAGTCTTTGTAATCCAAAATAGTGGGCACATCACTAGTTAAAGTCTTGACCTCTTCAAACCCGCTTTTATCAAATTTCTCAACAAGATTTCCACCCTCCGAATTATAGGGACGCCTTCTAACTAAAGTTGACTCTTCTCCAGCCCCTTTTTCATCAATCTTAAATTTACTAAACAAAGAATAAATAGAAGAAACACCAATCATTTTAAGATCTTCATCACCTTTATGATAGTAATCACTAGAAAACGCTCTTTCTAAAAATTCTCTTTTAGCTCTAAGCTAGCGGTTATTTTCTTACTTTCATCCATAAAGAGCTTTAATTGATTCTTCAACTTTAGGAACAAAATTTTTCATCTTGAGAGTTTCTACATCATGAGAAATTCTATCAATACTTCTAGACAAATCATCAATTTTATTCAACTTTTCTTCTATCGAAGTGTTGAAAGCTTTTTCCGTATTGATAAATTATTTAATATTGCTCTCAAGAACAGAGGTGTTTCTATTATAATTATAAGTAGGATTACCATAGGAATTACTATAATTATTAGAGGAATTACTAGGAAAAAGTCCTAGTATTAAAATTACCTCTATAAGCATTGTTATTGAAATTATTTCGCGAGACAAAATTCACATATGTGGCATCGCTATTTTCCTCAATCAAAGTAGACAAAGACACATCATTAAAATCAATAGGAGCACTTTTATTAGCAACCAACTTCATAAGAGCATCAACTTTTTCACTCAAAGAATTTATTTCTTCTATCGAATTGACTTTTTTTTACTAGTAAGAGTTCTTTCGGTATGCCATTGCGAGTAATTTGCCATAATATTGTCTAGCAATTTAGTAGCTTCACCCAAAGTAATTTCCATAAAATTAGCCCCCCCCCACACGGCGGAATCTAAAAGATTACAAGAAACAAAATTCAATCCCGCATAAAATTTTTGTATGATCATCCAAATATTTAGCCCATGAGTTGGGCAATTTCTTAGCATCAATTTCATCCTTTCCCAAGATTGTGCAACATGCTCATATTCAAGTTGCTTGAAATTCATGATCTGGGTCCTAAGGGAAATAATTTTTACGGGCGGAAAATACTTAGTGATAAAAGCATCCTTGCACTTGTTCCAAGAATTGATACTATTGCGAGGCAAAGAAGAAAACCAAAATTTTGCATGTTCTCGCAAAGAAAACGGAAATAATTTCAAACTTCACAACCTCATTGTCCACATCTTTTTTCTTTTGCATATGCATAATTCCACGAATGTGTTAAGATGGGACACGACATCCTCATTAGGAGTACCAGGAAATTGAGCCTTCATGACAAGATTCAACAAAGCAGTATTAATATCACAAGAATCCGCACTAGTGGCGGGAGGAGAAACCAAAGTGCTAATAAAATCATTGTTGTTGGTATTTGAGAAATCACACAACTTGGTGTTCTCTTGAGTCATGATGACTACGCAACAAGATTGCACTCAAAAAACAGATCTGAGAAAAAACGGCCAACGAAAAAAGAGGGCGAATAAAACGACAAATTTTTGTGAACTGGGGGAGAGGAAAATGAGAGGCAAATGGAAAATAATGTAAATTGCGAGGAGATGGGATTTGTGATTAGGAACCTGGTTGATGTTGAAGATCCTCCCCGACAACGGCGCCAGAAATTCCTTTTGATGTCTGCTAGAACTAAGTCGGTATTTCCCCAAAGAGGAAGGGATGATGCATTATAGCGATGGTAGGTATTTCCCTCAGTGATGAGACCAAGGTTATCGAACTAGTAGGATAACCTCCTCACACCACGTAAACAACACCTGCACACAAATAACAAATACTCGCAACCCAACGTGTTAAAGGGGTTGTCAATCCCTTTCGGGTACGGCGCCTCAAGATAGGCAAATAACGTGAGGTAAAAGTGGTAGATAGGATAAATAGATCGCGGAACAAATAAATTGCAGCAAGGTATTTTTGTATTTTTGGTTTAATAGATCTGAAAATAAATGCAAAGGAAAATAGATCGCAAAGGCAAATATGATGAAAAGAGACCTGGGGGCCGTAGGTTTCACTAGTGGCTTCTCTCAAGAAAAATAGCAAACGATGGGAAAACAATTACTGTTGGGCAATTGATAGAACTTCAAATAATCATGATGATATCCAGGCAATGATCATTATATAGGCATCAGATCCAAGATTAGTAGACCGACTCCTGCTTGCATCTACTACTACTACTCCACACATATACCGCTATCCAGCATGCATCTAGTGTATTAAGTTCATGTAAAAATGGAGTAATTCAATAAGAACGATGACATGATGTAGACAAGATCCGTTTATCTATTGCAAAGATATAGATCCCATCTTATTATCCTTAGTAGCAACGGTACATACGTGTCGGTTCCCCTTCTGTCATTGGGATCAAGCACCATAAGATCGAACCCGCTACAAAGCACCTCTTCCCATTGCAAGATAAATAGATCAAGTTGGCCAAACAAAACCCAAATATCGGAGAAGAAATACGAGGCCATAAGCAATCATGCATATAAGAGATCAAAGAAGACTCAAATAACTTTCATGGATAAAAACATAGATCTGATCATAAACTCAAAGTTCATCGGATCCCAACAAACACACCGCAAAAAGGCCTACATCATATGGATCTCCAAGAGACCATTGTACTGATAATCAAGAGAGAGGGAGAGCAAGCCATCTAACTACTAACTACGGACCCGTAGGTCTACAAAGAACTACTCACGCATCATCGGAGAGGCACCACTTGTCGTGGTTCTAAGTCTGATAGTAGAATGGGGGGTAGGTATGGAGAGGCAAGATCCTAGCTATGGAATAGTTGTATGGACAAGGGATGTACGAGTTCAGGCCCTTCTCGGAGGAAGTAACAGCCCTACGTCTTGGAGCCCGGAGGCGGTCGACTGGATTATGTGTGTATAGATTACAAGGGTGCGAACCCTTTACACTGAGGAGGGGGATGGCTTATATAGTGTCGCGGACCCTCCGCCCTCGATTATGCAGGTTTAAAGTACATTAAGGCTGGCATTTACAGTAGCATTACATAAAGTGTCATCATGGCCATAAAGACTACTTAATTACCGACCGTTGGATGCAGAGTGACTCTTGATCTCCTGGTGGTCGAGTGAGTCTTCATGGTCGAGTCCTTCGCGTCCGTTGAGTGAAGTCTCTCTTTGGTCGACTGGAAGGCCGCTTCTTCTGAGGGTGTCCTTGGGAAGGGTACTTAAGACAGGTCTGTGACCCTACCCTAGGTACATGACTTCATCATTAGCCCCCAAATGGATCAAGGTTTGAGTGGGGAAGGAGTTGATAATATTTCCGACCTGCTTTTGTGTTCTGAACACGTCTCGTCCTGGACCAATAATCTTTTTGTTGATGGCAGCAACTTTTCTTTCAGTCGCCTTGATCCATTCTTTTCTCTCGTCAAGTGAACTTTTGAACTTAGTAAACTTCCGAGCGACGGATCGCAGGAAATCTACCGTCTGACAGATTGACTACTGTTAGCGGATTTCGTGGGATCGAATTTGGGAAGCCTTGGCGGGCGGACCATGGCGCCGGATGGGATAAGGCATAGATGCCTCGATTTCCACGCCACCTTTTTCGCCACGTATCATGCGTGCGCGACTGTTTCGGGATGTGATAGGATCGCCCGGTCCCACTCGTCAGCCACTCGGAAGCGTCCTTATAAAAGGCGCCGGGCGAGGGTTTTTGAACAGTACCCCCCCATTTCTCCTTCCGCCCTCTCCATCTCCGCCCGCCGTACCTGCTCTCGCCCCCGCCCATCCACTCCTTGTGCGCTTCGCCGACAACAATGGTGAAGGAGAAGACGGCAGCCTTGGAGCGCGCGAAGAAGGCGACGACAACGGGGAAGGCGAAAGGGAGAGCGTCCAGTCGGGGCGGATCCTCGTCAAGGTCCCGCCTGCCGCAAGGTTGGGTCCAAGGGGATTGGATACGCTTGACCATCACCGAGACGGATCTCAATGACCTGGCCAACGAGGTCCTGATCCCTCACGGGGCAGCGAGGCTCCCGGGGAACGAGTGGCAACCTCAGCCGCAGGAGGGTGAGTGCGTCCTTCTAGCTACTCACGTAGACCGTGGGTTCTACCTGCCTCCGAGTGTTTTCTTCCGTGGGTTCTTGAATTTCTTTGGGGCGCAACTCCACCATTTCAATCCAAATTCCATTGCCTACCTTGCTGTCTTCGTGTCCATGTGCGAGAACTTCCTGGGTTGTCAACCGCAATGAGGTCTCTTTAAGCACATATTCACTTGTCGCTCACAGACAGTAAAAAAGGCGAGTCCGGATGACGATAGGACTAAGGTTATTCAGATGTGCGGGGGTCTTGGGATTCAGATGAGGAGGAAGAGTACTTTTCCGGCCATGACCCTTCCTGAGTCGGTCAGAGGATGGCAGTCGACTTGGTTCTACTGCCAAGACGAGTCGACGCCGGGGCAGTCGACTGGTCTCCCTCCGTTTTCCATGGAATGAGTGAACAAGCCCTCTTCTCTGAAGGTGCTCCCTGAGGAGAAAGCCCAAGTAAAAATGTTGATGGAGCGTGTAGTCCAGCTAGTTCGAGAAGGAGTGACGGGTATGGACCTTCTGGAGGTCTTCCTTAGGCGGCGCATCCAACCACTTCAGTACCGAGGCCACCCGATGTGGCTGTACTGTGGAACCGAGGACGAAACTCGGGTCCATCCAGAAGCAGTCGACGACGCCACACTGGAGATGTGGATGACCGCGATCACCGGGAATAAGGACAACCCTCGAGGGGCCAGGAGGATTCCGCCACTCAACCATACCTACACTCCAGACACGGTATGCCCACTTTATCCTTAATTGTGATCTTGCTTTATCCATTCTGCTTTGTTGCAAATTGGTCGATTGACCTTTGTTTTGTTGTCTGTCAGGCCACCATTGAACTATACTAGATGCCCAATGGAGCACAGACGCCGACTGAGGAGGAGGAAGGAAGTGGAGGCGAAAGTCAGGAGGAGTGGGATTCGGATGCTGTCGATGATGATGATGGAGATGACTCTGGTGAGGAGGAAGAGGAGGAGGAGGAGGAGGAAGTTGCGCCTCCTCGCTCGGAAAGACGCTCGAAGCTTGTCCATGATCCTGCGACCGAGCGTGGTAAGGGGGTCGCGACTGTCGCTCAGTCGACCAAGCGCCCTCGAACCACTTCTCCGGTGCTGACTGAGAAAGCTCCGAAGCAATCCAGAGTGGCGCCGTTGAAGCCGGCCAAGGTCTTGCCGAAGATGAAGATGGTGATCCCCACTATCTCAGGGTAATGATGCTACTTGACTTTTTCTGTTTCACATGAACTTATTCTTGGTCGACTCATGAATCAACCGACTGACTTCTGGAACTGCAGCGCTGCTACTTCTGATACCTCGGCCAGGGCTGAAGATCATGAGATGGAAGACGCTGCCACTTCAAAACCTGGTATGACTTTCATAGTTCCATCTTCAGTCGATTGGCTCTTTGTCTCTAATTTTGATTCTTTTCTGTAGCTCCGTCTAATGTTGTTATTAGCCTTCCTGACGACGACGATGAGGAACCACTGAGGCAAAGGAGAAGCAGGAAAGCGTCTGCTGGCAAGGCGACTCAGGACGTGCCAGCACCCGAGACACTAGTCGCGGAGGGAGAGAACATCACTCGGCCTACCGTATCTTTTGTGGTGCCATTGACGAGTGCTCGCCCCTTGTCGTCGAGTGCTGCACAGCCTTCACTTTTCTCGACCCACTACATCCCAGAAGACCAAGCCAGTGCTGCGAAAGAAGCAATACGCCAGGCGGGAGTCATGATCGAGCAAGTGAAGGCCATCCGAGAAGCCAGCCAGGCAGCCTATGGCCTTGATTCAGCTCTTGAGTAAGCGTTGGTCGATCGGTCACCGCTGTTACGTTAGGATATGATGTCGAAGATTCTTCTTTCTGAAATTCCTAGTGATTGTCCTACACCCACTGGGTGTGTCGATTGAAAGTCCGAGTTAGTGGGGGCACGCTGAGTGCACCCACTGGGTGTAGTCCCCAAGGCTATGGTGGACTGCTGGCAGTCGACCATAGTCTTTATGTCTTAAGTTTTTCCTTTATTTGACTAGGTCGAATGGGTTCATAAACCGGTGGGGGCACGCTGAGTGCACCCACTGGGTGTAGTCCCGAGGCGTGGTCGATCTTGGCGATTGACTACTGATCTGAAGAACACCTCCTGTTTTTTTGTTGGTCGACTGGTCGACTCTAACTTGATGGAACTAGTGGGGGCATGCTGAGTGCACCCACTGGGTGTAGCCCCCGAGACTATGGTCGAATGTTTTTATTTGGCCGTAGTCTTAGAAACGCTTCTATTTTTCCTTAGTCACTCAAAAGTGAATTGTTTTTGACATCTGTTGGTCGATTCTTCGTAGAAATCCTGCGACCTTGCGGCTCGTTATACTAAGTTGGAGAACAAACACATCCAGCTCGAGCTTGATCTGAAGCTGGCCCAGGAGAATTTAACGAAGGCGAAGGAGGAAGCTAAAGGTATGTTTGGTGAGGCTTTCGACGACTACCTTTGCCCCTCATTAGTTTCAAAGTCTGACCTTGCCGTAACTTTGCAGGCAAAGTGAAGGATGCCCTGAAGAAGAAAGACCTTGAGTTGGCTGAAATGCAGAAGGCAGCTTTAGAGAAAACCAAGCTCGCAGATGAGAAGTTGGCTTCGGTCACCAAGCTTGAAGAAGAAAACACCAATCTAAAAGCTGCTCTTGATGCTGCCAACAAAGAGGTCAGTCGACTGAAAAGTGATAAGATTGCCCTGAGTGACAAGGCCAGTGAGTTGGTGGGAAAGAAGAACGATCTGGAGGCTTATCTGGGCGGACTCGCCAAGAAGCTATTCCTCATGCTCGAAGGTAATCTTTTGCACCAAACAGGTATTTTAACTGTGATCTTTCCATTCGACTATTGTCCTGACTCAGTGGTTGTGCTTGCAGAATTTTGCCAGAACTTTGAAGAGGAGACTGGTCGATTGGAAGTAAACCTGGATCCCATCAACTCTCCTGTGAAGGATGAAGCCGCCATGAACGTGCTCCGGCTCGAGTCTCGTGTTGCTGCCGTCGTTGATTATCTCGCAAGGCTGAAGGTCACCACTTCCCGCAACGACACCATGCTCTGGCCCAGAGAGACGCTCCAGAATGACCTCGAGTTTCTAATGACTCGACTAAACACAGTCCCAAGTCGAGTGCAGGAGTGGAAGAAGTCTTCTGCCAGGTGTGGCGTAGATGTTGCTCTATCTCTGGCCCGAGTCCATTGCAAGGATGCACGAGAAGACAAGCTGGCGGCCCTTCGGGTGGCTAACACCAAGAAGCATGATTTCCGGTCTTTCATGGAGACCTTCATCGCCGCTGCCACTCGGATTGCTGATGGAATCGACCTTGACGAGTTTGTTGCACCTTCCAGCCCTCCACAGGAGGGGTAAAAAACTTCTGAGCTCCACACTTTAAATTTGCCTCGGTATGCCGAGTGATTTTTGTAACCGACAAACCTTAATAGGCCTAGTGCCTGAGCACTTTCGGTTCCGTTAGGTGTTTATCCGAACTTGGATTCGACGTTTAAATGTGCTTGCATTTGGTTTGAGGTGTCTTTTGCAGGTTAAGGTGAGGTGCTTATTGCAATCGACTTGTTCCCCAATACACTTAGGCAGGCACTGGGCTGCAGTTAAGCCTCCAAGTGAGAGGTCTGCTCTCCACTCGGTAGGATTTTCAAAACTTCGGCGAGCACTGAGCTGCAGCTAAGCCCCCGAATGGGAGGTCTGCTCTCCACTCGGTAGGATTTTCAAAACTTAGGCAAGCACTGGGCTGCAGCTAAGCCCCCGAGTGGGAGGTCTGCTCACCACTCGGTAGGATTTTCAAAACTTAGGCGAGCACTAGGCTGCAGCTAAGCCCCCGAGTGGGAGGTCTGCTCTCCACTCGGTAGGATTTTCTAAACTTAGGCGAGCACTGGGCTGCAGCTAAGCCCCCGAGTGGGAGGTCTGCTCTCCACTCGGTAGGATTTTCAAAACTTAGGCGAGCACTGAGCTGCAGCTAAGCCCCCGAGTGGGAGGTCTGCTCTCCACTCGGTAGGGTTTTTACGGCGTCTTTCTTATGGAGAACGCATGATACTTGTGGCGTAGCTCAGAGGAGAGGGTAGCAGTCGATCTGCACCTCGTCCTCCTTGCGGAGTGCATGTTGTACTTGTGGCGTAGCTCGGAGGAGAGGGTAGCAGTCGACCTGCACCTCGTCCTCCTTGCAGAGCGCACGTTGTACTTGTGGCGTAGCTCGGAAGAGAGGGTAGCAGTCGACCTGCACCTCGTTCTCCTTGCAGAGCGCACGTTTGAGTTTGAACTTAGGCGAGTGTTTAGACTGCAGCTAAGCCTCCGAGTGGGAGGCTGGCTCACCACTCGGTAGGATTTCATTGGAACTTAGGCGAGTACTTGGACTGCAGCTAAGCCCCCGAGTGGGAGGCTGGCTCACCACTCGGTAGGATTTTATTAAAACTTAGGCGAAACGGATTCGCAGCTAAGCCCCGAGTGGGAGGCTGGCTCACCACTTGGTAGGATTTCATTGGAACTTAGGCGAAACGGATTCACAGCTAAGCCATCCACTGAGGGGGAATTTTATTGAACAAATAAAAATGACATCAATCATTGGGGAAATTATGACACTATTATCTTTGTGAAACATGAACTATAGAAGTACTTTTATTACAACTCATCCGAGTGAATACTTAGGTGTAAAAGGGGCGGAGTAACTCCGCGTTCCAAGCTCGGGGCTCGTCGATGTTGTGCTCGACGTTGTAGAGACGGTACGCTCTGTTGTGGAGAACCTTGGTGACGATGAAGGGTCCTTCCCAAGAAGGAGCAAGCTTGTGTGGTTTCTGCTGATCCACTCGGAGAACCAAATCTCCTTCCTGGAAGGCTCGACTCTTCACATTTTTGGCGTGGAAGCGACGCAAGTCTTGTTGGTAAATGGTCGATCGGATCAGAGCCATCTCCCTTTCTTCCTCTAAAAGGTCGACTGCATCCTGCCGCGCTTGTTCTGCTTCAGCTTCGGTGTAGAGCTCGACCCGAGGAGCGTTGTGGAGCAGGTCACTCGGCAAGACCGCTTCAGCTCCATAGACCAAGAAGAAAGGAGTTCTTCCAGTCGACCGGTTAGGCGTGGTCCTTAGACCCCCAAAGCACTGAGGGAAGTTCGTCGACCCATGCTCCAGCCGCATGCTTGAGATCACGCATCAGTCGGGGTTTCAACCCTTTGAGAATCAAGCCATTGGCCCGCTCCGCTTGTCCATTCGACTGAGGATGGCCGAGTGAAGCATAGTCGACTCGTGTGCCCTGAGATGTGCAGAACGCCCTGAATTCCTCCGAATCGAAGTTTGACCCATTGTCAATAATGATGCTGTGCGGGACTCCATATCTGAATATTAGTTCTCTGATGAAGCTGACAGTAGTACCGGCGTCAAGGTTCTTGATGGGTTTAGCCTCGATCCACTTGGTGAACTTGTCGACTGCCACCAGCACATGTGTAAAACCGCTGCGGCCTGTTCTCAAGGGCCCAACCATATCCAATCCCCATACTGCGAAGGGCCAGACGAGTGGTATACTCTTCAGAGCCGATGCAGGCTTGTGTGACATGTTGGAGTAAAACTGACATCCATCGCACTTGTCAACTATCTCCTTTGCCATGTCATTCGCCCTTGGCCATTAAAATCCGGCTCGGTATGCTTTGGCCACGATGGTCCGCGAGGACGCATGGTGGCCACAGGTCCCCGAGTGGATGTCATCAAGGATTATCCGACCTTCTTCTGGTGTTATGCACCGACCAACTCGGTCGCGCTCTCCTGTCTGGTTGTCCCTTGATCACAGTAAAGGCCTTGGATCGGCGAACGATCTGTCAAGCCTCTTCCTCATCCTCCGGGAGCTCTTTTCTCAAGATATACGCGATATATGGTACTGTCCAATCGGGAATGATCACTAAAGCCTCCATGACCAGGTCGACCACTGCTGGAACTTCAACCTCAGTCGGATCTGTGGCACTCTTGGGCTGCAGAGCTTCTTCGGTAAAAGGATCTTCTTTGACTGATGGAGTATAAATATGTTCCAAGAATACATCGCTGGGAATGGCTTCTCTCTTGGAACCTATCTTTGCCAAATCATCAACTGCTTGATTTTTAAGTCGGGGTATATGATGGAGCTCTAACCCCTCAAACTTCTTTTCAAGCTTCCTCCTTTGCATTAGATATCCGATCATGGCTGGGCTTCTAACGCCCCACTCCTTCATCACTTGGTTGACCACCAAATCTGAGTCACCATTAACCATAAGGCGACGGACGCCGAGTGAAATGGCCATGCGCAACCCATACAAAAGGGCCTCGTATTCTGCCTCATTGTTGGAGGAATCAAAGTGAATCTGGAGCACATATCTGAGCTTATCTCCTCTGGGGGAAACCAAGACTACCCCAGCACCGGAACCATTTAACATCTTAGAGCCATCAAAGAACATGGTCCAATGCTCCGAGTGAACTTGAGTCGGCTGCTGCTGTTCAATCCACTCGGCAAGGAAATCTGCTATTGCTTGGGACTTAATGGCTTTCTTTGCCTCAAACTTGATATCAAGGGGAAGGAGTTCAATCGCCCATTTCGCCACTCGACCAGTTGCATCTCTGTTGTGCAGAATCTCTGAAAGTGGGCGTCACCGATTTAATGTAATGGAATGATCAGAGAAATAATGAGCAACCTTCTTTGTGGTCATGTAGATCCCATACACAAGCTTCTGATAATGAGGATATCTTTGCTTTGATGGAGTCAAAACTTCAGACAGATAGTACACTGGGCGCTGAATTTTGAAGGCTTTCCCTTCTTCTTCCCGCTCGACCGTAAGTACTGTACTAACGACTTGTCCTGTGGCTGCAATATAAAGCAACAGAGGCTCTTTGTTGATTGGAGCAGCAAGCACCGGCTAGGTGGAGAGCGAGCTTTAGCTCGACAAGCGCGCATCATCGACTCGAGTCCACTCGAACTTATGCGCCTTCTTCATCGATCGGTAAAGAGGCAATGCCTTTTCACCGAGTCGAGATGAATCGACTTAACGCGCCAAGCATCCGATAAGCTTCTAGATGTCGTGCACCCTTGTAGGCGTTTCATTGGAGTATAGTGCCAACTTTTTCTGGGTTAGCGTCGATTCCTCGTTCGGAAACAAGAAAACCGAGTAAATTTCCACCAGGAACTCCGAATGTGCACTTTGATGGATTGAGCTTGATATCATACCTCCTGAGATTGGCAAATGTTTCAGCGAGGTCAGTCAACAGGTCGGAACCCTTTCGTGATTTGACCACAATATCATCCATGTACGCTTCAACGTTCCGACTGATTTGAGTGAGTAAACACTTCTGAATCATTCTCATGAACGTGGCTTCGGCATTCTTGAGGCCGAATGGCATGGTGACATAGCAGAAGCACCCGAATGGAGTGATGAAAGCTGTTTTGATCTCATCTGATCCATACAGACGGATCTGATGGTACCCAGAATAGGCGTCTAGAAAAGACAGTCTCTCACATCCCGCAGTCGAGTCGACAATTTGATCGATGCGAGGGAGAGGAAAATGATCTTTTGGGCAGGCCCGATTGATGTGTTTGAAATCAATGCACATGCGGAGTGACTTGTCCTTCTTAGGAACCATGACGACATTGGCGAGCCACTCGGAGTGGTATATCTCTCGGATAAACTCTGCCGCCAACAGTCGAGCCACCTCCTCACCAATGGCCTTTCTCTTCTGGACGGCGGACCGTCGAAGATGTTCTTTGACTGGTTTTGCTGTTGAGTCGACTCTAAGGCGATGCTCAGCCAGCCCCCTAGGAACACCGGCATGTCGTGAGCTTCCATGCAAAGATGTCCCAGTTCTCACGGAGGAACTGGATGAGCGCTTCTTCCTATTTAGGGTCGAGTGTTGTGGAAATATGGGTCGGAGCCGCGTCGGGGTCGATCGGGTGAATGTGAACAGGCTTCGTTTCACCGGACGACTGAAATGCTGATTCTGTGGCAGGCTTCTTAGCCCGCAAAAAATCACTCGGGTCTGCATTCTTCTTGTACCCCTCCATCTCTACCATCGTTATCTGGGAATCGGCAATTTTCGAGCCTTTCTGAAAACACTCTTCTGCCTTCTTCCGATTGCCAGTGATAGTGATCACACCCTTGGGGCCGGGCATCTTCAGTTTGAGGTACACGTAACATGGTCGAGCCATGAACCGTGCGTAAGCTGGTCGCCCCAAAATAGCGTGGTAAGCGCTCTGAAAATCCACGACTTCAAACGTCAGCTTCTCTTTGCGAAAATGCTTTGAGTCGCCGAATACCACATCCAGAGCTATTTGGCCGAGTGACTCAGCCTTCTTTCCAGGTATAACTCCATGGAAACTCATGTTGCTGGCGCTCAGTCTGGACATCGGAATGCCCATTCCTTTCAGCGTCTCTGCATACAGTATGTTCAGTCCACTTCCACCATCCATTAGCACATTCATCAGTCGAGTGCCTTCGACGACCAGGTCGACCACCAAAGCTTGCCTCCCGGGGGTGGCTATATGAGTCGGGTGATCGGACTGGTCGAATGTAATGGGAGTTTGGGACCATCTCAGATAACTTGGAGTCGCCGGGGCGACCATATTGACCTCTCGATTGATAACCTTCAATCGGCTTTTGCTTTCCACATCAGCAAAGATCATCAGAGTGGAATTAACATGAGGATATCCTCCATCACTGTCCTCCTTGTCCTCAGCTTTGTTCGACTCCTTTTCCTTGTCCTTGGGCTGTTTTCCTTAGAACTGTTGGATCAAGAGCCGGCATTGGCGAGTGGTATGCTTCGGATAGATGAAATTACCCTCTTCGTCTTTCTTCGTGTGGATGTGACACGGCAGATCCATCACGTCATTTCCTTCTTTATCCTTCACCTTCTTGGGGTTCCAGGATCCTTTGGGTTTTCCCTTGAACTTGCCCTGAGTCACAGCCAGAGCCTCTCCAGGAGCCGCTGGCTCGGCCTTCCGCTTCTGCTTCCGACTGGAGTTTCCTTTCTCCGACTGACTCGGCTTGTACTTGCCGCTCCGGAGTCGGTCCTCCTCTTCACCATTGGCGTACTTGGTGGCAATTTCCATCATTCGACTCAAGGTCATATCTCCGGTCCGCCCAAACTTCAAACTTAACTCTCTGTTCTTAACACCATCCTTGAAAGCACAGACTGCCTGATGGTCAGACACGTTCTCCACGGTATGATGCAAAGTGATCCATCTCTGAATGTAATCCCTTAAGGTTTCATTAGACTTCTGCACGCAGACTTGCAGCTCTATCAATCCAGCTGGTCGCTTGCAGGTTCCCTCAAATGTCCTGACGAACACTCGGGAAAGATCTTCCCAAGTGTAAATGCTGCTTGGAGCTAACTGATTCAACCACGCCCTGGCCGAACCTTCCAACATGAGTGGTAAATGCTTCATAGCCACTTCATCATTTCCGCCGCCAATCTGCACCGCCACTCGGTAGTCTTCAAGCCAAGTTTCAGGCTTAGACTCACCGGTGAACTTGCTTACTCCAGTCGCCAACCTGAAGTTGGGGGGAATCACCGCGGCTCTGATAGCCCTGCTGAAACATTCCGGACCTGAAACATGAACTCGGCTGCTAGTGGGCGCATCTCTGTCGTGGCCACCTTGATGAGCCCTGTTCCGATCGACCAGGCCTTGCACAATGATGGATTGCGCATCAAAGCCTGGTTCCCCTAGGTCGACCGGAGCTCTTTGCCCCACACTGATCTGGCGCCTGTCATCTTGCTGCCGATGAGCGTAAGACCCACCTCTTGGGGGAGGAGTGGGCACTCGACGCCTATCATCACGATCATATCGGTCACCATATTGGTCGCGTCGATTCTCGCGTCCCTCACGCCGCGGAGGCGATCTAGGGTTGTGAGCCGACTGAACTGTATTCGCAGCGACGGATCGACTGTGAATCCTGTTGCGTGACTGTGACACGGCTGAATTCTGATCTCCTGCTGCTCGGAGCAAGTCCCTAATCTACATCAAGCCTCTGCCAGCCTCCGACTGAGAGGGCTGAATTGACTCTGCTATTTGGGCTGCAACTGCTAAATTCTGAATCGGGGTTCGATATACCTGAGTCGGCTGCGGGAAGAGTTGACGTCGACTGGAGTCGGGTACTCGTCGCCGCGCGCGCTCGTCGAGTGCTCGCTAGAGGTTCTCCAGACGAGTGCATTCAGCCAAGTTGGCCAAACATGCCTCCTCCAAGGCGCGAGCCTCGGGGGTTTCTCCTGCGATGGGAGTATGCAAGGCATCCATGTTCCTGCGGCGAAGTTCTTCCCTTTGCAGGGAATTAAGTGGCTCGGGTTGATATTCCTCATGGGCTTGAGCGGGGTCGCCTCCACCGTCCATCTGTGCCGTGCCGGGGAAGCCGGGAGGCTACGAGGCCGTTGACCATCAAGACCTCCGCCGCCCGGATCGCTGTTATCGCTTTTCGGATCACGGTCTCTCTGAGCCGGTCGACAGATCGAAGCAGCCGTAGAGATTCGTCGGGCTCGATTGCGCGACTTGGGTGGTGGCCGGTGGTGAGTCACCGCGTGCCTCACCCACCGTTGGAGCCTCGACCGACCAGAGCGCTTTTGCTGGCGGGAAACGAGGGAGGAGGAGGATTGCGAAGTCGATCGATATGGAGTCGGCGGTTGCCGCAGCAGGACGCCGCGGACACACGCTGAAAATCGTCGCGCACATCATGGACGGGAGCGCGTCGATGTCGAGTGGAGCCTCCTGGAGCCAAGTGGAGTCGTCGGTGATGAAGGTGAGTGCGCCGAGACGGATCTCGCGGCCCTCGACCAAAACTCCACCAGAAACCATGATGAAGGCAATCAGAACAATTGCAACTTCTCCAAAAATTGCTAAGACACCTGCCCCATGGTGGGCACCAACTGTCGTGGTACTAAGTCTGACAGTAGAATGGGCGGTAGGTATGGAGAGGCAAGATCCTAGCTATGGAGCAGTTGTATGGACAAGGGATGTACGAGTTCAGACCCTTCTTGGAGGAAGTAACAGCCCTACATCTCGGAGCTCGGAGGCGGTCGACTGGATTATGTGTGTATAGATTACAAGGGTGCGAACCCTTTACACTGAGGAGGGGGGTGGCTTATATAGTGTCTGCCAGACCCCTCCGGCCCTCAGTTATGCAGGGTTTAAAGTACATTAAGGCCTGGCGTTTCTGGTAACGCCTTACATGAAGTGTCATCATGGCCATAAAGACTACTTAATTACCGACCGTTGGATGCAGAGTGACTCTTGATCTCATGGTGGTCGGGTGAGTCTTCATGGTCGAGTCCTTCGCGTCCGTCGAGTGAAGTCTCTCTTTGGTCGACTGGAAGGCCGCTTCTTCTGAGGGTGTCCTTGGGAAGGGTACTTAAGACAGGTCTGTGACCCTACCCTAGGTACATGACTTCATCACCAATGGAAGTGGTGAACCCCTCCGTGATGGTTTCTACATTGGATCTAGTGGTTCTAGACTCTGCGGCGGCTAGAATTGATTTTCGTCGACTCCCCTAGGGTTTCTAGAATATTGGGATATTTATATAGCAAAGAGGCGGTTTGGGGGGCACCCGAGGTGGGCACAACCCACTGATTACCCACAAGTGTAGGGGATCTATCGTAGTCCTTTTGATAAGTAAGAGTGTCAAACCCAACGAGGAGCAGAATGAAATGATAAGCGGTTTTCAGTAAGGTTTTCTCTGCAAGCACTGAAATTGTAGGTAATAGATAGTTTTGTGATAAGATAAATTGTAACGAGTAACAAGCAATGAAAGTAAATAAAGTGCAACAAGGTGGCCCAATCCTTTTTTAGCAAAGTATAAGCCTGAACAAATTCTTATAATGAGAAAAGAGCTCCCGAGGACATATGGGAATTATCGTCAAGCTAGTTTTCATCACATTCATATGATTCGCGTTTGTCGGGGTCCGGACGCGTATCCGTGGCCTCGAGCACCTATGGGGCACTCGGGGGCCCCTTCTGGTTCGGCAGGGGGGACGAGGGCCACGCGCAGAGCAGATCGAGGTCGAGCACGCGCGGGGAGACGGGCGATCTTTACCCAGCCGGGGCTCTCCGGAGATAACACCCTCTGCTGCTCGAGTTGTTATAGAATCTAGCTCGAGCGTGCGAGCATATGGTGGTGTTGCGGGTGTTGAATGAATCGAACCCCTTCTCGTGCGCACGGGCCTCCCTTTTATAGTCTGAAGGGGTACCCACGGTGGCAGCGTAGGAAGAGGGGTATAAGCGAAAAGCGCAGGTTGGTACAATACAGTGCACTGTGGTGCCCTACCTAACTCGACGGCGGGGGACAAGGGCATTAAATGCCGTCCGGTCGCATAACGATGCAAGTGGAGTGACCGTTAGGTGAGCCTCCGGGTGCCACGGCGGCGCCTCTGTCGCTCCGTTTGCCACCTCTCTGCATGGTTGCGTAGTATCCCGCCACGTGCTCTTGGGGCGGTTTGGTGACGACAGCGTCACGAGGTGCGCTGGAGTTGGGTGGCAGTCTTGCGCGACAAGTGTCTTGTCTTGTCCCTTTGTCGTGCCGGCAAGCTTGCCGCCATCGAACTTCGCCGGTAGCGGCGCCAGCGGCAAGTTTTCTGGTGATGCCATAGCTAACCCTCCCGGCAAGCTCCTCTTGCCGGGGCCTTCGTTTTCTGGGCTGGTACTTTGTTCTTGAATGGTAGTGGTAAGGAGTGGTGGGGAGCCTCGCCGGACGTCGGGCAAGCCTTGCCGCGGGGTGCTATGACTGCCCGTGCACAAGTTCGGGGTACTAAGGCGCCCCCCTACTTTAGTACACCGACAGGAGCCCCCGGGCCTGGGCCATACACGGTGCCGAGCATTGTTGGGCCAGGCCCAAGTCAGTGCACGGGCACGCGTGGCCTTGGTCCACACAGCAACGGGCTCCGTTCCTACCACGCTCTCCCGTAACGGCACGCGCCGATTGCGGCGTCGTGGGAGACGTGGGCGGCGCGTGCGGTCTTTAGGGCATCCACCCCCGTGATCGTGGTGCAGGGCGAGGTTATTTCACCCGTCGCTCCGGCCCCGCTTTCTCGCCACGCGGCCCTCATGCATGGGGGTCGTGGGCGGCGAAGGTGGGAGACCGAGCCGTCACGGGCGGAGATGGCGAGTCGGCCCGCCCTCTGCCCTCATCGCTTCCCGATTGGCGGGCGGGCGGTTGAGCCCCACCTCGCCCTTTAAAAGGGGTGGAAGGGAGCACAATGGTCTCACACTTCCTCTTCTCCCTCGTCTTCACTTCCGTTCTTCTTTACGCCATGGAAGGAGGAAATCCTGGTTCTTCAGCGGTGGCAGCGAGTGCGCCTCTAGGCAGCGCACTTCTCCCTATCCCTTTGTGGCGGGCGGAGCCGCCACGAGGGGAGAGGGAGGGGCGAGGCCGCGACGAGGCCGAGGGCGTGGTCGAGGCGGTCGGGAGAGGCGGTCGTGGCGATGTGCCTCCCCATCTCCTCCGGTGGCTCCTTTCCTCGGCGGTCCATCTGAGAGCGATCCACAGGAGTTCTTCATCAAGCTGCGCCCGGCGCCTCGTCGCCGCCTCCGGCTGCCGGCCCGTTCATGGCGCGATGGAACCGGATCCGCCCGAGGTGATGGAGTTGCGCATGAGGGGCTGCGGGATCAGCGGCACTCGGGTGAGTGTCGTGTCCCCAGCCCGGCGTGATGTGCCGACCGAGGGTGGAAGGCGTTCGCCCGCATCCACAGCTTGGCGGCGGGTTTACCCTCCATTTCAAGTTAATGGAGGCGACCTTCTCGCCGTCAAGGTCTTCGGGACTCCGGGACCGGGCGAGATCTGTGTGGACAGCTCCTCCGATAGCGAAGGTCCCTCCTCGGCGAGAGTGGCGAGGAGGGAGCGGCAGCGACGACGGCAGCGAGATGACGGGTCCGACTAGGCGTCGGACGCTGCCTCAGCGCCACCGGCGACCCCATCATCCGGTCGCCCGGCCTTGTGAACTCCGGGGTCGTCTCCTTGGGCGGCTGGCGTAGGGAGGCTGCGGAAGAGGAAGAGGGTGGCGGCAAGGCCATCAAATCGAATCTGAGGCGAGAGCCCTCGTCAGTATCTTGACGTCCCACCACCCGTCTTCAAGCTCTGCCTCCGGCGCCTCCGTCTCCGCCAAGCTCTGGCGGCCCCGGAAGTTCTCTTGGTGTCTTCTGGCGCCCGTAGTTCTCCTAGGCGCCCCTTTTGCCCTTCCCGGCAAGCTTCTCTTGCGGGGCCTCCTTGACCTACCTCTGAACTCCTGAACAGAGAAACAGGAGAGGGATTACGGGCATCTTATCTTTCATTTTGTAAGCCCTTGGGCCTTAGTTGTATTTAAAATATGTAATCCTCTCTATCATGTTTTTCATCCTCTATGGACTTTTACTAAATTAGGATGTTTTTAATGAAAAGAGGGGAACGCTTGTCGGACCGAGTCTTTTACTTGACTTCGTGTCTTGTATGCTCCCATCCCTCGCTCTCGGGAACTTGCGGCGCGAACACGCTTCTTGAGTCTGCGGGACATCAGCAGCCAGCTGGCGGTGTTGCTTCCGGCAAGCAACCTTGCGGGCGATTCAGCGCACTTGTATTTGTTGAGCGGACTGGAAACAAACCAAAGGGTGCAAGCCCAGGCCACGACCAACTCCTCCGCGCATGGGTTTTACAAGACACGCTCGTTCAAGGACGCAGCCCCGCCTTCCCCGGTCCATGAGAGGATGCATGACGAGGGATGAAAAACTTATCTGATTCCATAGCTTTTCGGCGCTATTATCCCGGCCGGGAAGGAATCTTGGCACTCGCAGCCCCCGGCAACTCTGACTCCGCCGAGGTCAAGATGCTGGCGTGCTTTCTTTGGCCCTCGTTGCTGACGCCGCGGCCGCCGGAGGCTCTGGCCCGTTTGTGAAGGGTCTCTGGTACTCGCAGCCCCCAGCGGAGTTGGCTTGCCGGGGCCGGGGTACTCTTCTGGTTTGCTGTAATTACGGCCATGAAGACAGCTGAGATAGGTCTGCAATAATTTCATTATTTATATATATATAAATTCTTTTCGTGCGACTTCGCAAGGCGATGCCGTGTCTTGCCCTTCGTATGCTTATACTCTACGCTACTAGGGAACTTGCCGGTGCTAACACACTTGCTGAGTACGGAACATCAGCAGCCTGCTGGCGGTGTTTTCTCTGGCAAGAAACCTTCTCGGGCTGGCTGCAGTGCACTCGATTTGTTGAGCGGACTCGGAAACAAATTAAGGACGCAACTCAGCCGTGAGTTGGCTCCTCTGCGCACAAGTTTTTCATACGAAGGGCGCCTTACGGCAAGGCTTGTTATGTTATGCCCTCTACCTGTTATGTCCTTTGTGCGTTTTGACCCTACGCTTCTAGGGAACTTGCCGGCGCTAACACACTTCATGAGAGCACGGGACATCGATAGCTTCTTGGCGGCGTTGTTTCCGGCAAGAAACCTTCTCGGGCCAGTTGCGGTGCACTTGCGTTGTTGAGCGGGCTCGGAAACAAAGCAAGGACGCAACTTAACCACGAGTTGGCTCCTTCTGCGTGCAGGCATTGCATATAAAGGACGAACGCGCGAAAGGGCATAACATAAAAGGAACATGGAATTAACGGGTGCCATGTACAAAAACTCGGATGACTTAGCTCTTTTTTTTTAAAGTCCCGCTGAGGTCGCACTCCTTCCCCGATCCTTTCTCCTTGTATGCTCTTGTCCCTACGCTGCTGGGGAATCCACCGGCGCAAACACGCTTGCTGAGCGCAGGGCATCAGCGGTCTGCCGGTGGTGTTGCCTCTGGTGGGGAGAACTGGTCGGGCTGGTTGCGGTGTGCTCTTATCGTCGAGCGGACTCAAGACGAATTGACGGCGCAACTTAACCATGATTCGTTCCCCCCGTGCCCAGGTTCTGCATACAAGGTATGGATTTTCAGGGAATACGATCCAAAAGTTTGAAGCTTGGCATCTTTCTCTGTCCTACTGGCCGATGGACTTTTGGCGGAGCTCGATGGCGCGTCCTCAACGACAGCGTGGCACTCCGGGGAAATGCGCTTGCCGGAGTGTGCACCAGAGCTGTCCTTACCGGACTTGGTCTTCTTCTTCCCCCGGGGAGCTTCAGCGGCAAGTGGCTCGCGCTCTGCCGCAGCAGCCGCTTCCCGGTATATCTTGTCGGCGCAGATGAGTGCATCCTTCTTGTCGCCTTGGATGGAAATGACGCTCATCGGGCCAGGCATCTTGAGTACATTGTATGCGTGGTGAGAGGCCGCCATGAACTTGGCGAGTGCGGGTCGACCGAGTATCTCATTGTAGGGCAAAGGGATATCAGCCACGTCAAATGTGACCCTCTCAGTCCTGAAGTTCAGCTCGCTGCCGAACGTCACCGGCAATGTGATCTTCCCCTTAGGTTGGCTCCTTCCCGGATTTATTCCTTGGAAGGCGCCAGTCTCTTCAAGCTCACTGTCGGGGATCTGGAGCTTCTTGAGCACTGCGGAGGAAATCAAGTTCAGGCCGGCCCCGCCGTCAACCAACATCTTCGTGACCTTGAGGTTGTGGATCGTTGGTGAGACCAACAGTGGCAAGCACCCTACCACAGTGATGCGATCAGGGTGATCCTCAACGTCGAAGACGAGGCGTCTTGGACCACTTGAGGCTGCGGCGCCTCGGCCGGACGGCTCACTGCATTCACTTCTCGCACCTTGTTTGAGTTGGCGGTGGGAGGCGTGCAGGGAGGCGCCGCCATCGACGCACAATACCTCTGTTGCCTTTTGAAATTCTTGATCCTCAGTCTCATCTTCCTCCATCTCATCATCTTCATATTCCTCTTCATCCTTGTCGTGGCCGCGGGGAGGCCTGTCTCCTTGCCGCGGCTTGGACTTGCCGCGGTTCCCTCCCCGGGCGGGAAGCTTCTTGCCGGATCCTCCGCCACCTCCCTGGGCTCTCTCCTTATCGCAGCGCTCGTACTCAGCTTTCTGCAGCTCCGCCATCTGCTCTACTTTTTTGCAGGTTTGGAGGTCATGGCCCTTGGTGCGATGGATCTTGCAATAACGCTTGCCGGAGCCATCCAGCTTGTCGGCGGCCGCCACAGCCTCGCCGGAGTCGTCGGTCTTGGCTTTGTCGGAGCCGCCTCCGTTGCCGGAATGCCCAACAGCTAGCACATCCTTAGCTTTCCTCTTCCTATTGTTCCGCCTCCGGTTCCTTCTTGCCGGGGCGGCGTCCTCGCTGTCAGACCCTTCTGCTCCGGCAACCTCTCCGGGGATTTTCCTCCCCTCTTCAGCCCGTGCACACTTGTCGGCGAGAGCGTAGAGCTCGCTGACATCTCTGATCTTTATCATCGCCATCTCCTCCCTCATCCTGCGGTTACGCACGTTCTGATGAAACGCGCTGATAACCGCGGCAGGGTGGACGTCCGGGATGTTGCGCTGCACCTGGCTGAATCTTTGTATATACTTGCGCTAGGCTCTCCTCATACGGGCGAGCAAGTGTAGGTCACTTTCTGGCCATGAGGCTTGTGGCGCTGTGAAAGCGCCGACAAACTGATGACACAGGTCCGCCCATGAAGAGATGGAGCCGTCCGGCAAGTGCATGAGCCAAGATCGGCGTTGGGCTTGAGTACCGGCGGAAGTAGTTGGCGAGGATCTTCTCGTCGCGTCCTCCGGCAGCTGCACCGCGATGGTGTAGATCTTTGAGGAACTCCGACGGTGTATCCTGCCATCATACTTCTCGGGCACATCGGCTTGAAGTTTTTAGTTTTGGGCCCTTTGGACTTGCCGCAGCTCGCGGGTAAACGCAGGGCAACCAGCCGCATCTGACAAGTCGCTGGTTCTCCGGGTGCGTCTTGGCGTCGGCAATGAGCCCGGCGCTGGTCAGATTGACGTCGCGCTTCTCTCCGGCGCTCGATGCGAGTGCGAGCATCTTCGCGTTGTCGTTCTTGGAGAACGTGGCGCTGATCCCGGCGAGTTCGCGGGTCCGATGACGCGGTGGAGTCGGTGTCAAGGTTGGTCCGGCGAGCCGGCGATCTTGGCCTGTGGGGCTGGGAGCGCACAGAAGCGGTACCCCCAGCGGTCCCGTCGGCGCCGTCCTGCGCCGGGGCGTCTTGTCGGGCCCTCGACGCGTTCGGTCGCCGGGGTTTGTCGCCATTGGCGAAGCTGACTAGGCTGTGTATGGCCATCCTCCAGTCGTCGATCTTGTGTGGTCTTTGGGGAAGTCTAGGAGCAGGCTGGGCTCGGCCGGCGCTTCCTCTGCGATCTTAGGCAGCGGTGGTGACGGGCGGCGCGAGGCGAGGCGTGCTCGGACTCAATCGGGTTGGGAGGAGCAACACCTCCTCCAGCGACCGTACTTCACTCGCACCGGCATGCGTTCGTGCATGCTGCCCGCGAAGGCGTCCTCGACCCACCGGCAGCCTTGCTCCACGCGAGCACGGTGCTCGAGCACCGGGCTGTTGGCCTTGAACTTCTTGGGACGGCGCGGCGTATGCACCGTCGCCGACGCTTGCTGGGCCTTGTTCTTGGATCTGGTGATGACACGAGACCCACCGGCGGCACCGGCCGCCCCGCCGGTGCCCATCTCACCGCCTGCTTGCTCAGGCGGTGGCGGTAGAGTTGATGTAGACGGAGCGGCCACCTCTGAAGGCTTCTTCTTCGGTGGCATGTTAGCGATGACGCGGCGTAGTGCGGCGTGGAGACCGGATCAGATGCTCACGACCTCGGCGCCCCTACGGGCGCGCCAAAGATGTCGGGGTCGGGACGGCGTATCCGTGGCCTCGAGCACCTATGGGGCACTCGGGGCCCCTTACGGTTCGGCAAGGGGACGAGGGGCCTTGAGCGGTCGAGGTCGAGCACGCGCGGGGAGACAGGCGATCTTTACCCAGCTTTGGGGCTCTCCGGGGAGATAACACCCCTACTGCTGCTCTGAGTTGTTATAGAATCTAGCTCGAACGTGCGAGCATATGGTGGTGTTGCGGGTGTCGAATGAACCGAACCCCTTCTACGTGCGCACGGGCCTCCCTTTATAGTCTGAAGGGGGTACCCGCAGGTGGCATCATAGGAAGAGGGGGTATAAACGTAAAAACGCAGGTTGGTACAACAGGGCACAATAGTGCCCCTACCTAACTCTGACGGCAGGGGACAAGGGCATTAAATGCCCATCCGGTGCATAACGATGCAAGTGGGTGACCGTTAGGTGAGCCTCCGGTGCCACGGCGGCGCCTCTGTCGACTCCGTTTGCCACCTCTCTCTGCATGGTTGCGTAGTATCCCGCCACGTGCTCTTGGGGCGGCTGGTGACGACAGCGTCATAGGGTGCGCTGGAGTTGGTGGCAGTCTTGCTGCAAGTGTCTTGTCATGTCCCTTTGTCGTGCAAGCAAGCTTGCCGGCCATCGAACTTCGCCGGGCCTTGGGCGCCAGCATGCAAGTTTTCTGGTGATGCCATAGCTAACCCTCGGCAAGCTCCTCTTGCGGGGCCTTCGTTCTACAGGCTGGTACTTTGTTCTTGAATGGCAGTGGTAAGGAGTGGTGGGGAGCCTCGCCGGACGTCGGGCAAGCCTTGCCGCGGGGTGCTATGACTGCCCGTGCACAAGTTCGGGGTACTAAGGCGCCCCCCTACTTTAGTACACCGACAGCGTTCGGTACTTTGATAATTTGATATGTGGGTGGACCGGTGCTTGGGTACTGCCCTTACTTGGACAAGCATCCCACTTATGATTAACCCCTCTTGCAAGCGTCCGCAACTACAAAAGAAGTATTAAGGTAACCCTAACCACATCATTAAACATATGGATCCAAATCAGCCCCTAACGAAGCAACGCATAAACTAGGGTTTAAGCTTCTGTCACTCTAGCAACCCATCATCTATTTATTACTTCCCAATGCCTTCCTCTAGGCCCAAATAATGGTGAAGTGTCATGTAGTCGAAGTTTACATAACACCACTATAGGAAAGACAACATACATCTCATCAAAATATCGAACGAGTACCAAATTCACATGACTACTAATAGCAAGACTTCACCCATGTCCTCAGGAACAAACGTAACTACTCACAAAGCATATTCATGTTCATAATCAGAGGAGTAATAATATGCATAAAGGATCTGAACATATGAGCTTCCACCAAGTAAACCAATTAGCATCAACTACAAGGAGTAATCAACACTACTACCAACCCACATGTACCAATTTGTGGTTTGGATACAAGATTGGATACAAGAGATGAACTAGGGTTTTGAGAGGAGATGGTGCTGGTGAAGATGTTGATGGAGATTGACCCCCTCCTGATGAGAGGATTGTTGGTGATGACGATGGTGATGATTTCCCCCTCCCGGAGGGAAGTGTCCCCGGCAGAACAGCTCTGCCGGAGCTCTAGATTGAGTCCGCCAAGGTTCCGCCTCGTGGCGGCGGAGTTTCGTCCCGTAAGCTTGCCCACAATTTTTCCAGGATAAAAGCCTTCATATAGAAGAAGATGGACTTTGGGGGCCACCGAGGGCAAGGAGGCAGGCGCGCCCGGTGGGGTGGGCGCCCCCCCCTCTGGCCAGGTGTGGGCCCCCGAGGTGTTTCTTCCGCTCAATAATTCTTATTAATTCCAAAAATAAGTTTCGTGGAGTTTCAGGATTTTTGGAGCGGGGCAGAATAGGTTTCAATGTTTGCTCCTTTTCGGCCGAGAATTCCAGTGCCGGCATTCCCCTCTTCATGGTAAACCTTGTAAAATAAGAAAGAATAGCCATAAGTATTGAGATATAATGTATAATAACAGCCCATAATGCAATAAATATTGATATAAAAGCATGATGCAAAATGGACGTATCAACTCCCCCAAGCTTAGACCTCGCTTGTCCTCAAGAGGAAGCCGAAATCAAAAAATATGTCCACATGTTTAGAGATAGATGTGTCAATAAAAATAAAATACAGACATGAGGGCATCATGATCATTCCTATAACAGCAACATATGTAGATTTTGTCATATGATTTCATATACTCAAGTTACAATCAATTCACAATGTCAAGTATGGTTCAGAAACTTCATTGTGAACTAACAAACTATAATCTCAGTCATTGAAGCAATTGCAATTTATCATAACATCAGAAAGAGTCAACAATAGAGCTTTTCAGCAAGTCCACATACTCAACTATCTTGTAGTCTTCTACAATTGCTAACACTCACGCAATACTTGTTGTTATGGAGTTTCAGCCGGACACTGAGAAAGATAGGGGCTTATTGTGTTGCCTCCCAACGTATTCACCTTTAGGTGATGTCAATAATAATAGCCCATGCTAACTGACACCCAATTGGATATATATATCATGATCTTTCAAACACGAGGAGCTTGCCAAAGGATAAAATGAAAAAGGGAAAGGTGAAGATCACCTTGACTAAAGCATAAAGTAAAAAATAAAGTAAAACATAGGCCTTTCGCAGAGGAAAGCAGAGGTTGTCATGTGCGTTTAGGGTTGGATGCACAAAATCTTAATGCAAAAGAAAGTCACTTGTATTGCCCCTTGTATGTGGACCTTTATTATGTAGTCCGTCGCTTTTATTACTTCCACAACAAGATCATATAAAGCTTATTTTCTCTGCACTAGTAAGTCATACATATTTAGATAGCAATTTTTATTGCCTGCAACATGATAACTTACTTGAAAGGTCTTACTCAATCCATAGGTAGGTATGATGGACTCTCATGGCAAAACTGGGTTTAAGGATATTTGGAAGCACAAGTAGTATCTCTACTTGGTGCAAGGAATTTGGCTAACATGAGAGGGAAAGGCAAGCTCAACATGTTTGGAAGGTCAATGACAATATGCTTTAACTGAGATGTGAGAAAACATAAACCATTACGTTGTCTTCCTTGTCCAATGTCAACTCTTTTAGCATGTCATACTTAATGAGTGCTCCCAATCATAAAAGATGTCTGAGATAATATATTTGTATGTGAACCTGTCTTTCCTTATCACTTCCTATTAATTGCAATGATGACCAAAACTACGTTTATCAACTCTCAACAACTTTTATGCCTCATTCTTTCTATGTGTGAAGTCATCACTAACCGTAAGATCAATATGAACTCTTTTATTCTTTCTACTTTCTCAAGATCATAGCAACATAGCAAAGCCCTTGACTCAACACTAATTTTTATTATAGATAGCTCACGGACTCGATTACATAAAGAGATCACAAAGAAAAACTCAAACTACTTGATATCAAAACTTCAATCTACTAGATCAAGATACTACTAAATGGATCGAACTAAATAAAACGGCAAAGATAGGAGTGTGATGGTGATACGATACCGGGGCACCTCCCCCAAGCTTGGCAGTTGCCAAGGGGAGTGCCCATACCCATGTGATTATGTCCTCGGAGGTGGTGAAGTAGGAGTTGTTGATGATCTAGGCTTGTCGTACGTCTTCCAAGGCATAGGCTCACCATCATAGAAGGATGATCGAGTCTCCGAGATCCTCAAGTCTGCAACCAAACTCATCCTCTTGAATCTATATTCATACTCACAGTTCTGGTTTTGCAGGTCATCGATCTGGGCTTGGAGGTGCTAGATTTTCTCTTGAAGCTTGAAGATGGTCTCCCAATGACCTTGGCATCTAGCTTGTGGTTGTTGGTGAGCTCTGTGATCATCATCTGGTTGGTGTTGAGGCCATGCTCCACCATCCCTTGGCACTTGAAAACTTCCTGCTCCACGGCTTCGAGCTTTGTCTCCATGCTTCGGGTACGCCTTGGTCCCTCCACATCGCGGATGTGCAGCACCCCCTCACGCATCTCAATGGTTTGAGGGTGTTGCAGCACCTCCATGGGATAAGGTTGATAACCCTCTCGAAAAACTTGTCCTTGGGAGCGCTTGGAGACGCCATGATGCTCTAGATCTCAAAAGCGAAACAGCTCGAAACGAAAACAGAGGATATTTGCGTGATAAGGTGGTCAAAACCTTTGGGAGTTTATATAATGAATTTTTACCAACCAAAATACGTAACGTGCAAGAAAACGGAGTCCGGGAGGGACACGAGGTGTCCACGAGACAGGGGGGCGCGCCCAATAAGGGTGGGCGCGCCCTCCACCCTCGTGGAGGCCTCGTGTCCCTCTCAGACTACTTCTTTCTTCCTAAAATTCTTAAGTATTCCAAAACTAATAAAAATTGCCATTGGAGTTGTTTTGGAGTCGGTTTACTTACCGTAGCACATACCTATTCCTCTTTGGAGTCTGGAACGTTCTAGAAAGTGTCCCTTATGTATTCCTCCGGGGTTACGGTTTCAATAATATTAGTTTCAATATTGATAGGATTACCTGAAATATAATGTTTAATTCTTTGACCGTTCACCACCCTCGGACTTGTGCCTTCGAAGTTGTTGATTTTTATGGCACCAGAACAATAAACCTCCTCGATAACGTAAGGACCTTCCCATTTAGAGAGAAGTTTTCATGCAAAAAATCTTAAACAAGAGTTGAATAATAACACATAATCACCTACGTTAAACTCATGCTTTTGAATCCTTTTGTCATGCCAGCGTTTGACTTTTTCTTTGAATAGCTTGGCATTCTCATAGGCTTGGGTTCTCCATTCATCAAGTGAGCTAATGTCAAACAACCTCTTCTCACTGGCAAGTTTGAAGTCATAGTTGAGCTCTTTAATAGCCCAATATGCTTTATGTTCAAGTTCAAGAGGTAAATGACAAGCTTTTCCATAAACCATCTTATATGGAGACATACCCATAGGATTTTTGTATGCAGTTCTATAGGCCCATAATGCATCATCAAGTTTTTTGGACCAATTTTTTCTAGATCTATTGACAGTCTTTTGCAAAATTATTTGATCTCTCTATTGCTCAACTCTACTTGACCACTAGACTGCGGATGATAAGGAGATGCGATTCTATGATTAACATCATACTTAGCAAGCATCTTACGGAAAACACCATGAATAAAATGTGAACCACCATCAGTCATAAGATATCTAGGGACTCCAAACCTCAGAAAAATAACTTCTTTAAACATTTTAATAGAAGTGTTATGATCAGCACTACTAGTTGGAATAGCTTCTACCCACTTAGTAACGTAGTGAACAACAACTAAAATATGAGTGTAACCATTAGAGGCAGGAAAGAGTCCCATATAATCAAAGCCCCAAACATCAAATGGTTCAATAACAAGAGAATAATTCATAGGCATTTCTTGACGTCTACTAATATTACCAATTCTTTGACATTCATCACAAGATAAGACAAACTTACGAGCATCTTTGAAGAGAGTAGGCCAATAAAAACCGGATTGCAATACCTTGTGTGCAGTTCTATCTCCAGCGTGGTGTCCTCCATATGATTCAGAGTGACACTTGCATAGGATCTATTCCTGTTCATGCTCAGGCACACAACATCTAATAACACCATCTACTCCTTCTTTATAAAGGTGTGGATCATCCCAAAATTAATGTCTTAAATCATAAAAGAACTTTTTGTTTTGCTGGTATGTGAAACTAGGAGGTATGAATTTAGAAACAATATAATTAGCATAATCAGCATACCAAGGAGCAGTACGAGAAGCATAAATGGCTGCTAATTGTTCATCAGGAAAGCTATCATCAATAGGCAGTGGGTCATCAAGAACATTCTCTAACCTAGACAAGTTGTCTGCAACAGGGTTCTCAGCTTCCTTTCTATCAATAATATGCAAATCAGATTCTTGGAGCAGGAGAACCCATCTAATGAGTCTAGGCTTAACATCTTTCTTTTCCATAAGATATTTAATAGCAGCATGATCAGTGTGAATAGTAACTTTGGAATCAACAATATAAGGTCTAAACTAATCACATGCAAACACAACTGCTAAGAATTCTTTTTTAGTAGTAGCATAATTTCTCTGGGCAGTATCAAGAGTCTTACTAGCATACTGGATACATTCAATTTCTTATCAACTCTTTGCCCTAGAACAGCACCTACAGCATAATCACTAGCATCACACATAATTTCAAAAGGTAAATTCCAATCAGGTGGCTGAACAATAGGTGCAGTGATCAAAGCTTTCTTAAGTATTTCAAATGCTTCTACACAATCATCATCAAAGACAAAAGGAATATCCTTTTGCAATAAATTAGTAAGAGGCCTAGAGATTTTAGAAAAGTCCTTAATGATCCTCCTATAAAAACCGGCATGACCAAGGAAACTTCTTATACCTTTTATGTCCTTGGGACATGGCATCTTTTCAATAGCATCAACTTTAGCCTTATCAACTTCAATACCTCTCTCAGAAATCTTATGCCCCAAAACAATGCCTTCATTAACCATAAAGTGACACTTTTCCCAATTCAAGACGAGACTAGTGTCTTTGCATCTCTGCAAAACTCGATCAAGGTTGCTCAAGCAATCATCAAAGGAGGATCCATAAATGGAGAAATCATCCATGAATACCTCACAAATCTTTTCACAAAAATCAGAGAATATGGCCATCATACATCTTTGAAAGGTAGCAGGTGCATTACATAAACCAAAAGGCATACGTCTATAAGCAAAAGTACCGAAAGGGCAAGTAAAAGTAGTTTTAGATTGATCCTTCGCTGACACATGTATTTGAGAGAAACCAGAATAACCATCTAGAAAGCAGAAATGTGTGCGTTTGGATAGTCTTTCTAGCATTTGATCAATAAAAGGTAAAGGGTAATGATCTTTCTTAGTAGCTTTATTTAATTTACGGAAATCAATTACCATCCTATAACCTGTAATAATTCTTTGTGGGGTCAATTCATCTTTATCATTAGGAACAACGTTAATACCTCCCTTTTTAGGAACACAATGGACAGGGCTTACCCAATCACTGTTAGCAACGAGATAAATTATACCTGCCTCAAGGAGCTTTCGTATTTCCTTTCTTACCACTTCTTTCATCTTGGGATTCAGTCGTCATTGAGGATCTCTAACTGGTTTAGCATCGACTTCCACATTAATTTTGTGCTGGCATAACGTGGGACTAATGCCCTTAAGATCATCCAGAGTATATCCAATAGCCGCGCGGTGCTTCTTCAGAGTTTTCAATAATCTTTCTTCTTCTTGCTCTGAAAGGTTAGCACTAATAATAACAGGATGTATTTTCTTTTCATCAAGATAAGCATACTTAAGATTATCAGGTAATGGTTTGAGTTCAAACACGGGATCACCCTTGGGTGGAGGGGGATCCCCAAGAATTTCAACGGGAAGGTTGTGTTTCAGCATAGGTTCCTGTTTAAGGAACACGTCATCTATTTCCCTTCTTTCCTTCATAAACATATCGTTTTCATGGTCTAGCAAATATTGTTCTAACGAATCAGTAGGAGGTACGACAATGGAAGCAAGACCAATAATCTCATCCTTACTAGGTGATTCTCTATCATAAGGTTGTCTACGAAAATTAGCAAAATTAAACTCATGAGACATACCCTCTAAGGCAATTGTAACAGTATCCTTTTCACAATCAATCCTAGCATTAACTGTATTTAAGAAGGGTCTACCAAAAATAATGGGACAAAAGTCATCTTGTGGGGAACCAAGAACAAGAAAATCAGCAGGATATTTAACCTTCCCACACAAGACTTCAACATCTCTAACTATCCCAACTGGTTTAATGGTGTCTCTATTAGCAAGCTTAATAGTAACATCAATGTCTTCCAATTCAAAGGGTGTAATGTCGTGCATAATTTCTTTCTATAAATCATAGGGTATCGCACTAGCACTAGAACCCATATCACATAAGCCATGATAACAATGATATCCTATTTTAACAGAAATAACAGGCATGCCTACCATAGGTCTATGTATCTTAGTATCTGGTCTAGCAGTATTAGCAGTCTCACCATAGAAATAAATAACATGCCCATCTAAATCATCATCTAAGAGATCTTTAACCATAGCAATACTATGTTCAACTTTGATTTGCTCAGAGGTGTATAAGTCTTAGTATTACTCTTACGAACAAAAGTCGAAGTTTTAGCATGATCCTTTATCCTAACAGGAAAAGGAGGTTTCTCAACATAAGTAGGTGGAACAATAGGATCACTATAGGTGACAGTCTTTTCTTCAACTGTAATAGGTGCAACTACCTTTACTTCAATGGGAAGATTATATTTAAACCACTTCTCTTTAGGGAGATCAACGTGAGTAGCAAAAGATTCACAGAAAGAAGCTACTATCTCAGAGTCAAGTCCATACTTAGTGCTAAATCCATGAAAAGCATCGGTATCCATAAAAGATTTAACACAATCGGACTTAGGTGTCATACCTGACTCCTTACCATCATCGGAACCCCAATCTTCAGAGTTGCATTCAATTCTTTCCAATAAGTCCCATTTGAAATCAATAGTCTTCAGCATATAAGAACCAACACAGGAAGTATCGAGCAGGTTGCGATCATTGAGAGAAAGCCGAGCATAAATTTTTTCAATAATCATTTCTCCGGAGAGCTGATGATTGGGACATGAATATAACATTGACTTAAGCCTCCCCAAGCTTGAGCAATGCTTTCTCCTTCGCGAGGCCAGAAATTATATATGTAATTACGATCACGATGAACAAGATGCATAGGGTAGAACTTCTGGTGAAATTCCACCTTCAATCGTTTATAATTCCAAGATCTCGTATCATCACATAGCCTATACCATGTCAATGCATCTCCCTTCAAAGATAAAGGGAAGACCTTCCTTTTGACAACATCATCGGGAATACCTGCAAGCTTAAATAATCCACAGACTTCATCCACAAAGATAAGGTGTAAATCGGGATGCAATGTTCCATCTCCTGCAAATGGATTAGCTAGCAGTTTCTCTATCATACCCGAAGGAACCTCAAAGTAAATATTTTCAAAAAGTTCAGTAGGTTGAGGAGCAACTCTTTGCTCTTCTGGTCGGGGTGAAGATACCCCGAACAAGCCCCTCAAAGGATTAGTTTCCATAGTGACAAGTAACAGAAAATTTCAGCACACTATATAAATGTTTCCTTACCAAGTTCCACTCACCAAAAGCACTACACTCCCGCAGCGGTGCGTAAAAGAGTCTTGATGACCCACAAGTGGAGGGGATCTATCATAGTCCTTTCGATAAGTAAGAGTGTCGAACCCAACGAGGAGCAGAAGGAAATGATAATCGGTTTTCAGTAAGGTTTTCTCCGCAAGCACTGAAATTGTAGGTAATAGATAGTTTTGTGATAAGATAAATTGTAACGAGTAACAGGCAATGAAAGTAAATAAAGTGCAGCAAGGTGTCCCAATCCTTTTGTAGCAAAGGATAAGCCCGGACAATTTCTTATAATGAGAAAAGAGCTCCCGAGGACACATGGGAATTATCGTCAAGCTAGTTTTGATCACGTTCATATGATTCGCGTTCGATACTTTGATAATTTGATATGTGGGTGGACCGGTGCTTGGGTACTGCCCTTACTTGGACAAGCATCCCACTTGAGATTAACCCCTCTGGCAAGCGTCCGCAACTACAAAAGAAGTATTAAGGTAACCCTAACCACAACATTAAACATATGGATCCAAATCAGCCCCTAACGAAGCAACACATAAACTAGGGTTTAAGCTTCTGTCACTCTAGCAACCCATCATCTACTTATTACTTCCCAACGCCTTCCTCTGGGCCCAAATAATGGTGAAGTTTCATGTAGTCAACGTTCACATAACACCACTAGAGGAAAGACAACATACATCTCATCAAAATATGGAACGAGTACCAAATTCACATGACTACTAATAGCAAGACTTCATCCATGTCCTCAGGAACAAATGTAACTACTCACAAAGCATATTCATGTCCATAATCAGAGGAGTAATAATATGCATAAAGGATCTAAACATATGATCTTCCACCAAGTAAACCAATTAGCATCAACTACAAGGAGTAATCAACACTATTAGCAACCCACAGGTACCAATTTGTGGTTTGGATACAAGATTGGATACAAGAGATGAACTAGGGTTTTGAGAGGTGATGGTGCTGGTGAAGATGTTGATGGAGATCGACCCCCTCCCAACGAGAGGATCATAAGTGATGGCGATGGAGATGATTTCCCCGTCCTGGAGGGAAGTGTCCCCGGCAGAACAGCTCTGTCGGAGCTATAGATTGATTCCGCCAAGGTTCCGCCTCGTGGCGGCGGAGTTTCGTCCCGTAAGCTTGCCCATGATTTTTTCCAGGATAAAAGCCTTCGTATAGCAGAAGATGGACACCGGGAAGCCACCAGGGGGCCCAGGAGACAGGGGTGCGCCCCCACCCTCCTGGCCAGGGTGTGGGCCCCCTGAGGTGTTTCTTCTGCTCAATAATTCTTATTAATTCCAAAAATAAGTTTCATGGAGTTTTAGGATTTTTGAAGCAGTGCAAAATAGGTTTCCAATGTTTGCTCCTTTTCCTGCCAGAATTCTAGCTGTCGGCATTCCCCCTCTTCATGGTAAACCTTGTAAAATAAGAGAGAATAGCCATAAGTATTAAGATATAATGTATAATAACAGCCCATAATGCAATAAATATTGATATAAAAGCATGATGCAAAATGGACGTATCACCCACCAGGGCACGCCTGGGCCTCCTAGCGCCCTGGTGGGTGCTGCTCCCCTCGAGCCACCCCCAGGTGCTTCCTTGGCCCATTGGATGTCATCTATCCCAAAAAAATCCTTTAGGAGTTTCGCTGCGTTTGGACTCCGTTTGATATTGATTTCCCGCGATGTAAAAACATGCAGAAAATAGCAATTGGCACTGGGCACTATGTCAATAGGTTAGTACCAAAAAATGATATAAATTGACTATAAAATGATTGTAAAACATCCAAGAATGATAATATAACAACATGGAACAATCAAAAATTATAGATACGTTGGAGACATATTAGTGACCAACACCCAAAGGGTTTACTAGAGTCAATAATCTAGTTCACATCGCTATGTTATTAACACCCAAAGAGTACTAAGGTGTGATCATGTTTTGCTTGTGAGAGAAGTTTAGTCAATGGGTCTGACACATTCAGATCCGTATGCATTTTGCAAATTTCTATGTCTACAATGCCATGCATGGAGCTACTCTAGCTAATTGCTCCCATGTTCAATACGTATCTAGATTGAGATTTAGATTCATCTACATCAGTGTCAAACCTTGCATCGACGTAACTCTTTGCGATGAACTCTTTATCAACTCCATAACCGAGAAACATTTCCTTAGTCCTCTAAGGATAATTTTGACCGTTGTCTAGTAATCTACTCCTGGATCACTATTGTACCCCCTTGCCAAACTTATTGGCAAGGTACATAATAGGTATGGTACACAGCATGGCATACTTTATGTAACCTATGGCTGAGGCATAGGGAATGATTTTCATTCTCTCTCTATCTTCTGTCGTGGTCGGGTTTTGAGTCTTACTCAACTTCACACCTTACAATACAGGCTAAAACTCCTTCTTTGACTGATTCCTTTTGAACTCCTTCAAAATCTTGTCAAGGTATGTACTGATTGAAAATCTTATCAAGCGTCTTGATCTATCTCTATAAATCTTGATGCCCAATATGTAATCAGCTTCACCAAGGTCTTTCATTAAAAAACTCTTATTCAAGTATCCTTTTATGCTATCCAGAAATTCTATATCATTTCCAATCAACAATATGTCATCTACATATAATATTAGAAATGCTATAGAGCTCCCACTCACTTTCTTATAAATACAGGCTTCACCAAAAGTCTGTATAAAACCATATGCTTTGATCACCTCTCAAAACGTATATTCCAACTCCCAGATGCTTGCACCAGTCCATAGATGGATCGCTGGGGCTTGCACATTTTGTTAGCACCTTTAGGATCGACAAAACCTTCTGGTTGCATCATATACAACTCTTCTTTAAGATATCCATTAAGGAATGCAGTTTTGACATCCATTTGCCAGATTTCATAATCATAAAATGTTGCAACTACTAACATGATTCGGACAAACTTAAGCATCGCTACGGGTGAGAATGTCTCATCGTAGTCAACTCCTTGTACTTGTCGAAAACCTTTTGCGACAAGTCGAGCTTTGTAGACAGTAACATTACCATCAGCATCAGTCTTCTTCTTGAAGATCCATTTATTGTCTATGGCTTGCCGATCATCGGGCAAGTCCACACTTTGTTCTCATACATGGATCCTATCTCTGATTTCATGGCCTCAAGCCATCTATCAGAATCTGGGCTCATCATAGCTTCTTCATAGTTTGTAGGTTCGTCATGGTCTAGTAACATGACTTCCAGGACAGGATTACCATACCACTCTGGTGTGGAACGTGCTCTATTCGACCTACGAGGTCTAGTAGTAACTTGATGTGAAGTTTCATGATCATCATCATTAGCTTCCTCACTAGTTGGTGTAGGCATCACGGGAACGTATTTCACTAATGTGCTACTTTCCAATTCAAGAGAAGGTACAATTACCTCATCAAGTTCTACTTTCCTCCCACTCACTTCTTTCGAGAGAAACTCCTTCTCTAGAGAGGACCCATTCTTAGCAACAAAGATTTTGCCTTCGGATCTGTGATAGAAGGTGTACCCAAGTGTTTCTTTAGGGTATTCTATGAAGACACACTTCTCCAATTTGGGGTTGAGCTTATCAGGCTGAAGCCTTTTGACATAAGTGTCACAACCCCCAAACTTTAAGAAACGATAGCTTAGGTTTCTTGCCAAACCATAGTTCATACAATGTTGTCTCAACGGATTTAGACGGTGCCCTATTTAACATGAATGCAGCTGTCTCTAATGCATAACCACAAAGGATAGTGGTAAACCAGTAAGAGACATCACAGATCGCACTATATCTAATAAAGTACGGTTACAACGTTCGGACACACCATTACGATGTGGGGTTCCAGGTGGCATTGTTGTGAAACTATTCCACTTTGTTTTAAATGAAGGCCAAACTCGTAACTCAAATATTCGCCTCTGCAATCAGACTGAAGAAACTTTATTTTCTTGTTACTATGATTCTCCACTTCACTATGAAATTCTTTGAACTTTTCAAATGTTTTAGACTTGTGTTTCATTAAGTAGATATACCCATATCTGCTCAAATCATTTGTGAAGGTCAGTAAATAACGATACACGCCGCGGGACTCAACACTTATCGGACCGCATACATCGGTACATATTATTTCCAATATGTCATTGGCTCGCTTCATTGTTTTGGAGAATGGAGTTTTAGTCATATTGCCCATGAGGCAAGGTTCGCAAGTATCAAATGATTCATAATCAAGTGATTCCAAAAGCCCATCTGCATGGAGTTTCTTCATGCGCTTTACACCAATATGACCTAAACAGTAGTGCCACAAATATGTTGCACTATCATTTTCAACTTTGCATCTTTTGGTATCAATATTATGAATATGTGTATCACTACGATCGAGATTCAATAAACCATTTACATTGGGTGTATGACCATAGAAGGTTTTATTCATGTAAACAGAACAACAATTATTCTCTGACTTAAATGAGTAACTGTATCACAATAAACATGATCCAATCATATTCATGCTCAACGCTAACACACCAAATAACATTTATTTAGGTCCACCACTAATCCCGAAGGTAGAGGGAGTGTGCAATGGTGATCTTATCAACCTTGGAATCACTTCCAACACACATCGTCACATCACCCTTAACTAGTCTATGTTCATTTTGCAACTCCTATTTCGAGTTACTAATCTTAGCAACTAAACTGGTATCAAATACCCATGGGCTACTATGAACACTAGTAAAGTACACATCAATAACATGTATATCAAATATACCTTTGTTCACTTTGCCATCCTTCTTATCCGCCAAATATTTGGGGCAGTTCCGCTTCGAGTGACCATTCCCTTTGCAGTAGAAACACTCAGTTTCAGGCTTAGGTCCAACTTTGGGCTTCTTCATGGGAGTGGCAACTTGCTTGCCATTCTTATTGTAGTTCCCTTTCTTCCCCTTGCCTTTTTTTATTGAAACTAGTGGCCTTGTTAACCATCAACACTTGATGCTCTTTCTTGATTTCTACCTTCTCTGATTTCAGCATCGTGAAGAGCTTAGGAATCATTTTCGTCATCCCTTGCATATTATAGTTCATCACGAAGTTCTAGTAGCTTGGTGATAGTGACTAGAGAACTCTGTCAATCACAATCTTATCTGGAAGATTAACTCCTACTTGATTCAAGCGATTGTAGTACCTAGACATTCTGAGCACATGCTCACTAGCTGAGCTATTCTCATCCGTCTTGTAGGCAAAGTACTTGTCAGACGTCTCATACCTCTCGACACAGGCATGAGTCTGAAATACCAATTTCAGATCTTGGAACATCTCATATGCTTCGTGGCGTTCAAAACGTCTTTGCAGCCCTGATTCTAAGCCGTAAAGCACGACATACTAAACTATCAAGTAGTCATCATACTGAGCTTGCCAAACATTCATAATGTCTGCATCTTCTCCTGCAATAGGTCTATCACCTAGCGGTGCATTAAAGACATGATTCTTTTGTGCAACAATGAGGATAATCCTCATATCACGGACCTAGTTTGCATCATTGCTACTATGATCTTTCAACTTAGTTTCCTCTAGGAACATATCAAAAACATAGGAGAGCTACACGTGAGCTATTGATCTACAACATAATTTGCAAATACTATTAGGACTAAGTTCATGATAAATTAAGTTAAATTAATCAAATTACTTAAGAACTCCCACTTAGATAGACATCCCTCAAGTCATCTAAATGATAAGTGATCCAAATCAACTAAACCATGTCCGATCATCACGTGAGATGGAGTAGTCATCAATGGTGAACATATCTATGTTGATCATATCTAATATATGATTCATGTTCGACCTTTAGGTCTCCAGTGTTCCGAGGCCATGTCTGTACATGCTAGGCTCGTCCAGTTTAACCTGAGTATTCCGCATGAGCAAAACTGTCTTGCACCCATTGTATGTGAACGTAGAGCCTATCACACCCGATCATCACGTGGTGTCTCAGCACGAAGAACTGTCGCAATGGTGCATACTTAGGGAGAACACTTATACCATGAAATTTTAGTTAAGGGATCATCTTATAATGCTATGATCGAACTAAGAAAAATAAGATGCATAAAAGATAAACATCACATGCAATCAAAATATGTGACATGATATAGCCATCATCATCATCTTGTGCTTTTGATCTCCATCTCCAAAGCATCCTCATGATCTCCATCGTCACCGGCTCGACACCTTGATCTCCATCATAGCATCGTGGTCGTCTCGCCAACTATTGCTTCTACAACTATCGCTAACGCATAGTGATAAAGTAAAGCAATTACATGGCGTTTGCATTTCATACAATAAAGAGACAACCATAAGGCTCCTGCCGGTTGCCAATAACTTTTTACAAAACATGATCATCTCATACAATAACGTATATCACATCATCTCTTGACCATATCACATCACAACATACCCTGCAAAAACAAGTTAGATGTCCCCTACCTTGTTGTTGCAAGTTTTACGTGGCTGCTACAGGCTTCTAGCAAGAACCGTTCTTACCTACGCATCAAAAATACAATGGTGTTTCGTCAAGTTTGCTGTTTTAACCTTCAACAAAGACCGGCCGTAGTCAAATTCGATTCAACTAAAGTAGGACAAACAGACACCCGCCAGCCACCTTTATGCAAAACTAGTTGCATGTCTGTCGGTGGAACCGTTCTCATGAACGTGGTCATGTAAGGTTGGTCCGGGCCGCTTCATCCAACAATACCGCTGAATCAAAATAAGGTGTTGGTGGTAAGCAGCATGACTATCACCGCCACAACTCTTTTTGTTCTACTCGTGCATATCATCTATGCATAGACATGGCTCGGATGCCACTGTTGGGAAACGTAGCATGCAATTTCAAAAAAATTCCTATGCTCATGCAAGATCTATCTAGGAGATGCATAGCAACGAGAGGGGAAGAGTGTGTCCGTGTACCCTGGTAGACCAAAAGCAGAAGCGTTTGACAACGTGATTGATGTAGTCAAACTTCTTCTAGATCCGACCAATCAAGCACCGAATGTACGACACCTCCGAGTTCTGCACACGTTCAACTGGATGACGTCCCTCGTCCTCTTGATCCAGCAAAGTTGTCGAGGAAGAAGATGAGTTCCGTCGGCACAATGGCATGGTGACAGTGATGGTGAAGTGATCCATGCAGGGCTTCGCCTAAGCACTAAAAAGATATGACCGAGGCGTAAACTATGGAGGGGGCGCCGCACACGGCCAACGATTGTTTTTTTGTGTGTGTCTGTTCTATGCGCCCCCTTCCCACATATATATAGGTGGGAGGGGGAGGGGAGCAGCCATGGGGCGCCCCGAGTAGGAGAAATCCTACTTGGGGTCCTATCCCAATTCGGCCCACCCCTTACCATATTTCATTAGAGAGAAAAGGGAAGGGGAAGAGAGAAAGGAAAGGGGGGTGAACCCCCTTGTTCCTTCTCCAATTCAGCCTCCTGCCTAAGAGGGGGCGTGCCACCCCTTGTGGGCTGGTGTGATCCCCTCTTATGGCCCATATGGCCCATATCTTTCCACCGGGGTTTCCGGTAACCCCCTCGGTACTCCGATAAATACCCGATACATTCCGGAACACTTCCGGTGTCCGAATACCATCGTCCTATATATCAATCTTTACCTCTCGACCATTTCGAGACTCCTCGTCATGTCTGTGATATCATCCGGGACTCCGAACAACATTTGGTCACCAAACAACATAACTCATATAATACTATCATCGAACGTTAAGTGTGCGGACCCTACGGGTTCGAGAACTATGTAGACATGACCGAGACACATCTCCGGTCAATAACCAATAGCGGAACCTGGATGCTCATATTGGTTCCTACATATTCTACGAAGATATTTATTGGTCGAACCATAATGACAACATACGTTATTCCCTTTGTCATCGGTATGTTACTTGCCCGAGATTTGACTGTCGGTATATTCATACCTAGTTCAATCTCGTTACCGGCAAGTCCCTTTACTCATTCCATAGTACATCATCCCGCAAATAACTCATTAGTCACTTTGCTTGCAAGGCTTCTTATGATGTGCATTACCGACAGGGCCTAGAGATACCTCTCCGATACTCGGAGTGACAAATCCTAATCTCGATATATGCCAACCCAACAAACACCTTCGGAGATACATGTAGAGCATCTTTATAATCACCCAGTTACGTTGTGACATTTGATAGCACATAAGGCATTCCATCGGTATCCATAAGTTGCATAATCTTATAGTCGAAGTAATATGTATTTGACATGAAGAAAGCAATAGCAATAAAACTGAACGGTCAATATGTTAAGCTAACGGATGGGTCTTGTCCATCATATCATTCTCCTAATGATGTGATCCTGTTCATCAAATGACAACACGTGTCCATGGTTAGGAAACTTAACCATCTTTGATTAACAAGCTAGTCTAGTAGAGGCTTACTATAGGGACACGGTATTTTGTCTATGTATCCACACATGTACCAAGTTTCCGGTTAATACAATTCTAGCATGAATAATAAACATTTACCATGATATAAGGAAATATAAAATAACAACTTTATTATTGCCTCTAGGGCATATTTCCTTCAGGAGTGGCTTGAGCGTGAGCGGCCTCGTATTTTGCATGCTGCTCGACGATGATTTGGGGTTCTCTGAGGCCATGGCCAACATGCCCTCCTCGCTCGTTGTCTATTTGTCCCTCCACCAGCCGACGCTGCTCGAGGAGAAACAGGCTGCACCATTGTTCCTCCTGCGCCCGCTGGAACGCCGACATAGGCGCCGCCGCAGAGTGCTCCTCTGCCATGGCAGCATTAAAGTGCGCCTTTGCTTGCTCCATGGTGAAGCCGACATGCAAGCGCGGGCTCCGATGCGTGTTCGCCGAAACTCATCTCCATCATGGTGTTGTCCTCATCATCGAAGACCTCAGGCGAGCTGGACGACATGCCAGCCTCGATCCGCCTGGCATGGCGGCCTCAAGGGCGGCCATGTCGTGCTTCATGTCCGGGGAAAGGCTGTCCCACAAAGCGTTGTCGTTTACAGTCATGGCAGATGTGGTGCAAGGGAATAGGATGTGGAGCGGCTTGTGTTCTGGCGTTGAGTTAGTTGGGTTTGATGGCCTTTAAATAGCGGATTCTGGTGAGGCCAGGCATCTGGGTGCATCAATGCGCGGTGCCGGAGTGGGTTTTTCGACTGACGAGCCTACTTAATGGCGGCATACGGACGGACGAGGCATAGAACAGGCGTCATAGATATCTGTCCCGTCCCAACCAATAATGTGTCTCCTGCACTGAACAGGCGCAGACACCAGGGACACGTCGTTGGTGGTGCCCTCGGCTGGCTCGCCGCTTCAATGCCGGGGCCAATAAGAAGTCGTGTCTGCTCTGGGCCGGTTTCAATGTGGAGCGGTCATTCTACAACGACTTGAATGCGGGCACCTGGTGCATAGCAGGAACGCATGCAGACAAGGAGGGTAGGATTTTGGGTCGGCTAGGATGCTTCAGAAGCAGACGTGGATGTTGTCTAAATTCCCGCAAAGTGCCCTAATTTATCTTCGATCTGCAAGAGAAAGTACGTCTACTCCACCAATAGGACTAATGCAGAGTTGTGTTGAATAACACAACATGCTCTGGAGCATACGATCCAAACGGCTGCGAATGGTTTGAGAATCAGTGCTGAAGATGTCGTAAGTGGAGCCAAATAAAGTACAAAGCACTCTTGAACCATCAAAGCCTATGTTCCCTTAGGTCATCTCCAACGTCGACCCGCAAACCTCCCGCAACGGTTCAAAAAACGCTGTCCGGACCGCGGAAGTCATCCAACGCGGGCCTATATCAGTCCGTGGGGCGATCTGGACGGGGTTTCTCCAGAAACTGGAGACAAAAGCGGGGGAGGGTTGCGGTAGTCCGAACCGATCCCAAGCCCGTTTCTGACTGCCCCGGCCGACAAAAAACCCCTCACCCCTCCCGCGCGTTTTCGATCAGCGCCCACATTCATGCCTGCCCAGAGCGGACGCGACTGCTCACTGGCGCGTGATACGTCTCCAAAGTATCTATATATTTTTATTGTTCCACGCTATTATATAATCCATCTTGGATGCTTTATATGCATTATTATGCTATTTTATATCATTTTTGGGGACTAACTTATTAACCTAGTGCCAAGTGCCATTTGCTGTTTTTTTTCTTGTTTTTGTCTTTTACAAAAAATCAATACCAAATGGAACGAAACTTTTTGACGTTTTTTCTTGGACCAGAAGACACCTAGGAAGCTTTGGGAGGAGGGCAGAAGGGCCATAGATGATCCATAAGCTCGGGAGGCGCGCCCTTGGGGGCGCCCCCAAGCTTGTGGGCCCACTGTGGCACCTCTAACCCTAATCTCGGCTCCATAAATACCCAAATATTTCCCGTATACCAGAGGGCACACCAAAAATACCTTTCCACTACCACAAGCTTCTGTTCTCGTGAGATCCCATCTTGGGACTTCGATCATGAAGGGCTTCTACATCAACCTGGGTGCCCTTCTAATGATGTGTGAGTAGTTTACCACAGACCTACGGGTCCATAGCTAGTAGCTAGATGGCTTCTTCACTCTCTTCGATCTTCAATACAATGTTATCCTTAATGTTCTTGGAGATCTATTCGATGTAATCTTCTTTTGTAGTGCATTTGTTGAGATTAGATGAATTGTGGATTTATGATCAGATTATCTATGAATATTATTTGAGTATTTTCTGAACTCTTTTATGCATGATTAAGATAGTGTTGTATTTCTCTACGATCTATTGATTTGGTTTGGCCAAATAGATTGATTTTTAGTGCAATGGGAGAGGTGCTTTGTAGTGGGTTCAATCTTGCGGTGTCCTCACCCAGTGACAGAAAGGGTAGCGAGGCACGTATTTGTATTGTTGCTACTAAGGATAAAAAGGTGGGGTTTATTCATATAGATTGGATCTATCCCTGTACATCATGTCATCTTGCTTAAGGCGTTACTTCGTTCTTGTCAACTTAATACACTAGATGCAAGCTGGATAGCGGTCAACGTGTGGAGTAATAGTAGTAGATGCAGCCAGGAGTCGGTCTACTAGTCACGGATGTGATGCCTATATTCATGATCATTGCCTTGGATATTGTCATAAATATGCGCTTTTCTATCAATTGCTCAACAGTAATTTGTTTACCCATCGTATGCTCTATTTCAAGAGAGAAGCCTCTAGTGAAAACTATGCCCCCCGGGTCTATTTTTATCATATTATTTCAGATCTATAAAACCAAAAGCACAAAAATACCTTGCTACAATTTATTTACATTTACTTTATTTTGCACTTTTAGTTATCTTTTATACCTATCTCTATCAAATCTCATCCTTGCAAGTGACCGTGAAGGGATTGACAACCCCTTTTTTGCGTTGGGTGCAAGTATTTGTTTGTTTGTGTAGGTGCAGCTATTGGGGACTTGTGTTTTCCACCTACTAGATTGATACCTTGGTTCTTAACTGTGGGAAATGCTTATCTCTACTTTGCTGCATCACCCTTTACTCTTCAAGGGAAAAACCAATGCAAGCTCAAGAAGTAGCAGCGCCGGCATTGAAGTGGCGCGCCGGCCAAGAGAGCACCGCCCATGCCACTTCCCGGTGCAAGCGACTGCCGCGTGTTCAAACGACATGATGGCCGCCCGTTCGTCCGTCTGCCACCCGCATTGATGGCACGTGGTTGCCAAGGCTTCTCCTTCGGCGCCACCCGCCCGTCTATCTGCCGCTCACCGGTGCTATATAGACCACTACCCCGGTGCCCCAACCATTGCCACAGTCATCCCTCTCCACACTGATACGTCTCCAATGTATCTATATTTTTTGATTGTTCCATGCTATTTTATTATCTGTTTTGGATGATTTATATGCATCAATATGCTATTTTATATTTTTGGGACTAACCTATTAACCCAGAGCCCAGTGTCTGTTTCTGTCTTGTCCTTGTTTTGACTTTTATAGAAAAGGAATATCAAACAGAGTCCAAACAGAATAAAACTTTACGATGATTTTTCTTGGACCAGAAGACACATACGAGGCTTGGATAGAGGTCCAGAAGAATACCGAGGAGGCCATAAGCCCTCAGGGCGCGCCCTAGGGAGAGCCCCTGGCTTGTGAGCCCCTTAGGAGTCCCCTAACCCTAATTCTAGCTCTATATATTCTCAAATACTCCCCAAACATCAGAAGGGTCCACCAAAATACTTTTTCGCCGCCGCAAGCCTCTGTTCCCGTAATATCCCATCCCGGGGCCTTTTCCAGCACTCTTCCAGAGGGGGATTTGATCATGGAGGGCCTCTACATCAACCTTGCTGCCCTTTCAATGAAGCGTGAGTAGTTTACCACATACCTAAGGGTCCATAGCTAGTAGCTAGATGGCTTCTTCTCTCTCTTTGATCTTCAATACAATGTTCTCCTCGATGTTCTTGGGATTTCATTCGATGTAATCTTCTTTTGCGGTGCATTTATTGAGATCTAATGAATTGTGGATTTATGATCAGATTATCTTTGAATATTATTTGAGGCTTCTCTGAACTCTTTTATGCATGATTAAAATTTCTTTGTATTTCTCTTCGAACTATTGGTTTGGTTTGGCCAACTAGATTGGTTTTTCTTGCAATGGGAGAGGTGCTTAGTTTTGGGTTCAATCTTGCGGTGTCCTCACCCAGTGACAGAAGGGGTAGCGAGGCACGCATTGCATTGTTGCCATCAAGGATAAAAAGATAGGGTTTATGCCATATTGCTTGAGTTTACCCCCCTACATCATGGCATCTTACTTAAAGCGTTGCTCCGTTCTTATGAACTTAACACTCTAGATGCAGGCAGGAGTCGGTCAATGTGTGGAGTAATAGTAGTAGATGCAGAATTGTTTCGGTCTACTTGTCATGGATGTGATGCCTATATTCATGATCATTGCCTTAGATATCTTCATAAGTATGCGCTTTTCTATCAACTGCTCAACAGTAATTTGTTTACCCACCGTATGCTTTCTTCAAGAAAGAAGCCTCTAGAGAAACCTATGCCCCCCCGGGTCTATTTTCCATCATATATTTTCAGATTTATAAACCAAAAAAACAAAAAATACCTTGCTGAAATTTATTTATATTCACTTTAATTTGATCTTTTATACTTATCTCTATATTAGATCTCACTCTTGTTCGTGACCGTGAAGGGATTGACAACCCCCTTTTTGCCTTGTGTGCAAGTGTTTGTTAGTTTGTGCAGGTGCATATATTAGAGACTTGCTTGTGCCTCCTACTGGATTGATACCTTTGTTCTTAACTGAGGGAAATACTTATCTCTACTTTGCTGCATCACCCTTTCCTCTTCAAGGGAAAAATTAACGCAAGCTCAAGAAGTAGCAGGAAGAATTTCTGGCGCCATTGCCAGGGAGGTTCTACATCAAGTCTACCAAGTACCCATCATAACATCTCATCTCTTGGACTTACATTATTTGCCATTTTCCTCTCGTTTTCCTCTCGCCCACTTCTAAAACGTTTTTAGAAAAATACAAAAATATTTGTCTTTTTATTCGGCCTTCTTTCGTTTGTCTTTTCGTTTCCTTTTGTGTTAGATTGCTTGCTTGCTCTTATGGCTCAACCCAAGAGTTTCGATCCTTACTATAGGAAAATGGAAGAAATTGAAAATAATGCAAAAAGCTTTATGTCCTTACAATTTGAGCATAATAGTTTCTTTAGGAACGAACTTAAGGAACAAAATAGTTTGATGATGTTACTAAAGAAATATATGGTCTTAAATCTCAATTTTCTTGTATCAATAATTTAGTAGGCCAAATTTCTGAAAAGCAAACCACGTTGGTAAATAAGATGGCCGCTAAAACGGAGTCTTTAAATAATGATGATGATCTTAAAGTCATTGGTGCGACTCCTATTGAATATTTGTTTGCTAATATTAATATTAATAAAGATGAGACTTGAGATGAGTCAACTTTAGATAGAAGGTGTCCCAATAATTTGGAGGGTGAAAATCTTAATGAAAAAATTGATAAAAGTGGGATTGGAGAGGCCAAAACTTTAAGTAGCGATGAACCCACTCTTTTGGATTTCAAGGACTTTAGTTATGATAATTGTTCTTTGATAGATTGTATTTCCTTATTGCAATCCATGCTTAATTCACCTCATGCTTATAATCAAAATAAATCTTTTACTAAACATGTCGTTGATGCTATGATGAAATGGTTTGAAGAAAAACTTGAGTTGGAAGTTTCTATCCCTAGAAAACTTTATGATGGGTGATAACTTACTATTAAGATTAGAATTAAAGATTATGAGTGTAATGCTTTGTGTGATTTGGGTGCTAGCGTTTCCACTATTCTGAAAATTTTATGTGATGTGCTAGCAGACTCCACTATTAAGAGACCTATAGGAAGGATTAATGATGTTCTTATTGTTGAAAATAGGAATTATGTGCCCGTAGATTTTATTGTGCTTGATATAGATTGCAATCCTACATGTCCTATTATTCTTGATAGACCTTTCCTTAGAACGATTGGTGCAATTATTGATATGAAAGAAGAAAACATTAGATTTCAATTTCCATTAAGGAAGGGCATGGAAAAATTTCCAAGAAAGAAAATTTAGTTTCCATATGAATCTATTACGAAGGCCACTTATGGTTTGAATATCGAAGATAACAATACCTAGATCTATGTTTTATGCCTAGCTAGGGGCGTTAAACAATAGCGCTTGTTGGGAGGCAACCCAATTTTATTTTTATGTTTTATGTTTTTGGTTATGTTTTTTCAATAAATACACATTATTACCTCTGTAGTAATTGTGTTTTTGTGTTTTAGTTAGTGTTTGAGCCAAGTAAGACCTTTGGGATGGTCTATGTTGATAGTTGATTTGATCTTGCTGAAAAACAGGAACTTTTGCGCTCATTGCCAGAATTTTAGAAAATCACATCATCTGAATTTTTTACACAGGATTTATATACAAATTACCTAGGTTTTCATAATTTTTCATGTTTTTGGGAGTTACATAAGTATACGAAATTTCCAGATTACTACAGACTGTTCTGTTTTTGACAGATTCTGTTTTCTATGTGTTGTTTGCTTATTTTGATGGATCTATGGGTAGTATCAGGGGGGGTATGAACCATGGAGAAGTTGGAATACAGTCGATATATAACCAATATAAATTTATAATGAGTTCAAAACTGTACCTAAAGTGGTGATTTATTTTATTATACTAATGGATCTTATGAGTTTTCTATTGTGAAGTTTTCAAGTTTTGGGTAAAGATTTGATGGGCTATAGAATAAGGAGTGGCAAGAGCCTAAGCTTGGGGATTCCCAAGGCACCCCAAGGTAATATTCAAGTACAACCAAGCATCTAAGCTTGGGGATGCCACAGATGGCATCCCCTCTTTCATCTTCAATCCATCGGTAAATTTACTTGAGGTTATATTTTTATCCACTACATGATATGTGTTTTGCTTGGAGCGTCTTGTATGATATGAGTCTTTGCTTTTTAGTTTGCAAAATAAACCTTGATGTACACACCTTTTTAGAGGGACATGCTTTAATCGTGAATTTATTAGAATACTCTATGTGCTTCACTTATATCTTTTGAGCTAGGCATTTGCTCTAGTGCTTCACTTATATATTTTTTGAGCACGTCCGTGGCTTTATTTTATAGAAATTGTTGAACTCTCATGCTTCACTTATATTAGTTTTAAAGTCTTAAACAACATGGTAATTTTTTTAGGTTATGAATTTAGTCCTAATATGATGGGCATCCAAGATGGATATAATAAAAACTTTCATATAAAGAGCATTGAGTGTATGAGAAATTTGACTCCTTGCATTTGTTTTGAGATATAAAGATGGTGATATTAGAGTCATGCTAGTGAGTAATTGTGGATTGGTAGAAATACTAGTGTTAAAGTTTGTGATTCCCGTAGCATGCACATATGGTGAACCGTTATGTGATGAAGTCAGAGCATGATTTATAAATTTATAACAATGAACAGGCAGTCGTATTCATAAGGTAAAGATGAGATGAGATGAGATAGAATGATTACACGATGATAGATTCCACCAGTATAGGCAGCCAATCTGTGCGTCGACCACGTAAATGATGCCATCGTGCACTATAGCACCAGACAGAAATATTGCCTCAACAGGATTGACGATGAGCCATAACCATGTATGGTGACCGGATTCCAGATAGACTAATCCCATGTTAAACAAGGTAATGAGCTTGTTATCCATGTAGTCTTCTGATGGTGTGGGCACTTCGCAGATTACAACTTTCAGCAAACAGAGGTCGAGCCAAAAGCTTGACCGTCTCGTGCGTAGTAGGCAGGAGTGTCCGGCGGGCCGCGAGGCTCGATGGCGGCGGTATCCAACAATGGAAGGGTGATCTCTCGCTGGGTGTAGATATCCACGAGACGCCACGGACTACCGAATTGGTGGATGAGGACGATCTAGTAGGCCTTCATGCCCGCCCAGTAGTGGTCGCGCATGAAGGATAGGTGGACGGGTAGTGGTAGCATGTCGAGGGGCACCACGACAACCTCCGTAGGATAGTCAAGTCGGTGTCTGGGCCACCTGCGAGGATCGGGCATCAGCAAGTAGGGTGTCTTGAAAAGAGCCGGCCGGTTGCAGACGAGTAGACGGTACAAAGACACCGAGCATGCGTCCAGACGGACGGTGCTGAGTAGGTCCATACGATTACAGATCTACTCCAAGAGAACATTGGGGAGGGAATTCCAATCGCGGCTCTGCGTGTGAGTCGGTTCTGCCATTGGGGTTTTCGGTGCCTGCAAGCCAGCCGGGAAGTGGATTTGGGCGGGCGAGCGAAGAAGCTTCTCCTCATGTGGCCGAGTAGTGAGCGGGGGGATATGGTACGCGTGAGCTACCAAGGAAGATGGCGCGGGCGGGCAAACAGTGAGCGGGGGTAAATGGTGTGTGGCCGACGATGGGGAAGAGAGGAGGAAGAAGAGTGGAAGACGGGGAAGAAAGTGCATTAAAACTCAATTCTACTAGTACTACTACTAGGATATACTGTCCTTCGGACTGTAAATAGGTACACCGATGACATGTGGGTCTACCACAAGAGGGCCCATATGTCAGTTAATGGAGGATAGAGGTGCGTAGGCATATTTGCGGAAGCGTGCTCTACTGGAAAACATGATGGCAGTACTGGATAAGGCTGATTTAGTAACACCAACACGCTGATTCAGCTTATTAATTACGTATCCCATCTACTGCAGCGTGTATTGTCACTTCACTGCGAAGACTAGTTGAGTAGTTCTCTCTGACCAAGATGGGGAATAATGGATCGCGAAGACTTCCTTTCTACAGTATCCCTATGCCTCTACGCTCACTTCACTCATTTTGCTCCGTACCTAGTCACTTGTCGAAATCTGTAGAAGGACAAATACTCCATATTTGGGAATAGAGGGAGGCTTTTACTCCATATTTGGGAACATAGGGAGTATCACCATATGGAGGGAACAGAGGAAGCTTGAAATATGAACATGTCAATGGGAGGGAGTAATCCCCATGCATGCATGCATGCAACATGCAACACTCACACATACACATGGACGCACGCAACACTCACGCACCCATGCGGCACATAGCACATGACACAACACACACGCTCATTCTCAATTGCTCAACCTACTCCCTACGCCCGTGAAAGACTGTACATTTAGAGATTTAGACATTGACCAGGGCATAATTAACGCCCAAAAGTAGCAGACTTATGTGTGCATGCGACCATTGAGAGAATAAGATTAAATGAAGGCCGTTGTATGCTGTAATTAAGGATATACATGTAGCCTATACCTAGAGCACAAGTTCATGCATTAGTCAATCAATATCGATTTAGATTAAAGGCTAAATGCATTGGAAGTGTAGATGTACATCATGTACACTCTTTGTTGGAAGACCGAGGGAGTACACGTGCATGCACTCACATACACAGCCAGGGTGGTTCGTGCGCAAGGGTTGGACTCCTGTCGCACCTGTGTAAAGTTTTGTTTAACTGATTTCTTTGCTCTGCCAACTCAGGTGGGACCCAGAAACCAGGTGACAATTTAACCAGTCAACAAAGTGCCACGTCGACTATGTGGCCAGTTAGTAGGGTGCAATGCGGTGCTCTACGATGAGCTAGTGATCATATAATCACCGCAAAACTATATATAGTGACCGTAAAGAGCGTATTGTTACATACGTTGACCGCCAGTGTATTTTTCTCGTTTCAAATTAAGCCATATTAACCAGAAAGGACACAGTATGGACTAGTACTAGTACTACTTTGATGTGTCCCGTCAATTCGCCGAACAAGGAGAAGCTTGCTTACTACGCCTCCCCCTCGCCCACGCGCGCGGTGGTTTGCGGGACGAGGAGAGGGTTTTGACTACAGTGCCCTCTCCCTCTCCCTCGCCCTCGCCCTCGCTCTGGACGTGCAACAGGTCAACCAGTGTCAGATTGCCAGAAGCATATTGTACTATAGTATCATCATTGTTGGACCTTCCGAAGAGGCGAAGAGCCAAGTGCAAGGTTCACACGAGTACAAACTGTTGAACCTCCTGAAGAGGCAAAGAGCCAAGCACAAGGTTTTATAGGAGTTGTCGTCCTAGTAGGAGTGTACTACTACAACTATATCGAATGATGCTACTATACGATGCCGCCACGTCACGTATATCCAAAGCTGTGCCACCTTTTTTCTCAAAGAGCGTGTTGGAGCCCGTGCAACAACCACACAAGTTGCACGTACACATAACACATTTACTAGTAATAAATTCTAAAGGACAAATGCCAGTATGCCACACATGTTCATCTCCAGATCATGTGATAAATTTGTGCACAACTAGTCTACATATATTCACAGCGCTACCGTTCAGAATTTACCGTACTCCACTTACACGTTATAGATGGGCTACATGTACTCCTCCAGGTTCCAGTCCCAGGTGTTCTTCATGGATGGCACGATCCATAGTGGTGGGCAACGGGAATCATTGCCACAGCTTTCTAGTCCGTTTCCACACGATGGAGACTCATCCAAGCTGAAGCGGCATAAATCAGGGATAGCGTGTCCCAGTATGTCGTTCATCCGGCGGTGCGCACTGAAGACACAACCATGCTTCATGAACGGCAGGCCTTCCGTGTCGTCCATGGAAGGTGGCATCCGCTTCACAATGGGGTAGCTGTCCCCAATGAAAAGTGAGTACTCTCCAAGAGTGTTCCTCGGCACCCACGTAGCATCACGGGGGTCGAACTCGGCGCTGTTCATCTGATACACATGGCATCTCAGATCCGGACACATGGTGACGTACATAGTCGAGGTCCATGCATAATAATGTTGTGCTCAAATATGGCGGTCAGTAATACTGTGCAGCAAATGGTACTACTCTGGTATAGAGGAAGTAAAATAACCGGCTTATTATATATAGCACTCTTGGCTACATGGATGAGATAGTAAGACATGGAAAAAATGGTGGCAGCTAGTGGGTTCAAGTCTTCAAGGGCCTAGCTAGCTATACGTGTCCTCCAAGGTAAAAAGTACTCCTACTAGTACTAGTAAGTACTACTAGTACAACAATGAAAGAGAAAGCGAGAGGGTTAAAAAATGGAATACCTGGGTAGATGGTGACGGTCCGATCGTGGTAGATTGTGTGACCATGTTGCACATCAGTGGTACCATGGGTAACGACTGCTAAGATAGTTGATCCCAATATGCCAAAGTCAGCTACAAGGTTCCAAGTTAGACCGAATCGCGGATGCAAATGCACATCCAGGATCAGCGATCTTATTTTGATCGGGGGATGACTGGTCCCTGCAAAATAATGGAGTACCATTATGGATGCAAATGATGGTTTGTGCATTCCGTTTGTAATCTCCCTTACCGTAGGATGGCAACCAGATGAAACAAGTCCCCTGGCTTGTCACCACGAAGATGCGGCCTAGATGGCACACGGCGTCTCTGAACGTGTAGGGGTAGAAATCTGCCGCCGCCAACATGCGCCAGCCTCTGCCATTACTGCCTCTTGCATTGATGGCAATCCTTATGTCGAACATCGCGATGAGATAGTAATTGTCGTAGCCGCGTCGCTTTGTAGGCGGGTCCGCAATTGCTATCTTCTTCAATCTCATGTAGGAATCATCATACGTATTCAAGACCAGCCAATCCGGAAGGCCGATCCCAATGGTGGAGAAGGGTCTACCGAAATGGCGACATTGCTATGGATGTTGTGCAAAATGATGGTGGTATCCGGTTGGAGGTATGCAAGCCAATCTTCATTGGCACCGACCCAGACCTATATATAAGAAGGTGGGCAGCGGAGAAATTATTGGATGGAAATGGAATAACTTAGTACTACATGATCAAACTCCATTACTGACCTGCTCATCGGACAAAATCCGACTACCTCTCAACGTCGGCAACTCTAGCGGAGTCAACGTGCAACCATGGCCAGGGAGCGGTGGACTGTTCGAAGGATTATCCCATATAAGAACCTTCTCCTCGAGGACGCATGGAAGACCAACAGGCATGGCCTTTTCCCAAGCCTGTTTAAGCACTGTCTTGAAAAAGTTGGTGCAGGAAGCACCGAGTCTTGCGGCGGTGAGGACGTCGGAGCGATGTGCGATTTCTCCCAGAGGATTGTCGTCCAAGGTCTCCCAGCCCCGACGAGGACTAGAACCGCCTGGCGAATCCATGAGAGCAGCGACGAACTGCCTTCTCTTCGGGGGGAGGGGAACTGGTAAGGAGGAGATAAGAGCGTAGTAACCGCAGGGCCTCGTCCCTTCCAACTATAGATCGTTCCTTACCGAAGGGGTGAGGCTATTATTTACTACTAGTACTAGCATTATGGAACGTTATGGGATTGCATTATACTGCAAATAATAGCACTAGTAAGAAATTTTGGCACTAGGTAGTAGTTTTTGGCGTGGATTAAGAAATTTTGGGTATGTTTTTGCTATTTGTTGTACACGCCAACTAGGTTCAAAAAACTTCTTACATTATGTGACGGAGGAGTACGTACTCGTACTGTAGTAGTACTAGTACTACCTTTTCTCAACTAGTAGTGCAATGTATTGTACTTCTAGTCTAGTCTAGTATAGAGCACCAGTTTTGAACTCTTGAATCTCAGGGCCAAGGAGCTACAGTTGGAAGTGGAGGGTACTACTGTTCCCTAGAAGCATCGTTGTACTATCAATGCAGAGAAAGTACACCTACGTAGTGGCCTAGTGGGTACTCTCGGTGCTCTATTCAGCCGCTCCTCTCATGTAGCTGGCCCACTCAGCCGCTCCTCTCACGCACACACTAGCAAGCTGTTTATCAGCGACGGTTACTGCAGGGGCAGAACATTTGAGTTATTTGATACATCGAGACTAGGCTTTTCGCTTCCATTTGTGGAGGTGTAATGGATCTCGTCGAACTTTGTTAGTAGTTCCTTCTTTATGAATGAGATGAACCAAAGCTTTTGCCTCCGTTTCAAAAAAAACACGTCAAGAGGAATTTCTTTTATAGTAGAGCTGATAATGGAGTGAAGTCCATGCGTGCAACGCCACAAGCTATAGAGTAGTAGTAGAGCACTTTACGTACAGAGCCATATTGCACAGTTCCCAATGCCCACCAGGCTTTTCTGGCTCCTCAGGCTTAATTGGGAGGCGCTAGTTTAAATATGCTACTAGCTGATGAGGAAGCTGCAAGCGAGGTGCGGCTAGGGCGAGCACGCGAGCCACGAGATGCTGGCAAGGAAAACCCGTTCACGTGGCTAGGCTATCCAGTGCACCCAGATTGTGGTGCCGCACGTCCGTTTGACTTCAAAACTCTAACTACCCGTGTAAAATGTTGGCTCACAGCGAAGTTACTATTAAAAAAAGGCCGCCGTGCGTTCGGCCGGGATCGAACCCACAAAACGAGGTATACACTCCCGTGACCACTAGTAGTACTCGTTGGAGTACAACGCAACCTAGAATCGCCTTTTGTCGCTAGTAGTACGTACATTGTTCCTTACAAGAAACCCCTAATAATCCAAGAAACCACTAAAATGCCAAGAAACTACTAACACTTGCATACGTGGCAGACCTAAGATAAGACTACCTTAGGGCATGTACAATGGTTCTATCTTAGCAATGCCATGTAGGATAAATGATGAGGTGGATGAGAGAGAAATCATAAGAGAAGGCTTGTCTTATCTTAATTAAGAGAAGGCAAGAGATGATCTCTTAGCACAATATGTCTCGCCACATTTTTAGGAATAACTAGTTATTGATGATAAGGCTAAGAAATGACCCATTGTAGACATGTTTTTTTGTCATCTCTAAATTACATGAAGGATTTAAGATAAGACTACCTTATCGACCATTATATCCATTGTACATGCTTTTACCAACCAGCCCTACCAAGAAACGACTACTCTACAAAGTGCCATTATAGGCACGTTTCAACCCATGGCCCTGTTTGGATACATTTGTTGTCAATCTAACCCTGCCATCCAAACACCACTTTGGTTAGAGTTAGTTCAGTGTTAGAACCTAACTCTAACCTCTAACAGGGCCCATGTCACCCATTAAGTCAACGCCTTCTATTTGACTGGGCATTATGACTTGTGGGACCTACATGTCAGTCTGCACAAAAATCCCTCCGGCCCATCCACCTAGTCATCCTCGGCCATGAGACGTAGCTACCGCCGCCAGCAGAAGGCGAGGTAAAAACTGTTGGCGATGCGGAGCTCATGTTGCGGCAGCCCGGATGCCAGCTCCGTCCGGTGCTCGCGGCCACTAGCTAGCCAAGATAGCTCCGTCCAGCTGCTTGTCTGCAAGGTTTGCTAGCTAGATTGGCATGGCAGCGCGGCAGCTTCCTCGCGCGCGCCGCGCTAAGGCCAGCCATCTGGCTTGAGCGAAGGCCAGCGCGACGGCTTGCTCGCTCGTGAGTCATGCTCGGGCCAGCCTGCCAACCCGTGCAGAGGCCAGCACGGCATCGGGCCCGTTCAGCGGAGCGGTGGCTAACTCATTCATCACCGGCGCCACCGACGAACACGCATCAGTACTGTTTGAAGTAATGTTCCGGCAAATAATGATTTGAGGGGGAATAACAGGATAGAAGGTCAGATGTGGGTCCCTCGTGTCAACGGTCAAACAAAATGTGTTGGTTTAAGCTGCCTCGTCAGCACCGACGTGTGGGCCAACCCTGTCATAAATGGGTTTAAATGAACCTAATCAGTAGGAGTACTAGTTAGTAGTTTTTGGCGTGGATTAAGAAATTTTGGGTATGTTTTTGCTATCTTTTGTACAATAGATTCTTCCTAGGGCTGGTTGAAAGTGGTAGTTTTTTGTTAAATACTCTACATATTGTAAGTAGGAGTGAAAGTTAAGCTTTGGAAGCCAATAAGCAAGGCTAGTTACATAGTGCATATGTGTACATGATTGAAAGTAAATATCAACCATGAGTGACTAATATCTTGATGGAAAACTCGAAAAGTATGGAATACTAGGGAAAAAAATGCATGGTTGGAAATACTAGCAATGTTCATGTGCGTTGCAACGAATCATAATTAGAATAATGCTTATTCACAAACTTGATACAAAACGCTCTAATTTTGATATACATATATCACTAGAGATATATTATGTTTCAATTAGAATATATTCCTTGGGCTATTTTGGTAAGGTCAGGGAGGGATGTGGTTGGTTTTAAGATACCAATTATGGGTTTTTCTGCAAATTGGTAGACAAGTGGGATGTTGGTGAGAAAAGGCAACAACTTACGTCACAGTTGTTAGATGTAGATCTAATGGTCAGAAACGACGGATGGCAGACACACCATCATCACCAACTTAGTCTTCTGTAGGAGTACTAGCAAGATCCGTGCATTGCACGGAACATCAAGATGCATTTTTTTATAAAACACTTGTTGTGATTGACCCATGCGGGAGTAATCCCATGTGTAAAAACTAATGATATCTCGAGACATATGAGATAAGGTGAAGAGGAGTGGGTCTGGTGGTGATTGGTGGTCGGACTGAGCGGAGGCATGCGGATTGACGACGCCGGCAGCAGCCACCAGGCCAGTTTATTCCAGAGGCTTCCTTTCTTAATTGCTCAACAATGAGGTTGTTGGAGATAAGGATAAACAAGGGAAGGCCTTGTCTGCAAATGTGGAGAGGGGTGCAGGTATCTTTTAGTTTAATTTCCATCCGTCAGATCTAGATTGGACGGTCTATATTGCAAGATGGCACGCGTACCATCATCACCAACTCGGTTTTTTATAAGAGAAGAAATATAAGTATGGAGATACAAACGTATTATTGATACTTGCTTCCGTAAACTAGCATCTACATTCTATTCAACGCCTCGACATGTGGGGCCTTTAGCACAATGACTTCTCAACTGTGTAAAACAAAGGTTTTCCCGTCGCCGATAGGGAGGGGGTGACGGCGGCGCGCTTTTTGGCTTGCTCTAGTACTACTAGTCATACTAGGTGGTCTAAGCACGTGTAGATTTATTCTTTTTCACGTCTTGTGTTCGCCGTACTGCCACGACTGTTGATGAATAGACGGTAAGTTATTCATGGGGAAACCCTTGTTGAGCGTGTTTGCGAGAGAGAGTGAGAGAGACAGTGTGTGTCTGTGATATGTTAGAGACTGAGGCAATAATAACAGATTCTTTGTGTCTATGTGTGTGGAGGATAGAGAGAGACATGTACATGGGGGATTTGTGTTGTGCACACGTTTGTGTGTGAGAGGGAGTGTGTGTATGTGGAGTAGAGAGACCACTAATGATGTAAACCTAGTATAAGGTAAGGGGGAATGGTGTGACATGTGTAGTAGCGGGATAGCATGGGTGCGGGCAGGGGGAGCAGACTATTTGGAAGAGACATCGAGTGTGTGTGTGGGAGAGGGGTGTGAGAGCGAGAGAGAGAGAGAGAGAGAGAGAGCGAGAGAGAGAGAGAGAGAGAGAGAGAGAGAGGTCGTTTATGTCCATAAATGGCGTATAGATAGGGAGACAATGTTGATGTTGTTCGAAATTGGCCTATGTATGGAGACGCAAGGGAAGCGACTCATCGTGTGTGGGATAGGGACTTCATGGGAGATCTAGAATAGATGGTGTAGAGAACAATGTGCGAAATCGAGAACGATGATACATTAGGGAGCTATGGAAAGAGTCACGACATATATGTATACAGGGAAGGAGCTAGGGCGGGTCCGCATGTGGGAGAGAGAGAAAGAGGAGTGTGGTGCACAAGGATACAAAGTGTGCTTGTTTGTAGTGAGGGTGGTGTGTGAGGTGAGTGCACGAGAACCACATAACTAGGGAGATAGACATTTGGGGGCGACGTTTTGTCTGTATGGGAAATGTACACTCTACATAGTGTGTTTGCTTGGGAAAGAGAGATGCCGGGAGACCTAGAGAGTGGGGGAAGAGATGTGTGCATTGATACGTCCATTTTGCATCATGCTTTTATATCAGTATTTATTGCATTATGGGTTGTTATTACACATTATATCTCAATACTTATGGCTATTCTCTCTTATTTTACAAGGTTTACCATGAAGAGGGGGAATGCCGGCAGCTGGAATTCTGGCTGGAAAAGGAGCAAACATTTGGAAACCTATTCTGCACTGCTCCAAAAATCCTGAAACTCCACGAAACATGTTTTTGGAATTAGTAAGAATTATTGGGCGAAAGGAATACACCAGGGGGCCCACACCCTGTCCAGGAGGGTGGGGGGCGCCCCCCCTACTAGGCGCGCCCCCTGTCTCTTGGGCCCCCTGGTGGGCCCCCGGTGTCCATCTTCTGTTATATGAGAGCTTTTACCCTGGAAAAAATTGTGGGCAAGCTTACGGGACGAAACTCCGCCGCCACGAGGCGGAACCTTGGCGGAACCAATCTAGGGCTCTGGCGGAGCTGTTCTGCCTGGGACACTTCCCTCCGAGAGGGGGAAATCATCACCAATGTCATCAACAACGATCCTCTCATCGGGAGGGGGTCAATCTCCATCAACATCTTCACCAGCACCATCTCCTCTCAAAACCCTAGTTCATCTTTTGTATCCAATCTTGTATCAAAACCACAAATTCGTACCTGTGGGTTGCTAGTAGTGTTGATTACTCCTTGTAGTTGATGCTAATTGGTTTACTTGGTGGAAGATCATATGTTCAGATCCTTAATGCATATTATTACCCCTCTGATTATGAACATGAATATGCTTTGTGAGTAGTTACGTTTGTTCCTGAGGACATGGGTGAAGTCTTGCTATTAGTAGTCATGTGAATTTGGTTTTCGTTTGATATTTTGATGAGATGTATGTTGTCTTTTCCTCTAGTGGTGTTATGTGAACGTCGACTACATGACAATTCACCATTATTTGGGCCTAGAGGAAGGCATAGGGAAGTAATAAGTAGAAGATGGGTTGCTATAGTGATAGAAGCTTAAACCCTAGTTTATGCGTTGCTTCGTTAGGGGCTGATTTGGATCCATATGCTGTGGTTAGGTTTACCTTAATACTTCTTTTGTAGTTGCGGATGCTTGCAATAGAGGTTAATCATAAGTGGGATGCTTGTCCAAGTAAGGGCAGTACCCAAGCACCGGTCCACCCACATATCAAATTATCAAAGTACCGAACGCGAATCATATGAACGTGATGAAAACTAGCTTGACGATGATTCCCATATGTCCTTGGGAGCTCCTTTCCCATTATTAGAAAATTTTCAGGCTTATCCTTTGCTACATAAAGGATTGGGCCACCTTGCCGCACTTTACTTACTTTGTTTAATTTTTACTCGTTACAATTTATCTTATCACAAAACTATCTATCACCTACAATTTCAGTGCTTGCAGAGAAAACCTTACTGAAAACTGCTTATCATTTCCTTCTGCTCCTCGTTGGGTTCGACACTCTTACTTATCGAAAGGACTACGATAGATTCCTTACACTTGTGGGTCATCAAGACTCTTTTCTGGCGCCATTGCGGGGGAGTGTAGCGCTTTTGGTTAGTGGAACTTGGTAAGGAAACATTTATATAGTGTGCTGAAATTTTCTGTTACTTGTCACTATGGAAACTAGTCCTTTGAGGGGCTTGTTCGGGGTATTTTCACCCCAACCAGAAGAACAAAGAGTTGCTCCTCAACCTACTGAACTTTATGAAAATATTTACTTTGAGATCCCTTCGGGTATGATAGAGAAACTGCTAGCTAATCCATTTGCAGGAGACGGAACATTGCATCCCGATTTACACCTTATCTTTGTGGATGAAGTTTGTGTATTATTTAAGCTTGTAGGTATTCCCGATAATGTTGTCAAAAGGAAGGTCTTCCTTTTATCTTTGAAGGGATATGCATTGACATGGTATAGGCTACATGATGATACGAGATCTTGGAATTATAAGCGATTGAAGTTGGATTTTCACCAGAAGTTCTATCCTATGCATCTTGTTCATCGTGATCGTAATTACATATATAATTTCTGGCGTCGCGAAGGAGAAAGCATCGCTCAAGCTTGGGGGAGGCTTAAGTCAATGTTATATTCATGCCCCAATCATGAGCTGTCCCGGGAAATGATTATTCAAAACTTTTATGCTCGGCTTTCTCTTAATGATTGCAACCTGCTCGATACTTCCTGTGCTGGTTCTTATACTGAAGACTATTGATTTCAAATGGGACTTATTGGAAGGAACTAAACGCAATTCTGAAGATTTGGGTTCTGACGATGGTAAGGAGTCAGGTATGACACCTAAGTTCGATTGTGTTAAATCTTTTATGGATACCGATGCTTTCCGTGGATTTAGTGCTAAGTATGGACTTGACTTTGAGATAGTAGCTTCATTCTGTGAATCTTTTGCTACTCACGTTGATCTCCCTAAGGAGAAGTGGTTTAAATATAATCCTCCTGTTGAAGTGAAAGTAGTTGCACCTATTACAGTTGCAGAAAGGACTATCACCTATAGTGATCCTATTGTTCCTACTACTTATGTTGAGAAACCCCCATTTCCTGTTAGGATAAAGAATCATGCTAAAGCTTTGACTGTTGTTCGTAAGAGTAATACTAGGACTTATACACCTCCTGAGCAAATCAATGTTGAACCTAGTATTGCTATGGTTAAATATCTCTTCGAAGATGATTTAGATGGGCATGTTATTTATTTCTGTTAAAATAGGAGATCATTGTTATCATGGTTTATGCGATATGGGTGCTAGTGCTAGTGCGATACCTTATACCTTATATCAAGAAATTATGCATGACATTGCACCCGTTGAATTGGAAGACATTGATGTTACTATTAAGCTTGCTAATTGGGATACCATTAAACCAGTTGGGATTGTTAGAGATGTTGAAGTTTTGTGTGGGAAAGTTAAATACCCTGCTAATTTTCTCGTTCTTGGATCCCCACAAGATGATTTCTGTCCCATTATTTTTGGTAGACCCTTCTTGAATACAGCTAGTGCCAAGATTGATTGTGAAAAAGATACTGTCGCCATTGGCTTAGATGGTATGTCTCATGAGTTTAATTTTGCTAAGTTTCATAGAGAACCTCGTTATAGGGAACCACCTAGTAAGGATGAGATTATTGGTCTTGCTTCCATTGCTGTGCCTCCTACTGATCCGTTAGAACAATATTTGTTAGACCATGAAAACGATATGTTTATGAAGGAAAGAAGGGAAATTGATGAAGTGTTCCTTAAACAGGAACCTGTGCTGAAACATAACCTTCCCGTTGAAATTCTTTGGGATCCTCCTCCACCCAAGGGTGATCCCGTGTTTGAACTCAAACCATTACCTGATAGTCTTAAGTATGCTTATCTTTATGAAAAGAAAATATATCCTATTATTATCAGTGCTAACCTTTCAGAGCAAGAAGAAGAAATATTATTGAAAACTCTGAAGAAGCACCGAGCTGCTATTGGATATACTCTGGATGATCTTAAGGGCATTAGTCCCACATTATGCCAACACAAAATTACCATGGAGAAAGATGCCAAACCAGTTAGAGATCCTCAACGACGACTGAATCCCAAGATGAAAGAAGTGGTAAGAAAGGAGATACTAAAGCTCCTTGAGGCAGGTATAATTTATCCCGTTGCTGATAGTGATTGGGTAAGCCCTGTCCATTGTGTTCCTAAAAAGGGAGGTATTACCGTTGTTCCTAATGATAAAGATGAATTGACCCCGCAAAAAACTATTACAGGTTATAGGATGGTAATTGATTTCCATAAATTAAATAAAGCTACTAAGAAAGATCATTACCTTTTACCTTTTATTGATCAAATGCTAGAAAGACTATCCAAACACACTCATTTATGCTTTCTAGATGGTTATTCCGGTTTCTCTCAGATACCTGTGTCAGCGGGGGATCAATCAAAAACTACTTTTACTTGCCCTTTCGGTACTTTTTCTTATAGACGTATGCCTTTTGGTTTATGTAATGCACCTGCTACCTTTCAAAGATGCATGATGGCTATATTCTCTGATTTTTGTGAAAAGATTTGTGAGGTATTCATGGATGACTTCTCCGTTTATGGGTCCTCTTTTGATGATTGTTTGAGCAACCTTGATCGAGTTTTGCAGAGATGCGAAGACACTAAGTCTCGTCCTGAATTGGGAAAAGTGTCAATTTATGGTTAACGAAGGCATTGTCTTGGGACATAAGATTTCCGAGAGAGGTATTGAAGTTGACAAAGCAAAAGTAGATGCTATTGAAAATATGCCATGTCCCTAGAACATAAAAGGTATAAGAAGTTTCCTTGGTCATGCCGGTTTTTATAGGAGGTTCATTAAGGACTTCTCTAAAATCTCTAGGCCTCTGACTAATTTATTGCAAAAAGATATTCCCTTGGTCTTTGATGATGATTGTGTAGAAGCATTTGAAATACTTAAGAAAGCTTTGATCACTACACCTATTGTTCAGCCACCTGATTGGAATTTACCTTTTGAAATTATGTGCGATGCTAGTGATTATGTTGTAGGTGTTGTTCTAGGGCAAAGAGTCGATAAGAAATTGAATGTTATCCAGTATGCTAGTAATACTCTTGATACTGCCCAGAGAAATTATGCTACTACTGAAAAAGAGTTCTTAGCAGTTGTGTTTGCATGTGATAAGTTTAGACCTTATATTGTTGATTCCAAAGTTACTATGCACACTAATCATGCTGCTATTAAATATCTTATGGAAAAGAAAGATGCTAAGCCTAGACTCATTAGATGGGTTCTCTTGCTCCAAGAATTTGATTTGCATATTATTGATAGAAAGGGAGCTGAGAACCCCGTTGCAGACAACCTGTCTAGGTTAGAGAATGTTCTTGATGACCCACTGCCTATTGATGATAGCTTTCCTGATAAACAATTAGCGGTCGTCAATGCTTCTTGTACTGCTCCCTGGTATGCTGATTATGCTAATTACATTGTTGCTAAATTTATACCGCCTAGTTTCACATACCAGCAAAAGAAAAAGTTCTTTTATGATTTAAGACATTACTTTTGGGATGATCCACATTGTCGGTGTCAAAACCGGCGGATCTCGGGTAGGGGGTCCCGAACTCTGCGTCTAGGCGGATGGTAACAGGAGACAAGGGACACGATGTTTTTACCCAGGTTCGGGCCCTCTCGATGGAGGTAAAACCCTACTCCTGCTTGATTAATATTGATGATATGGGTAGTACAAGAGTGGATCTACCACGAGATCAAGGAGGCTAAACCCTAGAAGCTAGCCTATGGTATGATTGTTGTAATGGTTGTTCGTCCTACGGACTAAAACCCTCCGGTTTATATAGACACCGGAGAGGGCTAGGGTTACAGAGTCGATTACAATGGTAGGAGATCTACATATCCGTATTGCCAAGCTTGCCTTCCACGCCAAGGAAAGTCCCATCCGGACACGGGACGAAGTCTTCAATCTTGTATCTTCATAGTCTTGGAGTCTGGCCGATGATGATAGTCTGGCTATCCGGACACCCCCTAGTCCAGGACTCCCTCAGTAGCCCCTGAACCAGGCTTCAATGACGACGAGTCCGGCGTGCATATTGTCTTCGGCATTGCAAGGCGGGTTCTTCCTCCGAATAATTCATAGAAGATTGTGAACACCAGGATAGTGTCCGGCTCTGTAAAATAATTTCCACATACCACCGTAGAGAGATTAATATCTACACAAGTTCAATCTGCTGATGTATTTTGTGGCGTGACGTCACACCACTACCAAGCCTTTACTTGAATCGTTTTTATTATACCACCTCAGCGCGTTTAGCGAAGCGGTTTCCTTGGCACGTCTTGTCGAGCGAGATCGTGTTCCCTTATTCGGGATTCCCATCAATACGGACGTGGGTAACCCAACCTCGCCATTGATTGTGGCGCTTGGGAGATAAGCGAGTTTTACCAGGCCGGTGGGGACGCATAGTCTTCGTCCGCCCATATATAAGGGGATAAGGATCCACCTTTTTTACCTACGCCTTCTTCCTCCTTGGCTTATCCATCTCTGCGCACTCGAGCTCTAGCGCCCAAGTCCGCACATCTCACCTCAACCTTCTCCAGCCATGTCCGGAGCGGGAGGCAAGTGGATGGCCTCCTCCATTACGGAGGGGCACATCGAGAAGCTGCGCGGCGCCGGATACCTGTCCAGCGATATCGCGCACCGGCTGCCCGACGAGGGGCAGCTCATCCCCACCCCCAGGCCCCATGAGTGGGTCGTATTTCTTCCCCACTTCCTCCGCGGACTGGGCTTCCCACTTCACCCCTTCGTCCGGGGGCTCATGTACTACTACGGCCTGGACTTCCACGATCTGGCGCCAAACTTCATCCTCAACATCTCGGCATTCATCGTCGTGTGCGAGGCCTTCCTCTGCATCTAGCCCCACTTCGGCTTGTGGCTAAAGACCTTCAATGTCAAGATGAAGGTGGTGAAGGGCGTCCAAGCGGAGTGCGGAGGCGCCATGGTGGGCAAAATGCCCAACGTCATTTGGCTTGAGGGTGCCTTTGTGGAGTCCATCAAAGGGTGGCAATTGGGGTGGTTCTACATCACCGAGCCGCGTGACCCTAAATGGGCAGCGGCCCCCGAGTTCAGATCTGGTACCCCCATGCAGCTCACCTCCTGGAAAGAGAAGGGCTTGCTATGGGGTAGTTCGGAGGAGCTGACCGGACTCGATCCCCTGTCTCTGACCACAGTGAACAAGAAGCTTAAGCTTGTCAACATGATCCAGTCATGCTCGCCCTTTGGATTCTCCCTGCCAAGAACGAGCTTTCAATTTGTGGGAGTTTGATCTGGCACAGCTCGGACCTCGGCGGGCTCTTGACACGATGTCTGAAGCTGCACGGAGGGTGCTGTTCAAGGGCGGAGAAGCCCCGCATCCGAATCGAAGATCGCGGATTCAGCACGCAGCTCCCGGCCGGCGAGGTAAGCTATGTTATCCTTTATGGGACACTCATTTCTTTCATAGTTTGACTCTATGTGGGATCTAAACTCCCAATGCCTTTAACAGGAATGGCAGAAGACGTCCGGACAGGTTAACTGTCTGGCTCCCCTTCCAGAAGACCCAGCGGACACCCGTTTGACGGGGCTGCTAGTCCCGGCACTTTATGTGGTGCCGGAGAAGAAGGCCAAGAAGAAGGCCACGGGAACTCGAAGGAGTTCCCGGCATTAGGTGGTATCGGACTCATCATCCGATGACTCCGAGGCGGACTCCTCCCCCGAGGAGGAGGAGAAAGAGGACTCTTCCCCAGCGGGGGGAGAGAAGAAGAGGAAGGCCTCCCCAACGAGGGCGGCCGAATGGTCCAAGAAAGGACGGACCCTTTCTCCGGACTGCTCTGCCAACGCTGACGATGGTGACGAGGAGTGGCCCTCAAGGGCCAAGCCCCTGGCAAGATCGCAAGTGTCCGAATTCCTGGATGATTTATAATTTCTCTTTTTGCCACGTGGTGTCCTTCTAATGCCGCATACAACCTGTGGTCCGGCCAAGGACGATCTTCCCGCTTCGTCGAGCGGGTCCTTGGCTCCGTCGGATATGGATTCCCTTCCGACCGCCTCCACTCCTCACGATGCTGACGATGCCGAGGTGGGATCCCAGGAGGGGACCCATCAGGAGGAGGAGGCTCCGGAGGTGCTGCAAGGCAGCCTCCCGGACTTCGCACCGGACTCCGCACTGGAACCAGCAGTGGTTCCGGAGTCCGGCAGGTGGCCCCTTCGTAAGAAGGGCAAGACTGTGACACCGGCGGCCTCTGTCCAACCGGAGGCGCTAGATAACTTGTTGGAGGCGCTCAATGGCGCTTCCGTCAAGGAAGAACACCACACTATGATGAGTGCGGTGATTCAAAAGGTTCAGCTCGCCAAGAGCGGGCTGACCGAAGCCTGCAGCAGCCTTCTAACAGGCTTTGAGGTAAGAATTTTAAGGCATGTAATATAATACCGCATAGACAGTAGCCCCTGATGCTCAGTTCGGTGTTCGGAAAGAAAAACCGGACTGAGGATCTTAGAAAGATATACACAGGAGTTCTAAAAAATATGTCAATATGGGATTGCAGACTGCGCTGCTGACCTCTGCCGCACTGACTGCGGAGGTCGATGCTTTGAAGCAGAACCTCGAGCGGTCCAAGAGCGAGCTCGGCCGTGCCAAGAAGTAGCTCGAGGACAAGGAAGGTGAGTGACACCGTATTGAATTTTTACCTTACAGAAAAGGATTTTGGTTGCAAGAGAAATAACCAGGATAACGAGGGTACTCCAGGGGCCACGAACGAGGTGGCGACCCTGAAGGAGGCCGTGTCCGCGGCCGAATGCAATGCGGCCGCGGAACGAGCTGAGCGAGAGAAGCAGGAGGCGCGGGTGGCGGAGGTGCAGCAAGAGCTCCAGGCTCTCATGGAAAAACATGAGGGTTTGGAGCGCGACTCAAAGACTCGAGAGTCCCAGCTTGCATCGGCTCTTGAGAGCGCCAAAGCCGCTAAGGCCGAAGCCCATAAGGCCCTCCAGGAGATTGAGGCGGTGAAGAAAATAGCGGCGGGTAAGGCATTTTTCATGCAAAGCAAGCATGCGAATGTGAATTACCTGTTACTTACCCAAATTTGGAGCTCTCCAGGAGCGTTTGCAGATCTGCCTTGCAGTGTGTCTGATGCTGCCGCATTCTACTGGGCCGAGGAGGGGGGCTCGACGGAGAAGGTCTTCTGGTCTCAGTATGCTAAGGCCGGACATCCGGTGCCCCTTAGCAACCAGCTGAAGCAGCTGGTCGAGGTCCATAAGGTAGCCGAGCAGGCCATGAAGGGCCTCTTAGTTAATTTGTGGCCCAAGGAGGCCATGCACAGGAGCTCCTTGACTGGTGCGGCGGCTGGTGGATGCGTGTCCCTGGGTGGAAGTCGTCAAGCACTCCCTTTGCATTGAAGGTGCCGTCGGGCCTTGCCGTGCAAAAGTGCCTTTGGGGCAGGATGGACACCGAGAGGCTTCAAGGACGCGCCGCCGGCGGGCAAGGAGTATCGCACGCCCGAAATGTATTATAAGAGTGTCCTGAGGGGTGCCCGCATGATTGCGGGTGAGTGCTCCAAAGATGTAATATTTGAGTAGACTCGCAATGAGTTATCTTGTGCGCTGAAAACTTTGTTCATATGCGCTAAGCAACGCTTATTAATTTAAAATATTACCTTCTGTGCGGCCGTTTATCAAATCTGAGAGATGGCAAGTCGTCGGCTTCCGCCCCCATGCCACGAGTGCAAGGGTGTTCGGGATAAACTTGAGCGCTCTTGTTCCCATTGTTGGGTCCATCTAGGGAGGCGCTCAACACAACGAACGAGGCAACCAGACTTATAATGCTTGAACACTCTCACTTAGCCATAGAATTCTATAATTTTAAATTTCGGCGAAGCCCCTAGTGTTCGGAAGACCGAGTTCGGGGCGCTATCCACGCCTGAGCCGGACAAAGCCGGTTCCTCGCTCTAAGCGGCATAAGCCTTTAGGGACTCGAAAAGACCTCTCGAACAGCGACCAGCTCTTGCCTTATCATGACAGTCAGTTTTAGCTTTCTCCATTGAGGCGCTCGCCCAGCTCAACCGGGGCGCAATCGTAGTGGTTCTCCCAGTGCTACCTTAGCCGATAAAACGAAACGTAAGGTACCAAAACATGGGAGCCGGGCAAACCCAACTATTGACCCAAGACATGATTCGGAGCCGATGCATATAATGCTATAAGTTCGGGGTGCCGCACTTGTGAAAGTGTTTGGACTTATCACACCATAATGCGGGGAACTTAAGCCCCTGGTGTATTCGGCCGTACCAGAGTGTACGGATGTAAGATGTCATAAATGAACATATATATAAGGAAGAAATGCAATTATAAGCGAAAAGCGATGCATTGTTTATTCAAGGAATTCTGCAATGAATGCAGAACGATACAAATAGTGCGGTAAGCAAGGGGTAAGACTATTAAACATGTCCCCCTCTAGGGGTAGGCTGCTGTAAGTGCATCTAGTGCCCCTTAGTGATTTTGGTGTATTGAAGACTTATAGGTTAAGTAACTGATGTGTTTGTGAGTGTACACAGGTCTATAAGTCTATGAGGAGTTTGATATTTACAGAGAAAGTCAACCCCTAAAAATGAAGTTCTTCGACTGAAGACTTTGACATTCTGAAGACTTTGAAAGTGAAGAAATTGGTGTGACCTTGAAGACTTGATAATCATTCAAGGAATATGAAGCGTGAAGACTTTTGTTTTCGTAGTTTCATTTTCTCTTTCTTGAGTCATAGGAAACACCGTACTGTTAAAGGGGGTCGAGGAAATACTAAGGAAAAATTTCCATGTGATGCTCAACTCAAAATCCTACACCTACCAATCCCTTTGAGTGAAGCCATTGGAAATCTCATACTGATTCGATCAAATTCATCGATGTGAGAGCGCAGTTCTTACATTCCTTGAGGACTTTGCTCGACCGAGGAGTTAGGAATTCGCCAAATGTGAATTGCCTACAGTGAGGAACATGATAGCCCCGAGGAATTTGAGAGTCAAATTTCCGACCGTTCTTGTCTTCTTGGCGGCTGTCCCAAAATATCTTATCCACCTAACGGTCATATCATTGAAGGGCATTTATGTCTTATCATGTCGGGCTGCTCCCTAGGCTATAAATAGCCGCCCCTACAACCACTAGTTGGTTGGCTGCTCGAGAGAACTTGACACTTGTCATTTGAGAGCAACCCATCCTCCGAGGACTTTGAGCGAAAATCATCAAGTGAGGAAAATCCCAAAACCAAACCCCCACAAACCCAAAGTGATTGAGCATCACTGAAGAAATTGAGCCTGCATGGATCCGACGCTTGTTACCTTTGAAGACTGTGCTTCTTCCAGACGGTTAGGCGTCAAGGTCTAGAGCATCCAAGAGGAATTGTGGATCGCCGAGTGACCAAGTCTGTGAAGGTTTGAAAGTCACCTGAAGACTTACCACGAGTGATTGGACGAGGCCTGCGTGGTCTTAGTTCAAGGAGAATACGGTGAGGACTGGGTGTCTGAGTCGCGCTCGAGAGGCGGGTTTCCGGGACTGTGTGTCCTCGAGTTTAAATACTCAGCCGCTCCAACCAGACGTACAACTGAGACAGCAGTTGGAACTGGTTTACCAAATCATTGTCTTCACCAACTGCTTGGTTCTATTTCCTCAACTCTTACATTTCCTCATTTTGTGTTGCATGTTGTTCATATCTGTGCTTGAAGACTTTGACTGAAGACTTTCACAAATTCCTCAGTTCAATTTCTTCAGTCTGTTTGTCTTCATCTTGTTATCCTATGTTTACGCTTTCCGTACTCTGTTCTTAGTCTTCATTTCATCATGCTGACTATGTGTGTATCTGTTATGTTTACTTCGAGTACATATTCATTGCAAGTAGTTCTTCACTAAGGAATTTCCTCACCAGCAAATTCCTCGTTGAAGAATTCATAAAATCGCCTATTCACCCCCTCTAGTCGATATAACGCACTTTCAATTGGTATCGAGCAAGGTACTCCTTGTTACGTGTGATTTTGGTTTAACCTTTGGAGTTTTAGTTATGTCGACCGCAGGTATGATCAAGGTCTCGGCTGGGTGTCCTACCTTTGATGGAGCGGACTACCCCTCTTTGGAAGAACAAGATGCAAATGCATCTTGAGGCAATTGACAATGATCTCTGGTATGTTGTGGAAAATGGTGTCCCCTCTGTCACTGAAACACTAACCGCTACCGATGTGAAGAGATTCAAACAACTCGATTCCCAAGCGAAGAATATCATCTGTGGCCATCTGAGCAAAGGACAGTATGGAAGAGTGAGTGCTTTGGAAACTGCTAAGCTTATCTGGGATAGGCTGTCCAAAGTAAATGAAGGAGTCTTAACTCAGCGTGACTCTCGAGTTGATGTTCTTCGGAATCTCTTCAACCGCTTCAAAAGACTCGACAACGAAAATGTCCAACAAACTTTTGATCGCCTCACTGACATCTCAAATGAGCTTCAAGCCCTCGGTGCCACTGACATCACTGATCATGAAGTTGTGAAGAAACTGCTGAGATCACTTGATTCCTCATTTGATACTCTGGGACTGATGATACAAGAATGTGCTGACTACAAGTCGCTTGATCCTGCTGATATCCTCGAAAGGCTAAACACTCACGAGTTCCAGCTTGCTGAAAAGAGAGATCTCTATGGCTCAAACTATGGCAAACCACGTGCCCTGAAGGCTAAGGTTGTGTCTGACTCTGAATGTGAGGATTCGGGTAGTAGCCTTGGTGATCCTGAAGAATTGAGCTAGGATCTTGCTTTGCTTGTGAAGAAATTCCAGAAGTTCACAAGACGTGGTCGCTTCGGAAAACCCTCAAGAGGAAATGATTCCTCATCCAGTGACTACAAGAGAAGACTTTGCCACAAATGCAAGAAGCCTGGTCACTATATTCAAGATTGTCCTCAGTGGGAAAAGGAAATGAAGAAGAAGAAATACAAGGACTACAGTTCTGATGATATGAAGAAGAAGAAGAAATCGTCACAATCTTCATCATCAAAACCCTCAAAGTCTTCATCTCACAAGAAGGGCAGCTCCAAGAAGGCTCGGGCATTCATTGGCAAGGAAATGGACTCTGAAGCTGAATCTGAGGAAAATGATGAAGAAGAGGAGTCTAGAGAATCTGAGTCTGGTGTGGCAAGTCTGGCCGTTGCTAGTGCTTTCGTCAGCAAGTCCATCTTCAACACTGAAGAAACTGACTCCACCGACAAGCCTGATGAAGACAATGATGGCTACGCTCCCACCTATTGCTTCATGGCAAAAGGAGCTAAGGTACTCAAATACAACTCCTCTGATTCTAGTGAAAATGAATCTGATGAGGATCTTAAGCCCAGCTACTCTAAACTTGCTAAAATTGCTGTGAAACAACAACGGGCTCTTGAAAAGGTTCAAAACATGCTAGATAAAAGTGATAATATGTTGCGCAAAGAAATGGATCAGTCAAAAGCATTGGGTGAATGTCTTCAGAGAATTCACTCCAAGTTTGACGCCCTTCAAGAACAACATAATACCCTCTTGACTGATCATGAGAAGTTTTCTCTTGAAGCTATTCAAAGAAAGGAAGATCTTGAAAAGCTAAGAGTGTGTTATGAAGATCTTCAGAAGGAGCGTGATTCATTACTAGCTCAACAAATCAGCGCTTCTCAGGAAGAATTTGTTCCTCCATGCTTAAAGTGCATTGAACGTGAATCTGCTAATTCTTCACCTGAATGTTCAAATGCTTCAAATGTTACAAATTCTTCATCTGCCCTGCTATCACTAATTCCTCATCGAGGACATTGCTAGTATCCTTGACAATGCAGGGCTGAAGGAATTGTACATGACAGCATGTACAAAAGCCTCAAAGGGCATCGACACTTTGTGATGTGCTCAGCAGATCCTCAACGAAACCCTAGGAAAGAGGGTATTGCCTTTGAGAGGAAACTCAATGCCGATGGAACATATTGGAAGCTTTGAGCGGTATCCCAAAACCTCATGGGTTGCTGCAAAGGGACCTCGATTGATCCATCTAACTTATCTGACTTTACGTGTGAATCTTCTCATTCTTCTGATGAGTCATTTGACTCCAACTATAAACTGTTCAAAAAACAGAATGGTGAAGTATTTGCTAGATATGTTGGCACTAACTGCAGGAACGGTTCCCCTATGAAGAAAATCTGGGTTCGCAAAAGCTGTGTTGAAAGTCTTCAGGTGAATGTCCTCATGACACCACCTGTGAAGAACAGGAACCCCAGATCAATTTCTTCATACGGACCAAATTCTTCACGAGGATCAAATTCCTCAACTGGATCAAGGTCCTCATATGATTACCATCGAGCTAACAACTCTGTCTCGCAGGGTAGAGCCAAAGGCTATGAATATGTGCATTATTCTTCAAACCATTATGTTCATAAGTCCTCAAAGAATTACTCTGCTTATTCATATGCATACCCTAACCCCTCACATGCTAAGGGAAATGGTTTGGCATCTTTGCCACCTTTCTCACATGGTGCTCGCAGGATGATGAACTCTTTGCCACCCCTTCAGATGTGGGTGGTGAAGAAAAGAACTAATCTCTTCTGCGAGGGTCAGGTCTCGGGCGTGCTCTAACGTCTGAAGAATTTCTTTGGGGACGACAAAAATGCACGAAAGGGCCGCAGCGAAACATGATGAAATGAACCTTCATTTCACACGTCCTCATCTTGCTATATCTGTTCTTTGCTTGATGAAATTCATCGATGAACTTGATGTCATATTCTTCAGCGATGAAGCATATGAGATTGTAAGCTACACTAATTCATCTGCAGGATGACCAACCCAAAACCACGAATGGGTCCTCGATAGTGGATGTACAAATCACATATTGGTGACAAGAATCTATTGATGGATGCTCCTTATCACCTTCACCTCTGAAGCATATCATCTTTCTTGACAAAGGCAAAAGTCGGTATTGGGTCTTGGTAAGGTTGCTATCTCTAAGGATAAGCACATGGACAAAGTCATGCTTGTTGAGTCCTTAGGATACAATCTCATGTCAGTCTCAATGCTTTGTGATCTTGATATGGTTGATGTCTTTGGCAAATATCGCTGTGTTGTGATTATGGAAGCTGACAATTCCAAAGTCTTCGAAGGCTTTAGGAGAGGAGATCTGTATATTGTTGATTTCTCTACAGGACCACAACCAGCCGTGTGTTTACTAGCAAAAGCTTCAGAAGGCTGGCTATGGCATCGATGACTTGGTCATGCAGGCATGAGGAATTTGAACACACTTGCGAAGAAGAAGCATGTCATTGGCATTGAGAATGTCAAATTCCTCAAGGATCACTTATGCAGAGCATGTGAAGCCGGAAAAATGACCAAGGCCAAGCATCCAGCGAAGACCATCATGACACTACCTGTCCATTTGAATTGCTTCACATGGACCTCTTCGGACTTAATCATTATTCAGCAGTCACTAATGATGCATCTTTATATGGTTTTGTCATTGTTGATGATTATTCTCGATATACATGGGTACACATTGTTACTTACAAACATGAAGTGCAGGAAGTCTTCAAACGATTTTCCTCGAGGGCTTCAACCAACTTTGGTGTGAAGATCAAGCATATCAGAAGTGACAATGGAACTGAGTTCAAGAATTCTGGTCTTGATGCCTATCTTGATGAACTTGGTATTACTCATGAATTATCTGCTCCCTATACTCCTCGTGAGAATGGCGTTGTGGAGCGCAAGAACAGAACTCTTGTTGAGATGGCTCGCACTATGCTTGATGAATACAAAAGCGCCTCGGTGTTTACGGATTGATGCAATTGATCTTGCTGCCACATCATCAACAGAGTATATCTTCACAAATTCTTTAAGAAGACTGCCTATGAACTCCTCAACGACAAGAAATCCAATGTGAGTTATTTCAAAGTCTTGATTGCTAAATGTTGGATTAGAGATCCTCATCACAACTCTAAATTTGCACCGAAAGCACATGAAGGTTTTATGCTTGGTTACGGAAAGGACTCGCACACCTACAGAGTCTTCAACATTGTTCTTCACAAAATTGTTGACACTGTAGATGTGCGGTTCGATGAAACTAATGGCTCGCAAAGAGAGCACCTACCTTCTGTGTTAGATGAACCAGCACCTGAGGATGCTATCAAGCTCAAGGCAACTGAAGATGTTATACCTACTGAAGAATCTGCTGAAGAATTCATTCCTGTTCGTGAAGAACATCAAGCAGATGCACCTGAAGAACATGATGAGGAAAATGGTGCTGAAGAAAATGCTGATCAAAATCCTCAGTGACAGCCCGCTCATCCACGCGTTGCAAAAGAAGTGCAAGTGGAGAAGATCATCGATGACATTAGCGCACCAGGTCCTCTCACACGCTCAAAAGCCTCACACTTATCTAACTTTTGTGGGCACTATGCTTTTGTTTCTATCTCGAGCCCACTAAGGTAGATGAAGCATTTACGGGCGGAGTGGATTCAGGGCTATGCAAGAAGAATTACATCATTTCGAGTTGAACAATGTAAGGAATTGGTCAATCGCCTGAGATCCTCGCAAGCATAATATCATTGGCACAAAGTGGATCTACCGCAACAAGCAAGATGAAAATGGCCTTGTGGTGAGGAATAAGGCACGACTAGTAGCTCAAGGCTACACACAGGTTGAAGGAATTGATTTCGATGAAACTTTTGCACCTGTTGCTAGACTTGAGGCTATTCGCATTTTACTTGCTTACGCTAACCATCATGATATCATCTTATATCAAATGGATGTGAAAAGTGCATTCCTCAATGGTAAGTGTCGGTGTCAAAACCGGCGGATCTCGGGTAGGGGGTCCCGAACTGTGCGTCTAGGCGGATGGTAACAGGAGACGAGGGACACAATGTTTTTACCCAGGTTCAGGCCCTCTCGATGGAGGTAATACCCTACGTCCTGCTTGATTAATATTGATGATATGGGTAGTACAAGAGTAGATCTACCACGAGATCAAGGAGGCTAAACCCTAGAAGCTAGCCTATGGTATGATTGTTGAGATGTAATGTTGTGTCCTACGGACTAAAGCCCTCCGGTTTATATAGACACCGGAGAGGCTAGGGTTACACAGAGTCGGTTACAATGGTAGGAGATCTACATATCCGTATCGCCAAGCTTGCCTTCCACGCCAAGGAAAGTACCTTCCGGACACGAGCCGGAGTCTTCAATCTTCTATCTTCGTAGTTTGGGAGTCCGGCGGATATTGATAGTCCGGCTGTCCGGACACCCCCTAGTCCAGGACTCCCTCAGTAGCCCCTGAACCAGTCTTCAATGATGATAGGTCCGGAGTGCATAATGTTCGGCATTGCAAGGGGGGTTCCTCCCTTGAGTAATCCGGAGAAGATAATGAACACCAGGATAGTGTCCGGCTCTGCAAAATAATTTCCACATTCCAAACGTAGAGAGAATAAAACATATACACCGTTCAATCTGCGGCGTATTATGCAGCATGACATCACACCGCACCAAGCCTTTGTTTGAATTCTTGTACCACTTCGCACGTTTAGCGGCGGCTTCCTTAGCATGTCTGTCGAGCGAGATCGTGTTCCCCTTTTCCGGGATTCTCATCAATACGTGCGTGGGTAACCCAACGCGCCATTGATGGTGGCGCTTGGGAGATAAGCGAGTTTTACCGGGCGGTGAGGGCGCATAGTTTTGTCCGCCTATATATAAGGGATAAGGATTTACCTTCTCACCTACGCCTTCTTCCTCCTTTGCTCATCCATCCCTGCGAACCCAAGCTCCAATGCCCAAGCTCACGCATTCTGCCTCGACCCTTCTCCGATTATGTCCGGAGGGGGAGGCAAATGGATGGCCTCCACCGCCAAGGAGGAGGACATCACCAAGCTGCGCGACGCCGGATACCTTTCCGGAGACATCGCGCATCGGCTGCCCGACAGCGGGCAGCTCGTTCCTACCGCAGGACCTCATGAGAGGTTGTTTTCCTTCCCTACTTCCTCCATGGACTGGGCTTTCCGCTCCATCCATTCGTCCGGGGATCATGTTTTACTCGGCCTAGATTTCCACGATCTGGCGCGAACTTCGTCCTCAACATCTCGGCGTTTATCGTGCGTGTGCGAAACCTTTCTCGCATCGGCCCCACTTCGGCTGTGGCTCAAGACCTTCAACGTCAAGCGAAGGTTGTGAAGGGGCATAAGCGGAATCTTGGGCGCCATGTTGGGCAAGTTGCCCAGCGTCCCTTAACTAGAAAGGACCTTCGTGGACTCCGTCAAGGGGTGGCAATCGGGGTGGTTCTACATCACCGAGCCGCGCAAGCCTACATGGGCGGCGGCCCCGAATTTAGATCTGGAATCCCTCGCAGCTCACCTCACGGAAAGAGAAGGGCTTGCGGTGGGGTGATCCGGTGGAGGTGGCGGGACTTGAGCCTGCATCAAGAAGCTGGTGAGCAATGGGCTCCGGCTCGTCGATGTGGTCAGTCATGCTCCTCCGCGGATTCTCCCATGCCAAGAAAGGGCATTTAATCTATGGGAGTTTAATCCGGAACAACACGGACATTGGCGGGCTCTTGATACAACGTCTGAAAGGCGCTGGAGGTGCTGTTCAAAAGCGCTGATCGCCCGCATCCATGACCAAGACCGCAGATTCAGCTTGCGATCTCCGTGATGGGGTAAGTGATTCGACCCCATTACGGGACACTTGTAGTAATTAGATTGACTCTAGCGAGGTTTTTAATCTGCCTCTTCCTTTGACAGGAATGGATGGAGAAGGCCGAGCTGCTTACCAGCCGGCTCCCATGCGGAAGGACGATGGATGCCCATTTAGCAAGGCTGCTGGTTCCGGCACCGTCGTGGTCCGGAGAAGAAAACCAAGAAGGTGGCGCGGGGACTCGAAAGGGTTCCCGCAATCAAGCGTCGGCGGCGGCGGCGAGGACTCCTCCCGAAGGCGAGGAGGAGGAGGAGGAGTATTCTCTCCGGAGGAGGAGAGAAGAAGAGGAAGGCCTCCCGATCGGGGGCGAAGGGTCAGAGGGGAGAACTATCCCCGGACAGTTCGCCAATATCAGCGTTGGCGAGGAAGAGTGGCCTCCAAGGGCCCGGTGTTCGGCAAGATCGTAAGTATCCGGATCATTCATATGTCGTATATTGTATGTCACGCAGTGTCCTTCTAATGTTGCATTGTTCCATTAGTCCGGCTGGTGACGACTTTCCCGACTCGATGAGCGGGTCATTGGCGCCGTCGGATGTAAATTCAATCCCGACTGCCTCTACCCCACGCGCCGAGGACGACGAGGCGGAATCCCACAGGGGGACGCGCCAGGAGGAGGCTCCGGAGGTGCCGTCAGGCAGCCCCCCGGACTTTGTGCCGGACTCTACTCCGGAACCCGTAGCGGTTCCAGAATCCGGCAAGCAGCCCCCTCGAAAGAGGGGCAGGACCGTGACGCCGGTGGCCTCCGTCCAACCGGAGGCACGGACAACTTCTTTGGAGGCGCTGAAAAGCGCCTCCATCGAAGAACACCGCACTCTCATGAGTGCGGTGATTGAAGGGTCCGGACGCCAGGCGGGCTGGCCAGCTCGCAACAGCCTTCTAACGGGCTTTGAGGTAAGAAGGTTAAAATTAAGTAATATAATACCACATAGGCGGTAGTTTCGATGCTTAGTCGGTGTTGGAAAGAAAAGCGGACTAAGGATCTTACAAGATATCTGTGAGGTTGTTAAAAATATGTCGATATGGGTTTGTAGGCTGCGTTGTTGACCTCTGCGCGCTTAGCGGAGGTCGGCGCTGAAGAAAGATCTTGGCGGTCGGAGCAAGAGCTCGGCCATGCCAAGAGGCAGCTCAAGGAAAAAGAAGGTGAACAACACCACCTTAAATAGGTACCTTCTGAAAAGGGTTTTGGTTGCAAACAAGATTAACAAGGATAGTATATGTAATGCAGGGGCCACTAACGAGGTGGCAGCACGAAGGATGCCGTGTCGTGGCGAGCATAATCGACCACAGAGCGGACTGGCGAGAAAAGCAAGCGGCTGGTGGCGGAAGTTCGGCAAGAGCTCCGGACTCTCATGGAAAAACATGAGAGTTTGGGCGTGACTCAAGACTCGAGAGTCAAGCTTGCCTCGGCTCTCGAGAGTGCCAAATCCGCCAAGGCCGAGGCCCAGAGGGCCCGTGAGGAAGTAGAGGACATGAAGAAGATAGCGGCGGGTAAGGCGTTTTCATGCGAGCGAGCATGTTAATGTAAATTACGGATACTTACCCGGGTCGGAGCTCTCGGGGCATTTGCGGATCTGCCGCGTAGTGCGTATGATGCCGCTGCATTCTATCGTGGCGAGGAGGAGCTCGGCGGAGAAGGTCTTACGGTCTCGATCTGTTGAGGCCGGCCATCCAGTGCCACCAAGCGACCAGTGAAGCAGCTGGTCGAACTCCTAAGGTAGTGAGGAGGCCATGAAGGGCCTCACAGTCCGGTGTGGCTGGGCAGGCCATGCCTGGCAGCTACTTTGGCCTAGTGCGGCGGTTAGTGGATGCATGCCCCAGGCTGGATATGATCAAACGCTCCGCCTGCATTGAAGGCGCTCGTCGGGCCCTTGCCCGCATAAAGGTGCAATGGGCAAGCTGGATGCGGAGAAGCTTCTCACGGATCCGCCGCCACCGGGCAAGGAGCATCGCACGCCAGAGCGATATTATAAAGTTGTCCTGAAGGGAGCCCGCGATATTGCGGATGAATGCCCCCTTGATGTAATCCTTGAGTGAACTTGCTGTATATTTATCCTGTGCGCTGAGAATTTCGTTTATATGCGCCATGAGCAACGCTTTGTTGAATTTAAAATATTACCTTACATGTGCGGCCGTTTGTTAAATCGAGAGATGGCAAGTCGTTGGCTTCAGCCCCCAAGCCACAGTCTTTGGGGTGTTGGTGATAAACTTGAGCACTCTTGTTCCCATCTTTGGGTCCATCTAGGAGGCGCTCAACACGACGAACAAGGCGACCGGACTTATAATGCTTTAACACTCTCCTTAGCCATAGAATTCTATAATTTTAAATTTCGGCGAAGCCCCTGGTATTCGGAAGACCGAATCCAGGCGCTATCCACGCCTTCGTCGGACATCATCCGGAACTTCGCTCGAAGCGGCATGAGTCTTTAGGGACCTGAAAAGACCTCTCGAACAGCGACCAGTCTCTCGCCTTATCATGCCAGTCAGTTTTAGCTTTCTCCACTGAGGCGTTAACCCGGCTCAACCGGGCGCAATCGCAGTGGTTCTCCTAGTGCTACCTTAGCCGGCGGAGCGGGCGTAAGGTACCAAAACATAGGAGCAGGCAAACCCAACTATTGACCCAAGACATGATTCGAGCTGATTCATATAATGCTATAAGTTCGGGGTGCCGCACTTGTGAAAGTGTTCGGACTTAATCACACCGTAATGTGGGGAACAGAAGCCCCTGGTGTTATTCGGCCGTACCAAAGTATACGGGTGCAATATGTCATATAGTGAATATTTGTAAAGGATAACGCAATTGCCATGAAAAGGTAATGAACTTGCAAAAAATAAGTGTTGCGTTATTTATGAAAGAAGGTCTGCTAATAAAGTGGACTGATACAAATAGTGCGGTAAGCAAGGTGTTTGGACTAAATTAACATGTCCCCCTCCAGGGATAAGCTGCAGACTTGGTGTACGTAATTGAATTTAATGCTCGTAACGGAGACCACCTGAGTGTTCGTCGCAGCCTTATTTAATCCCTGACTGTTGTATCGTGAATTCGGCAAGTTCGCCGTCGAACAGGGCTTCTGGTTAATGGAGTCCTGTGTATTCAAAAGAAGAAAAGATAAAAAACAAAGACAAGGGGGGCGATCGCATGAGCCCCTTGTGTGGTCGAGCCGCACTCTTTGGTCCTCGTGATTAAGCCCCTCCCCTGCGCCCATGGTATCTCCAAAGCGTAATGATGTACGCGGAGTGTTATTTTAGTGAGCATGGGCGGGCGGGGGTTGGGGCCGCATTGCTATGCGTGCTCTGATCGCGCCAGGTAGTCTTGGTTGTTGTTGCTCGGTAGCGTTTTAATGTGTCGGCTTTTGATTGCGGACTAGAGAATGCCGTGAAGGCTGCTCTGTACCTCGCGCGAGAGCATTGTATGTTCCTCCGTTCGGAGGGAGCATTCCGTATTCCCATTGACCGTAATGACTCCACGAGGGCGGGCATCTTGAGCTTTAGGTATGCATAATGCGGCACGCGTTGAATTTTGCAACGCGGTTCGTCCGAGCAGGGCATGATAGCCGCTTCTGAGCAGGACTATATCGAAGATTAACTCTTCGCCGGAAATTATCCGGGATCGAAGACCACTTCGGTGTGTGAGCTGCATAGGTTGGCTTCCACTCTGGGATGACACCTTTAAAGGTTGTCTTAGTAGGTTTGATCTGGATGGGTCTATGCCCATTTTGCACACCGTGTGTCGATAAAGCAGGTTCGAGGCTGCTGCCGCCGTCCATCAGGACTCTTGTGAGGTGAAATCCATCGACGATTGGGTCTAGGACCAATGCGGCGAATCCGCCATGGCGTATGCTAGTCGGATGGTCTCGTCGATCAAAAGTGATCGGACAGGAGGACCATGGATTGAACTTCGGGGCGACTGGCTCCATCGCATAGACGTCCCGTAGTGCGTGCTTCCTCTCCCTCTTGGGTCGCGTGAATCATATTCACCGTCCGCACTTGTGGGGGAAACCCTTCATCCTCTGTTGTTGGTGGCGGGTCTCTTCCTCGTCGTCGCTATTTAGCCCTTGTCATTGTGTTGGCAATTAACTTGCCAGCCTGCTGAACACCCAACAATCTCTATTGGTGTGATTAGCTGGCTTTTCGGGGTGCCATGTATCGGCATGGCGGTCGAGTATTTTGTCCAGATTGGGCGGGCCGGAGTTGTTCTTTTAAATGGCTTCTTCCGTTGACGGGTTTGGAGCCTCGGAATCCGGCATTGACTGCCGTATCCTCTTTGTCGTCGCCGTTAATGCGGCGTTTGTTTTTGATTCGGCGTGACCTGCCGTGATTGTCCTTGGTGTCCGGACTGCCGAAATTTTGCGGAGATTATTGCTGCGGGCTAGCCAGCTATCCTCTCCAGCGCAAAAGCGGGTCATCAACGATGTGAGGGCTGCCATGGATTTGGCTTCTCCTGCCCAGTGCGGGCTAGCCATTCGTCCCGGATGTTGTGTTTGAAGGCTGCAAGGGCCTCCGCATCCGGACGGTCGGCGATTTGATTTTTCTTCGTCAAGAATCGTGTCGAGTATGCGGCTCGCCGATTGCGGCTGCTGAATAATGTGGCTTAGGTCATCGGCGTCTGGTGGTCGCACGTATGTACCTTGGAAGTTATCAAGGAACGCGGCCTCCAGGTCTTCCCAACACCCAATCGACTCTGCGGGCAGGCTGTTAAGCCAATGCCGAGCTGGTCCTTTAAGCTTGAGTGGGAGATATTTGATGGCGTGCGAGATCGTGCGCGCGGGCCATATGGATGTGGAGAAGATAATCTTCGATCCACACCGCGGGGTCTGTTGTACCATCGTAAGATTCGATGTTCACGGGTTTGAACCCTTCGGGGATCTGATGATCCATTACTTCATCAATGAAGCATAATGGGTGTGCGGCGCCCCTGTATTGAGCAATATCGTGACGCAGCTCGAGAGAGCGCTGTCTGCTGTGTTCGGCCCGGCCGGCATTATGTCCGGCGCGACGGTATTTGTCGCGGGTCGTAGGGCACCCACGTGATCCATAGATGGATCTGGATTGCCTTGCTTTGTCCTCCAAGATGTCTCGCAAGTCCGTAGCGTTCCTTTTGGCCGTACTCTGGATCGATGTCGAGTGCGGTCTTGGCTGGGGCCTTGAATGCCTCCCTGTCGCGACCACGGGGCGGTCGGTCCGCCATGTCGTGCGCTGGTGATAAAGGTATGTATGCTTCCTCCTCTAATCAGGGGAGCAGCTTGCGTCTTGGGTAACTTTTGGAGGGGAGTTCGAGCTTATACTCTTCGGCCGCGAGGACCTCGGTCTATCGATCGGCTAGCAGATCTTGATCAGCTTGAAGCTGTTGCTGCTTTTTCTTTAGGCTATTTGCCGTGGCTATGAGCCTGCGCCTGAAGCGCTCTTGTTCGACGGGTCCTCGGGTATGGCGAATTCATCATCGTTGAGGCTCGCCGTCTTGGAGGGAGGCATATAGTTATCGTCCTCAACCCCTTAAATACGCCGCCTTGTCGTGAGGGCTTGCTTCTCGCATCCTCTGCGCTGAGTCTTGCGGGGAGGGATTGTCTTCGGCACTCTCCGGGTGTTATTGTCTCCGTGCGGACTCTCCATTCTTGTTGTGGCGGGATTTAGGCGGCGCCGCGACGCCGGGCGTTTAGGCTGCTTCTTCAAAGAATCTTCCTCCGCTGCTTTTTCGCCATCCCTTCTTTCGGGTATCCACCATGTAGGCGTTGTATGACGACGTGGCCTTCCGGTGTCCGTGGGCGCTGGGTCTGATCGTCTCGGCATCATCGTCCATAGCGTCGATGTCCTCGGAGTCGTAGTCTAGCATGTCGGTTAGATCCTCGACAGTGGCTACAAAGTGGGTGGTGGGTGGGCTCCGAATTTCTTCGTCATCCGAACTCCAACCGTCCTGGCCATAGTCCGGCCAGGATTCTCCTGATAGCGAGAGATGCTTTAGAGAATTCAGGATATCGCCAAAAGGCGAGTGTTGAAAGATGTCCGCGGCGGTAAATTCCATAACCGGCGCCCAATCTGGCTTAATTGGCGGGGGCGCGGGAGGCTCGGAGTCCAGCGAGGAGTTCGGCGCCTCGGGATCACGAGTTTCGCAAGGGACAAGATCGGTATTCGGCTCCATCGCCATAGATGTTGAAGCCCCCAGGGCGGCGTCTATCCACCGGCCCTCGTCATGGGCAATCGGCTCCGGGCAAGTAGCCGGGGCGGATTCGAGTGCGGCCACCAAAGCACTGTCCGGCGGCAGAGCTAGATCATGCCCATCGTCGCGGTCTTGTGGCGCTTGCTGTGGCTCGAGTCCGTCGAAGATCAAGTCTCCGCGGTCATCGGCCGTGAAGTTTAAACTTCGAATCGACTGACGGCCAGCGTAGCTTTCTATCTGCTCCGGATGGCCAAGAGAATTGGCCCTTGATGCAAAGCCGCCGAATCTGAAGATCTGTCCGGGAGAAAAGTCTCACCCTGGACAGCGTTGAAGGTTGAAGATGCCATCGAGCCTATCGGTGGCGACACGAGGAACTCTCAATGGAAGCACCAATGTCGGTGTCAAAACCGGCGGATCTCGGGTAGGGGGTCCCGGCTGTGCGTCTAGGCGGATGGTAACAGGAGCGAGGGACACAATGTTTTACCTGGTTCAGGCCCTCTCGATGGAGGTAATACCCTCGTCTGCTTGATTAATATTGATGATATGGGTAGTACAAGAGTAGATCTACCACGAGATCAAGGAGGCTAAACCCTAGAAGCTAGCCTATGGTATGATTGTTGAGATGTAATGTTGTGTCCTCGGACTAAAGCCCTCCGGTTTATATAGACACCGGAGAGGCTAGGGTTACACAGAGTCGGTTACAATGGTAGGAGATCTACATATCCGTATCGCCAAGCTTGCCTTCCACACCAAGGAAAGTACCTTCCGGACACGAGCCGGAGTCTTCAATCTTCTATCTTCGTAGTTTGGGAGTCCGGCGGATATCGATAGTCTGGCTGTCTGGACACCCCCTAGTCCAGGACTCCCTCAGTAAGCTTGAGGAAGAAGTATATGTTGCTCAACCCCTAGGTTTTGAAGATCCCAAGAATCCTGACAAAGTCTTCAGACTCAATAAGGCTCTCTATGGCCTCAAGCAAGCCCCTCGGGCGTGGTATGACACATTGAAGGAATTCTTCGTGAAGAATGGCTTCACACCCGGTTCACTTGACCCTACTCTCTTTACTAAATCATATGATGGTGAACTATTTGTGTGCCAAATATATGTTGATGATATTATCTTTGGCTGTACTAACCAACGATATAGTGATGAATTTGCCTATATGATGAGTGAAGAACATCAAATGTCTATGATGGGAGAGTTGAAATTATTTTTAGGTCTTCAAATTAAATCGGACGCAATGGCATATTCATATCTCGGAGAAATACCTCAAAGATGTCTTGAGGAAATTCGGCATGCAAGATTGCAAAGGCGTCAAAATTCCTATGCCCACAAATGGCCATCTATGCTTGATGAAAATGGTATTGACTTGATCACAAGGTATACCGCTCCATGATTGGTTCTTTATTGTACTTATGTGCATCTAGGCGAGATATAATGCTTGGTGTTTGCATGTGTGCCCGATTTGAGCTGCACCAAAGGAATCACACCATAAGGTTGTGAAGCATATTCTTGATATCTAGCTCACACACCAACACTAGGATTATGGTACCCCAAGGGCTCTGCTTTTGATCTCATTGGATATTCGACTCGACTATCTTTGGTGATCGTGTGGACCGCAAGTCAACATCGGCACTTGTCATTTCCTCGGACGATCTTTGGTGCATTGGTCCTCGAAGAAATAGAACTGCGTATCACCATCTCTCTTTGAAGCTGAATACATTGCTGCTTGGCTCATCTTTGTGCTCAACTGCTTTGGATGAAGCAGACCCTCAAGGACTATGGCGTCAGCGTGAAGAATGTGCCTCTCCTCTGCGACAATGAGAGTGCCATCAAGATTGCTCACAACCCAGTTCAGCACTCGAAGACTAAGCACATCCAGATTCGTCATCATTTTCTTCGTGATCATGTGTTGAAGGCGATATCTCCATCGAGCATGTGAAGATGAAGAACAGCTAGCTGATATCTTCACTAAGCCCTTGGATGAGAAGAGATTTAGCAAGTTGCGGTGTGAGCTAAATATCTTAGAATCTTGAATGTTCTTTGAAAAGGACACATCCTAACCCTTATGCAAAATTGATGACTTAGATGTGCAACACATGAAGAAGCGTTTTCTTCAATCAATGAAGAATAACACTCTAAGTGTGAAGAAATTAATGAAGAATTTGATTCTAGAACCCTCGACAATTGTGCGCGGTGTCTGAAATCATCATTCTTATCTGATGGGCTACGCCACCACAAAAGTTGAAAATCTTCAATTTGAGTTTTTCCTCATTTTTGAAATTCCTCAGTTTTTCAAATTCTTCAACTTTGCAAAATCTTCACCATTTCCGACGTTTTTCTTCATTGGATATATATATATGAGTTTATGTCCTCTATAGCATTCACTTATTGCTATTTCTTCAAGCTGTGATTTCTGCTAAGTGAATGTGATCGGACCCTTCCCCCTCTATGCTATACTCAACCCAATCTATTCACAAATTCTTCATGTGCGTTCTGATTGAAACTCGTTCAAAGTCTTCACTGTGTCCTTGACAGCTGAAGAAATTGCGAACGAAATTTTTAAACAAATCTTATCCAGATTTTCGGTTTTACCGCTCAAACCGTTCCGCTCCCCACGATACTTTAGTTTAATCACCCACGATCTTACACGATCTCATATGCACAGTACGTGGGTGACACATGTCGCGTGAAGGAGAAAGGGCAGGGGCATGTTCGTCCCAAAATCTTTGGGAGAACAGTTTGTCACCGTGGCTATAAATACCCCTCTCCCTTCCTCACTTCATTTACTCCGCTCGGTCGCTGTCTCTCGCTCGAGCTCTCCTCAAACCCTAGCACCGCCGCTACTTCATCGCCATCGGTGAGGAAGAGCTTCACTGCCTCGACCTCGTCGCCGTCGTACTCGCGCTGGCCGCGGAAATCTTCACTCCGCCGCCGCCGTAGTCGTCTCCCTCTGCCATGTTAGGGCGTGGGAGATCTAACGTGACGAACTTCACTCTGATTCATTCCTGTTAAATCGTGTTCTTGATTCGGGTAATTAAAATCACTTTTATTACTCACTTTGATTCTCAAATCTTTTGAAAATCTTCAAAGGTGTTTTGGTCTTCAAATCTTCACATATGAACACCTCACACACTATATGCTCTTGATTTATCTCTCTAAGCATTCATTTCTTCAAGATTCCTCAATTGTGCGGATTTTCAATCTGTACAACTCTGGAACCTAAGGCAAGCGCTTAGTGAAATTCCTCAAGGCTCAACTGGTCAAAATCCTCAAACTTGTTCCTTTTGAAAAATCTTACGAGAGCATATGACCTCTCCAAATTCCTCGCACCTACACTCTGTTCATTGGTACTCATGTCATTCTTTGAATCACAAGGTTCTCATCAACTTAACTCATTTGCAGCGTTCCTCGAAGAAAAACTGCATACTTCTTCAGAGTGCTCTATAGTTCAAATTCCTCATCTGAAGAAAATGGCAGAAGGCAAGAGACCGCAGAAGGGAGGAAAGAAACCGGAGGTCATGACTGCCTTTGAGATCCCTGAAGAAATATACAAAGATTACTGCACACCTGATGAAGCCAAGTTTGGCAAGGAGACCAAAAATCAGCGCAAAGTGCGCATCCAGAGGATAGAAAGAAGATGGGCACGAGAATGGAGGGAATATCGCTATGTTACTCCCAAGTACATGAGGAAATTCACCTTAAATCCTCCATGCCCAAGAGCTCCTTTGGCACCTAGCCAAGTCGCTGATCCCACCAGCATCAAGCGTGGTGAAGACTTTCCTGAAGAATGGTCTAGGCGCCAAGCCAAACTGGCAAGACAGGCCAAGGAAGCAGTGAGGAAATTCAATGAGGATTCTCTGCTGCTGCTGCTGCCGCTGAGCCCTCGGTCAAGCCGAGGAAATCAATGCCGAAGAAGCCTGCTCGCAAGCCAAGTGCTTCACCATCAGCGCCCTCACGGCCCAGTTCCTCAGCCGCGCCCTCACGGCAAATTCCTCAGACTGCTGCTGCTCACTCCAAATCCTCAGCAGCTCCCTCCAAGTCCTCAACACCTGTGCATCTTGCAACATGTCAAAGGACTCAAGGTTTCTCAATTGCTTCTGGTGTCTCAGCAAGTTCCTCAGCTGCACCAATGTCCTCATCAGGCCCCACCCTGCTGAAGACAAAAGCAACAGCTGGACGCGGTCCTCGGCCAAGTCCAAAGAAGAAACAGGTTGCATTCAACGTGCCCTCTGATGATGAAGCTTCTGATGAAGAACTTGCAGAAATCATCAGAGACAGACTGACCAAGGCCGCTAGGGCCAAAAGAACAAATGTGCCTCGCTACGGATCCGAAGAAGATCCTTGACTTCATCGACCTATGGCATCAGGATCCAAACACTCCCATACCGGATCTGCCACTGACTCCTGGTCAAAGTCATATGCTGAACCATTTCATCGCTGAAGAGAAATGGAAATTTGAAAAGGCTCGTGAGATCAAGAGAACACAAGCCAGAAAGGAGAAGCTTCTCAGGAAGAACATCGTCAACTTGACTCCAGAAGAACTTCTAAAAGCTCAATCTGAAATCCAAGCACTCAGCAAGGATTTCGATCATTATAATCTGATTGGCAAGGAGCCAAGGTGAGATTCATCAATTTGACGAAGAAAATGACAAGCTGTTGCAGCTCCATCACAACAAGAAAATCCTCGGGTTGAAGACTCGCTCCACTGCTGAAGAACATGCCAAGATCTGCTGATGACTTTCAGCATCTTGATGAAAATCTAAGTTCGTGGCTGATGACTCCATTCCGGCCCGTGAAGAAATTCTGGGGCATCCACTAGTGGTGCGCTGAAAGCGAAGAGATCAGGCAACCGCACGATTACGCAAGAAATTGTACCACAGTCCTCGGCTCCTCCTCGTCAACACCAACTCCAATTCTTCCATACGCCTATGAAGTGAAGAAGACAAAGGCTGCAGAACGAGCTGCAGTGAAGAAAAGGAAGGCATCAGCTGCGTCAAATTCTTCGGCTGCGAAGAAAATGAAGCCAATGACCAGCTCGATTGAAAATCCTATTGATGCCATTCCCATTTCCTCCATGTCGTCTAAGGAAATTGTTCCTTATGGAGAAGATTACACGATTCCAAGCGGATCTGATGAAGAAAATCAATCTGTTGCTGCCTCAAAACAGCTTGATGAAGAAATTGAAGTGGAAGCATTCCCTTCACGCTTGATCGTTCCTCACCCATTCCTCGGTTCACGGTGAAGAGGCTGGTGTTGAGAAATTGAAAATGAAGATGAAGGCGTGGATATTGGGTGCACTACACCAGTGATGAACGATGACTTTTGGGAAAGTCAGCATCCCAATACTCCTCTCTTCACTCCGATTCAACAAGTTCCTCAGTCCTCGGCTACAACTGTACAATTGGGCTCTGAAGAAACTCATCCCACATCTTGTGTTAATGAGGAAATTCCAGCCACTAGCGCTGAAGAACCCACTGCTAACCCCCAAACTGCACAAGAAGAGGAACCAGAAATTCCTCGGCTGAAGAACACGAGATTGCGATTCACGAGGTTGTCTTTGCAAATCACGAACATTCCTCTGCCCAAACCGAAGAATCCATTCTCGAGCAAACAAAAATTCAAGGCTGAAGACTTCTTTTACGAGCATGTGTTCTTCTTCGCTTATAATCCATATGACTCTGCCGCATGAGGAAAAGACGCTTCGGACTCCAACTCAAGCCAACTTCTATTCCTCAGTGCTATTTGACAAGGACAAGATCTTCGATCATGAGCATATTCCTCATGTGGATATGGAATCACTGCCGTGCTTCGAGCCAGTCCTCGGGGTTATTCATGATGCGAGGCTGCTGAATTTCTGCTTGATATCTCGTGGATGGAATGAAGAACTCATTCTTCGATTCTATGCCACCGCACATCACCGGAGATCTTTGAGGATATCAATTCATGGGTGCTGGATTGGATGACAGAGAATACTTACTACAAGGCACCAGCAACTGAATTGCTTCGTGTCCTTCCTCTTGATCCTCCCCATGAATCTGCACGTTGCATCTACAATGATCATGAATATCGATCACTTTATGCAAGTGCTCATGAAGCCGTTGAAGCGGGACAGGCCCCTCGAACCAAATTCCTCGTCAAGGAATTCTGTATGTGCCTCGGACTGTCTATAGAATCTTAGCGAAGACAATGAGTCCCATCAAAGGCCACGACTCAAATGAAGAAGATGTCGTTGGCATCATGAAGAACATGCTTTTCAATATCATTCATGGCGTTCTGTCAATTTCCATGATTTCTTCATGAGGACTCGGCTAATGTTGCAATGTAAGCCTTTTGAGCTGAAGCCATATCATACGGATTATGAGATTCATAAGGGCAAGATCTTCACTGAATTACAAGGCTGACACTCTGAGCCATGGCAGCTACTTGCCGCCCATCGAAGTCCTCAAGCGATCAGTTTCATCATCTGATGATAAGGGCAAGGCAGCAGCTGTGATTGATGAAGGCATTCGTCCATTGGATGGTCAATTCCGTCTAGCTACATCTTACTCCACCGATGACGATTCTGCAACACATGACACTGCCGCAAATACCTCAGCCAAGCAAAAGCCTCAAGCAAGCGGCACCGGGGTGATGGTGATCGTGAGTTACTCCTCAGTCTTCATCAGAAGGTTGAATGCAATCAGAAATGGGTGAAGCATCAATTTGCTGCAATTCTTCACAACATGACCTCAACGCATAATGCAGTGAAGAAAAATCAGTACTACCTTCATGAAACCCTCAACCGCACCTGGGTTGTTCTTAATCATGTATATTCGCGAAGAATTGAAGACTATGGGTCTCCGTGAAGTTTTTGGTAGTGCGCACCACCTCGAAGAAATTCAAGAGAGTCAAAGTTCCCGATCTGGTGGCCAGCTCTTATTCTTCATCGCGCGAAACTGATGAACATGAAGATTTGGACGACACTGCGGCAGGCCCTACGTCAAAAACTAACCCTGACAACGCTGGCCCTCCTCCATCAACTTGAAAATCTTCAGGGGCGTTAGTCCTCAGTTTCGATCCTTTTGGTCATTTGATTACAAAGGGGGAGAAATCTGAGTTAGTCTTCAAGCGGGTTATATTATGGGCGTTTTTTTAAGTTACAACTCTCATTCTTCCGAAACTTTTATTGGATCGAGTTGTAATCTTAAAACCGATGGTGCCTTGATACTTTTGGTCGTGCTTTGATACGGTTGATGCTCTGATGCTTTTGAAGCACTAAGCTCTGAATTTGATATTTGAGCTCTGAAACTTTTGATGTGATATTCTGCATGCTTATTCCCAGTCAATATTATTGCACGCATGCTGAATCTCATCAGGCACAATATTTCATCATGCATTTCAAGAGCGGGCTGACCGAAGCCTGCACAGCCTTCTAACAGGCTTTGAGGTAAGAATTTTAAGGCATGTAATATAATACCGCATAGACAGTAGCCCCTGATGCTCGGTTCGGTGTTCGGAAAGAAAAACCGGACTGAGGATCTTACAAAGATATACGGGAGTTCTAAAAATATGTCAATATGGGATTGCAGGCTGCGCTGCTGACCTCTGCCGCCTTGGCTGGAGGTCGATGCTTTGAGCAGAACCTCGGCGGTCGAGAGAGCGAGCTCGGCCGTGCAAGAAGTAGCTCGAGGACAAGGAAGGTGAGTGACACCGTGTTGAATTTTACCTTCTGAGAAAAGGATTTTGGTTGCAAGAGAAATAACCGAGGATAGCGTGGGTACTCGGGGCCACGAGCGAGGTGGCGACCACGAAGGAGGCCGTGTCCGCGTCGAATGCAATCTTGACATGAGCAGCTGGCGAGAGAAGCGGGGAGGCACGGGTGGCGGAGGTGCAGCAAGAGCTCCAGGCTCTCATGGAAAAACATGAGGGTTTGGAGCGCGACTCAAAGACTCGAGAGTCCCAGCTTGCATCGGGTCTTGAGAGCACCAAAGCCGCTAAGGCCGAAGCCCATAAGGCCCTCCAAGAGATTTAGGCGGTGAAGAAAATAGCGGCGGGTAAGGCATTTTTCATGCAAAGGAAGCATGTGAATGTGAATTACATTACTTACCCAAATTCGGAGCTCTCCGGGGCGTTTGCAGATCTGCCTCATGGCGTGTCGATCTTTGCCGCATTCTACCGGGCGAGGAGGGGGCCCGACGGAGAAGGTCTTTCGGTCTCGATATCTTTGAGGCGGACATCCAGTGCCCTTAGCAACCAGGTGAAGCAGCTGGCGAGGTCCTAAGGTAGCGAGCGGGCCATGAAGGGCCTCTTAGTTGGTGTGTCCCAAGGAGGCCATGCACAGGAGCTACTTCGGACTGGTCGCGGCGGTGGTGGATCGTGTCCACGGGTGGAAGTCGTCAAGCACTCCTCCTGCATTGAAGGTGCCCGTCGGGCCCTTGCCCGTGCAAAAGTGCACTGGGGCAGGATGGACACTGAGAGGCTTCTGAAGGACGCGCCACCAGCGGGCAAGGAGTATCGCACGCCCGAAATGTATTATAAGAGTGTCCTGAAGGGTGCCCGCATGATTGTGGGTGAGTGCTCCAAAGATGTAATATTTGAGTAGACTCGCAATGTGTTATCTTGTGCGCTGAAAACTTTGTTCATATGCGCTAAGCAACGCTTATTAATTTAAAATATTACCTTCTGTGCGGCCGTTTATCAAATCTGAGAGATGGCAAGTCGTCGGCTTCACCCCCATGCCACAGTCTTTGGGGTGTTCGGGATAAACTTGGCGCTCTTGTTCCCATTGTTGGGTCCATCTAGGGAGGCGCTCAACACAACGAACGAGGCAACCAGACTTATAATGCTTGAACACTCTCACTTAGCCATAGAATTCTATAATTTTAAATTTTGGCGAAGCCCCTAGTGTTCGGAAGACCGAGTTCGGGGCGCTATCCACGCCTGAGCCGGACAAAGCCGGTTCCTCGCTCTAAGCGGCATAAGCCTTTAGGGACTCGAAAAGACCTCTCGAATAGCGACCAGCTCTTGCCTTATCATGACAGTTAGTTTTAGCTTTCTCCATTGAGGCACTCGCCCAGCTCAACCGGGGCGCAATCGTAGTGGTTCTCCCAGTGCTACCTTAGCCGATAAAACGAAACGTAAGGTACCAAAACATGGGAGCCGGGCGAACCCAACTATTGACCCAAGACATGATTCGGAGCCGATGCATATAATGCTATAAGTTCGGGGTGCCGCACTTGTGAAAGTGTTTGGACTTATCACACCATAATGCGGGAACTTAAGCCCTGGGTATTCGGCCGTACCAAAGTGTACGGATGCAAGATGTCATAAATGAACATATATATAAGGAAGAAATGCAATTATAAGCGGCGATGCATTGTTTATTCAAGGAATTCGCAATGAATGCGAGCGATACAAATAGTGCGGTAAGCAAGGGTAAGACTATTAAACATGTCCCCTCTAGGGCTAGGTGATGTAAGTGCATCTAGTGCCCTTAGTGATTTTGGTGTATTGAAGACTTATAGGTTAAATGGCGATGTGTTTGTGAGTGTACACAGGTCTATAAGTCTATGAGGAGTTTGATATTTCTGAGAAAGTCAACCCCTAAAATGAAGTTCTTCGATTGAAGACTTTGACATTCTGAAGACTTTCTGAAGACTTTGAAAGTGAAGAAATTGGTGTGACCTTGAAGACTTGATAATCATTCGAGGAATATGAAGCGTGAAGACTTTTGTTTTCGTAGTTTCATTTTCTCTTTCTTGAGTCATAGGAAACACCGTACTGTTAAAGGGGGTCGAGGAAATACTAAGGAAAAATTTCCATGTGATGCTCAACTCAAAATCCTACACCTACCAATCCCTTCGAGTGAAGCCATTGGAAATCTCATACATTCGATCAAATTCACCGATGTGAGAGCCTTGATTCTTACATTCCGAGGACTTCTTTCTGGCGAGAGTTAGGAAGTCGCCAGTCTGAATTGCCTACTGATGAGAACATGATAATACGAGGAATTTGAGAGTCAAATTTCCGACCGTTCTTTGTCTTCTTGTGGCTGTCCCAAAATATCTTATCCACCTAACGGTCATATCATTGAAGGGCATTTATGTCTTATCATGTCGGGCTGCTCCCTAGGCTATAAATAGCCGCCCCTACAACCACTAGTTGGTTGGCTGCTCGAAGAACTTGACACTTGTCATTTGAGAGCAACCCATCCTCAGAGGACTTTGGCGAAAATCATCAAGTGAGGAAAATCCCAAAACCAAACCCCACAAACCCAAAGTGATTGAGCATCGAAGAAATTGATCTGCGTGGATCCGGCGCTTATTACCTTTGAAGGCGTGCTTCTTCCAGACGGTTAGGCGTCAAGGTCTAGAGCATCCAAGAGGAATTGTGGATCACCGAGTGACCAAGTCTGTGAAGGTTTGGAAGTCACCAAGACTTACCACGAGTGATTGGGACGAGGCTGCGTGGTCTTAGTTCAAGGAGAATACGGTGAGGACTGGGTGTCTGAGTCGCGCTCGAGGCGGGTGTCCGGGCTGTGTGTCCTCGAGTTTAAATACTCGGCCGCTCCAACCAGACGTACAAGCTGTGACAGCAGTTGGAACTGGTTTACCAAATCATTGTCTTCACCAACTTGGTGGTTCTATTTCCTCAACTCTTCCATTTCCTCATTACATGTTGCATGTTGTTCATATCGTGCTTGAAGACTTTGGTGAAGACTTTCACAAATTCCTCAGTTCAATTTCTTCAGTCTATTTGTCTTCATCTTGTTATCCTGTGTTTACGCTTTCCGTACTCTGTTCTTAGTCTTCATTTCATCATGCTGACTATGTGTGTATCCTGTTATATTTACTTCCGAGTACATATTCCGCTGCAAGTAGTTCTTCGCTAAGGAATTTCCTCACCAGCAAATTCCTTAGTGAAGAATTCATAAAATTCGCCTATTCACCCCCCCTCTAGTCGATATAATGCACTTTCAATGCGGAATGGTGTATTAAACATATTTAATGCTCGTAATGGAGACCACCTGAGTGTTCGTTGTAGCCTTTCTCCTTCCCTGGCTATTGCATCGTGAGTTCGGCAGTCTGCTTTGCGGACAGGGCCTCAGTGAGCGGAGTCTGTGGGTAAGAAAAAAGAAAAAAGAAAAGAGCGACACACTTGGGAGCCCCTGGTGTGGTTGAGCCGCACTCTGGGCCTGTCGTGGTCGTGCCCCTCCTCCTATGCCCATGGTATCTCCAGAGCGTAATGATGTATGCGAAGGACTGGTCTTGCAATTATGCAAGGGCTGGGGTTGGGGCCGCATTTCTACGCGTGCTCGGAACGTGCCAGGTGGTCTTGTTGTATGTTACTCCGGGCATGTTTGGCCGTGTCGGGTCGCTTAACGGCCGGACTCGAAAATTGCCTTAAGAGGCTGCTCTGATTTACGCCATGAGAGCAGTGTGTGTTCCTCCATTCGGAGGGGCGTTGATGTTTCCGTTGACCGTGATGACTCCTCGAGGGCTGGCATCTTGAGCTTGAGGTATCGTGTGACGCGGCGCGCGTTGAACTTTGCAAACGCGGTCCGTCCGAAGCAGAGCGTGATAGCCAGCGTGGAGCGGGACTATGTCGAAGATTAACTCCTCGCTTGAATTTATCCGGGGATCCAAGACCACTTCTAGTGTGGTGAGCACAGTAAAATTGGCCTCTACACTGGTATGGCGCCTTTGAAGGTCGTCTTTGTAGGTTTAATCCTTGAGGGTCTATGCCCATCTTGCGCACTGTATCCTGATAAAGCAGGTTCAGGCTGCCGCCGCCGTCCATCCGGACTCTGGTGAAGTGAAATCCATCGACGATTGGGTCTAAAACCCATGCGGCGAATCCGCCATGGCAGATACTGGTGGGGTGATCCCTTTGATCAAAAGTGATCGGGCAAGAGGACCATGGATTGAACTTTGGGGCGACTGGCTCCATCGCATATGCGTCCCTAAGTGCACGCTTCCGCTCCCTCTTGGGTATGTGGGTTGCGTATATCATGTTTACCGTCCGCACTTGTGGGGGAAACCATACATCCTCTCTTGTTCGTGGCGGGTCTCTTCCTCGTCATCGCTATGCAGCCCCTTGTCATTGTTTTTGGCAATTAACTTGCCTGCCTGTTTAAATACCCAACAATCCCTGTTGGTGTGATTAGCTGGCTTTTCGGGGGTGCCATGTATCTGGCAAGAGCGGTCGAGTATTCGGTCCAAATTGGACGGACGCGGAGTAGTTCTTTTGAATGGCTTTTTCCGCTAACCTGGTTTAGAGCCTCTGAATCCGGCGTTGACTGCCGTATCCTCAGTGTTATCCCTGTTAACGCGGTGTTTGTTTTTGTTTCGACGTGACCTGCCATTGCGGTCCTTGGTATCCGGACTGCCAGAATTTTTGCTGAGGTTGTTACTGCGGGCTAGCCAGCTGTCCTCCCTCGCATGGAAGCGGGTCATGAGTGATGTGAGGGCTGCCATGGATTTTGGCTTTTCCTGTCCTAGGTGCCGGGCCAGCCACTCGTCGCGGATGTTATGTTTGAAGGCTGCGAGGGCCTCTGCATCCGGACGGTCGGCGATTTGATATTTCTTTGTTAAGAACCGTGTCGAGGCTATGCGGCGATTCGTCTGGCTGCTGAATTATGTGGCTTAGGTCATCGGCGTCGGTGGTCGCACATATGTGCCTGGAAGTTGTCAAGGAATGCGGCTTCTAGGTCCTCCCAACACCCAATTGACTCTGCTGGCAAGCTGTTAAGCCAATGCCGAGCTGGTCCTTTAAGCTTGAGTGGGAGATATTTGATGGCGTGAAGATCATCACCGCGGGCCATATGGATATGAAGGAGATAGTCTTGATCCAAACCGGGGTCTGTTGTGCCATCGTAGGATTCAATGTTCATGGGTTTAAACCCTTGAGGATTTGATGATCCATTACTTCATCGTGAAGCATAGTGGGTGTCTGGCGCCTCTATATTGGGCAATATCACGGCGTAGCTCAAGAGAGCTTTGTCTCGATGTTCGCCCGGCCGGAGTTCTTTGTATCCGCGCCGACGGTAGTCGTCGCTTCGTGGGGCACCCATGTGATCCGTGGATCGATCTTGATTGTCTTTCCTTGTCCTCAATATGTCTCATAAGTCGGCGTATTCCCCGTGGCCGCGCACTTTTCGGGGTGACGAGTGCGGTTACGGTGGAGGGCCTAGATGCCTCTTTAGTCGAGGCCACGAGGTGGTCGATCTGCCGTAGACAGCGCTGGTGATGAGGTTTATATGCCTCCTCCTATAATCGGAGAGCAACTTGCATTTTGGGTAGCTTTTGGAGGCGTCGAGTTCATGCTCTTGATCGCGAGGACTTGGTCCATCTGTCGGCCAGCAGGTCTTGATCAGCTCGAAGCTATTGCTGCTTTTTTCTTTTGGCTGTTCGCCGTGGACATTAGCCTGCGTTTAAAAGCGCTCTTGTTGACGGGATCCTCGGGCATGACAAATTAAATGCGTCGTTGAGGCTTGCCTCGTCTCCGGAGGGAGGCGCGTAATTATCGTCCTCTACCTCTTAAATGCGCCGCTCTCTCGTGGGGCTGGCTTCTCCGTCCTCTGTCTTTGAATCTTGTTGGAGGGTTGTCTTCGCACTCTCGGGGTGTTATTATCCCGATGTCAGAGTCTCCATTCTTCTGTGGCGGGATTTAGAGCGGCGCCCGCTGGCGCGGCGCTTGGGCTGTTTCTTAGAGGAATCTGCCTCCGCTGCTTCTTCGCCATTCCCATCCTTTGGGATGTCCACCATGTATATGTCGTATGGCGAGGTGGTCTTCGATTGCCTGTGGGCGCTGGTTCTTGGTAAATCTCCGGCATCGTCGTCCATACCGTCGATGTCTTCGGAGTCATAGTCTAGCATGTCGGTTAGATCGTCGATAGTGGCTACAAAGTGGGTGGTGGGTGGTGAGGGAGTCCTGGACTAGGGGGTGTCCGGACAGCCGGACTATCGATATCCGCCGGACTCCCATACTACGAAGATAGAAGATTGAAGACTCCGGCTCGTGTCCGGAAGGTACTTTCCTTGGCATGGAAGGCAAGCTTGGCAATACGGATATGTAGATCTCCTACCATTGTAACCGACTCTGTGTAACCCTAGCCTCTCCGGTGTCTATATAAACCGGAGGGCCTTAGTCCGTAGGACGAATATACATCTCAACAATCATACCATAGGCTAGCTTCTAGGGTTTAGCCTCCTTGATCTCGTGGTAGATCTACTCTTGTACTACCCATATCATCAATATTAATCAAGAAGGACGTAGGGTTTTACCTCCATCGAGAGGGCCCGAACCTGGGTAAAAACATCGTGTCCCTCGTCTCTTGTTACCATCCGCCTAGACGCACAGTTCGGGACCCCCTACCCGAGATCCGCCGGTTTTGACACCGACATTGGTGCTTTCATTGAGAGTTCCTCTGTGTCATCGCCGATAGAGCGGATGCCTTTACCCGTCTTCAGAAACGGTGTTTTCGCCGGAGGGGCCTTGGCCGCCGGCCAAACTATCCGGCTTGGTGGCTTTCTTATGACCGCCTGTCCGGCCGCCGCTTCGGCAATGACTTCTCAAGTCGTCGGAAGCAATCTTCGCGTCAGCCCTAAAGCTGCCGAACAGTTAGATCCAATTGAGCTCTTGTCCGTTAACGATCTCTTCGATGCATCGCCGCCCTGGGAGTCGCTACGGACTACAATCAGATCGGGCTTAAAACCGATCTGAGAGAGATTAACTCTCCCGGGCCACCCCTGCGTCGCGGTGGTAGAGGAACAACTTCGGCAATTCTTTGCGGTGTTGAAAACAATCCGTGTCGGATTCCCGAACCCTCCATGCGGATTCCCGGAGGGCGGACTTTGATCGAGCATTGAACCTAAAATCATGCATCGCTCCGGACTCATTGGACTGTCTCCGACAAACCAAGCTTCGAATTTGGAAGCCCCTCGGCCTTTGAGCCCAAAGATGGGCAGGGATCCGGACTTTATTCCACCCACCCGCCCAGACATATGCGATCTATCTCTAATCTGGGAAGAGCCTTGAAGCAGTACATCATTCTTGGGCGATTCCTCCTGGTTATGGGCGGGATAAGGGACTGCCGAGAGGAAAGCATAATCTCAATCTTACGCAATAAGCGCACGGACAAGGGAATTACGAGCGCCATTGATCGTCGCAAGATTACGCGCTTCACCGATCTGGCGTCCATAATCTGAAAATCTTGTGCGATGGAAAGTTTCGGAAAACTGAAAATCAATTTTGGGATAGTCCGCCCCAAACCCAGTCCGCGACAAAGGCGCCTTACATTCGCGCCCGAGGCAAAAACCAAGAAGCGAAACCCGATAAGGAAGCGGAACCATCTTTGGAGGGATGGCTCAATGGACCAGTAAACTTCATAGTGCGGAGGAGCCGTCCCAACACATAGCCTTAGAGCATGTTGGATATTACGGCGGTAGCCAAAAGTGGCGAAGAGCTCCTAGCTCGGAAACCACTCCAACAATACCAAAGCCGCGGTATCGGCAGTCTTTGAGACTTTCGCATCAAATAATATGCAAAACGAACAATCCAGCGAACTTCGCGAAGTCTACCAAGTAGCAACAGCAAACCCATGGGTGACACAGCTATTACCTTCAGCGCCGATGACGAGCCCATATTTGAACAACGAGCCCGGCCGCTTTGGTACTTAGTCCCATAGTGGGCGGCTTTCGGTGACAAAGGTCCTCATGGATGGCGGGCGGACTGAACCTCATTTACGAGGAAACTCTGCGAAAAATGGAAATCGATTGGAGCCGTATTGGCGAAGCAGCACAACCTTCAGAGGAACAATCCCTAGCAGGAAGCGCTTGCTGCCGGAAAAATCACACTCGATGTGGTGTTGGCTCTCCGGACAATTCAGATCGAAGAAGTCACGTTCGGTGGCCCCATTCAGCGATGGCTATCACGCCATATTAGGACGAGAGGCATTCACAATTTTTCAAGCAATACCTCATTACGGGTACATGAAGCTTAAAATGCCTGGGCCCAGCGGAATAATCACTCTCGTTAGTGATCCGGACATAGCACTCCGCGCCGAAAATAAGACAGCCGCACTAGCCCTCGAGGCACTATCCGAAGCCTTAGCGGCAGAGGAACTCACCGTGATGCGCTCTACGGTGAACAGGGATGATGTGATACTTGATAAAAGATCCAAGTCCACCTCCTTCAAACCAGCAGATGAGATAATAAAATTTCACCCAATGGACCCAACAAAGACGGCCTCCATCGGGGCTCAGTTGAACCCCGAAGTTGACGCCGCACTGCGCGATTTCCTTCGGGAAAATTGGGATATCTTCGCCTGGCATCCCTCGGACATGCCCGGAATCCCTCACAGGTTGGCAGAACATAGCCTAAACATCCTAAAAGGATTTAAGCCAGTCAAACAGGCTCTTCGTCGATTTTCCGAGCCCAAAAGACAGGCAATGGGAGAAGAGCTAGCCAAGTTATTGGAAGCCGGATTCATTAGAGATATCAAACATCCGGATGGCTAGCAAATTTGGTGATGGTACCAAGAAGGATAAATCCTGGCGCCTCGGTCGATTTTAAAGACCTCAATAAAGCCTGCCCAAAGGATCCTTCTCTCTCCCGCATTGATCAAATTATCGATGCCACGAGAAGAACACGATTCGTTGTGCTTCACGGGCGGCGTACTCGGCTATCATCAAATCAAGATGGCGGAAGCGAATCAAGCCATAGCGGCATTTATCACTCCATACAGACCATTCGCTTCAACACGATGCCCTTCGGACTCAAAAGCGCGGCGCAACATATCGGCGCATGATTCAAACATGTCGGCCACCCGGATCGGCAAAGCGATCGAGGCATCGTGAGCGGCGTGGTCGTCAAAACAAAACTCGTCGAAACTTTAGTAGATGATTTGAGGATCACATTCGACAACCTTAGAGCATATGACATCAAGCTGAATCACGGAAAAATGTGTTTTGGTGTACCAGCCGGAAAGCTCTTTGGGCTTCATCGTATCCGGTAGAGGAATCGAAAGCAAATCCGGCCAAAATCCGGGCTCTGTCACAGTTGGATATTCCAAAGGACCTCAAGCAAATACAAAAATTAACATTATGCGTGGCAGCTTTAAGCCGTTTTATCTCCCGTTTAGGAGAGAAGGTGTTGCCTTTATCGCCTCTAAGGCGCCGAACACCAGTGGGCGGATGCCGCCTTCGCGGACTCGAAGAAATAAAGGCCATGTTGGCAACAAATCCGGTCTGGCTGCGCCCACTCGGGCGAACCAATGTTGTTATACATCGCAGCAACACATCAAGTTATAAGCGCTGTCCTCGTCGTCGAGCGAGCGACGAAGGACATAAATTCCCTCTTCAAAAACAGTGTATTACGTATCCTTTGTGTTAACCCCCCGCAAATCCGTTACCCGCCTTGTCGGAAGATAGCATATCACGGTATTCATGGCATCTCGTAAGCTCGGCACTACTTTCAAGAGTGTTCGATAACGATGGTCTCTGAAGTACCACTCAATGACATTATAAATAACATGCGCATAGCGGGCAGGATTGCAAAATGGTCCATTGAGCTCTTGCCATTTGACATAACTTACAAACCTCGGCGAGCCATAAAGTCACAAGTTTTGGCTGACCGTCGCCGAATGGATGAAGCCGAACTCCTAAAAGTCGACGCATACTCAATTGGACTATGCATTTGACGGCTCCAAAATGTTGGCGGATGGGGGCTGGTGTCGTATTGACATCCCCACTTGGATATCTTGTCGATATGTACTTCAAATAATGTACACGGACTCCAACAATGCAGCTGAATCTGAGGCCCTATTACATGGTCTCCGGATGGCGGTCTCCATGGGCATTCAACGCCTAGAGGTGCGAGGATTCAAACCTTGCAATATCCCAAATAAATGGAGACTTTGGCGCCAAGGATCCGAAAATGGCAGCATATCGCAATGTTGTCCGAAAATGTCATTTCGGTTTGAAGGACTCGAATTCCATCACATAGCCGAGATAATAACCAAGCGGCCGACGTCCCGCACGCATCGGTGCGAAGCGTGATCTGTCCTCAAATATCTTCTGGAGCGGCTCTTCAAGCCATCCGTACTATGGGAAGAGGGCCGGTAGCGACAAACCGGAGAAAACTGCACCAATCGGTGATTCAGCAGATGACATAACACCCTCCGCCATGCGTTATAATGGCGATGTCGCGGCGTGGATAGAACCTTTCTAGCCTACTTACTTAGGCGGGAACTTCGAAGACCAAAATGAGGCCCGCTGCATAGTCCGGTGATCGAAGGCCTACAAGGTCCATGAGGAGAACTTTATAAGAAAAGTACTACGGAGTCCTTCAAAGGTGTATCTCCGAAGAAGAAGTGCGAAACCTCCTGGCTGAAATCCATGCGGACTAGGCGGACACCACGCAGCAGCCCGGCCCTGGTAGGAAAGGCATTCCGTCTGAGGATTTTATTGGCCGACGGCTCGGGCGGATGCAGGACTTGGTCGGCGATCGTTGGTTGTCGACTCTTTGCTAATCGAGCCATATGCCACCCACCGCCCTCAAAACCATACCCATTACGGCCATTCGCGGTGCAGGGGCTTGACATGGTTGGACCCCTTAAAGGGGAGCCCACAAGAAAAAATACCTATTGGTCATGGTGGACAAGTTCACCAAATGAATAGAGGCCAAACCGGTGAAAGCAAGAGTCCGGACCAGTGATAGACTTTATATCGAGGTGGTACACCGTTCTGAGTCCCCCAGCATCATCACCGACAACGGCACGAACTTCACGGCCGATGAGGTCAAGTCATGGTGCAAAAATATGGGCATTAAGCTCGACTATCGTCGATCTATCACCCTCAAACCAGCGGTCAAGTGGAAAGAGCAAATGGTCTAATAATAGCGGCATTAAACCCGGACTAGTGAGGTCACTCACCGTCAGACACCCAATGGGTCGAGGAGCTCGACTCCGTACTGGGGCTGCGGACAATGCCTAACCGTACTACGGATTCACACCATTTTTATGGTATCGGCGCAGAGGCAGTCTTGCCTGCGACATTATTCATGACTCACCTCGATGCGCATGTATGAGGAAAGAGAAGCCGAGCTGGATCGGCGGGACAGCTTGGACACATTGGAGGAAGAGCGTGGCGTCGCGAAGGCTCGTTCCGCATTCTATCGGCAGCAGGCGAAGATATCAAAAGAGAAATGCGGGCCAAGACTTACAACGTTGGCGAACTGGTTCTCGCTGCGGACAAGAAAAGGACAAGCTCAAGCCCGGATGGGAAGGCCCTTCATTATTGATCAATTACTCACGGCGGAGCATACCGTCTCTGAAATCGTCGGACAACCGACTCGAGCGAACCCATGGAATGCAGCCCGACTCCGACGATTCTATGCCTAGCGCGGACTAAGAGTTCGTCCCTTCCCCGTCCAACCTTTTATATTTGGCTGTCTTTTGTTTCTCTTTTATCCTTTTAACTTAAAAGCCCTTGGGGCCTATTTTCGCATTCTTTGCATACGCATACGATGTGCCATCCGCTTTCGTTATTCTGGGGCTTCTTTCACGAAGCTGAATTATCTGGGTTTTATACCCAACACATGTGTCAAGCTTCCACATGTACCTTTTACTCGCCATTATATGCATCGATATGACTTAAGTTTTGGCCAAGCTGGGTTGCTGGCTCCTGTGCTTACCCCTCGTCCCGATTGTTGGCTAGGAGGTAAAGGAGCACCTCTGCGATTATTCTTGCCGGGTCACCGGATGTGTACCTCGGTAGGTGAAGCGAAAGCTAAGCGTTCTTAAGGGAATATTGATCGGTGATTTAAAGATGACTTTTGCTTATTTATCTATCTGCCCCGGATGTTTTCTGCTCTATTGGCAGTCGGACATGCACTTTAGGGCATGCCTCCCAGCGAAAGGAACCCTTAACGGAACTATTCTCCTGGAAGATGTTTCTTACTAACCATGTAATATAACATAACTAGTTGGGCACTTATGCGATAAAGCACTAATGACCCCTCGCTTTGGTCTCCATGCATACCACGGTTGTTTCTTAACCAAAAGGTATTCGGACACACTCCGGACTCTAGGGTCCCGAGGTCGAAGCGAAAAGGTCGGCAAAGACAAACGATCTACAATCCGGCTAGAAGGCATTTCACATGTCATTTTAAAGGATAACATACATTGTCAAGTTTATTGATTGTATTCCTCCTCAATCCCGTCTAACAGGCTGTCTAGTTTCTGATCCGTTGGGAAAACTTAGCAGCCAACTCTACTTGGCTGTACACTAAACTCACAGGATCTCCTTCCCATCGGGCCCCACCGGTCCAACTTTGGCCATGTGGTTGGGGTCCGCCTTCTTGTACCCGCGTCTTCACCATGGCCCAAGCCTCCACGGCACCTTGACGGCAAGCGATATCTTCCACAACGGGCGCTGCGCACTCCTGCAGCTTCTCCATAAGCTCCCGAGACCCTCGGGCGGGGTGAGGCTGGCCACAAAGCATGAGCAGCGCTGCTCATTGCCTGCCGGACTCGTTTGAGTAGCTGCAACAGATTCGGAAGTTGATCACCCATTGATATGGGCATCTCCTCCTTGGGACGACCCGTGAGTATACCTACAAGACATATTATGTCAAATTGCTTCCTCGCCGAACTCTTCCTTCTTAAAGAGTTCGCTCAAGCACCTACTATATATGCCGCGACGAAGCCGTTGATTCTCCTTAGCGGAGCGGACAGCTCGGCTGTGCGCCTTTCAGCTCTTCTCCGAGCTTAGCGTTGGCATCTTGGAGCTTGTTCCTTTCTTGCTGAACCTGTTCAGCACACTCTCCCGACCTTTAGCTGGCGCAACAATCTTACTGTCCGGATCTTGTCCGTGGCACTCGCAATGTCATTATTATACTCGCGCGCATGCCGCACAGCGCTTATATTAATTTATACAAATGTGTTACCAGAAGGGGTCTTTCCGTCTCCTCCTGCGGCAGCAAGTGCGACCTCAAGTTGGGCCTTGCAATCTTGCAGCTCCCGAGACAGCTGGGCATTCTTCTCGTTAAGAGCCTGAAATTTCAAATGATCCTTAAATCAGTTAACATACTGCTCCGTATGTCTTTAACATACTGCTCCGTGGGCTACTGGTGTATACAACCATTAAAATTCCCTTACCCGTATGTCTTTAACATACTGCTCCGTGGCTCTGGCAAAACCATTTTGAGCAGCACGGAGATGCGCGTCCCCTGCGTTAAAAGCATCCAATGCCTCAGGGGAAAAGCACGCTTCTTGAAAAACTGTCGTGGCGTCTATGATTCATAGCGCTCTCCACCTCGACTTGGTGGCGGACGATCGCCGGTATCCTCCGTTGGAGCAGGATCCGGTTCGCGTCTTGCGCTTGCCTCCCTCCGGTCCGGCGCTGGAGCACGGCTGGTGTTGGTTGGGTCGGCAATTCTTGCGCTTTCATGATCCGTGGCGCTTTTCTCCTATAAAGATCATGAGCACTTAGATGTTTCCTCGGGCGTTGCTCAAAAGATCAAACATGAGCTATACCTCAGCAGCGACGTTTCTGCCCGCACGGCGCTCCTTTTCCTCCTGCTAGTTCGGACTGACCTTTGTAGGCTGGCCGCCGCAGGCTCGGCTTCCGGCCGTAATGGCGCTTCCTGCAAAATACCATCGTTCATGAAGGTCAGAAATAGGCAAGGATAAGATAACGGTGTCCGGACTTGATCGTGGTCACAGGAAGCGGACTTAGCCGGGGTAGTCCGCCGTAATGGCGACCAAAGCATTGTCAATGCTGAGCTGGTGATACACCCCGTCGATCAGCTCCACCTTGATGTCCGGATCCTCTTCGGAGGCCGGACCCAGGGATCCTTCCGGATCCTCGGGTTGTGGAGCACCATGTCCTCCACAGTCCGGCGTAGATCTTGCGCCGAAGACATAATGTAAGAAGCTTAAACTTCGAAAGCACGGGTAGAACCCTTCGAGGTGTTCGCTTACCCATCCTCTAGGGTTGATCATGGAAAACCCATCCAAAGGGTTCGGACAAAGGAAGTCCTCCTTCTCCCCCTTGTACAGACCGGACAGGATCTTCACCAGATCCTCGGTCGAACCCGGCCCTTTGCGGCCGTGCCGAGTAGCATCGTCCTCCCGTTGAAATCCCACATGGGGTGGCCTCTGTATTGCAGCGGCTGCACCCCCCGCTTGATGCACGTCGCCATGACTCCAATCATGGTCAAGCCGGAATGAGCCATTAATCTTATCCGGCCCATCAAGTAATGAACGCTCTTGTCTTCCTAAAGCAGGGGGCTCATGAGCGCCAATGAGGCGTTTCTTCAAGGGAGCACATCAAACTCCGGAGGCCGATCCGACTGGGTCGAGCAGCGGGCGTCTACTATAAAACCACTCCGAGGGCGATCTTTGGGCGCCCTCTTGGGGTGCGGATAGGTATCCGGTCCGGCGATCGCCATATTTGGCGCCGCCCACTTGATATATGGACCCCTGGTGAGAAGCGGGTGCGAGGCAAAACAGCCTCTTCCACAATGCGAAATGGGGCTCGATGCCCAGAATAGCTCAAGAAGAGCTCGTAGCAGCGATATGCAGCCTGAGGCGGGCGTGAGGTGGTGGAGCTGGAGTCCGTAGAACTTGAGAGCCCGCGGAGGAGCGGATGTATTGGAAATCGAGCCCCCTTATCAGATAGGGGACAAAACACACTCGCTCCCCCTTGTTGGGGCTTGGGGTGTCCTCCGCCTGCCTCCCACCTCGATAAGTAACCAGTCCGGCTCGGACTGGAACCATGAAGGCCGGAGGAAGAAATCCCTCCATTTGGAGCTTCTCTAGCTCATTGTGCGAAATAGAGCACCTCCTCCAATTCCCTGGCGATGGGCTAGGAGCGCGTGAGGGAGAGCCGCGTTGACGATCCATGGTGGAATGGATTTCGAGGTCAGAGGCGCTTCGATGAAGTATACGCGGGAGGAAGACGGTGCGGTTTGGATCTGGATCCCTGCCCCTTTTATAGGCGGACGACCCGCACAATTGGGGGGTGAAATGTAAAAGACACCCTGGCTTTTCGCATTCATGCGACGCGTGGAAGAGGGTCATAATTTGGCGTAGAAGCCGAGGAGCACAGTATTCAAGATGAAGCCGGACACTATTCGGCAGGTACATGGGATTTGAAGGGAGAACCCGCCTTGCAACGCCGAAGACTACAAGCACGCTGGGCTTATCGTCATTGAAGCCTGGTTCGAGGGCTCTTGGCGAGTCTGGACTAGGGGTGTCCGGACAGCGGACTATCGATATCCGCGGACTCCCATACTACGAAGATAGAAGATTGAAGACTCGGCTCGTGTCAGGAAGGTACTTTCCTTGGCGTGGAAGGCAAGCTTGGCAATACGGATATGTAGATCTCCTACCATTGTAACCGACTCTGTGTAACGCTAGCCTCTCTGGTGTCTATATAAACCGGAGGGCCTTAGTCCGTAGGACGAATATACATCTCAACAATCATACTATAGGCTAGCTTCTAGGGTTTAGCCTCCTTGATCTCGTGGTAGATCTACTCTTGTACTACCCATATCATCAATATTAATCAAGCAGGGCGTAGGGTTTTACCTCCATCGAGAGGGCCCGAACACAGGTAAAAACATCGTGTCCCTCGTCTCTTGTTGCCATCCGCCTAGACGCTTGCATTCGGGACCCCTACCGAGATCTGCGGTTTGACACCGGCAGGTGGGCTTTGAATTTCTTCGTCGTCCGCATCCCAACCGTCCCCGACCGAGTCCGGCGGGGCTCTCCTGATAACGAGAGATACTTTAGCGAATTCAGGATGTCGCCGAAGGGTGAGTGCTGAAAGATGTCCACGGCAGTGAACTCCATGATCGGCGCCCAATCGGATTTGATTGGTAGGGGCGCAGGAGGTTCGGAGTCCGGCGAGGAGTCCGGCACCTCGGAGTCACGAGCTTTACAAGGGACAAGGTCAGTATTCGGCTCCATCGCCATAGAAGTTGCAGCCCCCGAGGTGGTGTCTAGCCACCCGTCCTCGATCTACGCGGTCGGCTCCGAACTAAGGATCGGAGCGGACTCATGTGCAGCCTCCAGGGCACTGTCCGGCAGCAGAGCTAAATCATGCCCATTGTGACAGTGCGGCGTGCTCGGCTGTGGCTCAAATCCGTCGAAGATCAAGTATCCGCGGATGTCAGCCGTGAAGTTTAGGCTTCCAAATCTGACCTGATGGCCAGGGGCGTAGCTTTCGATCTGCTCCAGGTGGCCAAGCGAATTGGCCCGCAGCGCAAAGCCGCCGAACACGAAGATCTGTCCGGGGAGAAAAGTCTCACCCTGGACTGCGTTGTTGTTGATGATTGAAGGAGCCATCAAGCCTATCGGTGACGACACAGAGGAACTCTGAATGAAAGCACCAATGTCGATGTCTAAACCAGCGGATCTCGGGTAGGGGGTCCCGAACTGTGCGTCTAGGCGGATGGTAACAGGAGACAAGAGACACGATGTTTTTACCCAGGTTCAGGCCCTCTCGATGGAGGTAAAACCCTACTCCTGCTTGATTAATATTGATGATATGGGTAGTACAAGAGTGGATCTACCACGAGATCAAGGAGGCTAAACCCTAGAAGCTAGCTAATGGTATGATTGTTGTAATGGTTGTTCATCCTATGGACTAAAACCCTCCGGTTTATATAGACACCGGAGAGGGCTAGGGTTACACAAAGTCGGTTACAATGGTAGGAGATCTACATATCCGTATTGCCAAGCTTGCCTTCCACACCAAGGAAAGTCCCCTCCGGACACGGGACGAAGTCTTCAATCTTGTATCTTCATAGTCTTGGAGTCCGGCCGATGATGATAGTCCGGCTATCCGGACACCCCTAGTCCAGGACTCCCTCACACACCTTTATAAAGAAGGAGTAGATGGTGTTATTAGATGTTGTGTGCCTGAGCATAAACAGGAATAGATCCTACGCAAGTGTCATTCTGAATCCTATGTTGGACACCACGCTTGAGATAGAACTGCACACAAGGTACTACAAACTGGTTTTTATTGGCCTACTCTCTTCAAAGATGCTCGTAAGTTTGTCTTATCTTGTGATGAATGTCAAAGAATAGGTAACATTAGTAGACGCCAAGAAATGTCCATGAATTACTCTCTTGTTATTGAACCGTTTGATGTTTGGGGCTTTGATTATATGGGACCTTTTCCTGCCTCTAATGGTTATACACATATTTTAGTTGTTATTGATTACATTACTAAGTGGGTAGAAGCTATTCCAACTAGTAGTGCTGATCATAACACTTCTATTAAAATGCTTAAAGAAGTTATTTTTCCGAGGTTTGGAGTCCCTAGATATCTTATGATTGATGGTGGTTCACATTTTATTCATGGTGCTTTCCGTAAGATGCTTGCTAAGTATGATGTTAATCATAGAATTGCATCTCCTTATCATCCGCAGTCTAGTGATCAAGTAGAGTTGAGCAATAGAGAGCTCAAATTAATTTTGCAAAAGACTGTGAATATATCTAGAAAGAATTGGTCCCAAAACCTTGATGATGCATTATGGGCCTATAGAACTGCATACAAAAATCCTATGGGTATGTCTCCTTATAAGATGGTTTATGGAAAAGCATGTCATTTACCTCTTGAACTTGAACATAAAGCATATTGGGCTATTAAAGAGCTCAACTACGACTTCAAACTTGCTGGCGAGAAGAGGTTGTTTAACATTAGCTCACTCGATGAATGGAGAACCCAAGCCTATGAGAATGCCAAGCTATTCAAAGAAAAAGTCAAACGCTGGCATGATAAAAGGATACAAAAGCGTGAGTTTAACATAGGAGATTATGTGTTATTATTCAACTCTCGTTTAAGATTTTTTGCAGGAAAACTTCTCTCTAAATGGGAAGGTCCCTACGTTATCGAGGAGGTCTATCGTTCTCATGCTATAAAAATCAACAACTTTGAAGGCACAAGTCCAAGGGTGGTAAACGGTCAAAGAATTAAACATTATATTTCAGGTAATCCTATCAATGTTGAAACTAATATTATTGAAACCGTAACCCCGGAGGAATACATAAGGGACACTTTCCAGAATGTTCCAGACTCCGAAAAAGATTAGGTATGTGGTACGGTAAGTAAACCGACTCCAAAACAACTCCAATGGCAATTTTTATCAGTTTTGGAATATTTAAGAATTTTAGGAAGAAATAAGTAGTCCAAAAGGGACACGAGGCCCCCAAGAGAGTGGAGGGCGCGCCCACACTTACTGGGCGCGCCCCCTGTCTCGTGGGCACCTCGTGTGCCTCCCGGACTCCGTCCTCTTGCACGTTACATATTTTGGTCGGTAAAAATTCATTACATATACTCCCGAAGGTTTTGACCACCGTATCGCGCAAATATCCTCTGTTTTCATTTCGAGCTGTTTCTGTTGCAGATCTAGAGCATCATGACGTCACCCTCCTCCAACAACGAAGACAAGGATGCTTGGCGATTGAAGATAGAGCTGAAAAGAGAAGAACCAGAAGAGATCAACAATGATGAAGGGATCAAGAAGACCATGGAGGTTCAAGCTCCAGCGGTGAAAGAAGAAGACATCCCTCAACCTTTACCTAACCTCTTTACTCCAAAAGATAATGAAGCTTTCAAGATGATTGAGTTAGCTCGCATACAGAACAAGTATCTCACATAGGAGAATATTCTGTTGAAGGATCATATCGCTGGACTCAAGGGCATTATCCGCAAGTTGGAGGAGCTTTTACGCTCAATGTGCGATTATCCACCGTCATCATCACCTCCTCCATGACCTCTCAGGACATAATCACATGAGTATGAGCACTCCCCTTGGCAACTGCCAAGCTTGGGGGAGGTGCCCCGGTATTGTATCACCATCACACTCCTATCTTTACCGTTTTATTTAGTTCGATCCTTTTAGTAGTATCTTGATCTAGTAGATTGAAGTTTTGATATCAAGTAGTTTTGAGTTTGGTTTGATCTCTTTATGTAATCGAGTCCGTGAGCTATCTATAATAAAGATTAGTGTTGAGTCAAGGGCTTTGCTATGTTGCTATGATCTTGAGAAAGTAGAAAGAATAAAAGAGTTCATATTGATCTTATGGTTAGTGATGACTTCACACATAGAAAGTATGAGGCATAAAAATTGTTGAGAGTTGATAAACATAGTTTTGGTCATCATTGCAATTAATAGGAAGTGATAAGGAAAGAGAGGTTCATATATAAATATATTATCTTGGACACCTTTTATAATTGGGAGCACTCATTAAGTATGACATGCTAAAAGAGTTGACGTTGGACAAGGAAGACAACGTAATGGTTTATGTTTTCGCACATCTCAGTTAAAGTATATTGTCATTGACCTTCCAAACATGTTGAGCTTGCCTTTCCCCCTCATGCTAGCCAAATTCCTTGCACCAAGTAGAGATACTACTTGTGCTTCCAAATTTCCTTAACCCAGTTTTTCCATGAGAGTCCACCATACCTACCTTTGGATGTTGTCATGTTGCAGGCACGCTATCTAAATATGTATGACTCATTAGTGCAGAGAAAATAAGCTTTGTACGATCTTGTTGTGGAAGTAATAAAAGCGACGGACTGCATAATAAAGGTCCACATACAAGGGGCAATATAAAGTGACGTTCTTTTGCATTAAGATTTTTTGCATCCAACCCTAAACGCACATGGCAACCTCTGCTTCCCTCTGCGAAGGGCCTATCTTTTACTTTATGTTTTTACTTTATGCTTGAGTCAAGGTGATCCTCACCTTTCCCTTTTTCATTTTATCCTTTGGCAAGCTCCTCGTGTTTGAAAGATCATGATATATATATATATATATATATATATATATATATATATATATATATATATATATATATATATAAATTGGATGTAAGTTAGCATGGGCTATTATTGTTGACATCATCGAAGGTGAATACGTTGGGAGGCAACACAATAAGCCCCTATCTTTCTCAAGTGTCATTTGAAACTCCATAACCACAAGTCTTTGCGTGAGTGTTAGCAATTATAGAGGGCTACAAGATAGTTGAGTATGTGAACTTGCTGAAAGGCTCTATTGTTGACTCTTTCTGATGTTATGATAAATTGCAATTGCTTCAATGACTGAGATTATAGTTTGTTAGTTCCCAATGAAGTTTTTGAACCATACTTGACATTGTGAATTGATTGTTACTTGAGCATAAGAAATCATATGATAAAATCTATATATGTTGCTGTTATAAGAATGATCATGATGACCTCATGTCCGTATTTTATTTTTATCGACACCTATATCTCTAAACATGTGGACATATTTTTCGATTTCAGCTTCCGCTTGAGGACAAGCGAGGTCTAAGCTTGGGGGAGTTGATACGTCCATTTTGCATCATGCTTTTATATAAATATTTATTGCATTATGGGCTGTTATTACACATTATATCTCAATACTTATGGCTATCTCTCTTATTTTACAAGGTTTACCATGAAGAGGGGAATGCTTGGTAAATGGAATTCAGTGGAAAAGGAGCAAACATTGAAACCTATTATGCCTTGCTCCAAAAATCAAACTCCACGAAACATGTTTTTGAAATTAATAAGAATTATTGGGCGAAAGAAATACACCGGGGCCACACCTGTCAGAGGGAGGTGGGGCGCCCACCTGGCACGCCTGTCTCCTGGGCCCCCTGGTGGGCCCCCAATGTCCATCTTCTGCTATATGAGAGCTTTTACCATGGAAAAAATTGTGGGCAAGCTTACGGGATGAAACTCCGCCGCCACGAGGCGGAACCTTGGTGGAACCAATCTAGGGCTCTGGCGGAGCTGTTCTGCCGGGGACACTTCCCTCCAGGAGGGGGAAATCATCACCAAGGTCATCACCAACGATCCTATCATCGGGAGGGGGTCAATCTCCATCAACATCTTCACCAGCACCATCTCCTCTCAAAACCCTAGTTCATCTCATGTATCCAATCTTGTACCAAAACCAGAAATTGGTACCTGTGGGTTGCTAGTAGTGTTGATTAATCCTTGTAGTTGATGCTAATTGGTTTACTTGGTGGAAGATCATATGTTCAGATCCATAATGCATATTATTACCCCTCTGATTATGAACATGAATATGCTTTGTGATTGTTATGTTTGTTCCTGAGGACATGGGTGAAGTCTTGCTATTAGTAGTCATGTGAATTTGGTATTCGTTCGATATTTTGATGAGATGTATGTTGTCTTTTCCTCTAATGGTGTTATGTGAATGTCGACTACATGACACTTCACCATTATTTGGGCCTAGAGGAAGGCATAGGGAAGTAATAGGTAGATTATGGGTTGCTAGAGTGACAGAAGCTTAAACCCTAGTTTATGCGTTGCTTTGTTAGGGGCTGATTTGGATGCATATGTTTAATGCTGTGGTTAGGTTTACCTTAATACTTCTTTTTTAGTTGCGGATGCTTGCAATAGGGGTTAATCATAAGTGGGATGCTTGTCCAAGTAATGGCAGTACCCAAGCACCGGTCCACCCACATATCAAATTATCAAAGTACCGAACACGAATCATATGAACGTGATGAAAACTAGCTTGACGATAATTCCCATATGTCCTCGGGAGCTCGTTTCTCATTATTAGAAATTGTTCAGGCTTATCCTTTGCTACATAAAGGATTGGGCCACCTTGCTGCACTTTTCTTACTTTGTTTACTTGTTACTCGTTACTATTTATCTTATCACAAAACTATCTATCACCTACAATTTCAGTGCTTGCAGAGAAAACCTTACTGAAAACCGCTTATCATTTCCTTCTGCTCCTCGTTGGGTTCGACACTCTTACTTATCGAAAGGACTACGATAGATCCCCTACACTTGTGGGTCATCATGCATGCCCGAGAGACAAAGTGATAGAGACCTATATTGGGGTCCGGACTTTAGAAGAGAGAGGGGTGTTAATGTGCTCGTGTGTTGGTGTTTGGGGGAGAGAACGAATTCTCTATGCGTGTGTGTGGGGGGGTGATGGGGGGGGGGGTGGTTGGCTTCAGATAAAGAGTGAGGTGTCTATATTTGAGGGACTTTAGCGTAATTGAGATATTGTGCACTCATGGTTGATTGTTTCACAGTCTGGACGATAAGATAACGATACTTTTGAACATGCGTGATATACCTTGATGTACGAGATTTACAAACCTAAGATTGGAATTTTGGAATTCGACTCCATCATTAGCTTTTGTAATTCATTTAAACGGAGGTACATTTTTTAAGACGGGATTTCGTGATTTCAAATTCATATATCAAACCTAGAGATATACACATACGGGCATGTTCAAACTTTGTAATCATCCACTTTATTCATACACATACACATTTTTGCTTTTGTCATCATATTTATAGGATAAACACATTTGGAATTTCATTTGAATTGGACTGTATGATGGTATTTGCTTGTAGTAGCTCAATGATCCATATTTGAATTGAATGGACAATCTAAGTTTCGAGTTGGCGACATTTATTTTCAAAACTTGCACTTTTTTGTGTGCAAAACAAACAAATTGTCGGCCATGATATCATAGTCGGCCGTACAAGAGCAGAATATAATTTCAGGCGTCGAAAGCTTTCAAACTTCCCGCTCACATCGAAATATCTCACGCTCGAACGTTTAGCGATATTCCTGTTTTACCCCTGCCACATGAACGAAAAAGGGCTGCTTCGGTAACTCCGTTGTTTTCCCCTCTTTGCCCCCAACATTCTTCCCGAGGGCCCCTCCCCTTCCCCTCCCTGACCCCCCAACCACGGCAAGCCGCCGAATCTAGTCCTCCGCCATAGCGGTGGACCTCACACCCCGCCGGATCTACCTTCCGCACCTTGGAACCCCCAACTGCCAACTCACCACTCCACCGGAGCCGCTTCAGCGACTGGCTTGTCCACTGCTCCAGATCTCCTTGACCGCCATCATGGTCCACCCCACCGGATCTGCTTAATCGGCACCCTCATCCACCATAGTGTAGGCCCTTCACTGACTCCCTCGTTCGCCCCTTCGCTGTCCCTTCATACAAGCCCTCGTCCGTAAACAGATCCGCCTCACCGAAAGCATTGTACAACACGCCCGCTGAAGCCTTCGTCCACTGCACCGGACCTACTCCATGGACGCCATATTCAACTCCATCGGCCCTGCTTTACCGATGCCGCAGCCTCATCAGGTTATTTCAATTTGTACTCCTTCGTTTTTTCTCTTTATCATGCAACTATTCACTTACCACAGATGAGCTTTCTTGTATGTCGACAGGTGCCGCAATAGTAGCACCAGAGTCGCTTCAGCGACAGCAACAGCCGGCCCAAACTCAACCACAACACGAGCACCATCGACGATCCTTAGCTATCAAGTATGAAAACGATACCCATACGCCACCGAGAATCAGGTACTATTATCCAACGGCCGGCGCCTACGTTCACTTTCCTAGCATAAGCACCGCACCTTTGAATTCCTTCAGGGCATCATTTAGTTTTCCATCAGACGCGTTATTCTGCTTGCACCTGTAGGGCCATACTTCTGGCAGTGAACATGTTACATGTGCTAAATTACATACCAGTGCACATATAGTTAATATGCTTTAGTTTTGTCCTAAGTATTACTATACTTCCTAGATATCACTGCCTACTATTTTACTTCTTGAATGCTATATTTATGATAATGGTGTTGTTCTGATGCCACCTGTTGGTTCCATCAGACTGCTTAATGTTCTCTATGCTTAATTACACATCAGCAAACTAGCATGTGGTTCCGCTGCTTTTTGTTCATTTTACCCTACATTTTCTGATGCTAGCTATTACATCACTGCTCCGAGCCTCTGTTCATTACTTGTTTGTGTGTTCTTGATCTTCCCAAGTTGCATGACTAGTTTGATGCTTCTATTAATTATGGAGCTGCCAACCCCATCAAGCAAAATATTTGTTCTTTTGGGGCTGGCACCTCGAACAAGCATAAAAATAGAGGGAATCAGATATATTGTCGTGTATGCACACACCCTTCTTTCATTAGTTTAGATGAACCATTGATGATCAATTCAGACCAGTGCATGCGATTAAAATTAATTTTACCTAAATAGAGGGTGCAGAATAAACTACAACAACTAGATTTGCAACCACGGGATGCTGGCGATATCTTCAAAGAACATTGCAAGAACAGCGAGGCTTCACAGCAACATATGGTAAGCCAGTGTGTTTTAGTACATGTGAAACGTAATGCGAGTGGGCTGCTTTCTTGGCTTGTGCCCTCAACCTGTAAGCCTACCGAATTACAAATAGTTCAGTTGTCTGCTTTGCTGTATTGCTTGATTCGAATGCTTGTTTGTTGTTGCCCTATACCTGAGTTGGCCAATATGTCAGCAGTGCATGTTGTACTATCGTAAAGAAATGCATGCCTATTTCATTTGAGTCCTTAACTTTTCCTCTCAACTTCATCACAAGACTGTCTTCGTAGTTTATATGAGGCCACACTGTTAAGTCCTTTCTCATATTATTTCAACTACTTAGATGCCTTGGCAACTTAAATATAGCGGTGGTACACTCCCTTTCAACTAGTGATGTCAACTGGGTCCAGTTTAGTCCCGATTAAAGTCCACTAGTGGTATGATAGTTCAAAAGAGTTTTTGTTTTTTGACGAAAATGAACTAGGGAGCTAGCAAAAACTAACTAGATGGGACTGGTAGATGTCGTTTATTTTCCACTTACATCCCTAGTTTCATCTTACAATTTTAATTTCTTTTCGGCTGATGCTGCTTCGAACCATTTAAATATAGCTTGCCATGCTCGACAACAATCCGTCTGTCGTTTACCATGTAAGCTTACTGCTTGGATCATACGATAACTATCTCTTACTTATGTCCAGCAGAAACCTTTCAGGATGTCGTTCACACTAGGACACAATGTACAGCCCCAGAATCTATTTGTGGAAGCAGTGCGCCATCCATGTTACCAGATGGTAGAAGTTTAGAGGCAACACCGCCGGAGAGCAGCCTGACACAGATATTATAGTGCTTGAGGCTCTATTAGAGGCAGAAAGAGATTGTGTGGCTGCCATGAATAAGGTAATCTTTATCTTAAGGCTGGAATTTATGGAATTAGCGGCACGCATTATGCAAGCAACCCAAGAATAGGAGGAAGTAAGAATGTTGCATTTGAGGACGGAGGAGGTCCTGCTGTTTCTGCTATCTGAAGCCCAGGGTAATCCCGGCTCTTCTTTAGATACCAGTTGAAATTGTCATTAGAGTATTGTACTTGCATGTTGTGTCATGTGTTTGAATGGATTATGTTGCAAGACCCCCTATGTTGTCCATGTGTTGTAATGATCCGAATTTTTTAGGCGAGGTAATCCTCAGTACTTGTATGATTGACATAAGGTGAACTGTTTTTCGTGTGAGCATATTATATTGGATGAAATATCTGTTTGACTCAGAGTGTATCCAACCTACTTAATTCGAAGATCACGGCATTTCTAAATCATCATCATATATAAAGGTGGAATAAATATATGTTGTGGTTTTGAAGAAATAAATAACAAAACATAGAATTATCTGTGGATATTCATAATCGAATACAAATTGGATTTGAATTTAGTTTGCCAGGGCCCAGGGCAAACGTGAATGCTAATTCTCCCAAGTTTTGAACGAAGCGGCTAAACACCCACTATAATTTGTGGGATGCCCGAAGCAAGTGTTTGCAAGATGGAAATTATTGTCTACCCCTGACACTTGACATCCTTATCGACCGGATTTACACTGCTGTCGATAGGGGTAGACTAGTAACTTCAATCAGACGTGACACGACGGCCTCTGAGCCCATTCAGACACGATGGGCGCCAAACGTGGGCGGCAAAAGACATTTGATTCAAGCTCGTCCGAAAGACATGTGTCTCTTCCTCCATTTTCCATTCATACACGGTGGGCGGCTAAACAAACTCTCCTCATCCGAAATCAATGTAGGCTAATATTTTAAATAGGGACAGATGTGTAACTTCCCTCAGACGTGACACAACCGCCCTACCTGTCAGCCCCATTCATACACCGTGGGCGCCAACCGTGGGCGGCAAAACACCCTCTCCTCACCCGAAATAGTTATCGGCAAATATTTGGGAGATGCGAGATTACCGTCCTATCCCCAACCGACGCGATGTCCGAAATTTTAAACGGGGGATAAGTTCATAACTTTCCCACATTTCAGATAAACGCGTCCCAAAATTTGAGACCCCCTCCCCTCCATTTCCCCATTCATACACCGTCGGTGGCACGACAACCTCCGCTCTGCGGCCAGCCTCCTCCGTCCGCCACCCCATCCTCCACCTTGCAGGAGCCGCTACCCCTACCCCGTCGTCCACTGCAAGAGGTGGACGTCTCTCATCCACGGTGCTGGACCAGGATCCTTTCGTCGCCTCCTCTCGCTTCATCGGCGCCATTGTCCACCTTGCCGTTGCCGCTCCTACGACCGCCTCGTCCACGGCAACATGATTTATCCCCCGACCCGGCTGTCTGCCGTATAAAGTCTTCTTCCCCGCCGCCGACAGCCATCGCACCCGTAGCACCCTCAACGTATCAGTAGAGGCCTACACGGCGTTGCAAGAGAGGTGCTACTCTTCAATATGTGCTTAAGTTATTGATCTCATGTCACACCCTGATTTTCATGCCACAACACTTAAAGTCATTAAATCATGCTAACATGTGGTTTGACAAAAACTTTTGAGTGTTTTGGACTTTGCTTGATTTGATTTTTGTCTGCTGTTTGCAAGTGCTCTAAAAATCGAATAAATCCTCCAACTCCTATACTTCATCTCCTTGCTCCAAACTCTTGAACCAATGATCATGCCATGTGTATAGGACATAAAAATAATTTCTTACAAAAATAATTTGGCCAAATAGTATTTTCAAAAAGTAGTTTTCCAAAAACCCCTGAATTGAGGTTTGCACTGCAAGTACTTAATTAAGGGTGGTAAAAATCTTTCCAAAAATATATTTGACTCCTATTAGATATAGGATACCCAGAAACCACAAAAATATAATTTTAAAAGTTATTTTCCTATTTTATTGAAAAGCTTTTTCTTAAGGCCAGAAATGGTCTTTAATAGGAACAAATTATTTTATTGCTTCAAAAATATTTGACAAAATTTAGGGAAACTCATAGGACATATATTGTCCATATATAAGAGTTTCAACACATGGTCATGTTCAAAATATTGGTCAAATTCCTAAAAAACCCTTTCTGGATATTTCAAGCTTTTGAAATATTTACAAAGGAAATATTCTCCAAAAATTCCAAGAAAGTTCTATCATGTCACATGTGACATGTTTGATGGTCTTGACAAGTATCATGTCATGGAGAATAGTATAACTCCATAAAATCCCCTCAAAACCATTTCTGTCCATTTTGAAGTTTGAGCAACTTTACATTGCCAAACATATCCAAATTCTCTCAAGTCTTGAGAACATGCTCCAATGGCCTAATCATGCATCTAGACCAAATGGAACAAGTTGGAGAGAATGTTATGTTGATCAAAGAGCCTAAAAACCCTTTCTGTCCAGAACCAAATTTGAACAACTCAACATTGCCAAGTGTGTCCTTTTGATATGAATTTTTGTGGACATGTTCAAATCCTCAAATGACGACACTACACCAAGTGGTGCATCAAGGAGAATAGATTTGCATGACTAAATCTTGGCAAAGCCATTTCTGCTGATTTCTAGGGTTCACCAAAGTTACATTGGCTATTTTGCCCAAATGAGCTCAAAATTGGTGGAACACCCTACTTCTATGTGCCATTCCATCCTGTTAATTGTCATGGCAAGTGGAATTAATTTGCTTGCCCAAACTTGCATCAAACACCTTCTGCCATTTTTTCAAAAGCACCATTTTGACCCCTTCCACTAATCTCCATGGGCTCAACTTTGTATCACAACCCCTCCTAGACCTCCTCTACCTCCAGTAACAATGGTTGCATTTCAGCTCAATTATTTGGTGGTCAAACCCTCACTTTCTCTCTCTGGACAGCCCATTCCCCTCTCTCCCTCAACCTCTCTCCTCTCCTACTGGTTGTCCAGGGCATCCAAGGCCCTCTCCCCTTTCTTTACTACTCCCTAGCACTGCTGGACACAAGTGGCCGCGCCCACTCCCCTTTCTTAATGCCATGGCATGCCATTTGGGCGCTCTGAAGCCTTCTAAGGCTTGCCCACATCTGTAGCCGCCCCCTTCCAACCGCCTCCGGCCACCTAGGGCCTCCCCCTCGTGTCCCCCAAGGTCACCTCGACGTCCACAGCACGCTACACTGTCGTCCCCCTCCTCTTCCTCCCTCTCCGGCTCTCCTCGCGTACGGACAGAACGCCGCCCGAGCGCGCCAGTCGCTGGCCGCGGTAGGAACCCGCCTTGCCGCATTTCCTGCTCCCTCTCTTCTCCCCTGGGCGTAGTCCACCTCCACAAACTCCCTAGAGTCGGTGCACCACCTTCCTGAGGGCCATAGCGACGAGCGCGAGCTCGCCGGCGCACGAGCCCACGGTGCACCATCGCCCCGCCATAAAAGGCCACCCCTGGGGCCCTCTCTGGCCTCCTTTTGCTCTCTCTCCCTCCCAGAGACCCCTGGACCAACCCACTCCCCTCCTCGCGCCCTCCATCCGCCACCATGGCCGGAGCCTTGCCGTCGGCCTCCGCCTAAATTCGTGCCCACCTCTCCTCCTCCTTCCCTCTAGACCGCACTAGAGCGCCACCACCATCACCGCGAGACCCTCCCGTGATTCTCCCCCTCCTCCCCGTGGCTGTTCCGTCGAGCTGCATCACCACCGTCAGCCTTGTCCGCCGCGGTCGACGCCTTGCTCAACCCGGTGCCCCTGGGCGACCGTGCCGCCCATGGTTGGACGCGTTGGGTCCCCTGAGCACGCCGGTGGGCAGAGCACGCCGGTGGGCAGAGCATCGCCGGAGACGCCCTGTAGCGCCGGCGGCCAGCGTCGAACACCTCCTCTGTCGCCCTTCGCGCTCGCGCGGGAGGTTGAGGACGAACCTGCAGGCGGGGCCTGCTCGCCCGTGGCCCAACCACCGGGCCACGCTGGCAAGTCGAGGCGGGTTCGACGTCTCCCGCGTTCCCGTAGCAAAGGCGCAGTGCGCGTGGGCGCCTTCGACGTCGCCCTGCCACCTGCGCAGATCGCCCAGTGCAGAGAATAAGGGTATAGCCCTTTTCTTATTTTCTTTTCCCAGATAGTTTGTAAAATCCATAAACAAATCAAATTAGCTCCAAACTTGATGATTCAAATTTCTAGTAGTTTCTAAATTCATTCCCTATCACATGGTGCTACTTGCACATTTTTACAGAAATATTTCTTTCACAAATAATTAGCAAATCCTATTTTTCCTATCTCTGTGATAAACTTTAGAAAATCACAGAGAGCCCATTCTTGATCCAAATGCCATGATTCAAAATCCTAGATGTCTATAAGTTCAAAACTTAGTTTTTGAACATTTTTACTAATACTTTATGTACCACCTCAAATAATGGTCTATTTCTTTATATATAGCCAACTTTGCAAACTCATAGGAAAATCATCTCAACTCCAAATCCAGATAAACCAACTCCTAGGTGCTTCTAAAATCATCCTTTGTTAAATGGGTATCTTTGCTCATTTTTCAAAAATATATTTCTGTACACTTCTTGCAAATCCACAAATCCCTTGATTCCATCATATTGAAATGTTCAGAGATGTCCATTCATCAAATCCCAATGAAACCACTTTGGTCACTCCTCATATGACCAGAGGTATCCTAGAAAAGTCCAACTCACATTTTTAGAGCACTTTTATTTTTGGCTTGTTGTGTTGCTTATTATGATTGTTTCCGACGTTAGTTGACGAAGTAGACGGAGTACTTGGAGAAGGACCAGAAGACTTGAAGACTGAGGAACCAGGCAAGCAGCCCTTTGACCATGTCTATGAAACCCTTTTTATCCATGTCATATAGCACCATATTGTTGTTACAACGGAATCATGATGAGGTGATAACCACTTCGATGGTTGCCACCGTACTTCCTCGTTGATACTTGCATTGTGCATGACCCTACCTTCTTATGAGGGTTATGCCGGTGGGAGTAGATAGGATGCTAAAGTAGTGCTACGCAAAAAGGGACGGGAATATGCATGGTAAAGGAGGCAAAGTATTTTCAAAAGACTTTTCGAAAACCCCGTCGGGTGCCACTTATGCCCGAGGGAGATGATGAGATGGGTAACCACTTGATGACGAAGTGGTGTACCGAGGCAAGTGTGTGTGTTGTTTTCGAAAACGGATTAGATTTAAGATTTGTCGACTGTCCCAATCTTACATGCGCAACCACTCTACCCTTATATGGGAAAGGGCATTATTGATTACCTAGGTTGATACTAGCTTGGAGCCGCATTACTAGTGACGGGGGAGAGTTGGTGCTCTCTCTCGGGATGGGGTCGTGCCAGGTAGGGCGGCCATGACTGTCTTTACAGGGCACCGGACACACCGTTGTGTCCCCTCTTGGATGTTACGATCTCGAGTGAGTCTCGTATGATGTACATCGTGAGGATACGGAACAACGATTGGACTCCTTGTTAGTGTCGTCTGGGGAAAGGTAGTGATCGGGTGCTTACCCCGGGTACTTGAGGTATCGCGGGTCGTGGATGTCATGGAAGTTCCCCGGATCTTGTGGGTACAGTGTGCAACCTCTGCAGAGTGTAAAACTATTCGAATAGCCGTGTCCACGGTCAAGGACAGTTGGGCGGTGCTGCTTAAACTACGTCCAGAGTTTTCAACCATGTGTGTGTGTGTTGATAAAACTACTTGGGTCAAGTCATAGGACTTGACATAATTGAGTTGGGTTGGTGCCCACTCTATTTATGTTGGTATCTGTAACATGTCCTCTTGGTTACTTGATGCATGTCTTACAAGTTGTTGAACATGTCATTGCACTCAAAACTAGCTTTCTGCAAAAATTTACCTATATCATGCATTGTTGTATCTTGAACCAAAACATGGGGTGCTTGCGAGTACATTTAAAGTACTCATTGGCTTGCCACTGGTTATTTAATTGACCAGGCGTGGAAGAACCAGAGTTCAAAGAAGAGTTCTTTGGAGACAAACATGCGAACTAGGACGTTTCCCAGTCAGAATGCTTGTAGGGTTAAGGCAGATGGCATGGGTCCAAGTTGTTATTGAAGATTTCTGCTGCGACGTTATACTCAAAGACTCGACCATAATGGTCCTACTTGTGTAATACAGTATATATGGATGTAAGACTCTTGTTATTCAGCTTCTGTGTGTTCAGTGAGCATTGATCTCTAGGATCACTGTACACGTGCATTCGGTGATCACGACTTATGAGTCGGGGTCCCCACAGAGCTAGTATCAGAGCCATCCTGACTGTAGGAAGCCTTAGTTAGCATGGTCGTTAGTTAGGGTAAAATATTTCCAAAACTACTACTAGTTTTCAAAACAATCTTTACTTCTCTTCCCTTCTCAGTTTTTCGAAAACTAAGGTATACTTTCCTTATTGATCTCTTCCCCTTCAAAACCTTTGGTCGCTAGAACCCTTATGCCCCTGACCACTGGATTCCTTGTAATCCTTGTGGATAATCCAGAAGGAAGATGCCTTGCCAGACATTCACCCACATCTCCTGAACACAAGATTGGCGACATCACAACAAGACGATACCAACAGAAGATACATCCTCAAGGAATGAGGACCTGAAGACCCAGGAGATGGTGACACCCTTGACACTGCCCCAAGATGATGCAACCTTAGCCTACGATGATTAGGGCATAGGATATGCAAGATCATGGTATACATCGCTAGTAGAGCAACCTTGTCCTTACCATTGTTGTGTCGGCAACCACCGGTGGATGAGAACCTAGCCATTTGGTCCGCCTCACTATAGTGAGCAGGAAAACGGTTCTCTTCATCCCCCGCTCTCGGTGACGATACTGGCAACAACGTATCCGGCAGATTGGACCTCTACTATGCCTTGTTAGTGTCATTACATAAAGGATTGCCTACCTGGTACACTCGACGCCTTAGAAGGCAAAAGGGATTGTCATGATTAAGAAGACAAGAGGAGACCAAGACAATGCCAGCTACAAGGAGCCACCTTCACCCCATCACTTCAACATGCGAGAAGTTGTTGAAGAATCTTCAGGCTCAACCCGGATTGTTTCATCGAACAACTACAAGAGACGTAGCAACACCTGAGGAAAACTCAGAAGACTGCATGAGGCACAAGGCACGACTACTGAGTCCGAGAACCCCTAGGGTAGGATGAGTCGTGTACCCCCTATGCGCAGTCAAGTCCGTATGATAGTTCAAATAGAACGATGATTGTGTGTTGCTTGTTTTTATTTGTTTGTGTTTTGATACAGGTCGCACTTTTGCCCTAGGCGACAAGTATGCGACTATATCACCTTCCTTACCTTGCTTTTTCTGTTTGGCCCTTTTTGCACCTGTTTGTTTGCACTTGCACTATAGAACCCCCTGTTAGGCATTCCCCTCCTCTATGCTACTTTTCCCTCTCATCTCTTTCCTCAACTGAAGACAAGCAAGACAATATGCACCAAGGATTCCACCTCGGCGACCAACAAGCACTGAAGACTTTTGCTACAACCTCCTCGACCAAGTGCAACCCCTTAGAGTTATGGTTTCCCCTCAAGATTAGAGACCCATTCCTAGACCCTTCGAGGCTTCACGAGATACCCTAGCTCAAAACCTTAACAATGAGCTTAACCTACGGAATTGCAAGAGAACCTGTTAAGCCTCCGTAACCTTGCTTATCACTGGGTTCATTATGGAACTAGTGGACATAGTGAATGAGCACATTATCATCCTAATATAGCACCAAAACTGACGATGCCATAGGAAGGACCACTCTGAGGATATAGGAATAGAGGACAAATGACTTGATGAGTTTATATCAATGACTTGAGGAATTATATGAGACTATTTGGTGGATTATGAGGATTTGATGTTGGTAGATGAACTTGTGGGATCATGAGTATAGAGTAGTATAGCTTTCATTACCCCTGAGTAAATTGGATTTATAGGACAATTATGACCGCAAGCTGAAACTCCTGGAAGTGCAAGGATTTGACTTGATCAGATAATATTGATTGGAGACAGTTGATATTACGTAAATGACTTGGGGAACATGTAGGAATTCTCATTGGACATGAGATTTGGATTAAATAGGTTACCCTAGTGGAGTATGGATGCAGAATAATTTTACATGGTTCGGAGTAAATTGGATTTAGACTGATGATCTTGATCATGATACCATGTTTCTCGGTGGACCATAAACCAGGAGATTGGATTAATTGTCGGAGTTTATTTAGGCATCTTTGTGAACTTGACCTTGGAGGTTACTTGACCATGATAATGAAAATTGGTGGACTTACTATAGTAGAGATAGCCCTTTCAAGTGTTTGGGGATTATAGGAACATTAGGAGATCATGTGGAACACCATAGACATTCGATTTGTGGAATTAATGGATTGTGTAGTGATCGATGGGAGTTAATTAATGGGCTTTTGGAGTTGATTCATAGGAAGGAAACAAGATCTTGGAGTGGCTTACGACGTGTTTCCTTAGGATAGAGGTGCTTTACCTTAGACCTTGGAAGAACAGGCTGAGCACTTGGGTTGTCACGTTCAAGCTTAGCAGCTTATATGTTCTACCCATGGATTTTTAGGGGTAGACATACATATGAGTTTGCGGATTGTAGACATATATGATTTTGTTATACCTCCTCTCGAGAGTCATGAGGACATGAATAACATGAGTAATGATTGGAGTTGGCCTACAAGACTTGATGCTTTTGGTGGTATAAGGTTATTTGTTCAAAGGACTAGATAGAACAATTGGCATCTCAGAAACCGTGCTTAAAGATAAGATGATAAATGTTCACTCGCACACTAGAATCCTTGAAACCCTTAAGCCCTACCAAGCTACAACATGGTCAGATCAGGACCTTAGGGCCTTGACACTAGATCTAGAACCACCTTGGCCCACACTAAACAAGACCACCACTAATTCCCCAGCCTAATTTATGTACCCCATGAACAAAGTCTTCATGGATTGCTTAGACAAGATAGTTGTCATCAACATTTGGTGACCTACTTGTCCACCCGAAGACGAAAGAAGAGCCATTCAGCTAGTCCAGGAACATTTGAAGACCGCCATGCCAAGGAGGAAGAACAACCACCATTGTCAAGAAGTAAACCTCCGCATCGAAGACCAGGCATATCGGCAAGCCACTCCTCTCTAAGGAACCAAGCATTTCCATGACAAGGAGACCCACACCAAGATTCATAGGCCCCCTTCGAGATCACTCCAAGATTTAACAACCCCCTCCGAGATCACTTCAAGACGAAGAGTAGACGACTACCAGCTAGAGTTACCACCTGAGTTACCCATTGTGCACAACGTTTTCCATGCATCACAACCGGAAGTGTTTCCAACTTCCCAACTTGCCCGATCTCTATGAGGGCATTGACCATCGAGCCATTGACCCCTAGCCCAATCTAACCTATCGCGAGCTACCCATTAGCAACATGGATCAGGAAGAGCGTCATACACGAAGCCACACCATCAAGTACTTCAAGATTCAATGGGGCACCACTCGGAAGCAAAAGCAGTATGAGGACGTGAAGACTACCCCAGACCCAGGTTTCCATACTCCTTTCCGCGCCTAGTTTGGGAATCTCGGGGACGAGATTCTTGTAAGGGGGGTAGGTCTGTCACACCCTGATTTTCATGCCACAACACTTAAAGTCATTAAATCATGCTAAAATGTGGTTTGACAAAAACTTTTGAGTGTTTTGGACTTTGCTTGATTTGATTTTTGTCTGCTGTTTGCAAGTGCTCTAAAAATCAAATAAATCCTCCAACTCCTATACTTCATCTCCTTGCTCCAAACTCTTGAACCAATGATCATGCCATGTGTATAGGACATAAAAATAATTTCTTACAAAATAATTTGGCCAAATAGTATTTTCAAAAAGTAGTTTTTCCAAAAACCCTGAATTGAGGTTTGCCTTGCAAGTACTTAATTAAGGGCAGTAAAAATCTTTCAAAAATATATTTGACTCCTATTAGATATAGGATACCCGAAACCACAAAAATATAATTTTAAAAGTTATTTTCCTATTTTATTTAAAAGCTTTTTCTTAAGGCCAGAAATGGTCTTTAATAGGAAAAAATTATTTTATTGCTTCACAAATATTTGACAAAATTTAGGGAAACTCATAGGACATATATTGCCCATATATAAGAGTTTCAACACATGGTCATGTTCAAAATATTGGTCAAATCCCTCAAAAACCCTTTCTGGATATTTCAAGCTTTTGAAATATTTACAAAGGAAATATTCTCCAAAAATTCCAAGAAAATTCTATCATGTCACATGTGACATGTTAGATGGTCTTGACAAGTATCATGTCATGGAGAATAGTATAACTCCATAAAATCCCCTCAAAACCATTTCTGTCCATTTTGAAGTTTGAGCAACTTTACATTGCCAAACATATCCAAATTCTCTCAAGTCTTGAGAACATGCTCCAATGGCCTAATCATGCATCTAGACCAAATGGAACAAGTTGGAGAGAATGTTATGTTGATCAAAGAGCCTCAAAACCCTTTCTGTCCAGAACCAAATTTGAACAACTCAACATTGCCAAGTGTGTCCTTTTGATCTGAATTTTTGTGGACATGTTCAAATCCTCAAATGATGACACTACACCAAGTGGTGCATCAAGGAGAATATATTTGCATGACTAAATCTTGGCAAAGCCATTTCTGCTGATTTCTAGGGTTCACCAAAGTTACATTGGCTATTTTGCCCAAATGAGCTCAAAATTGGTGGAACACCCTACTTCTATGTGCCATTCCATCCTGTTAATTCTCATGGCAAGTGGAATTAATTTGCTTGCCCAAACTTGCATCAAACACCTTCTGCCATTTTTTCAAAAGCACCATTTTGACCCCTTCCACTAATCTCCATGGGCTCAACTTTGTATCACAGCCCCTCCTAGACCTCCTCTACCTCCAGTAACAATGGCTGCATTTCAGCTCAATTATTTGGTGGTCAAACCCTCACTTTCTCTCTCTGGACAGCCCATTCCCCTCTCTCCCTCAACCTCTCTCCTCTCCTACTGGTTGTCCAGGGCATCCAAGGCCCTCTCCCCTTTCTTTACTACTCCCTAGCACTACTGGACACAAGTGGCCGCGCCCACTCCCCTTTCTTAATGCCATGGCATGCCATTTGGGCGCTCTGAGGCTGCTGATCGCCTCCCTTGTAGCCGCTTCTTCCAACCGCCTCCGGCCACCTAGGGCCTCCCCCTCGTGTCCCCCAAGGTCACCTCGACGTCCGTAGCACGCTACACTGTCGTCGCCCTCCTCTTCCTCCCTCTCCGGCTCTCCTCGCATGCGACAGACGCGCTGAAGGCCGGATCGGCCGGCATGTAGGGACCCGCCTTGCCGCATTTCCCGCTCCCTCTCTTCTCCCCTGGGCGTAGTCCACCTCCACGAACTCCCTAGACTTGGTGCACCACCTTCCCGAGGGCCATAGCGACGAGCGCGAGCTCGCCGGCGCACGAGCCCACGGTGCACCATCGCCCCGCCATAAAAGGCCACCCCCGGGGCCCTCTCTGGCCTCCTTTCGCTCTCTCTCCCTCCCAGAGACCCCTGGACCAACCCACTCCCCTCCTCGCGCCTTCCATCCGCCACCATGGCCGGAGCCTTGCCGTCGGCCTCCGCCTGAATTCACGCCCACCTCTCCTCCTCCTTCCCTCTAGACCGCACTAGAGCGCCACCACCGTCACCGCGAGACCCTCCCGTGCTTCTCCCCCTCCTCCCCGTGGCTGTTCCGTCGATCTTCATCACCACCATCAGCCTCGTCCGCCGCGGTCGACGCCTTGCTCGACCCGGTGCCCCTGGGCGACCGTGCCACCCACGGTTGGACGCGGCTGGGTCCCCTGAGCACGCCGGTGGGCAGAGCATCGCCGGAGACGCCCTGTAGCGCCGGCGGCCGGCGTTGAACACCTCCTCTGTCGCCCTTCGCGCTCGCGCGGGAGGTTGAGGACGAACCTGCAGGCGGGGCCCGCTTGCCCGTGGCCCAACCACCGGGCCACGCTGGCAAGTGGAGGCGGGTTCGACGTCTCCCGCGTCCCCCAGCGAAAGGCTTGATCAATGTGGGCGCCGACGTCGCCTCGCCACTGCAAGCACTGGGCCGCCCAATGCCTATCTCTCGCCCAGTGCGGAGAATAAGGGTATAGCCCTTTTCTTATTTTCTTTTCCCAGATAGTTTGTAAAATCCATAAACAAATCAAATTAGCTCAAAATTTGATGATTCAAATTTCTAGTAGTTTCTAAATTCATTCCCTATCACATGGTGCTACTTGCACATTTTTACAGAAATGTTTCTTTCACAAATAATTAGCAAATCCTATTTTTCCTATCTCTGTGATAAACTTTAGAAAATCACAGAGAGCCCATTCTTGATCCAAATGCCATGATTCAAAATCCTAGATGTCTATAAGTTCAAAACTTAGTTTTTGAACATTTTTACTAATACTTTATGTACCACCTCAAATAATGGTCTATTTCTTTATATATAGCCAACTTTGCAAACTCATAGGAAAATCATCTCAACTCCAAATCCAGAGTAACCAACTCCTAGGTGCTTCTAAAATCATCCTTTGTTAAATGGGTATCTTTGCTCATTTTTCAAAAATATATTTCTGTACACTTCTTGCAAATCCACAAATCCCTTGATTCCATCATATTGAAATGTTCAGAGATGTCCATTCATCAAATCCCAATGAAACCACTTTGGTCACTCCTCATATGACCAGAGGTATCCTAGAAAAGTCCAACTCACATTTTTAGAGCGAAAGGAGTAGGAAAGAGGGGGAAAGGAAAGGGGGGCGCCCCCCCTCCTTGTCCAATTTGGACTAGAGGGGAGGGGGCGCGCGGCCCTGCCTTGGCCGCCCCTCCTCTTCTCGACTAAGGCCCAATAGGCCCATTACACTCCCTGGGGTGTTCCGGTAACCCCCCGGTACTCCGATATATGTCCGAACTTGCCCGGAACACTTCCAAAGTCCAAACATAGTCATCCAATATATCGATCTTTATGTCTTGACCATTTCGAGATTCCTCGCCATGTCCGTGATCATATCCGAGACTCCGAACTACCTTCGGTACATCAAAACACATAAACTCGTAATACAGATCGTCACCAACCGTTAAGCGTGCGGACCCTACGGGTTCGAGAACTATGTAGACATGACCGAGACACGTCTCCGGTCAATAACCAATAGCGGAACTTGGATGCTCATATTAGCTCCTACATATTGTACGAAGATCTTTACCGGTCAAACCGCATAACAACATACGTTGTTCCCTTTGTCATCAGTATCTTAGTTGCCCAAGATTCGATCGTCGGTATCTCAATACCTAGCTCAATCTCGTTACCGGCAAGTCTCTTTACTCATTCCGTAATGCATCATCCCACAACTAACTCATTTCACATTGCTTGCAAGGCCTATAGTGATGTGCATTACCGAGAGGGCCCAGAGATACCTCTCCGACAATCAGAGTGATAAATCCTAATCTCGATCTATGGCAACTCAACAAGTACCATCGGAGACAGCTGTAGAGCACCTTTATAATCACCCAGTTATGTTGTGACGTTTGGCAGCACACAAAGTGTTCCTCCGGTAATCGGGAGTTGCATAATCTCATAGTCATAGGAACATGTATAAGTCATGAAGAAAGCTATAGCAGTAAACTGAAACGATCAAGTGCTAAGCTGACGGAATGGGTCAAGTTAATCACATCATTCTCCCAATGATGTCATCCAGTTTATCAAATGACAACTCATGTCTATGGTTAGGAAACCTTAACCATCTTTGATCAACGAGCAAGTCTAGTAGAGGCATACTAGTGACACTATGTTTGTCTATGTATTCACACATGTATTATGTTTCCGGTTAATACAATTCTAGCATGAATAATAAACATATATCATGAAATAAGGAAATAAATAATAACTTTATTATTGCCTCTAGGGCATATTTCCTTCAATTAGCACACCAAGTTTTCACCTCATCGGCTGTGAAATTGGAGCCGTTATCGGTGATGATGCTGTGTGGAACGCCATAACGGTGCACAACACCGGATATAAAGTCTATCACTCGTCCGACTTGGGCTGTTTTAACTGGTTCGGCCTCTATCCACTTGGTGAATTTATCCACCATGGCCAACAGATATTTTTTCTTATGGCTTCCTCCTTTAAGGGGTCCGACCATATCAAGCCCCCAGACTGCGAAAGGCCAAGTGATGGAGATTGTTTGTAGAGCGGTGGGTGGCATATGGCTTTGGTTGGCGAAAAGTTGGCATCCGACGCACATTGGACAAGGTGTTGTGTATCTGCTCGGGTCGTCGACCAATAGAAACCTGTACGGAAGGCCTTGCTTATAAGGGCCCGAGCCGCAGCGTGGTGACCACCAAGCTCGGCATGAATTTCAGCCAAGAGCTACCACCCCTCTACCTCGGAGATACATCTTTGAAGTACTCCGGTAGCGCTTTTCTTGTAGAGTTCTCCGTCATGAACCTTGTAGGCTTTTGATACGTCTCCAACGTATCTATAATTTTGGATTGTTTCATGCTATTATATTATCCATCTAGGATGTTTTATATGCATTTATATGCTACTTTATATGATTTTTGGGACTAACCTATTAACCTAGAACCCAATGCCAGTTTCTATTTTTTCCTTGTTTTTGAGTTTTACAGAAAAGGAATACCAAATGGAGTATAATTGACGTGCCAATTTATGATTTTTTATGGACCAAAGAAGTCCCAGAGTAAAAGAATTGGGGCAGAAGAGTCTCGGGCTGCCCACGAGGGTGGGGGCGCGCCCACCCCCTAGGTGCGCCCCCCTATCTCGTGGACGGCTCGGAGACCCCCCTGACGTGAGACCTACGCCAAAAATTCCTATAAATACAGAAACCTCCAGAAAATAACCTAGATCGGGAGTTCCGCCGCCGCAAGACTTTGTAGCCACCAAAAACCAATCGGGACCCTGTTCCGGCACCCTGCCAGAGGGGGATCCATCACCGGTGTCCATCCTCATCATCCCGGCGCTCTCCATGACGAGGAGGGAGTAGTTCACCCTCGGGGCTGAGGGTATGTACCAGTAGCTATGTGTTTGATCTCTCTCTCTCTCTCTCTCGTGTTCTTGATATGGCATGACCTTGATGTATCGCGAGCTTTGCTATTATAGTTGGATCTTATGATGTTTCTCCCCCTGTACTCTTTTGTAATGGATTGAGTTTTCCCTTTGAAGTTATCTTATCGGATTGAGTCTTTAAGGATTTGAGGACACTTGATGTATGTCTTGCATGTGCTTATCTATGGTGACAATGGGATATCACATGATCTACTTGATGCATGTTTTGGTGATCAACTTGCGGGTTCAGTGACCTTGTGAACTTATGCATAGGGGTTGGCACATGTTTTTGTCTTGACTCTCCGATAGAAACTTTGGGGCACTGTTTGAAGTTCTTTGTGTTGGTTGAATAGATGAATCTGAGATTGTGTGATGCATATCATAGGATCATGCCCATGGATACTTGAGGTGACATTGGAGTATCTAGGTGACATTAGGGTGTTATTCTAGTACGAACTCTATGATAGATCGAACGGAAAGAATAACTTTGTGTTATTTTACTACGGACTCTTGAATAGATCGATCAGAAAGGATACCTTTGAGGTGGTTTCGTACCCTACAATAATCTCTTTGTTTGTTCTCTGCTATTAGTGACTTTGGAGTGACTCTTTGTTGCATATTGAGGGACAGTTATATGATCCAATTATCTTATTATTGTTGAGAGAACTTGCACTAGTGAAAGTATGAACCCTAGGCCTTGTTTCCTAGCATTGCAATACCGTTTACGCTCACTTTTACCACTTGTTACCTTGCTGTTTTTATATTTTCAGATTACAAAAACCTATATCTATCATCCATATTGCACTTGTATCACCATCTCTTCGCCGAACTAGTGTACCTATACAATTTACCATTGTATTGGGTGCATTGGGGACACAAGAGACTCTTTGTTATTTGGTTGCAGGGTTGTTTGAGAGAGACCATCTTCATCCTACGCCTCCCACGGATTGATAAACCTTAGGTCATCTACTTGAGGGAAATTTGCTACTGTCCTACAAACCTCTGCACTTGGAGTCCCAACAACGTCTCCAAGAAGAAGGTTGCGTAGTAAACATCAGCTTTCGAGCGCCGGACAATGTGGCGCGCCTCATTCTGATCCTCAGGGAGTTCTCGCCTATTAAGGTAGGTCAAGAAGGGTTCAGTCCATGGGGCAATGACTTCCATGATAAGAGGGGCCAACAGTGTTATTTTGGTGGCTGAGCCCCCGATGATATCGCTGTATTCGGAATCTGGGGTTATAGTTGAATCCGGACTAATATTACCGCTCTCCCCTTGCCACACCACGGATGGCTTGAAGAGCCTTTCCAGAAAGATGTTAGGTGGGACGGGGTCGCGCTTGGCACCGATGGAAGCAAGGCATCCCACGCTTGATTACTTTCTCGAGCCACATGATGAAACTCGAGCCCCTTGAACCGAGCCAACATTTTGAGAACGGCGTTGCGGTAAGCCACCATCTTTGGATGTTTGACATCGAAATCTCCATTTATTTAAGATATTGCAAGGTTTGAATCTCCGCGCACTTCCAGGTGTTGTATGCCCATGGAGACAGCCATCCGAAGGCCATGCAATAAGGCCTCGTATCCGGCTGCATTGTTGGAGTCTGTGTATAATATTTGGAGTACGTACTGAACTGTATCTCTAGTGGGCGACGTCAGGACAAAGCCTGCTTCTAGGCCTGCCAGCATGTTGGAACCGTCGAAGTGCATGACCCAGTTGGAATATGTGCCATACTCTTTAGGGAGTTTGGCCTCTGTGCATTCGGCGACGAAGTCGGCCAGTACTTGGGATTTAATGGCCCGGCGCGGTATGTATGTTATGTCGAATGGGAGGAGCTCAATGGCCCACTTGACAATCTGGTCTGTGGCATCGCGGTTGTTTATTATGTCATTGAGTGGTACTTCAGATGCCACCGTGATTGAGCACTCTTGAAAGTAGTGTCTAACTTCCGGGATGCCATGAAGACCGCATATGCTATTTTTTTGGTAATGAGGGTACCGGGATTTTCATGCTGTGAGGACAGTAGATATGTAGTATACCAGCTTTTGAAGCGGGAATTTGTGTCCGTCCTCTTCTCGTTTGACGACGAGCACCGCACTCACGACTTGGTGTGTTGCCGATATGTATAATAACATGGGTTCATCGATGTTCGGTGCGGCCAGGATTGAGTTGCTCACTAAAAGATCCTTTATTTCTTCTAGTCCGGTTGTTGCCGCATCCATCCACTCAAACTGTCCGGTGCGTTGGAGGAGGTGATAAAGTGGCAATGTTTTTTCTCCTAGTCTGGAGATAAAGCAGCTTAACGCTGCCACACATCCGGCTAGTTTTTGGACTTGTTTAAGGTCTGTTGGCATAGCCAACTGTGACAGAGCTCGAATTTTAGCTAGGTTTGCCTCAATTCCTCTATTGGAAATGATGAAGCCCAGCAGTTTTCCAGCGGGAACGCCGAAAACACACTTTTCCAGATTGAGCTTGATGTCATACGTACGGAGGTTGTCGAATGTGAGACGCAGATCGTCTATTAATGACTCGACATGCCTAGTTTTGATGACGACATCATCTACATACGCTTCAACTATCTTGCCGATCTGTTTCTCCAGGCATGTTTGAATCATGCATTGGTAGGTGGCGCCGGCGTTTTTGAGTCTGAAGGGCATAGTGTTGAAGCAAAATGGCCCGTATGGGGTAATAAATGATGTTGTAGCTTGATCGGACTACTTCATCTTGATTTGATGGTATTCAGAGGAAACACATTGAGTCCTGTCCTGCAGTAGCATCGATAATCCGATCGATGCGGGGGAGGGGGAAGGGATCCTTAGGGCAGGCCTTGTTGAGGTCATTGAAATTGACACATAGGCACCAGGATTTATCCTTCTTTGGTACCATCACCGGGTTCGCTAGCCAGTCCGGGTGTTTTATTTCTCTGATGAATCTGGCCTCGAGTAACTTGGCTAGCTCCTCCCCCATAGCTTGTCGTTTGGGTTCGGAAAAGCGCCGCAGTGTTTGCTTGACCGGTTTGTATCCCTTCAGTATGTTTAGGCTGTGTTTGGCCAGCCTGCGTGGGATCCCTGGCATATCAGAAGGGTTCCAGGGGAATATGTCCTAGTTTTCGCATAGGAACACTCATAGTGCGGCGTCAACCGTTGGGTCCAATTGTGCTTCGATGGATGCTGTCTTCTTGGAGTCCGTCGGGTGGACTTGAAATTTGACTATTTCATCTGCTGGTTTAAAGGAGGTGGATTTGGGTCGCTTGTCCAGGATCATGTCATCCCTATCCACCGTGGAGTGTAGTGCGGTTAACTCTTCGGCTGGGAGGACTTCAGAAAATGCCTCAAGGGCCAGGGCTGCGGTTTTGTTTTCGGCGCGGAGTGCTATGTCCGGATCACTGGCAAGAGTGATAATACCATTGGGCCCGGGCATCTTGAGCTTCATGTACCCGTAATGAGGTATAGCTTGGAAGCATGCAAATGCATCCCGCCCTAATAAGGCGTGATATCCACTGTTGAAAGGGTCCACTTGGAAGGTTATCTCTTCAGACCGATAGTTCTCCGGCGAGCCGAATACCACATCGAGTGTGATTTTTCCCGTGCATCGTTCCTCCCGACTAGGAATGATTCCTAGGAAGGTCGTGCTACTTTGCTCAATGTGGCTTCTGTCTATTTCTATTTTATCTAGAGTTTCATTGTAAATGAGGTTTAGTCCGCTGCCACCGTCCATGAGCACTTTGGTAAGCCGAAAGTCATCCACGATCGGACTGAGGACCAAGGCGACAGGTGCCAGGACTATCTTCAATTTTGGTTCGTCACCGGCATTAAAAGTTATGGCCGTGTTGTTCTAGGGGTTTATTGTTGCGACTTGGCAGACTTCAACGAGACCGTGGAGTGCCCTTTTGCGCCTATTGTTTGAGGCGAAAGTCTTGAAGACCGTCAATACTCTGCGGTCGTCGTCTTCCATGGGGTGTTGCTCTGCGGTATTTTTGGTGAGGAGATCCTCGCCGCTCTTGGCCACTTGCCGGAGTATCCAACATGCTCTAAGGTTGTGGGTTGGTATGGTATCCGGTGTTGTGTGTATTTTGCATGGCCTTTCAAGCCATCCCTCCAGAACGGTTCCACGTCCCGTAATGGGCTTCAATTCTTTACTATTGGATCAGGCGACCAATGAGGGTGCATCCTTTTTGCCCGGACAAGGGGTTGAGTGGAAGCCGGTGGCTCCCAAGGAGCTGCCTGAGTTTTCCAGGCGCTTTCCATTGCGTAGTACTTCTATACTATGGTTGCCAAGTTAGTGAAGTGTAATACGCGACGACAGCTAATGGCATTGAGGATTCCCTCGTCCGTGCAATTGTTGCAGAATAATGAGATCGCGTCTTCGTCGCGGCAATCTTTGATCTTGTCCTTGACAAGGAGGAATCTGGTCCAAAAGTGGTGGATTGTTTCCTCCGACTACTGTCATATGTACATAAGATCGCATGTATCTGGGTGGGTGGGTGGATTTGAATCTGAACCCTGACCCAATTTGGGATCCGGAGTTTGAGAAACTTCCGAGCTTAATAGTTCGGCCCGGATATCAACCGATTTGCCAGTCCATCCTCCGACTCTAGGTTTGGAGGATGGGGCACATCTTTCCGTGGACGGGTATCCGGCTCTTCAAGCTCGGAAATCCGAACATAGTTTGCCCTCAATATAGAGGAAGAGTCATTGTATTGCTCCTCTACTATCGCTATCTGATGGGTGATCGGCGGAGATTTCATTTCTCTCTGATCAGGTTTAAGCCCAATCCAATCGTAGTCTATAGCGACCCCCAAGGCGGCGATGCGATCCAAGACTTCATTGAAAGACGACAACTCCGTCGGATCCATCCGTTTGGAGTATTCGGAGTCGACACGGAGGCGATTTTCAATGACCCGAGAAGTCATCGTCGGCTTGACGGCCGAATGGGCGGTCATGGTAAAGCCGCCCAGCCGGAGGGTTTGGCCTACGGCCAGGGCTCCTCCAGAGGTGATATTGTCCTTGATAACAAGGCGAGCCATCAATCATGTCTTCGATGTCACAGTGGAACTCTCAATGAAAGCACCAATGTCGGTGTCAAAACCGGCGGATCTCGAGTACGGGGTCCCGAACTGTGCGTCTAAGGTCGATGGTAACAGGAGGCGGGGGACACGATGTTTACCCAGGTTCGGGCCCTCTCTATGGAGGTAATACCCTACTTCCTGCTTGATTGATCTTGATGAATATGAGTATTACAAGAGTTGATCTACCACGAGATCGTAATGGCTAAAACCCTAGAAGTCTAGCCTATATGATTATGATTGCCTCTATGGACTAAACCCTCCGATTTATATAGACATCGGAGGGGACTAGGGTAGTACATAGTCAGTTACAGAGAAAGGAATCTACATATCCGAACGCCAAGCTTGCCATCCACGCAAAGGAGAGTCCCATCCGGACACGGGAGGAAGTCTTATGTCTTGTATCTTCATAGCCCATCAGTCCGCCCATGTCAACAGTCCGGACGGCCGAGGACCCCTTAATCCAGGACTCCCTCAGTTGCCGCTCCCATGAAGAAGCCCAAAGTTGGACCCCAAGCCTAAAACTGAGTGCTTCTACCGCAAGGGAATTGGTCACTGGAAGTGGAACTGCCCCAAATACTTGGCAGATAAGAAGGATGGCAAAGTGAACAAAGGTATATTTGATATACATGTTATTGATGTGTACCTTACTAATGCTCGTAGTAGCGCCTGGGTATTTGATACTGGTTTGGTTACTCATATTTGTAAACAAGAGTTGTGGAATAAACAAAGATTGGCTAAGGACGAGGTGATGATGCGCGTCGGGAATGGTTCCGAGGTCGATGTGATCGCCGTCGGCATGCTACCTCTACATCTACCTTCGGGATTAGTTTTACACCTCAATAATTGTTATTTGGTGCCAGCGTTGATCATGAACATTCTATCTGGATCTTGTTTATTGCGATACGGTTATTCATTTAAGTCACATAATAATGATTGTTCTATTTATATGAGTAATTTCTTTTATGGTCATGCACCTTTGATGAATGGTCTATTCTTGTTGAATCTCGATTGTAGTCATACATATATTCATAATATTGATGCCAAAAGATGCAAAGTTAATAATGATAGTGCAACATACTTGTGGCACTGTCGTTTAGGTCATATTGGTGTAAAACGCATGAAGAAACTCCATACGGATGGACTTTTGGAATGACTTCATTATGAATCATTTGATACTTGTGAACCATGGCTCATGGGTAAGATGAGTAAAACTCCGTTCTCCGAAACAATGCAACGAGCTAATGACTTATTGAAAATAATACATATTGATGTATGCGGTCCAATGAGTGTTGAGGGACGCGGTGGGTATCGTTATTTTCTGACCTTCACAGATGATTTGAGTAGGTATGTGTATATCTACTTGATGAAACACCAGCCTGGAACCTTTGAAAAGTTCAAAGAATTTCAGAGTGAAGTGAAGAATCATCGTAAGAAGAAAATACAAGTTTCTACAACCTAATCAAGGAGGCAAATATTTGAGCTACTGAGTTTGGCCTTCATTTAAAACAATGTGGAATTGTTTCACAACTCATGCCACCGAACACCACAAAGATAATGGTGTGTCGAACGTCAGAACCATACTTTATTAGATATGGTGCATTCTATGATGTCTCTTACCGATTTGCCTTTATCATTTTGGGGTTATGCATTAGATACATCCACATTCATGTTAAATAGGGCACCATCTAAATCCTTTGAGATGACATCGTATGAACTATAGTTTGGCAACAAACCTAAGATGTCATTTCTTAAAGTTTGGGGATGCGACGTTATGTCAAAAGGCTTCAACCTAATAATCTCATATCCAAATCGAGAAGTGCGTCTTCATAGGATACCCTAAAAGAAACTATTGGGTACACCATCTACCACAGATCCGAAGGCAAGATCTTTGTTGCTAAGAATGGGTCATTTCTAGAGAAGGAGTTTCTCTCGGAAGAAGTGAGTGGGAGGAAAGTAGAACTTGATGAGGTAGTTGTACCTTCTCTTGAATTGGAAAGTAGCACATCGAGAAAACCGTTCCCGTGATGCCTACACCAACTAGAGAAGAAGCTAATGACGATGATCATGAAACTTCAGATCAAGTTACTATTGAACCTCGTAGGTCAACCAAAACATGTACCGCACCAGAGTGGTACGATAATCTTTTCCTGGAAGTCATGTTGTTAGACAACGGCGAACCTACAAACTGGCGAACCTAGAGGCTATGATGAGCCCAGATTCCGACAAAATGGCTTAAGGCCATGAAATATGAGATAGGATCCATGTATGAGAACAAAGTGTGGACTTTGGTGGACTTGCCCGATGATCGGCAAGCCATTGAGAATAAATGGATCTTCAAGAAGAAGGCATGCGCTGATGATAATATCACTGTCTATAAGGCTCGATTTGTCGCGAAAGTTTTTCGACAAGTTCAAGGGGTTGACTAAAATAAGACTTTCTCACCAGAAGCGATGCTTAAGTCATCTCAGATCATTTAGCAATTGCCGCATTTTATGATTATGAAATCAGGCAAATGGATGTCAAAACTGCATTCCTTAACGAGTTTCTTAAAGAAGAGTTGTATATGATGCAACCAGAAGGTTTTGACGATCCTAAAGGTGCTAAAAAGTGTGAAATCTCCAGAGATCCATCTATGGACTGGTGCAAGCATCTCGGAGTTGCAATATACGCTTTGATGAGGTGATTAAAGCATATGGTTTTATACAGACTTACAGTGAAGCCTGTATTTACAAGAAAGTGAGTGGGATCTCTGTAGCATTTACGGTATTATATGTGAATGACATATTATTGATTGGAAATGATATATAATTTCTGGATAGCATAAAAGGATACTTGAATATGAATTTTTCAATGAAATACCTCGGTGAAGCTACTTGCATATTGGGCATCAAAATCTATAGAGACAGATCAAGACGCTTAATAGGATTTTCACAAAGCACATACCTTGACAAAGTTTTGAAGGATTTCAAAATGGATCAGTCAAAGAAAGGGTTCTTGCTTGTATTGCAAGGTGTGAATTTGAGTAAGACTCAAAACCCGACCACGGCAGAAAATAGAGAGAGAATGAAAGTCATTCCCTATGCCTCAGCCATAGGTTCTATTATGTATGCGATGCTCTGTACTAGATATATGCCTTGCCATGAGTTTGGCAAGGGGGTACAATAGTGATCCGGGAGTGGATCACTGGACAGCGGTCAAAATTATCCATAGTTACTTAAAGAGTACTAAACAAATGTTTCTCGGTTATGGAGGTGATAAAGAGTTCATCGTAAAGGGTTACGTCGATGCAAACTTTGACAGCGATCCAGATGACTCTGCGTCTCAATCTGGATATGTATTGAACATGGGAGTAATTAGCTAGAGTAGCTACATGCAGAGCGTTGTAGACATAGAAATTTGCAAGATACATACGGATCTGAATGTGGTAGACCCATTGACTAAACTTGTCTCACAAGCAAAACATGACCACATCTTAGAACTAATTGGGTGTTAATCAACTAGATTGTTGCCTCTAGTGCAAGTGGGAGACTGTTGGAAATATGCCCTAGAGTCAATAATAAAGTGGTTATTATTATATTTCCTTAATCATGATAAAGGTTTATTATTGATGCCAGAATTGTATTGATTGGAAACTTAAATACATGTGTGAATACATAAGCAAATACCAAGTCCCTAGTATGCCTCTTCTAGACTAGCTCGTTGATCAAAAGATGGTTAAGGTTTCCTGACCATAGACATGAGTTATCATTTGATAACGGGATCACATCATTGGGAGAATGATGTGATGGAGAAGACCCATCCATGAGCTTAGCATATGATCGTTCAGTTTGTTTCTACTGCTTTCTTAATGTTAATACATATTCTTTGACCATGAGATCATGCAACTCCCAGATACCGGAGGAATACCTTGTGTGCTATTAAACATGACAACGTAACATGGTGATCATAAAGATGCTCTACAGGAATCTCCGAAGGTTTATGTTGAGTTGGCATGGATCGAGATTGGGTTTGTCACTCCGTGTATCGAAGAGGTATCTCTGGGACCTCTCGGTAATACAGCATCACAAGAAGCTTGCAAACAAAGTGACTAAGGAGTTAGTTACCAGATGATGTATTACAAAAGAGTAAAGAGACTTGTCGATAACGATATTGAACTAGGTATGGAGATACCGATGATCGAATCTCGGGCAAGTAACATACCGACAGACAAAGGGAACTACGTATGTTGTCATAAAGGTTCGGCCGATAAAGATCTTCATAGAATATGTAAGAAATAATATGGGAATCTAGGTCCCGCTATTGGTTATTGGCTGGAGAAGCATCTCGATCATGACTACATCATTCTCGAACCCGTAGGGTCCGCACGCTTAACATTCGTTGACGATATAGTATTATATGAGTTATGTGAAATAGTGACTGAATGTTGTTCGGTGTCCTGGATGAGATCACGGACATGACGAGGAGCTCTAGAATGATCTGTAGGTAAAGATTGATATATAGGACGATACTATTTGGTCACCGGAAAGGTTTCGAAATACACCGGGTATTTATCGGATCACCGGAAGGGGTTCCGGGAAGGTCACGAGGAGTTATTGGGCTTATTGGGCCAACGAGGGAAGCACACCAGCCCGAAAGGGGTTGGTGCGCCCCACCTCTAGGACGCTGGCCCTGGGGAAGGAAAGAGGGGAGGTCTAGCCCCTCCTGCCTTCCCCTCCACATGAGAGAAAGGAAGGGGGCACCGCCCCTCCTGCCTTCTCCCCAAGCGCCAAAGAAGGAAGGGGGGCGCGGCCAGGGCAGGAGCCCAGGGCGGCTTCCAGCCCTCTTGGGGGCGCCCTAGACTGCCTTCTCTCCTCCCCCTATATATATATATGAGAGAAGGGAGAGTGGCAACACACACCATAATCCCCAAGCCGTGTGCGGCCCCTGTCTCCATCTATTTCTAGTTCCTCCTCCGTCCATGTCCGTCGTGCTTGGCGAAGCCCTGTGAATAGTTTCACCACCTCACCATGTCGTCATGCTGCCGGAACTCATTTACTACTTCGCCTTTCTTGCTAGGTCAAGAAGGCGAGGACATCGTCGAGTTGAACGTGTGCAAAACGCGGAGGTGTCGTACGTTTGGTGCTTGATCGGTACCGATTGTGAAGGTCTACGACTACATCAACCGCGTTGATAAACGCTTCCGCTTAGAGATCTACAAGGGTATGTAGATGCTCTCCCCCTCTCGTAGATATGCATCTTCATGGATAGTTCTTGCGTGTGTGTAGATTTTTTTGTTTTCAATGCAACATTCCCCAACAATATTCTAGATCATTAGAACATAACATACGATCTCGGGGTAGATCAAGCTTGTACTCGATACATCTCTATCAATATGAACAAGAGAAGAAAGTAGGGTTTTACCTCCATCAAGAGGGCCCGTACCTGGGTAAATACCGTCTCCCCTGTTCCTTTTACCATCGATCCGAGATTCACAACTCGGGACACCCTACCCTGAGGTCTACCGGATTTCACACCGACATTAGATATTAATTATACTCCAAAGCCCGCCTAGGACCGCTTTGATGTATCTGTAATGAAATCGGCGGTGTTTATATAAAATATGGTATGTTTATATGAAATCAGGTAGTGTTTATATGAAATCCGGACTTGTTTAAATGAATTTCGTCCGGTTGATTTAAGTTGTTATTAAATATATGCGGCTAGCGTTGGACGGCTGTCCCGCATTTGTGTACGTGGACTGATCCCTTGTCCGTGAACGAATGCGAAAGGTTTTTTGTGGGTTGCCGTAGGAGCCTATATGATGTAGTCTCATTTTATCATTTGTCGTGCTATATCATCACATCAATGCTTCACATGCAGACATAGAGTACTCTTTTATTATTATATTTCTTACTCCCTTGGTCCTAAAATATAAGATTTTTTACACTATACGCGTTAAAAATGATGTTATATTCTGAGGCAGAGGAAGTAGGACACAATAATCTTCCACATAACACATGTACGTGCATCTCTTTGAAAATACGAAATCATTAATTAAGTATTGCTCTTTGCAAAGTCACTCTCATTTTTTCAGTTCACAATAAGTGTCACACTGCATTTGTGTCACTTGTTGCGAGTTCTTTCCTTTTCTATAGATTTTTTATTCAACACACTTTATCTTTCAAACCGTGCGTTCAAATCTTGAATCTTTTTATCATTGGATTCCTCGCGCCGAGATATTTAAAACTAGATCGCATGTTGATAGGTTTCGACAAACTTTTCTTTCAAAAAAGGACGAAAAACTGAATTGGAAGCACATTTTTTCTTTTCCGGAGGCACGATCGTACCTCTCGCGGAAGCAAATGCATCCCTCCACGAGAAGTAAATCCGTGCACCTTGTGGAAAGGAAAAAAAAACAGAAAACACGTTTTTTTTCCTTTTCCATGTTCGTGCCTCCCCGAGAAGTAAATCCGTGCATCTCCTCGTAGAAAAACGCGTTTTTCCCTTTTGCGAGTGGCACGGCGTAAGCAAATTGATGCCTTCACAAGAAGTAAATCCGTGCATCTCGCGAAAAAAATGTTTTTTTTCTTTTCTTTTTCCGAGAGGCATGGTCATGCGTCCTAGGAAGCAAATCTATGCCTCCACGAGAAGTAAATCTACGCCTCTTGTGGAAGAAAGAAAAACTCCTTTTTCCCTTTTGGGAGAGGCGCGACAAAAAAAACTCATTTTTCCCTTTTGCGAGAGGCGCGACAAATTCATGCTTCTGCCAAAAGAAAAAAAAACATGTTCTTTTCTTTTCCGAGATACATAGACGTGCCTCTCGCACAAGCAAATCTGAGTCTCTACAAGAAGTAAATCTGTGCCTATTGTGAAAGGAAAGAGATAAAGTGTTTTTCTTTTCTTTTGCGAGAGACACGGCCAGCCTCGTGCTTAAGTAAATATGTGCTCCACGAGAAGTAAATCTGGGTCTCTCGCGGTTCGCGTCAAAAAATTTCTTTCTAAATTCTTTTGGACCAGAATCTAAGAAAAATCCAAAAAATCATCTAAAAGCCGAAAACGCGTAAAAAAACAAAGTCTGAATGGAGCGCCTAGAGCACGAAATGTGGCGGCGTCTAAGAGTGCGCCAAGTGACGTCCTCCCGGCTGACCCAAAGAGACCCTTGCAGGGGCTCCCGAAGGTGTACTCCTTAATTAGTTGCTATCATAAAAATAGTGCATATCTCTATATATATATATATATATATATATATATATATATATATATATATATATTTAGAAACATTATAACCGAAAGCACTTTTCGAGCTCTCTCACGCCTCGATGATTTTGGCCGTCGGATCACGATTTAGATCATTTTTACCATTAGATCATTGTCTTAGTGCCGCTTATCACGACCGGGCCCTCTGTCCTAATGGGGCAGCTACTCGAAACTTTTTGAAGGCCTTCCGCTGATTAGGCTTCAATGACCCATTTATATGTGCATCAATCCAGCCAATGCGCGGGTGAGGACCAAGCCGAGGCGACGCTTAGCGAGGAACCGCGTGGAGGGATCCAGTGGTCGAGGGTAGCGCCAAGGGAGCCGATCGACGCGTGAGAGGCAACAGCTGTCAGGATCCAGCCAGGCGAGGCTCCCGAGGGATCGGGCGCCGAACGGCTGCCTCTGTGTCGTTCGCTGATCCGCCCCTTCTCTCTCGGGCCTGAAAATACCTAACTGCTACTGGCAGCAGCGTAACGAGCCGGCGACGCCCGCTGAGGTTGCGGCGATGGAACGCGCATCGTGGCTCTGGTGGTGTTGGGCGTGGCGATCGTGCGGCATGGGCGGCTGGCTTTTGTGACACATCTTCACATGCATAAGCTCTCGCAACGGGCGGCGACGGCGGCGTGACGGATGACGCCTCATCTCGCTCCTAGCCGGGCGACGTGGATCAACGCCGCGGCAACACGCACGCACCCCCTCATCCACATCTCAGCGACGCATCAAACTCTAGCCCTTCTTTCATCTTATTTCGAACGTAACTCTATTTTAATTCAAATCATCCTCTATTCTTGGTAGAGGGAAATCTTGGTGGCAACCTGTTCTTCTCCATGTTGCTCCAAAGAATCGCACAAGGAGGTCGGGCCTCTCGAATTGGTGCCCTGCAGAATTCAGGTTGGACATATGGAGGGCGAGAGCACATATTTATGGGGAACAACAATACACCAAGACCCCTATATTTCTTTCCATTTCATGTATGATTACTTCTTCCACCAAACAATTTCTTTCTTCTGACATCCTTTCAATCCAATTTGTACATACATGTAATGTTGTTGGTGGTTGTCAATTGACTTGAGCATTTTGAGATCGGTAGGTGCCCGCCGCATCGCCTGAGTCACCACTGCAGATGCTCCAGAGGATTTTGTACATCGAGCAACTTCCTCTTCATCTATCTGATCTTTTGTTTAAAAAAAATGAGCGACTTGACTTATGGCACTTGTCCGTTTGAGTCAATGGCCACATCCTCTTGCGTATTCAGGTCCCCTCTTCTTTCTCCCCAATATGTCTATTCCGTGGTTCTCTCCCATGTGACCTGTGACTAAAAACTAAAATTAGTATGTGCAACTACCAATGGAAGATTACTCATTATAAGGGTCCAACTAAGAAGCTTATGATGGAAGATTACAGGGGTAACAGTTCTTGATGTTTACAAAAATTAGTATTAGTGATAAATAGTATGGCTGGCTGCCCTCTTTGTGATTTTGATCTCGACAGTTCATGACATTCACATGAATTAGTAGTAGTAGTGATAAGTAGTATGGATGCCATAGGATTACTTTTCCTTCTGACATACAAGTATTAGTTATTGCAAGCTTCTTAGCTCTATAATTTGGTAAACCTACTAACATCACTTAATTGAAATAATTTTTGTTTTTCTTGTGCTTGGCTTCTGAGGTAACAATGTACTTCAAAAGTCTAATCTAGAACCTTTCACTCAAAGTCCTTGAAAATAAAATGACAAGAATTGGTATACATTTCTTGAATTAAATTTATGTCTTATATTGCAATTTATATTATCAACGATTTTGATGAATCAAATTTCCTTTATTTTAAAATGAGACACCTTTTCTAACACAAGAAAGCTATGTTTAGAAGTATTCACTAATTAACTTGTGAACAGATCATAAACAAGGTTACCCACTATCAAAAATAAGGAACGGGTTTGTACAATAATCAGTTGGGTACCTTCTTTTAGTTTGAGTTTCATAATCTCGATGTTGTTTTTTTTTAATTGGACTATGGATTGTTATTTTTGATCCATGTATTTTTTATGCACTATTGTCCCGCCTTATGTTACTTGACAAGATTGCAAAACATATATTTTGGTGGAGCTATCTGAATGAACTTGGTATGATTTTACCTTGTCTACTGTTTTTCTTTTGATAGTACCATTTGGATAGAAATTTCATAATCAGTAAGTTTGCATTCAGGTTTTCCGTTTATATTTTATTTGTTTCCTTAGAGGTTGATTTCACAAGATAATCCCATTTGAAGAGACCTTTTCACAAGTACTAAACTGGTTTGGAATTTTTGATTTGTGGTCTGACTAGCATGTCAACATCATTTTCTCGTATGATAGTATTATCCGATTTTGGGAAAATGACACATTTTTTCATTACCAAATATGTTGTCTTACCATTAAGTGTACTAAATCTGGAATGATGTTAATTGGCGCTTAGATTACTCCATGGCTTGCGCTTTTGGAGAGAAAATTATAACCCATCGATTTGGATTTTTTTCCGAGCATTTCCATGGGAACGAGGGTTACGCCATTGCTTTACTCGGTACCATTTGTTTTAGTTACAGCCATAGCTAGAAAAGAAAGTATCTTCATAATTTCTTAGATTTCTTGGTATTGCAAATATTGGTGGCATTCACCAATGTTCTAGGCTACTTCCATACAAGGTCTTTCTTCTTATACTTGTTTTTCGCTAGGAAATGGCCTTGACATGCCATCACTAACCTAACTTGTTACCTTCGATGCAGAACAAATTTGAAAAGATGCAGAGTTTTGTATTTCAAGTGTGATTGACAACTTCTTTGATCTTTCTAATTCAACTCATGCCTATGGCTTACCTCAAGATAAAGTTGTATGCCAAAGACCTCGTCCAATTTATTCCCAATTTCAAGAATGGGTAAAGTAGCTCTTTTGTGTACATCATATTTCTTTGGCCATCTTGTTATCACTTGTATGTTGTCGGTTTATATGGGCCAACTATTAACATTATTGTATTTTTCATCGAATGTATATGTCCAATTTGCATATTGTACCACCATTCTTTTTATATATAATTATACTACAAAGGTTTTTACAATTATTTATATTAATCTTTTATCAAAATGGACGACTGTGTGAATATATTCTAGGAATGAACTTACATCTGTAGATATATGGTTCTTATGTTATCCTCCTATACTTATGTTATCCTAAAAGTACTACTCTACCATGTGTTGTGCAATCATATATGCTACTGAAATTCCTACCATTCTATTGGTAAAATGGACGGGCGCAGCAACGCGCGCCATCAATGATCTAGTATATATATATATGGTGGGTCTATTATGATAACACCCCTTAAGACCTTATTCTGCACACCAAAACACCTTATTCTGCACACCACCCAGATCGCGCCGCTGCCCCTCCCCTCCCGACCTTCTACCGCGGCGATGGCCTGGTCTAGCCGCCGCCCTTCCCCGCCCGGCCTTCTTCCGCGGCGGCGGCCTGGGAGAGATGCCGCCCTTCCCCTTCTCGCTTTCTCCCGCGGCCGCGGCCTGGGCTAGCAGCCGCCCCTCCCCTCCTGGCCTTCTTCCGTGGCAGCGGCCAGGCAGCGACGCTGCCCGTCGCCTCCCGGCCTTCTTCTGCGGCAGCGGCTGGCAGTGACGCCGCCCTTCCCCTCCCGGCCTTCTTCGCAGCAGCGGCCAGGCAGCGACGCCGCCCGTCGCCTCTCGGCCTTCTTCCGCGGCAGGCACCGAGCAACACCAGCCTATCGGCCTTCTTCCACGGCAGCAGCTTCGGTAGCGCCAAAGACCGAACTCCTCAGTCCTGCAATTAGCTGTAATTCATTAGATGTGGATTGGTCTTTGCGCCGACATCAAACCAATTCGAGCAAGGAGGTGTGCGCAAGGTTGCTTCATCCAATGTAGCTTCTTGGAATAAGTGCGCATCAACCTTGAGCAAATCCTCCTTCCCGCTCACATTGAGCAACGCCCAAACACCCCATGAACTTCAAGGGCAAGTGGACTGCGACGCAGGCGAACGTGAAAGTTGTGCGCAGCGGACGAGAAGGAACTTCCTCCCAGAACGCAAGAAATCAACGCATCACGAGGTAAGCAAGACACTTCCTATACCATCTCGCAGAAGTTATCATACACAAATCAAGGTAGCAAAGACGGTAGCGTGATTATGCAAAGACAAACTTATGCAAAGGCGGTTGCTTGATTCGTTGTGGGGAAAATGCGACGCTTGTATAGGTTCATTACGATAACGATGCAAAGGCGGTTGCTTGATTCCCCTTGAGGGGTGATGCGACTAACTTGCAATGCTTCCGATACCATTTTGAACACATTGCGATTCGCATGATTCAGCTTCATTTAACTCGACAATGCAGCTCGGTCATTTTGTGTGCGGAGATGACATTCAGCAGATACAAAATGCCGCGCATAATTGACAGCACTGAGAACAACAACTTTCAGAAGAGTGGATATTCTTCTGACAGAGATACTGGCTGGGTTACCCCTGAGATTCCTCATGGATTCTTCACGATGACAAACAGGGTGCAGTACTCTCCACAAGAAGATTTTCCCAGGAAGAAGATGTAGTTGAAGACGACGATGATGTCACATTCGTCTGGGAAGGCACTCACCAACGCGATGATGAAGACGATGATGATGAAGATGAGCCGATAACAGTTCTCAACCCAGAGTATAAGCACGAGTTCACTACGTTTGGACAGCATGTCCGAACAGATAATGATGACGCAGTTGAACACGATGTTGCAGCAGATGATGATTACGTCCACCGAGGCATCGTGCCACTGCTCCAAAATTTTAAAACCAATCCACCGAGGCATCGTCAGAACACTGGATTACCACCATGTCCACCTGCCGCACCCCGCAACAGAGCTCAGCGTCCACCTGCTGCACCGAAAAACAGAGCTCCAACCAGACCTGCTGCATCAACTTCGACGCTGCGACCACCAATGGTGCCTTGGTCAAAAGTAAACAGCAGGTACAAATCCTCCTCCTTTATTACCGCCATGAGATCCTCAACTACACACATCTGCTATAACCCCGCCATGTCCAATACAACCCGGCGAGCTGCAAACACCATCAGGCGAACGACTCTACACACATGTAAGTTTATGGTCTGAAAAATAAAATAGTTGCAGTCCATTCAGATAACATTGCAGTGCACACTGATATTTCTTGTGAGCTTTGGCTAGGAACGTTGCTATATGAGAAAATTTGTTCTGTTCTTTTTTTTGAATACGAGGAGTGCATACGAGTTTAATAAATTTTCTCATATAGCATTTCAATTAATGCAGGATAAAAACATGCCGCTCAACCTCGTACCTGCTGCTGGAATGAAGTTCACCACGTACGAAAAGGCATGGGACTTTTACAACAATTATGCAAGATGTGCAGGGTTTGGTATACGCAAGAGGGCAAAACATAGGACAAATGCCTACATTGTCTGCTCAAGATAAGGGGTCCACAAGCAGGCTGTGTCATATTATCACCGAGTACGTCAGAAGACATCAAAAAGGATTGGCTGCAATGCAAAGATTAGAGTCAAAAAAAGGAAGAATGGCAAATTTGTGATAGAAATGGTTCAACTCAACCACAATCACAAGATGCTGGAAAGCCCCGGGATGCTTTTGCGCATGCGATCGCACAAAAAAGACGATCCTTTGATAGACCAGTTAGTGAAAGACATGCAACTGGACAACCACACACATGCTCAGATGATGTCGACGCTGTCGCGTATGTCCGGTGGTCTACAGTACATGGGACATACTAGCCGCGACTGGGTAAATAGGTAAGCACGTAACAGAGCATATCTCTTGAGCATTCTGTCTGTAATTATTCCATGTTTTGGTGAGATAACTATGAATTGTCTATGAAAATGCAGAAATGTAAGTTTGCGGAGAGAAGAGTCTGAAGATGATGTCAAGAAACTTCTGAATTTCTTCGAGAAAATGCAAAAGATAAACCCAGAGTTCTTCTATGATTATGACGTTGATGCAGATAACCGTGTAAGAAACGTCTTTTGGGCGAACACAAGTTGCAGAGGATCGTATGAAGATTTTGGAGATCTGCGTTACATTTGACACGACGTATAAAACTAACAAATTCCACATGTCATTTGGGAGTGTTTGTGGGGTGAACCATCATCTACAAAGCACCATATTTGTTGTTGCACTCGTGCGAGATGAAACAATACCATCATTTGAGTGGGTTTTCAAAACCTTTTCGAGGTGTATGAACAACAAGACGCTAATCTGCATGCTCACAGTACAAAAATAAAAAACACGCATACTTAGGTTTTGTTTTGTTTTGTGCACTTACATTTCTTCCACTGCCTTGCAAACACACAAACAACTTAATAAAAACACTGTTTGTCTCTTCTCGCACCAGTGTTCTTCGATGAAGGCAGCATTAAAACTATCCTCCCACAAACTCTGCATAAGCGTGGTCGGTGGCATATCATGAAGAAGTACAAGGACCACCTCGCCTTTGCTGTATAAGGCGACGAGAAGCTCAAGGATCTAACTCAATGCGTCTTTGAACCACCCACTAATGCCGCCGAATTTGAACGAGCATGGAAGAACCTCATTCACAGATACAACTTGCAAGACGACGAAGTGATGAATTCTTTGTGGGATGACAGGCACGAGTGGATCTCAGCTTACTACAAGGAAATTTTCTGTGCTCGGATGACTTCCACACAGAGAAGCGAGAGCATAAACCGTGATAATCAAGAAAATTTTTGTCAGGGAGAAGCATGATCTCCATCTGTTTGCTCAGCAGGTGGACAAGTGCATTCAGACCAGGAAGGCCGTCGAGCACGCAGAGACAGTAGCAAATGAGGTAAACAAAATGTCAATCAAAAACTGCTTAAAAATATGAATAAAAAAACAATTTTTTTCATTTATCTGGATAGTAACAGTGCATTTGTGATCATGCAGTCAGAGGTAAAAACAACAACACAGTTTGGCTTCGAAGTTCAGCTATAAAAAGTGTATACGAGGGCAGTGTTTGCAGATTTCAAAGAAACGCTCTACCATAGCACTGCATTCAGAGCAGAACAGTGCCCTGAGAACCCGACAAAGTATCTAGTACACCACTACAACAGATCGGATGCATTTGACTGGGCAAGGCATAGTTTCCAAGTGGTCGCCAATGAAGAGAAAGGTGTCTACGAATGTGAGTGCAAACTCTGGACACACACAGGTGAGACTCTTAACAAAAAAAATATTCTAGATTCTCATAGTCATGCACGAAAGCTAACTTACTGAAATTTAAAAGTACATATGCATGTGTAATTCATGAAACCAAATGAAGTTCACTTCTTTAAAAAATGAACAAATAATGAAAAAAATATATGTTTACTAATTTCATGCAGTTCACTTACAGAACACAAAAAAAATGTTTTTGTCTGCAGGCCTCTTCTGCGTCCATGTTTTATGCATGCTTTCTCATTTGAGAGTACTCAACATTCCTGAGGTGTACATCATGAAGAGATACACCCGTAACGCAAGATCAGATGCAACGTTTGACAGAAGAGACTACAAACAAACAGCACCAGATGGAACCTCGCTTTTTGCGAGAAAATTGCCGATGAAACAGAGAATGGACCTTGCAAACAGAGCAACAAGGTCAGACGCTGGGTGCCATAGAGCGTTGTCTGGTATGAGGGCACTGATAGAGGAAGTTGACGTGCTCAACGAAGAAGAAGAAGAAGAAGCAGCAAAACTAAAGCAAGCAGAGAAATACCAACATGACAATAAAGACGAGCAAGAAGAAAAAACTGAACACATTGGAACTGGTGCTATCAAAAAAGAAACAATTCTTCCACCTCCTTTTTCAAACACAAGAGGAAGAAAGAAAGGGGGAGGCGCAAACCAGAAAAAGGTGGCATCCAAGGAGAAAAATGATGACAAAAACAGTAAGCCACAGCCTGAGCTGGACAGTGATGGTCACCCACTAGGAGTAAGAATGTGCAGAACATGTAATGAAGTCAGCGGCCACAATTCCAGGACGTGTGAAAAAAGACATGAACAAGAAAAACGAGGACATGGAGATGCACAACAAAACAGAAATTCCACTCACAACACTAAGAAATGGACGAAACCGAGACATTGTAGCATCTGCAAGAAGAGGAAGAGACACAATTCAAGAACCTGCCGCAAAAGAAAAAGAAAAAGATCAGAAAATGAGGAAGACGAAGAAGGTGAGATCAAAGAAGAATATGATGACACAACTGAAGAAGAAATGGCTTATGAAGAAGCAGATGGAGAAGAGGAGGAAGAAGAAGAGAGTGAAGAGGACGAAGAACGTGAAGAAACTGAAGAAACAGTGGCTTATGAAGGTACAGATGATGAAGATGATGAAGAGGAAGAAGAGAGTGAAGAGACTGAAGAGAGTGAAGAGGACGAAGAACATGAAGAAACAATATCAACAAGACCACCACGAGGAAATGCTTCAACCAGCGCGCGGGGATCAAAGAAGGATGCAGTTCTCAGCACTGGAAAACGAAAACCACCAACAACCAGCATGCGGGGAGCAAAGAAGGATGCAGTTCTCACCACTGGAAAACGAAAGCAGCCAACAACCAGCACGCGGGGAGCAAAGAAGGATGCAGTCCACATCGCTGAAAAACAAAAGCAGCCATCAACCAGCGCGCGGGGAGCAAAGAAGGATGCAGTTCACAGCGCTCAAAAACGAAACCAGCCATCAACCAGCGCGCGGGGAGCAAAGAAGGATGCAGTTCACAGCGCTGAAAAACGAAACCAGCCATCAACCAGCACGCGAGGGGCTACAAACACAAAGGTGCAGAGACAAGAACCAGCAACACCGCCATGGAAAACAAAACAAAGTGCAACATTAGACACGCTCCCATCACATGCAGAATAAAGAAAGCTAAAGACCAAATAGATGAACAAACAATAAATTTATTGTATGCATAGCAATTTGCTTAACTCTATGACTTATGTATCAGTTTAAATTTTGTGTAAACCATGTAGCGTGTCTAATGCTGTTAGCTCGTTCCAGTCTTGAGTAAAACATTGACACATTTTGATTCAAAAACCATTTAAAAAATGTTGTTAGCTAGTAGTACATATAAAAAGCACTTCAGTATGCAGTATGGAACTTGCAAAAATGTAGTACGCTTCGAAGTATCATGCAGTACTGTAGACTAACTACATGTAGTACACACCATGCAAATTGGGAAAAAATGTGGAAACATGTAATGCTCAGCTGACATATAAGCAGTTCACATATTCTAACCATGCAAACACAAATTTACCGTTGAATAATAATTGAAGCGGTTCAGATCACAAAAGTGCTTATTACAAAACACATCACAAAGATGAAAAGCGTTCAACACGTAGAAGTACTTATTACAAATCAACCTCATAACCTTAGCCAATCACGTCAAACGTGATTCTATCAGTACGATCCTCGAGTTCAAAGAAGTTGAGGACAACAACTTGCTCAGACTTCAGGCCGCTATCAATGACAAATTCCTTCCACCCTTTGTGTAGACACAGCCGCCCGTCAACGCTTACACTATACTTGGCTGGTTTAAGGTATCCATTTCCAAGAACAACTTCAAGAATTCCTTTCTTCTTGAGCCGCACATACCTAACAGCTCGCTGAGGAATTTTCTGTAAAAACTAATAAAACCGTTTGAGAATGAAACTAGCAGTACAATTCTCATGTTTTGAATAGAGATAGATGAAGTGCACAACAGTCCAACAAGTAGTACATATAAAACGTTTTCAATATGCAGTATGAAACTTACAAATATGCAGTTCACATATTCTAACCTGTAAACTAAAACATAAGCTACATCCACATGAGGAAAAAAAAGAAAATAAGAACACATTGCAGTACACTTCAAAAAACACAAAGAAAAAAGTGTGTTCCTAAAATACTACAAGTTCAGGATACAATGGAATTATACAAAAAAAACACTAAGAAAAAAAAACATATCTAACGAAACATACCATCTTGTAGTGAGTCTCCACATCTGTTGGCGTAAGCTGGTGGACAAAAGGACTCGTGCAGCCAAGGCCACGGCGAAGCAGCGCAGAATAGAACACAGATACATTGATCTGGCCCATATCCAATCCTTCTGTGAATACTGTACCATATGCAAGCTGCTCGGCTCGCCCAGTTCAGCACAATACCTTCCCACCACGACGAGCACGACGGGCCTGCGAGCAAGCTAAACAATTGCAGTACGTCGGCACACCACAACCATGGCCATAGCAGAAGAGATACGCACAGGGGCCTAGAGCCATCGCAACAAAAACCTAGAGAAAGGAGAGAACTTGCGGCTAGAGGAGAAAAATGAAATGCAAACGAAGGGTATAAGTTAGCCTTCATTTATACAAGAGGAATGCAAAAAGGTCAAAACTGAAAATTAAAGGGAAATTAATGGAAATTATGTTCCCAAGAATAAAGGACAATCAATGAAAGCTTATGTTACCAAAGAAAGAGGAACGAAAAAAGAAGGTGTACTTTGACTTCGAAATTCCCACTTAACAAAACCACGGATCATTAAAAATAATACTCGAAAAATTATAATCCACGGACCATTTTATGTGTGCGATTCTCCAAATTGCACCTGTAGTTCACTATATGTGTGCATGAAGTGCAAGACGTGCTTTTTGGCACAAAGAAGGATGCCGCGAAGGCAAGATGTGTACACCGCAAGACGTAACTATGATTTAATGCAAAGGCACACCCGTACACTAAGAAAAAAGGATACGAAAGATGAAAAACAATAAAGAAAAATGATACCAATGCAAAGGCACAAAATGTAGCCGAGAAAAATGTGCAAGACGGTATGCGTGCACATGCAAGATCAAACTAAATGAATGCAAAGGCACGATGATTTACTAAAAAATTGACCATCCACCCGGTGCTACAGCCCCACCGGCCTCGTAATAGGTCCGCACCCACGTAAGGGGAGTCGTTCGAGCCCACGGTGCATGGGCGGTTGCAAATGGGCCCCTGTGTCATAGAGCATATAGCTACGAGCGCCGTGTATAAGCACCCAGATAAGTATACGGAGGAGTTCGACCAGTATGCCTCGCCAACGCTTATAAACAGGTCGGGCACGCCTTCCGCTACCGATGTGGGACTAAACATTAGGACGCACACACAGCGAAACGGGAACAAAAAGCCGTGCTCATAGGCCGACTTGGACCCAAGTATGTATATAAACTAGCCGAACAAAGGCCCAACAAAACCGACCAAGAAAAAACAATAAGTTCGAAAAAAAGTGCCCCCCCCCCGTAAAACAAGATGCAGTACGGATCTGTAGAAGTATGCAGTTCATTCCGGTGCGCAATGCAGACCACCACCGAAGCATATAGCAAGAGACACGCAAAAAACGATGAAGTACACACATGTATACAGTGTTGCAGTTCTGTTTTGTACGCGACGCAGTGCTTGATTGTAAGCAATGCAGTTATGTTGTCGCCCAGGATGCATCTACAAAACGTAACCATACGCCCGTTCGAATAGAAAAAGGTTATGGTTAAAAAAATGTGCTCATAAAAAAAACCCACATTTAAAAAAAACCACATTCGCATACATACACCTGATCGGAGCAGTTCCATCGCCACAAGCCCACGATCACAGATGCAAAACCAACCCACGATCCGCACAACCGCATCATCAGCGCGATCGTGTAGTTCATCCGACGAGGCCATCCCACCCCGCGCCCTCCCCTTAAATTCAGACCCCTGTCAAAGGCCTTCTCATCCACATCCACAACAACACAAGTATCCATTGCGCTCCCACCACCGGCGATGACGTTCACCGGCGAGTACAAGGGCGACAACGCCGTGGAGGCACACGGCAACACCAAGTTGCACGTCATCCACACCAACGACAAGAAGCGGATGGCGATCACCCTCGCAAAGACGAAGCGCCACCTCAGCCTCGGCGGTACAAGATCGTCGGCATTGATCTCGAGTATGACAACGACTCGGCGACGCAGAACCCGCCTCTGCCCGGCTCTTCGTCGGCAAGAATCACCCAAAGGTTGCTCTTCCAAATGAGCGACAAGTGAAAGGTGCATCGTCTTCGACAACTTCTCGCCGACCCTGTGTACACCTTTGCGAGCTTCTCCATCGACGGCGACAAAACCAGTCGAGCGCATTAAAGCGAGGTCGCCAACTTCGCCGACATCCGGAAGAGTGGAGGGTGCCCAACGCAACCAAGCCGTTGGACTCCTCGAGACGTCTCCGCGCGCCATCGATGACTACTACAGCAACATGAAGAAGAAGATCACCGACGCCGAGCACCAGCGCTGGGCCATCCTACCTCTGTCCAGGAGGCACATCGAGTACGCGGCAAAGGACGCCTATGCAGCGTATGAGATATGGAACCGCATCACCCTCACCCAGGACGGCCTTCGCCATGCAAAGCTGGAGAAGGAGGATCCACCCAACAAGCGCGCCAGGAGCAGCTGGGGATGGGAAGAGCCTAACTGGTGAAGAAGAAGATGGAGCCAGCCGGGAGCCAAGAATGCCAGTGTTCTTTTAGAATTATCATCAAATTTGCTTTGTGTTGTTTGCTTATGTATTGTTAGTTTGCTTGTTGCTGAACCTAGTTTGCTTGCCATGCACAATCGCCTGTAATGATGAACTCTGATTATGTTAATTTGCTTGCCATGCACAATTGCTAGTTTGCTTTCTATTGAATTTAGCTTGCTGGTGATGAAATTGTCGTACAGAATGCAAACAGGACGCATGCAGTGCAAAACACGTAAAATAATTCAATACAGTCCGGAAGTACACAAAAGTACAGCACAGAACCATAATGAGTGAAGTACAGGTATGATTTACAAAGCAGTGCATCCCGTACATTGGAAAAAAAGATTAACTGATAGCAAAAAGATGGAAACAAAAAAAAGACAACTGTACATGCAGTACTCAATGCGTATACAATGCAAGATGAACCCCGATCAATGCAAAGGCACACTCCAACATTGAAAAAAACACACAGGCATACAATGCAATCTGTAACCCCGATCAATGCAAAGGCACTCTCCAACATTGAAAAAAAACACAGGCGTAAATATTAAAAGTAAAAAAATTGACCACCGGTGGCACCGCCCCACCGGCCTCATAATAGGTCTACGCCACGTATAGGCGAGTCGTTACGAGTCACAAGATGCATGGGGCGGTTGCACATGGGCCCATGTGTCATAGAGCATACAGCAGCGAGCGCCGTGTATAAGCGCCGAGATAAGTATACAGAGGAGTTCGACCGGTATGCCTCGCCAGCGCTTATAAACAACTAGGGCGCGCCTTCCGCGGGCGAGGTGGGACTAAACATTAGGACGCACACACAGCGCACAGGGAACCAGCCGTGTGCTCACAGGCCGACCTGGGCCCAATTACATCTTCACTACCAGAACACAGGGCCAACAAAGCCCACTAAGAAAAAACAAATACGTTCAAAAATAAAATATTAAAAAGAAAAATGACAAACATTTTTTAAATGAATAACAACAAACAAAATAAAATGTGCGTCATCACTGTAAGAATATTAATAAATAAAACGCAGGAAGCCCAAATGTCAACGTACAGATGCAGTCAGCGACGTACAACAACGCAGTTCTCCAAGCGGAAGCACATTTTTTTCTGAATTGCAGTTATCTTCGCTCTGCAATGCAGTATGGCTGAAATAAGAATGCAGCCCTGTTACTTAAACAAAACACTCCGACAACCCCTAGCCACATTACCCTCCATCCGCACAAATGCTGTATTACCACAAAGATCAAGAAAAAAAAAAGAACACCATCAAGAGAAGAAAAAAAAGTACACCTGTGTGAATCAAACTGCAGTACACTACTTGGACCTGAGCAGTTCGTTTCTGATAGAAAAAGAAGTGCACTGACTTGGACAATTGACCGAAAACACAATTATAACATTTTTTGACAGTTGCGTCAATACATAGATATAATCACGAAAAAAGAGGCGACGACGTTCCGGATTTCCAACGCACTAGCAATAGCCTCCTCATAGCAGAACCTCTCGGCAGTTGCCACGTAAACTTAAAACAGAGCCCCACCATGCTACCGCCCCGCTACACCTCTCCCACGTCCTGTCAAGCAGAGCAGAGGAGAAAACACAACTGCTTCGTCCCCCCAAAAAACCCAATTGCATCTTCTTCTCCGCTCTTCCTTTCACTAACCTCTCTCTCTACAACAAACACCAGAGAACACACGAGAATCATGGCGGATGCACCTCTCTGCAACCAGCGCCGCAAGTACACCATGGAGCTCCACGACGTCCACCTCCACGGCAATCACAAGCTCCACGCCCTTTGCACAAGCAGGGCAAAGACGTGGACAAGATGCTGTCCACGTTCAGGAGGAAGCTCGGCAGAATGCCCGTCAAACTAGTCAGCGTTGATGTCGAGTACACACACTACGAGAAGCCACAGCGTGCAGCGGTACTACAGCTATGCGTAGAAAAAGAATGCCTTGTCTACCACATATCTGCAGCTAAAGACAGGTAAGAATAACTATTGCTTGCCAATATTGATTTTAAATTTTCTTCACTGCAATTGCCATAATATTTAACCTTTGGTTCTCATTATTGAAAAAGCGTGGCATATGAATTTATTGACAGTTTTGATCTGGCTCCTTGTATGTCACTCATGTGTTCAATTCTTGAATTATATTATCTAGCAATACACGCAGTTTAATTATAGTTTCTTCACTGCAACATTACCATACAAAACATGTATGGAATTAGGTTCAGGAATACAAGCATACACAAAACATGCATTGTTTATGCAATCTATTATCGATTTAATAGTTATCTTTGAACAAAGTATTAGCAATCGCTCAATGCAATGATTCAGATATCCATATTGCGATTCAGTTTCAGAAAAACACAAAAAATTGCTAGTTCTAAAGAAATAGAATATATTCACTCTATACAAATATATTGCAGGCCAATGGAACTAGACAAATTTCGATGAATGATGAGTACACCTTCGTCGGATTTGCTATTGAAGGAGACAAAAGCAAGTCAAGGTATCTCGGTTTGGAGATCAACTCCAACAACTACATTGATATTCGGTGGAATGGAGAGACCCATACAATAAAAAGAAGTTTGACTCTTTGGTGATGTTCTTTGGCGGGATGATAGACATTCACTACAATGATATGAAGAAAAAATTAACCGCAAGGAGGACCATACTCTCTGGGGATTTTGCCTTTCGCCAAACAAGCTTATCAAGTATGCAGAATAGAGGCATTCGCAACATATGAGTCATGGAGAATCATCTACGATGTCATAATGGGACTGGACAGGGCAAAAAGAGACAAAGAAGAAAAGAAGAAGAAGAACAAGGTTGTAATCCAATACAGCAACTAGAAAAAATCAGAGTTGTGTTTAGTCTCACTTTACTTTAAGCGTTGTGGTGTTCTTTGTTTCATGTATGCAAGAATATTTCTTTTATAAAAACAATGTAAGTTTGCTTGTGATCAATTGCTTTCGCAGAAATTAGTTTGCATTAGAACAAGTATATACACAACTTTGAAAAATTTAACGAGTGACACCAAAACATAGTATGCACATAAAAAACATAACAGTCCACAAAAAATAGTAATTATATAAAAATATAAATTAATATTAATATATCTAAAAAATATAATCCGTGTACATTTTTAAACAAACGTCAATACAGTTCACAGAACCAACATAAGGCAGTTCAACAAGTGTATACGTGAAGTGCAGTACATGCATAAATGAAGAACGACAAGGGCCCCAACACACACACTTGCAACACGAAGAGCAGTACTCAACGTTGGGGAAAGCAGTACAAATGACAAGGGCCACAACACATAAATGAAGGACGCAGTGCGGACATTCTGTTTTATCCATCAAAGGGGACGCGCGCAAAACCACCACCACCCCCCCCAAACCCTAAGATAGACAGGGGGCGACGGGGTATGACGGAATCGCCTACGCATGCAGCGCCGCTGGCAAGCCGCGTCGCCGCCTGCTCCGGCTCGTTCCAGGCTCGGCCTCGCTGGGGGATGTGGAGGGGGTCACGACCCCCTCCCCACCCCCGCCGCCTCGCTAATGCATGCAAGGCGCTTGGTTGTGGCTTGATCGTAACATTTTGTTTTTTTCCATCAAAGGGGCCAAGAAACCACCACCCCCAAACCCTAAGATAGACAGGGGTGGCGGGGTATGATGGACTTCGCCTATGCATGCGGCGCGCGGCAAGCAGCGTCGCCCCGCTGCTCCGGCTCGTTCAGGCTCGGCCTCACGGGGGATGTGGAGGGGGTCACGACCCTCCCACCCCTCGCCTCGCTAACGCTGCCTTGAGGCGCTTGGTTGATAGAGCGGTGCGGACATTTTGTTTTTCCATCAAAGGACGCGCAAAAACCACCCCCAAACCCTAAGATAGACAGGGGCGACGGGTATGACGGACTCGCCTACGCATGCGCGCGCGGCAAGCAGCGCCGCCGCTGCTCCGGCTCATTCTCAGATCGGCCTCGCGAAGGATGTGGAGGGGTCACGACCCCCTCCCCACCTGCCGGCCTCACGCTAACGCACGCAAGGCGCTTGGTTGACAGCGCAGGCGACATTCTGTTTTTTCCATCAAAGGGCTACAAGAAACCACCACCCCCAAACCCTAAGATAGACAGGGGCGACGGGGATGACGGACTCGCCGACGCATGCGGCGCGCATGAAGCAGCGTCGCCGCCTACTCCGGCTCGTTTAGCTCGGCCTCGCAGGATGTGGAGGGGTCACGACCCCTCCCACCCCCGCCGCCTTGCGCTTAACGCACGCAGAGGCGCTTGGTTGACGGTAGCGAAGGCGGACAATCTATTTTTTCCATCAAAGGACGCCAAGAAACCACCACACCCCCAAACCCTAAGATAGACAGGGCGACGGGAGGATAGCGGATTCGCTGACGCATGCGGCGCCACGGCAAGCAGCGTCGCCGCTGCTCCGGCTCGTTCGAGCTCGGCCTCGCGAGGATGTGGAGGGTCACGACCCCCTCCCACCCCCTGCTCGCCTCGCGCTAACGCACGAGGCGCTTGGTTAACAGTAGCGATCACGGACATTCTGTTTTTTCCATCAAAGGACGCACAAGAAACCACCACCCCCAAACCCTAAGATAGACAGGGGCGACGGGGTATACGGACTCGCTGACACGCATGCGGCGCGCGGCAAGCAGCGTCGCCGCCTACTCCGGCTCGTTCAGCCTCGGCCTCGCGAGGATGTGGAGGGTCACGACCCCCCCCACCCCTGCCGCGACCTCAGCTAACGCACTTGAATCGCGTATAAGAACAATACAAAAATATAGATAGACAACTAAAAAAATTTGCCCCCCCCAAACCCCTCCTCCCCTCACAATGTACCTTAACGTACAAACAAATAAAAAAACCAACTACAAAACGCAACTATAGGCAAAAAGTAATGTGTTTTTTGTTCTGACAAAAAAAAGCAGTTCGGTGTCATAAAGCAATGCAGTTTCGGCATGCACACACATGCAACACTTTGCTTGAATGCCAAAAAATGCAGTTCTCTTATATTGGACAAAGAAGTTCGGCATCAAATACACATATCATACATATAAGCGTGACAAAATGCCAGTTCGCACAGACCGTGGTCGTCAACAAAAAGTAAAATTATACACTTATATATTGTATCAGTTGTTGATATAAAATACACATACATATACAAATTCATCCACATGCGCTGCCGCGTAAACGAACAAGAAGAAACACAACGACAAAAAAAGTCTTTTTCATACATAGTCAGCACACACAAACACAACACCAAAACCTAGCTATTGTCCACGCACAGCCTTTTGCACCCAAGAGAAAACAAATTGCCCCAACTAATCGTTATTCTGCGTCTGATCTGCGTCGCGACATGACAGGAAGTGAGCCCGAGGTCCACAATCAGTTCACGTAACTCAAGAGGCATGTCTTCATAACACAAAATGTTCAAAGGATTGAACAAAGAATGGAACATGTACTCCGCCTTCCAATCTTCAGCAGCAGGCTGCAAAAAAAGAAAACAAATGCAAAAAGTGATTATAAAAAAAAGGTTGTCACAAAGAACAAAAAAAGTAAAAAGAAAACAGAGAAGCTGTTACGTCGGATTTCAAAATTTTCTCAACTAGACGTTGGCCGTCATACAACTGCGCCATCCTGAGAACATAGATTCCACACTCATTTACTCCCTGCACTGGCACGACCGGGTAAGATGGCTTCTCTGCCAATTTAACCCAGTCAGGAAGGTTCCTCGATTTATACATTTTTTCACCATAAATCGCCTTTACCAGCTGAGTCATCCTCATCATCTGGCAAAAAAAAAGAAGCACAAGGTAAGAATAACACACATCACGGATCTAAAAGTTGATATTCAAACGAACCCCAAAAAAAAGTTGTTCTCAAACATCTAAACAATCTCTCTTTTAAGTGCACGTGAGAAAAATGCGATTACATCAAGATATGTTGAAGTTCACTACATGAACAATTGTAGTTTATGAAAAAATACAGTGGGAGAAACACAAAGAAAGCTTTCCGGTTGGCAAAGAAAAAATAACATACCACTTCAGTGCAATCTGCGTGGTAGTCAGTCCTGCGCCACCTTGTCGTGATATCAGGATGGCCAGTGTACTTCCTACTGTCGTGGATATCAAGGGTCTGGCGATGCTGGTTCATCGTGTATAAGGAATAATGACCATCCTTGAATCGCGACATCATAATCTGTTCGCATAAAAAAAGAAATCAAAAGTTCTTTCGACACGTACCACCAGGACCAATATTCCAAAAATAACTATAAAAAGAAATGCAACAAACCAGGAAAAATAAATGACAAAAAACAATGAATTTACCAGTTTTGCATCCAATAGGTTTGCGCCGTCGTTCACAAAAAAATTGAACTGATTAACTGCATCTTCTAAAACAAAAGAGCTATGCACAACTGGCAACACAGGATTTCCGTCATTATCTCTCGCCACAGAGGTTTCCATTTGAAGAACGTACTGTACACAAAAAAGAACCAAAAACAAAAGGACATGAAAAAAAGGAAAAACAATGCAAGGTGCATGGGCATGAAAAAGCAAAGTCAAGAGGAAAGAATGACAGCAAACATTTACTGTGATAAATAAAGGTGAAATTAGCAAACGTTCACCGGATTGATAAGCTAAACCCAATTCCGGGTCTTGCTTCCAGTACTTGATAACATAATCCATGATATACGAATCCATTATAGCTCCTTTGCCAAATGTACCATAGATATAGTCGAAATTGTAAGTATCAACATCATCACCAAAAGGACCATGCACCATAAAGAACGCGTTCCTGCAGTAAACATACACAAATGGGATCAATAAAATTAGAACTAAAAATCAAAACACACAAAAAGCATGAAAGGGCACACGCATCACATAAAAAACTTACTCGCGGTTTTTGGTTACAAATTTTTTGCTGAGAACAAGATCCTTTATTTTAATCGCCTCATCCATATATCTGAACCTCGGAGGCTTCAATTTCTCTATAGAGCATCTCAACTTAAAAGCCCTCTCACCTGCCCTCTTGTTTGAAAATACTTCAACCTCATCCAAAGGAGGACGATTAATTGCTGCACTCCTAGTCCTAGTTACACGTGCACACGGTGTAACAAAATCATCATCATCAACATCATATACATCATGTGGAGAGCTAGGTCGAGAGACACTTCCACCATCAGGTCCAGACGCCACATTTGTGTTCAAACCAGAATTATCTGGAGAGATTTCAATGACACAATCCTCCATAACCACATCAGAACCCTGGGACTCAAACAGTGACGTACAGCCTTCATGAAGCCCCCAATCAAAACCTAAAAACATGGAGAAAAACATGGAAGCACTCAGTACAAAACACAAGAACCTAAAAACATGTATAGAGAAAAAAATAGAATGCAGCTCACTGTTGTATACATCAATGCAGCACACATATCTACAACAATGCAGCCCACATATAAAAAATAACAATGCAGCCCACTTCTCTACAGCAATGCAGCCCGCACTTGTATACAGCATTGCAGCCCACATATAAATAACAATGCAGCCCACTTGTATACAACAATGCAGCCCACATATAAAAAGTAACAATGCAGCCCACTTCTCTACAGCAATGCAGCCCGCACTTGTATACAGCAATGCAGCCCACATATAAAAATAACAATGCAGCCCACTTATCTACAACAATGCAGCCCACATATAAAAATAACAATGCAGCACATTTCTCTACATCAATGCAGCCCACACTTGTATAAAACAAATGCAGCCCACATATAAATAACAATGCAGCCCACTTGTATACAACAATGCAGCCCACATATAAAAAATAACAATGCAGCCCACTTCTCTACAGCAATGCAGCCCACACTTGTATACAGCAATGCAGCCCACATATAAAAATAACAATGCAGCCCACTTATCTACAACAATGCAGCCCACATATAAAAATAACAATGCAGCCCACTTCTCTACATCAATGCAGCCCACACTTGTATAAAACAAATGCAGCCCACATATAAATAACAATGCAGCCCACTTGTATACAACAATGCAGCCCACATATAAAAAATAACAATGCTGCCCACTTCTCTACAACAATGCAGCCCGCACTTGTATACAGCAATGCAGCCCACATATAAAAATAACAATGCAGCCCACTTGCCCATAAAGAAGCGGAACCAAGCAGTAGTAAAAAATAAAATAAAGCGAGAATGAAGAGGCAAAAATTAGAAGTGATGTTAAATCAAGGCAACACTTCCTCGATGTTAGCCAGCTATAGAGCATGGCCTTTCTGATGTAGCCAATGTGCTCCACCCCAAACTTAGCAACTCGAACACCATCCCATGTCTGCAAGAATTGAAACATATAGAATCCACAATCATGCCTGCAATAAAAAGAATAAAAAACATCAGTTTCACAAAAATTAAGTGAAAAAAAAACTTGAACAGTATGACACAGAAGGGCTGTAAAGAACGCACCCATTTGGCTGCAATGGGACAATGACATGTTTCAACACAAATCCATCAAGTGTGGGAGGATTTAGGGGCTCATCAGAACTCAAGCTACCTTCTTTCCATGCACGCTTGATATTTTTAACCATCCTCCTAAAAACCCTAACCGCATCAGGGCTGCCAAGTTTGTTGAGCGAGTCAAGGAATTCAAACCGCCTTTCTTTCACATTTAACGCAACTACACAATAATGACCAACACCATCCCTCGTATCTGGCGGATCAAAAGTTGCAAAAAGGACCTGTTGGAACCATGAAAAAATAAATAAAATTATTGTAACAAGAAAAAACAGAACAATATAAAAACAAAACAAGCAAAATACACATAAAAAAGTCTCTCACCATATCCTTTTTATCAACACGCTCCTCGGCTTTTGAAGAGAACATCATTTTAACACTCCTGCCTACAGTACCACCATTCCAAATATTTGTCTGCCAAATCAAAACCAAAAATCAAATAAGCAAAACAAGTCGTCGCACGAAATGAGAACTGTACATGCAGTAAGGAATGAAGTTCACATCTAGTACATAACCATGATCAATGCACTGCACAGATGATTTACCAAAAAGCAGTGCACTCCACGTCATTAAAAAGCATACAAAGAATAAAAACTGATCACCCAAATGATACCGGCACCAGCCACCCAAAAATTGACAACGTACATGCGTCTCTGAAATACCCGAACATAGGCCCAACAAAACAGACCAAGAAAAAACAATAAGTTCGAAAAAAAGTGGGGGGGGCCACCCCCCATCCCATTTCCTATCCGTCCCGTGCCAGGGACTGCAATAATTACCGGCAAAAACAAGATGCAGTGCATGTCGGTAGAAGTATGCAGTGCATTCCGGTGCGCAATGCAGACCACCGAAGCATATAGCAAGAGACACGCAAAAAACGATGAAATACACACATGTATACAATGTTGCAGTTCTGTTTTGTAAGCGACACAGTGCTTAGTTGTAAGCAATGCAGTTATGTTGTCACCCAGTATACATCTATAAAACATGACAAAATGTCCGTTCAAATAGAAAAAGGTTATGGTTAAAAAAATGTGCTGACCAAAAAAAACCACATTGGGAGATTGGATGGCTCCTCCCTCCACCTCCACCCCTCCGGCGCTAGGCTCTCCGGCGATCTCCCATCTCAACCTCTAAACACCCCAAACAATCCGACCATCCTCTCCGGCGTCACTCCCCCATCAAGGAGGTTCCCATCTTCGAATGATTCTCCTTCTGGATCCACCCTTGTGTAACACCCCGGATCCGATGCGCCAGGTGTCTGCCAGTTATTCGCTGTCGTTGCCATGTCTTGTGCTTGCGTGTTGCACTTTGCTATGTCATCTTTTGCATTTTATCATGTCATCATGTGCATTTCATTTTGCATACATGTTCGTCTCATGCATCCGAGCCTTTTCCCCGTTGTCCGTTTTGCAATCCGGCACTCCTATGTCTCCCGGCGTCCCCTCTTCTCTCTTTTCATGTGCGGGTATTAAACTTACTCGGAATGGCCCGAGGTTTGCCAAGCGGCCTTGGTTTAGCACCGGTAGACCGCCTGTCAAGTTTCGTGCCATTTGGAGCTCGTTTGATACTCCAACGGTTAACCGGGTAACCGTAAAAGCCTCTTTTGTTGCAGCCCAACACCCCTTCCAAATTGGCCCAAAACCCACCAAACTCCCCTCCATGCTCTCGTTCGTTCGATCACGATCGCGTGGCCGAAAACCGCACCTCATTTGGACTCTCCTAGCTTCTCTATCTATATATATGCTCTCTCCCGAAATTCGGATCAATTTCTAACCCTACAAATTGTCTCGCCGCCACCGGACACGTCCGGCATGATCGGACACGTCCGCTCGCTCGCCCGCCGCCGCCACGTGCACGCGCGCCATTCGCTGTCTCGCCGCTGCCTGTCGCTGGCCTGCCGAGCCCATCGGGGCCCGCGCCAGCGCCTCGGCCAGCGCCGCCGACCTCGCCGGCGTTGCCTCGGCCGTCGCCCGCCGGGCGGCGCCGCCGCCATGGGCGCCGCCAAGACGCTGCCAGGCCGCTTCGATCCGGCGGCGCGCGCCCGCCGCCTCCTCCCCGTGGTCGCCTGCGCCTGCCACGAAGCTCCGCCGCCTCGCGCCATGCCCGCTGGCGCCTCGGCCGCCAAACCCACGCCGCCACAGAAACCGCGCGCCAGCCGGCGTTCTTCCCGCCGGCGCCGCCGCCTCGCCGCGGCTCCCTCCGGCCGGATCTGGTCGGGAGCGACCGGATCCGCCGCCCCCGGCCTCCTTCGGCGAACCCTCCGGCGAGCTCGCGCCGCCGCCTCGTAAAGCGTGCAACCCGCAGGTTGACCCCCGAAATCCTCTAAGTCCCAGATTTTGCACTATTTCATGCCATTTTCATTGCATCACATCTCTGCGTCCGTAGCTCCGTTTTGCGCGTATAATGTCAAAATGTTCGCTTCGACGAGTACATCATTTCACTCCATTGCATCATTTTCATTTGAGTTCATCTTGATGCCCGAAATGCTGTTGGAAGAAGGCTTCAGATCGTTAGTTCCAGAATCTTATCAGCTCAAGCTCTTTTGTCATTTTTGCCATGATTTATGTGTGCATCCTATGAGTATGAGCTCTACATGAATGTTGGACTAGGACATGCCATCTTTCCAGAGGTGTTGACCTTGTATTTTTGTGAGTTGTGTGCTGAGTGCATTGAGCTTGTAAAGTAGGGTAGTTGCTGTTGCTGTTTTGCTAGACAGATTCTGTTATATTTTGATGCCATGTTAACATGCTTCCACTAATCATTCTATGCATAATCTGGAGAGGCTCTATAAACATGTTTTGATATACATGTCTTGCTCTATCCATTCATGCAGTTGGTTGCAATAATAGCCTGCTGGAACATGTTCATTTCTTGCTCCAAAGTTGCTTGAAAATGTTTCCTGACAGATTGTTTGCATGAGATTCAATTTTCACGAGGTCGTTGTAGTTGATCCATGTACCCTATGACCTTGCTCTTGCCATGCTTAGCTTCATAAACATGCCTTCTTACTGTTGATTGCCTTGCCATGCCATGTATTGCTCTGTAGTGATTGGTTCGAGCTCACGAACATGCCTACTAATTATTGTTTCTGCCATGTTCAAATCTGTAATAAAACTTGCTAGGTTTACATGGGTGCCATCATATTTTCCGTGCCTTTTTGGCTTATGGTCAGTAAGGGACTATTGATATATGAAATTAGTAGTATCATGCCATGCCTTTGTTTGCCATGATAAGTTCCTGTAACATGTTGTTTGATAGCTCTAAACATTGCAACCTGATGTTATTTCTACTAAAGGCTGAAATTGTTATTTCTTGCAATATCTCCATGTCATTTTGAGCATGTTCTAGTTGTTTCTGGAGATAGCTCAGTGCTCATGTATTGTTATGCTTTACGTGTACGTCATGCCCATGCCTTTTGTTATTATGTTGGGGTGCTGTAGCATATTGTTTTGATGCTTGTTAGATGCCTAGTTGCTGTTTTGGACAGATTGTTGCTATGACTTGTATAGTGTGTGTGTGTGTTGCACCGTTGCTCCGTTTTGAGTGTGCTCTATATGAAACTTGCTTGTTTTCGCATGTAGTTCCATATTATCATGTTGCACCCTTGTTTTGGTGTGTTTGCTTGATGTTTGGGTGCATTTTGCATCAATGCCATGTTTAACTTGTTTTGCTCATATCTTCTAGCCCGTAGCTCCGAATCTAATGAACTTTATATGTAACTTGACTAGAATTTCGTGTAGATTCTCTTGGTGCTCTTTAACTTGCTGTTTAACAACTAGAACATAAGGTTTATTCAGTTCTGGACCCATTTCGAAATTTGCATATGAGGACTTACCGGAATTGTTATATGTTGTTCCGGCCTCATTTAAACTTGCCTTGATGTGTTGTTCTTGTATGCATCATCTCTTGCCATGAGTAGCTTCATGTAGCTTGGTCATGCATCATGCTTGTTGTGCATCATGTCATGTTCATGTGTGGTGTGTTTACTATGTTGTGTGCTTCTTCTCGATAGTTCCTTTTCGCTATGATCGTGAGGATTCGTTCGCTCACGATTGGTTCGGCTTCATCCGTTCATCTTCTTCATGGACTCGTTCTTCTTCCTTGCGGGATTTCAGGCAAGATGACCGCTACCCTGGATCTCACTACTATCATTGCTATGCTAGTTGCCTCGTTCTTTCGCTATGCTGCGCTACCTATTACCTGTTTGTCCAGCCATCCCATATTGCCATGAACCTCTAACCTTTGACACCTTTCCTATGCAAACCGTTGTTTGGCTATGTTCCCGCTTTTGCTCAGCCCCTCTTATAGCGTTGCTAGTTGCAGGTGAAGTTGAAGATTTCTCCATGGCGGACAGGGTTTATGTTGGGATATCACAATATCTCTTATATTATTAATGCATCTATATACTTGGTAAAGGGTGGAAGGCTCGGCCTTATGCCTGGTGTTTTGTTCCACTCTTGCCGCCCTAGTTTCCGTCATACCGGTGTTATGTTCCCGGATTTTGCGTCCCTTACGCGGTCGGGTGATTTATGGGACCCCCCTGACAGTTCGCTTTGAATAAAACTTGTCCAAAGAAGGCCCAACATTGACTTTTACCATTTGCCTCACCACCACCTATCTTTTCCCTTGGGAGTCGCTCTCTCGAGGGTCATCTTTATTTTAGCCCCCCCGGGCCAATGCTTGTCTAAGTGTTGGTCCAAACTAGAGCCACTTGCAGCGCCACCTCGGGGAAACTTGAGGGCTGGTTCTAGTTGTACGTAGTGCTCATCCGGTCGTGGCCTGAGACGAGATACGCGGCTACTATCAGATGTCGGCACGCCGGCGGCTTTGCTGGTCTTGTTTTACCATTGTCGAAATGTCTTGATGTACCGGATTCCGAGACCGATCGGGTCTTCCCGGTGAAGGTCTATTCTTCGATGATCGCGAGAGCTTGTCATGGGCTTGTTGGGACACCCCGCAGGTATAAACTTTCGAGAGCCGTGCCCGCGGTTATGTGGCAGATGGGAATTTGTTAATGTCCGGTTGTAGACAACATGACACCAGATCCGAATTAAAACGCATCAACCGAGTGTGTAGCCGTGATGGTCTCTTCTCGGCGGAGTCCGGGAAGTGAACACGGTTTCGTGTTATGTTTGACGAAGTAGGTGTTCGGGATCACCTCTTGATCATTGCTAGTTGACGACCGCTCCGCTTGTTTCTCTTCCCGCCTCATTTGCGTATGTTAGCCACCATATATGCTTAGTCGCTGCTGCAGCCTCACCACTTGACCCCTTCCTTTCCGTTAAGCTTTGCTAGTCTTGATACCCATGGTAATGGGATTCTTTGAGTCCTCGTGACTCACCGGATACTTCCAAAACCAGTTTGCGGTGCCTACGTTATCGAAAGCGGTGACGCAACCAAGCTCAAGGAGGAGCTCGTTGAAGATCTTGCCCTTTGTGTTGTTTCGCTCTAGTTGATCAAGAGTGGAGCCCGGTTGGGGTCGATCGGGGACCGTTTGTCGATTTGGGGTTCTTCTTTTATTTTGGTTCCGTAGTCGGACCTTGATTGTATCTGGATGATGTAATGCTTTATTCATGTAATTGTGTGAAGTGGCGATTGTAAGCCAACTATGTATCTCTTTCCCTTATGTATTACTTGGGTTGTGTGAAGATTACCTCACTTGCGACATTGCTTTCAATGCGGTTATGCCTCTAAGTCGTGCTTCGACACGTGGGAGATATAGCCGCATCGAGGGCGTTACAAGTTGGTAATCAGAGCCTTCCCCGACCTTAGGAGCCCCCACTGCTTGATCGTATTTAGTGGCCGAGTTGTGTCTAGAAAAAATGTTTTGAGTCTTTTAGGAATTATATATCGGAGAGTAGGATTCTTTTACTCCCCAGTCCCTTCGACCTTCTGGTGAGGTATCCTGACGTAGAGTTTTGACTCTTCTCTTCTCAAATTTCACTAAATTTTTTTTTAGGATCACGCGGGTATCTTGGAATCGTTCCGATATTCTTATGACGAGAACATTGTCTTGGTTGCCTCGACATTTAGGGGTTGTGGCGGTGTCCCGGGAGTTGAGCTCCGAGGTGTTGTCGCCATAATTTTATCGTTGCGATTCGAATACCGAGTTTAGTACGCCGACATCGAAAATCTCTTTTATGCGCTTGTTGGTGAGATAACCCGCTAACCCAAAGATCGAGGTGAGTACGGAGTATTGCCATGACTCGTATAACGGATGCTTTTCAAGGTTGAGGTAGACGATTTCGAAGGTTTCTTGGTTATGTGTTGACGGATGGATACGGTGGATGTAGGGATTGTTAGTTTGCGTGAGATATATTGCTCCCTGTATCCCCAACACCAGATTGCATAACCGTAAAGTTTCGGAGTTTCATAGGTGGGAATTCAAGTAGCTCTTAGGATATCTTTCCGACGGATGTATGATATGAAATTGGGGTTCGACGCCTAGTGGTCCGCCTATTCACGGTTGGTTTTACAAGTGGTCTCGTTGTGTCTTAAAGAGTCCTTGGCTATGCCGACTGGGACGCTTCGTATGTCATGTGCACTACCTTGTACATGATGGTGCTGTACGATTGAGCCCGTGTAGGCCCCACCACGAAAACTTCGGACGAAATCTCTATCATATGTTTGTTCCGCTTATTCTGCAAGCCAGTCCTTTGTTTTTGTTTTGAGTTGTGGTATTCGAGTTGCTTCAATGTCAAATGTTGAATCCATACTTTTCCTAAACGGTGTTCTCATATTTCTATGGGAGTACTAATCCTTTTGATCATCGAGATTGTCATGTTAATTCTTTTCCAACCGGTGCGTTTTCTCTTCGAGATGATCCCATCATTCTCCCCATCCGCAAGATCATTTCTAAGATTTCTCAATGGTGTTTGTTTCATCCGTCCCAAGTTGCCTTTGTTTTTCCCGCCCACCCACCCTTTTTCTTCAAGGACACAGATTTCTTTATCAGTATCCATTTATTCATGTGAAGTATCTTCATTCTTTTCTTTCAATGTTCTGTTCCGGTGATCCCTCGTGAAGATGCTCATGAGCTTCAAGTTCATCATCCTTCTTTGTTGTCTCTTCTCCGGTGGATCCTATTCAAGCTTTCGATATTCATCGTATTCTTTTCCTCATTTCAATGTCTTCTCATACCGGTGCACCTCATTATCAGTCTACTTCTCGCTATTTGTTATTCCGGAGTGCTCAAGATATCTCACAAGACTTGTGTTTCCATTCTCAATCCCTTCAAGATATTTCGAGGTTGTTTTTCTCATTCAAGTCATTTAATTCAACCGGTGCAACATCTCTTTTAAATCTTTTCAACGGTGTTTTTCTTTTGAGTGGGCCCTAACCCACAGGTCTTTTCCCAGGATCTTACCTGACTCTTCTAATTATTCCGGAGCTATCTCAAATTCTTCTCTAAGTTTGACGTAAGAATGAGTTATCATCAGTCAAATGCTTTTCTCCAAGATCTTTCTAATTCTTTTCATCTTTGGCTCAACCTTTCCTCTTTTAATTATCCCGGAGTACCTCAACAATTCATGGTGGTTCTCATCTTCATTCTCAACATGTGAAGACCGAAGAAGGATTTCTCTTTAATCTTGCTCTATTCTCTTCAAGATTCATGGTACTAGCTTGTTGCCACCCTCTCATAATTGTTTTCGTATTGTGAGAATCTTTTTCACCCATCCGGAGCGTTTTAGCAGTCTTTTTAGTTTCATTCTTTGAAGCCCATCATCTCAGTATTATTCATTCAAGCTTTCAACTCTCGTTCTCGAATTCTTCCAGTGCATCGTTCAAATACCCTCTAATCAGTTCATGATCTCTTCGTTCTCATGTATATAAATCCCCTCAAATATCTTCATTCGTTTTCCAATTCTTCCCGGTGAATTGTGCCCTTGCTACTCTCTTCTTCAATTCCTACCGGAGGTTCTACTTGGTGGTTCGTCAAGGATTCCTTTCATTCTTCAATAGTTCTTCAAGATTTCTCTCGAAGTTAAGATCCGTCAAGCTATACTCTAAGATAAACATGGTGCCCAACACATGTTTTGTTTTGAGGAGTTCAAGCATTCTTCATCTTCCATTCCAAAGTGCAATTCTTTCTACCTTATCTTTTGAGATGGTGTTATATCATTCTTGACAATTTTCATTCATGTTTCGTGATTCACATGTTGTCAAGAATGAGGTATTAAAAATCCATCAATCTCTTCGTTGGATTTATCTTGTGTCATATTTCACCTAAAGCCTTCCCGAAGGAATGTTGCTATTATGGTGCTTATAAATGACCCAAGTTCTTCTTTATCCTCCCGGTGATATCGCTTTCTCGTCTCATTGTTCGTATCTATGAAATTCTTTTCCCGTGAGTGGCAGGTTGTCACCTCATAATTTGAGATGCATTCCGTAAGACCATATCAAGCTTATTCTTTTCGTTGTTGGTCTTCCAACAACTCCGTTCTAACCTTCTTGCAAGGATGCCTTCCAAATTCAATTGTGGTAGAAGTTGTCATTCTCTTCTCCATCCCTTTATCCCAATGGTCTATCTTGTATTCTTTCGTTACGAAGGCATTGTGATGTTGTGCTCTTCACCCATCACCTCGTTTTGTGAGGATCATGTTCTTCATGCTTATCCAATTAACCGGAGTGTTGTATCATCTCTTCAATAATCTTTTCATCTCATCAAGTTTTCTTCTCTTTTATACCGGAGTGCTGTCCAAATTCTGCCATTCTTGTTCCTTGGCTATCTCATTATACCGATGTGGTCATATTCTTTTCGTTCGTGAAGCCCTTATTTCAATGTCTTTCAACCTTCATGTTCTCGTAATACTCCTTGTCCCTCTTTTCTACCGGATTGTTTGCAATCTCGTTCATCTCTGTTGTATTGTTTCTTTTAAATTGCTCAACCTCTCAAGGTTCGTGGTTTCACTCGTTCGTCAAAGAAGCAACTTAGTTTTACCTCTTCTCTTCCTCTTCCGTTTTCCTCCGGTGCCATCCTAGATCTCGGGACGAGATCCTCTCGTAGTGGTGGAGTGTTGTAACACCCCGGATCCGATGCGCCAGGTGTCTGCCAGTTATTCGCCGTCGTTACCATGTCTTGTGCTTGTGTGTTGCACTTTGCCATGTCATCTTTTGCATTTTATCATGTCATAATGTGCATTTCATTTTGCATACATGTTCGTCTCATGCATCCGAGCCTTTTTCCCGTTGTCCATTTTGCAATCCGGCACTCCTATGTCTTCCGGCGTCCCCTCTTCTCTCTTTTCATGTGCGGGTATTAAACTTACTCGGAATGGCCCGAGGTTTGCCAAGCGGCCTTGGTTTAGCACCGGTAGACCGCCTGTCAAGTTTCGTGCCATTTGGAGCTCGTTTGATACTCCAACGGTTAACCGGGTAACCGTAAAAGCCTCTTTTGTTGCAGCCCAACACCCCTTCCAAATTGTCCCAAAACCCACCAAACTCCCCTCCATGCTCTCGTTCGTTCGATCACGATCGCGTGGCCGAAAACCGCACCTCATTTGGACTCTCCTAGCTTCCTCTATCTATATATATGCTCTCTCCCCCGAAATTCCGGATCAATTTCCCCCCTAACCCTAGCAAATTCGTCCCCGCCGCCACCGGACACGTCCGGCCGCAGTCGGACACGTCCGGCTCGCCCCGCCGCCGCCACGTGGCACGCTGCCATTCGCTTTGTCCATTGCCGGCCCGTCGCGGGCCCGCCCGAGCCCATCGGGGCCCGAAGCGCGCCGCGACTCAGCCAACGCCGCCGACCTCGCCGGCGTTTGCCTCGGCCGTCGCCCGCCGGCGCCTCCGCCGCCGCGGCCAGCCGCCGCCGCGCGCCGCAAGGCCGCCGCTTCGATCCGGCGACCGCGCCGCCCGCCGCCTCCTCCCGTGGTCGCCTGCGCCTGCCACGAAGCTCCGCCGCCTCGCGCCATACCGCCGGCGCGCCCGGCCGCCGCCAACCGCGCCGCCCGCCCGCAAACCGCGCCGCCGCCACGGCGTTCTTCCCCAGCACGGCCGCCTCGCTCCGGCGGCTCCCCTCCGGCGGATCTGGTCGGGAGCGACGGATCCGCCGCCTCGCCTCTTCGGCGAACCCTCCGATGAGCTCGCCGCCGCCTCGTAAACCGTGCAACCCGCAGTTGAATTTCAAATCCTCTAAGTCCCAGATTTTGCACTATTTCATGCCATTTTCATTGCATCACATCTCTGCGTCCGTAGTCTGCTTTTATGCGTATAATGTCAAAATGTTCGTCTCGACGAGTACATCATTCCACTCCATTGCATCATTTTCATTTGAGTTCATCTTGATGCCGAAATGCTGTTGGAAGAAGGCTTGGATCGTTAGTTCCGAATCTTATCACTCGAGCTCTTTTGTCATTTTGCCATGATTTATGTGTGCATCCTATGAGTATGAGCTCTACATGAATGTTGGACTAGGACATGCCATCTTTCCAGAGGTGTTGACCTTGTATTTTTGTGAGTTGTGTGCTGAGTGCATTGAGCTTGTAAAGTAGGGTAGTTGCTGTTGCTGTTTTGCTAGACAGATTCTGTTATATTTTGATGCCATGTTAACATGCTTCCACTAATCATTCTATGCATAATCTGGAGAGGCTCTATAAACATGTTTTGATATACATGTCTTGATCTATCCATTCATGCCCTTGGTTGCAATAATAGCCTGCTGGAACATGTTCATTTCTTGCTCCAAAGTTGCTTGAAAATGTTTCCTGACAGATTGTTTGCATGAGATTCAATTTTCACGAGGTCGTTGTAGTTGATCCATGTACCCTATGACCTTGCTCTTGCCATGCTTAGCTTCATAAACATGCCTTCTTACTGTTGATTGCCTTGCCATGCCATGTATTGCTCTGTAGTGATTGGTTCGAGCTCACGAACATGCCTACTAATTATTGTTTCTGCCATGTTCAAATCTGTAATAAAACTTGCTATGTTTACATGGGTGCCATCATATTTTCCGTGCCTTTTTGGCTTATGGTCAGTAAGGGACTATTGATATATGAAATTAGTAGTATCATGCCATGCCTTTGTTTGCCATGATAAGTTCCTGTAACATGTTGTTTGATAGCTCTAAACATTGCAACCTGATGTTATTTCTACTAAAGGCTGAAATTGTTATTTCTTGCAATATCTCCATGTCATTTTGAGCATGTTCTAGTTGTTTCTGGAGATAGCTCAGTGCTCATGTATTGTTATGCTTTACGTGTACGTCATGCCCATGCCTTTTGTTATTATGTTGGGGTGCTGTAGCATATTGTTTTGATGCTTGTTAGATGCCTAGTTGCTGTTTTGGACAGATTGTTGCTATGACTTGTATAGTGTGTGTGTGTTGCACGTTGCTGTTCGCTTTTGAGTGTGCTCTATATGAAACTTGCTTGTTTTCGCATGTAGTTCCATATTATCATGTTGCACCCTTGTTTTGGTGTGTTTGCTTGATGTTTGGGTGCATTTTGCATCAATGCCATGTTTAACTTGTTTTGCTCATATCTTCTAGCCCGTAGCTCCGAATCTAATGAACTTTATATGTAACTTGACTAGAATTTCGTGTAGATTCTCTTGGTGCTCTTTAACTTGCTGTTTAACAACTAGAACATAAGGTTTATTCAGTTCTGGACCCATTTCGAAATTTGCATATGAGGACTTACCGGAATTGTTATATGTTGTTCCGGCCTCATTTAAACTTGCCTTGATGTGTTGTTCTTGTATGCATCATCTCTTGCCATGAGTAGCTTCATGTAGCTTGGTCATGCATCATGCTTGTTGTGCATCATGTCATGTTCATGTGTGGTGTGTTTACTATGTTGTGTGCTTCTTCTCGATAGTTCCCTTTTCGTTGCGATCGTGAGGATTCGTTCGTCTACGATTGGTTCGGCTTCATCCGTTCATCTTCTTCATGGACTCGTTCTTCTTCCTTGCGGGATTTCAGGCAAGATGACCGCTACCCTGGATCTCACTACTATCATTGCTATGCTAGTTGCCTCGTTCTTCGCTATGCTGCGCTACCTATTACTGTTTGTCCAGCCATCCCATATTGCCATGAACCTCTAACCTTTGACACCTTTCCTATGCAAACTGTTGTTTGGCTATGTTCCCGCTTTTGCTCAGCCCTCTTATAGCGTTGCTAGTTGCGGTGAAGTTGAAGATTTCTCCATGGCGGATGGGGTTTATGTTGGGATATCACAATATCTCTTATATTATTAATGCATCTATATACTTGGTAAAGGGTGGAAGGCTCGGCCTTATGCCCGGTGTTTTGTTCCACTCTTGCCGCCCTAGTTTCCGTCATACCGGTGTTATGTTCCCGGATTTTGCGTCCCTTACGCGGTCGGGTGATTTATGGGACCCCCCTGACAGTTCGCTTTGAATAAAACTTGTCCAGCAAGGCCCAACATTGCCTTTTACCATTTGCCTCACCACCACCTATCTTTTCCCTTGGGAGTCGCTCTCTCGAGGGTCATCTTTATTTTAGCCCCCCCGGGCCAATGCTTGTCTAAGTGTTGGTCCAAACTAGAGCCACTTGCAGCGCCACCTCGGGGAAACTTGAGGGCTGGTTCTAGTTATGCGTAGTGCTCATCGGTCGTGGCTCGAGACGAGATCTGCGGCTACTATCGGGATGTCGGCGCGCCGGGCGGCTTTGCTGGTCTTGTTTTACCATTGTCGAAATGTCTTGATGTACCGGATTCCGAGACCGATCGGGTCTTCTGGGTGAAGGTCTATTCCTTCGATGATCGCGAGAGCTTGTCATGGGCTAAGTTGGGACACCCTGCAGGTATAAACTTTCGAGAGCCGTGCCCGCGGTTATGTGGCAGATGGGAATTTGTTAATGTCCGGTTGTAGACAACATGACACCAGATCCGAATTAAAACGCATCAACCGAGTGTGTAGCCGTGATGGTCTCTTCTCGGCGGAGTCCGGGAAGTGAACACGGTTTCTGTGTTATGTTTGACGTAAGTAGGTGTTCAGGATCACCTCTTGATCATTGCTAGTTGACGACCGTTCCGCTTGTTTCTCTTCCCGCTCTCATTTGCGTATGTTAGCCACCATATATGCTTAGTCGCTGCTGCAGCCTCACCACTTGACCCCTTCCTTTCCCGTTAAGCTTTGCTAGTCTTGATACCCATGGTAATGGGATTGCTGAGTCCTCGTGACTCACCAGATACTTCCAAAACCAGTTTGCGGTGCCTCACGTTCGAAAGCGGTGGCGCAACCAAGCTCAAGGAGGAGCTCGTTGAAGATCTTGCCCTTTGTGTTGTTTCGTTCTAGTTGATCGAGAGTGGAGCCCGGTTGGGGTCGATCGGGGACCGTTTGTCGCATTTGGGGTTCTTCTTTTATTTTGGTTCCGTAGTCGGACCTTGATTGTATCTGGATGATGTAATGCTTTATTCATGTAATTGTGTGAAGTGGCGATTGTAAGCCAACTATGTATCTCTTTCCCTTATGTATTACTTGGGTTGTGTGAAGATTACCTCACTTGCGACATTGCTTTCAATGCGGTTATGCCTCTAAGTCGTGCTTCGACACGTGGGAGATATAGCCGCATCGAGGGCGTTACACCTTGGCTTGGATTTCTCCAAGGGTGTGGCTTTTGCAGATGCGATCTACAACTCTCTTGGTGTTTCGGTGCATCCCGGGGAGGATTCTGGTCATTTCATCATGGTTGTCTCATTTAGTAGGCATGTCTTTCGCCTCTCGGATGATTCGGTGGCCGCGGCCTTGGAAGCTGCCCTTGGGGGTTCAGCTATTGAGTTCCTGGTTTCACATATTCAAGGCAAGGTATTCTCCTTCCACGTCTCATGCAAAAAAGTTGGTCTTCAAATTTTAGCCCTTCGATCTTTTGCGTGTATGCATTTCAAGTGTTACTTTCATCTTTGGGGACATGGTGGTCCTAATTGGAGAAATGAAGTTTTAATCTGGAGAAAAGAATGTGATGCTGAATGGATTTTTGTTAGTCCCTCAAAGCGTAGATCTACTTTGGGCATGCTGGCCATGCATAAACCTCCAGTCAAATCTGCTATCAAATCTTCTGGTCAATCCAGGAAGAAGATCTCATTTGCTACTTTCCAAAATTATCCGGTGTGCAAGGGATATAGATATCCGGCTACACAGAATTGCATTCAAACGGCTATTGATGGAGGATATTCGGTTCCTGCTCATGAACGAGTCATCATCCATACGCCGCCGGCACCGGAGCTGCAATGGACGGCGGCGGTCCCTCCGATCACCTTCGGTTCAGTGGATCCTCTTTTTTGGCCTTCCAAGTCTATCCATGCGGTATCTTCGGCACCCTCTTTGGGCGGGTCTAGCGAGATTTCAAATGTTTCTCCTTCTGGCCCATCTTCTTGCCCTGGGCCTCCTCTTGGGACCATAGGCCTTGGGCCTGCTCCAGAGCCCACTCGGGATACCCCAATTCCCCCTTATGTTTTATTCCCTGAGCAAAATATTGTGTCAAACAACTTGCCAGATCTTAATGTGACGCCAACTTCCGTGCCTGGATCTACTGAGGATGATTTGGAGGATTTTCATTCTATGGTTGAAGATATGGCATTTCGTTATTGGAAGTGTCAAAATTGTTTTTCTATGTCTCATCCTACGGTGGCGTGCACCAATCAAACGAGATGTAGGCGATGCTTTAAACTGGGCCACAGGGCCAAATCTTGCACAGGATCTGCGCCAGCTGAGGGTTTTAGATGGGTCCCACGTGTCATTGGGACTACGGTTGCTAACCCACCACCGTTTTCATCGCCCGGCGCCTCGATTTCCCTCCATGACTCTGCGCGTTGCTCATTGAGCAGTCCCATCGAGCGTGCCCATTATGATGCTACTTCCCCCCAATTGATATCCCCGCCTCTGCAATCTCCTCCAACGCCTCCACCATTGCATACGCCGCCTCCGCCTCCACCAGTTGAGCCGAGACCTGATACACCACCTCTGCCACCTGAGCCGAGGCTAGAATCCACACCTCCTCCACCATCACCGGCCTTAATGGCCAACTTTGAGCTGAATCCCTGGGAGTATGTTCCGCCGGGCTTCGACATCATCGACGGTGGCCCCCTCCGCCTGCCGCGCACTTTCTATGCGCCTGCCACTGCTCCGGATCGAAGGCACGAAGCTTACGCCACCGCCATCGTTGAGCCAGAGCCTCTGCCAGAAGAAATCCAGCTGTACCGGAATATGGTGAGTGATTTCGTTGTCAATCAGCTTGGCAGAGATGTGCTTGATGCGCAGCCTTGGATTCAGGGGGTGGGGCTGTTCCGTTTCCGTAGTGCTGCTTCCCGCTATGTCATGGTGAATCATCCTCCCTTCGATCTAGGCAATGATCGTTTTGTTAGATTTATTCCGCATGATGAGGGCACCAACTACTGAGCTACTCGGGGTTTTCGAGAGGATGGGTCATACTTACGGGTGTTCCTTTGGATTATCGTCGCCGCACACAGTATATTGCGGATGTTGTCGATACCTTTGGGCGTTTTCATGTTTGGCATCGGGATGATCGGTTGTTGGTCCGCACTTGCATATGTTTCTTTTCCTGCACCATCTCTTGTTCCTCATGGAGTGGTTTACCGTGAGTATGGTGATTTCGAGCTGTCGAGTGTCTTGGTCGCTCCGGTTACGCCCTCTCGGCAGATTTTGCGGATGTTCTTCCGGTGATGAGGACCCGATGCCTTTCAATGGCAATCCGCATCCTTTACCCGGTCGATGCATTTAAATAATAACAATTGGGTTATGCGAGTTTCAGAGATTGCTGGAATGATGTACCTCCGCTTTGCTGAAAACGCTCATGCACTCGCCAAGATGATTGGGATCTGCTCTTCTGGCAAGCCCGATGAAGATGACGCGATCGCAGGAGTCAATGATCCCGCAAGGTTTCGATGGCTCGCCCAATAATGCTGAAGAATTTGACCTTAATGAGGTACCTGCTGACGTACCTGATGATGCTGTTGTTCTGTTTCAACCCCCTGTCGTTGCAAATCATGTTCAACAAGCTCCAGTTCAACATGTTCTCCACATTGGTCGAGTGCTCACTGTCTTTGGGCCAGTTCTGCCACCGGAGATGCAATGGTCTCGTACTTTTTCATCTATGATGCAGTGTTTTGACACTATTTCTATTCCTAAACCCATGAAGCAGCCTGTTCTGAAGTTTCTTATGCTCTCCAATCAGTCCTGGGACTTCTCTGTGCCTGACGACCTGCTCGGCTGTCGCTTATTGTCTGCTCCTTCTGTCAGTCAGGTTACAATATGTTTGTCCCCTGTCAAGAGGCCTGTGGCTCGTGCTCTCTGTTTCGATGCAGTATCTTACCCGATCCTTTGAAGCTTTTTGGTTCACCGCCCTTCGCTAAGATCTCCAAGAAAAGAACCCGCAAGTCTGCAGTTAATCAGGTGTTGGTTGAATATGAAGTTCGTCGCAGTCCGAGACTCAGTGCGCTTCATGATGGTTTTAGACAAAACCAAGATCAGCCAGCTTCTTTGCCTCGCTGTACTAGGTTCAAGAAACTGAAGAGAGCTCCTCCTTCTGAACCTGCTCCACCTCCAACTGCGTCAGATAAGCCTGAAGCTGATGTGCCACCTCCAACATCGATCTCGACCTTCAACAGATTGGAGCTCACTGCAGATTGCCCTCGAGAAGATCTCTGCGGAAAAGCTTGTAGCTGATCCGTCCAAGTCTCACTCAGTGCAGCTCCGATGATAAGTGACATATCGATCGCCGGTCCATGGCGTACCTTTATAATCGCCATCTTTATGTTCTTAGTTTCATTTATGTTGATTTACCATGTGGACTTGGCTTTTGGGTTGGGAGGATCACTGCGTGATCTCCTTCATGCTGAACTTTTCTTGGTCTGTAATGAATTGCAATAATTTTAGAGACTGGAAGGTCCTGTGTTGGAATGTACGGGGCCTTAATTCTGAAGCTCGTCAGTTAGCAGTCAAGCAAAAAATTGATGAATCTGGTTGTTCGATTATATGCCTTCAGGAAACAAAATGCACACATATTGATCAGCGATTTCTTAGGAAATTTTGCCCACGGCGATTTGATAACTTTGTGTATGTACCATCTATGGGTGCATCTGCTGGAATAGTGGTTATTTGGAATTCCTCTTTTTTTGCTGGCAAGCTAGTTCAAGCTAAACCTTACGGCATCATTGTGGAGTTTTGTTCCATGCACACGTCAGAAGTTTGGACTTTGGACTCTATCTACGGTCCCTGTCAGAACCCGGCTCGCGATGAATTTGTGCAATGGCTATACAACTTGGATATCCATTTCGATGACAATTGGTTGTTGGTGGGTGATTTTAATTTCATGCGCTCGTTGGACAATCGCAATTTGCCTGGGGGTAATGTCAATGATATTTTTCTATTTAATGAAATTATTGGCCATCTGGGCCTTGTTGAATTGCCAATTAAATGTCGTCAGTATACTTGGTCCAATATGCAGTCTATCCCTTTGTTAGAACAACTTGATTGGTTCTTTACATCTGTATCTTGGACTAATAATCACCCCAACACTATGGTTTTGCCGTTGGCCCGTACTGCTTCTGACCACGTCCGATGTGTTGTTAATGTGGCAACCTGCATTCCAAAAGCCAAGCTGTTTCGTTTTGAAAATTATTGGGTCAACCTGCCAGGGTTTTTGGACTGTGTTCAGGATGTTTGGAATAAGCCGTCCAGGATTAAAAAAGGTGCTGCTGGTTCTATCTCTGCTAATTTTAAAGCTCTTAGATTTGCTCTGAAAAGATGGCATGTGAATCTATCCAAGATTAAGGCTCTCATTGCAGATTGTAACATGGTCATTTTATATTTTGATGGCCTTGAGGAACTGCGGTCTTTGACCTGGCCAGAGTTGAATTTTCGTAGAATTGTCAAGCTGCACTTAGAGGAAGTTCTGCACTTGCAGTTTATTTACTGGAAGCAGCGTTGCACCATCCGTTTCATCAAGGTTGGTGAAGAGAACTCAAATTTTTTTCAGGCCATGGCCACTGAAAGGTACCGCAAGAACACCATCTCCTCTATTAAAAATGTTGATGGAGTTGTGGTGTCTGATCATCAACAGCTTGCTGGAATGTTTTGGTCTGAATTCAAAAACCGCATGGGACATGCTCAAGGTATTCAGATGGGATTTGACTTGGAGAATCTCCTTGCTAGAGTTGATGGCCTTGAGGATTTATCTAAACCATTCTCTAAGGATGAAGTAAACGAGGTTATCAAGCACTTACCTGTTGATCGTGCTCCTGGTCCGGATGGTTTTACGGGTCTTTTCATAAAGAAGTGCTGGCATATCCTCAAAGATGATTTTTTGGATCTGGTCAAAGAGTTCTATGAGGGCAAATGTAACTTGGAATGTTTAAATACCTCATTCATAACTCTTATACCCAAGAAGCTGAGCCCTGAGTTTGTTGGTGATTTTCGGCCCATATCTCTGACAAACTCCTGTCTAAAATTTCTCACCAAGCTTCTGGCCAATCGTTTGCAGAAGGTTATCCTTAGCTGCATTCACCAGAACCAGTATGGCTTCCTCAAATGCCGTTCGATTCAAGACTGTCTTGCTTGGTGTTTTGAATATATTCACCAATGTAAAGCCTCAAGGAGACCCATTGTGTTGTTAAAACTTGACTTTACAAAAGCTTTTGACACTCTTGAGCATGCAGCCATCCTTAGAATTTTGAAATGCAAGGGTTTTGATGATCGTTGGAGGGGTTGGATTGATAGTTTGCTATCTTCGGGGTCGTCTTCAGTTCTGTTGAATGGGGTACCTGGACAGCACTTCATGTGTCGATCTGGAGTTCGTCAGGGTGATCCTTTGTCACCTCTTTTGTTTGTCATTGCAGTGGACCTGTTACAGTCTGTAGTTAATGATATGTGTCGACGCAATGTATTAACTTTGCCAATTCCCACAAAGTCCAGCGATTTTCCAATTGTGCAGTACGCCGACGACACCCTTATCATTCTACCTGCAATTGACTCTCAGTTAATTTCCCTCAAGAAGATGCTTGAAGTTTTTGCTGTCTCCACTGGTTTGAAGGTTAACTTCAGTAAGTCTTCGATGATCCCGATAAATATGTCTGATGATGAGGGTTCTAGACTAGCCAGTTTGCTTGGTTGTTCTGTTGGTTCTCTTCCCTTTACGTACCTTGGTTTGCCTATGGGAACAATGAGACCTACAATATCTGATCTGACACCTTTGGTTGATCGTATTGAGAGAAGGTTGTCAGCTTCTTCTTGCCTCCTCAATCAAGGCAGTAGGCTGCAGCTGCTTCAATCGGTCCTCACTTCAATGCCAATTTATTTCCTTTGCACTTTGTCGACCCCTCAAGGCATTCTTAAACAGTTAGAGAGAATTGAATGTCAATGCCTTTGGAGAGGTAACTCGGAGTTGCCTCGGCAGTCTCTGGCAGCTTGGGATTTGGTTAGTAGGCCAAAGAAATATGGTGGTTTGGGAGTCCTTGATCTGAGTGTGCAGAATGATGCTCTTCTGATTAAACATCTCTTCAAGTTCTTTAACAAGATGGATATTCCTTGGGTGAATTTAATCTGGGACTCCTATTACCAATCCTCGGCTCCACAGGCTACCCAGATGTGTGGTTCCTTCTGGTGGCGTGATGTTCTGAAGCTCTATGACAAATTTCAGAACCGCAAGACCGCAGGTTCATCTTTGGAGATTGATCTTTGTTCAGCTTGACAAATGGGAAATCGGTGGAAATCTTGTCATTCTTAAGGATCGGTTTCAAGACTCCATTCCTTTGTGATTGATGACTTGGCCTTTATTAGGATGTCCTCGAGCTACCAAATTTGATTGAGAGTTTCCATCGCCTCTGTCTCTAGAGGCCTTCCAGAGCTTGACCAACTTCAGTCCTTGCTTCTCCCTATTGAACTTGATCCTAATGATGAAGGACATTTGGAGATGGCCATCTAAGTCGGGTAACTTTCAGTCCAAGATTTATTATGACTATGCCTTCTCTAGCATTGTGGTTGATCCTATTTTCAAATGGATTTGGAAATGCTCTTGCACTCTCAAGATTAGAGTCTTCGGATGGCTTCTTCTTATGGACCGCCTAAATACAAGGGACATGATGCAACAGAACCTTTGGATTATCCAAGATGATTCTGTGTACTTTGCCTATCTCAAACACACGAAGATGAATTCATCTTTTCTTCACATGCAACTTCAGCCGAGAGTTTGGAATTATCTTGGATTTCTTGGCAGGTCCGGCCTCATCGGTCAACCTACGGCATGGCTTCCTCGGCTAGAAAAGAGTTTGGCTTGCCCTTCTTCACAGAGGTGGTCTTCTTGCCACCGGAATATTTGGACTCAAAGGAATGGCAAAATCTTCAGGAATGAAACACCTAGTTTTAGAGCCTGGAGAAGGAATTTTGTACATGACCTAACTCTGTTAACTCATAGATCAAATGTAAATATAGGGACAAACTTCTAGCATGGTTAGCTTCTTTACCCTAAGTAGTTAGTTTCTTTACCTTTTTTTGTACCTTGAACTTTTATTTGAGTTTTAATAAAGCACTGTGAGGCTGTTGCCTTGCAGTATATAGTCAAAAATAAACCACATTAAAAAAACCCACGTTCGCATACATACACCCGATCTGAGCAGTTCCATCGCCACAAGCCCACGATCACAGATGCAAAACCAACCCACGATCGGCACAACCGCATCATCAGCACGATCGTGCAGTTCATCCGATGAGGCCATCCCACCCCGCGCCCTCCCCTTAAATTCAGACCCCTGCCAAAGGCCTTCTCATCGACATCCACAACAAACACAAGTATCCATTGCGCTCCCACCACCGGCGATGACATTCACCGACGAGTACAAAGGCGACAACGCCGTGGAGGCGCACGGCAACACCAAGTTGAACGTCATCCACACCAACGACAAGAAGCAGATGGCGATCACCCTCGCGCAGTACGAGCGCCACCTCAGCCTCCAGCGCCACAAGATCGTCGGCATTGATCTCGAGTACGACAATGACCCTGAAGCGACGCAGAAACCCGCCCACTGCCAGCTCTCCGTCGGCAAGAATCACCGGTCTGCTCTTCCAAATGAGCGGCGATGAAAGGTGCACCGTCTTCGACAACTTCTCGCCGACCCGGTACACCTTTGCGAGCTTCTCCATCGGCGGCGACAAAACCGGTGGAGCGCGTCAAACTGGAGGTCGCCAACTTCGTCGACATCCAGAAGGAGTGGAGGGTGCCCGACGCAACCAAGCCGTTGGACTCCCTCGGAGACGTCTCCGGCGCGCTCATCAACGACTACTACAGCAACATGAAGAAGAAGATCACCGACGCCGAGCACCAGCGCTGGGCCATCCTGCCTCTGTCCAGGAGGCACATCGAGTATGCGGCAAAGGACGCCTACGCAGCGTACGAGATATGGAACCGCATCACCCTCACCCAGGACGGCCTTCGCCGTGCAAAGCTGGAGAAGGAGGAGCCACCCAAGAAGCGCGCCAGGAGCAGCTGGGGATGGGGAGAGCCCGACTGGTGAAGAAGAAGATGGTGCCGGCCAGAAGCCAAGAATGCCAGCGTTCTTTTAGAATTATGTATCGTTAGTTTGCTTATGTATCATCAAATTTGCTTTGTGTTGTTTGCTTATGTATCGTTAGTTTGCTTGTGTCTTTGAACCTAGTTTGCTTGCCATGCACAATCGCTTTGTAATGATGAACTCAGATTATGTTAGTTTGCTTTGTTGGTGATGAAATTGTCGTCTGTAATGCAAAGCAGGCGCATGCAAATGTAAGTTGCAGACGAATGCAAGATAATGAATTTGTCGAATGAAGTCTTAACATACCCAACAAAGCAGTGCATGAACATAAATTTTAAAAAAGGAATACATAAGAGCAAAAACACAAATAGAAAAACGCAAAACACGTAAAATAATTCAATACAGTCCGGAAGTACACGAAAGTACAGCACAAAACCATAATGAGTGAAGTACAGGTATGATTTACAAAGTAGTGCACTCCCATACATTGGGAAAAAATATTAACAATGCAGTACGCAATGCGTATACAATGCAATCTGAGAACCACGATCAATGCAAAGTGCACACTCCAACATTGAAAAAAAACACAGAGGGCAGAAATATAAAAGAAAAAAATTGACCACCCAGTTGCACCGCCCTGACCGATCTCGTAATAGGTCTACGCCCACAGAAGGCGAGTCGTTCTGAGTCACAGTGCATGGGCCGGTTGCACATGGGCCCACAGGTCATGGAGCATATAGCAGCGAGCACCGTGTATAAGCGCCCAGATAAGTATCTGAGAGGAGTTCGACCGGTATGCCTCGCCGGTAGCTTATAAACAACTAGGGCGCGCCTTCATGGCGAGCGGTGGGACTAAACATTAGGGCGCACACACGGCAAGACAGGAACGATCGTGTGCTCACAGCCGACACAGGCCCAATTACATCTTCACTACCAGAACACAGGGCCAACAAAAAAAGAGAGAGGCCACTAAAAATAAAAAAAATTGCTACATACCATACACAAACACAGGCAGTTCGCATTCCGTCGTGATATGACAATGCAGTTCGCTATTATCAAGTAAGCAGTACTGTTCCTTCTTGAATGCGTTCGTGTTCACTGAATCAGACTCAATACACCACCTAACGCCAACCACAACATTTATTACTGCCATTGCTCGATTGGTTGCATAAAAACTTATCCATTAGTACTCTGAGACTAACACAACTCCTCCCCCCGTTCCTCATTTTCCTCAAAACTTAGATCTAGGGTTCATCACATCCACAACTCTTCTCTGGAATTCCACTGAACCCGCCATGGACTGCAAGTGCGGGTGCTTGTCAAGGATGGCGCCGGTAGCGGACACATGCGTCTTCGGAGAAGGCCTACAACTCACCAAAACCGAGTGGCGCAGCATGCTCGGCTGCCTGATGATACCCAACAGGGGGTTTCGTCTGCCATTTCTTCATCGCCTCACAACCACAGATCTACAGGAAAGTTGGGTATGTTTTCCACCCACAATTTTTGGACATATTCTAGACTGCAAATACACATCTGAATATATAATTCAATCAATTTGTTCAGTAATATCAACAAAAATACAAAACAGAATTTGTATTGTTGTTCAGATCTGTTAGCTATTAAGACTAGATGCTTCCACCTATCTTTCTTCAGTACCACACCATGTATCGACATATGTACAAAAAAGGTCAGTAGATAAGCGTTGTAGTTATATTAATATGCTGGAGAAGTACACTGTTACTGACATTGCAGTGCACACATGTTGCAGTATAATATATATCCCAGTAAAACTAGGAGTCAATTGCGTATATAAGTTTGTTCATACATTGCAACTACTTTTACAAAATACAATCATATGTATGTAACTATTTAAGTAAACATAAACAAATCATGCTAAGTATAAAACAAAAACATTTGCTGTTTACTTATAAATTCTTTATCCACCCATTGCAATATGCAGAAACTGCCATCCGCAATAAAAATTCATGCTCGAGTTAGGAAGCTTACTTTGGAGATAGAACACAAAAATGGCTATGGAGACATGGAAGCTGACTACCACATCGACTCTGAAGACTGCATCAACATAACTACTGGTTGGAAAGATTTTGTCTCCCAAAATGGCTTTGAGGCCGGAGAAGTGGCCATGGTCTTTTTCTACAAAGAAGAAGACTCCATCAAGTTTACAATTTTTGCACTCTAGGCTGTATAATATGAAGCAACCAATATTTCTAATGCTTTGCTTATGATGTATGCTTTTAAATTTATGTCCATCAGACAATTTGAACAATGCCTATTTAAAGTATGCAACCTCAACTACGTCATTTTATCATCGCTTTTAGACAAAGTTGCTGATGGCAGTAATGCAGTCCTCTCGAACACATAGTGTGGTACTAATAATAACGAAAGGCAGCCCTCCGAACAGTAACAAGGAAATGCAAAATGGTCGAAACTTTGCAGTTAACAAATGATGTTCAAAAACAATTCTCATAGTATGCAGTGCAAAAAAATTCTTATAATAACTATTCAGCTAACACAAGCGCATCATGGACCATCCCTTCTAATAGCAGAATAGATCATTAACAACACTGCTAATGCAGTACAGAAATGCATATTATGCAGTCATCTAGAACACATAATGTAGTAAACAAAGAATGTAGTTTACGAAAAGGAGAAATCTCATAAACAGCCATAACCACTGTAATAAAGCTACACGAAGTACGCTACCAAAGAAAATGCAGTGCACTACAACGTTTCCGCGACTACAACAAATAAAATTAAAGCAGTAAAACTACAGACAATGTGATAGACTGATAGAGGTGTCAATTTCACTCGCACTTCCATAACTCGCCTAAAAATTCTACAGCCACTAAACCATCGAACAATACACCCGCAAAAATTTACATGCAAGACATGGCAACTTGACGAACAGCATCACCATTCATTTAAAAAACGCGATTCAAAAAATGACAATTATACCCGCAATACAACGAATTCAAACCTACAGCAACAATAATTACAATATTAAAACACGCGTGGACAGGCAAAAATCAAAAAAATCAACGAAGAACAGAGGAGCGGACGAAGCTCACCCGCCCGCACAACCAACATACCAAGAATTGAAAACTAACTCCTAAAAATTAACAAATTATAGAGTGAACGAACCGATTAAAACGAATGCAATCAAAGAATTCCTACTAAATAACAAGATCCGAGCACAAAAAAATCACATCTGACGCGAACACGAACGAACAGAGAAAGCTCGTCCGCCAAATCCGTCGATTTGCAAGCACTATAGTATATTTTCCTGTAAATCAGAAAGAATAAAGCTAAAATGAGATGCAGACACAAACTGAATCATCCCGCGGCACTCGATTCTGAAGGAAATATGCCCTAGAGGCAATAATAAAGTTATTATTTATTTCCTTATTTCATGATAAATGTTTATCATTCATGCTAGAATTGTATTAACCGGAAACATAATACATGTGTGAATGCATAGACAAAACAACATGTCACTAGTATGCCTCTACTAGACTAGCTTGTTAATCAAAGATGGTTATGTTTCCTAACCATGAACAAAGAGTTGTTATTTGATTAACAAGGTCACATCATTAGTAGAATGATCTGATTGACATGACCCATTCCATATGCTTAGCACACGATCGTTTAGTATGTTGCTACTGCTTTTATCCATGACATATACATGTTCCTGTAACTATGAGATTATGCAACTCCCGTTTACCGGAGGAACACTTTGGGTGCTACCAAACGTCACAACGAATCGGGTGATTATAAAGGAGTACTACGGTGTCTCCAAAGGCGGATGTTGAGTTGGCGTATTCGAGATTAGGTTTTGTCACTCCGATTGTCGGAGAGGTATCTCTGGGCCCTCTCGGTAATACACATCACTGAAGCCTTGCAAGCACTACAACTAATGAGTTAGTTGTGAGATGATGTATTACGGAACGAGTAAAGAGACTTGCGGTAGCGAGATTGAACTAGGTATTGGATACCGACGATCGAATCTCGGGCAAGTAACATACCGATGACAAAGGAACAACGTATGTTGTTATGCGGTCTGACCGATAAAGATCTTCGTAGAATATGTAGGAGCCAATATGGGCATCCGGTCCCGCTATTGGTTATTGACCGAGAATAGTTCTAGGTCATGTCTACATTGTTCTCGAACCGTAGGGTCCGCACGCTTAAGGTTTCGATGGCGGTTATTATGAGTTTATGTATTTTGATGTACCGAAGAAGTTGAGTCCGGATGTGATCACGGACATGACGAGGAGTCTCGAAATGGTCGAGACATAAAGATTGATATATTGGACGGCTATATTCGGACACGGAAAGGTTCCGGAAGTTTCGGAGAAAACCGGAGTCTTGGGAGGGTTACTGGAACCCCGGGGAATATGGGCCTTAGTGGGCCAAGAGGGGAGAGAGGGCCGCACCGGAGGTGGCGCGCCCCTGTGGGAGTCCGAATAGGACAAGGAGGGCGGCCCCCCCCTCTCCTCTCCCTCTCTTTCCTTCCCCTTCTCCCTTCCTAGTTGGATGGGAAAGGAGTCCTACTCAACTAGGAGGAGGACTCCCCCTCCTTGGCGCGCCTATAGGGGCGGCCGGCCTCCCCTCCTCCTTTATATACAGGCGGGGGGCACCCTAGTACACACAAGTTTGATCTACGGATCGTTCCTTAGCCGTGTCTGGTGCCCCCTCCACCATATTCCACCTCGGTCATACCATCGCGAAGCTTAGGCGAAGCCTGCGCCGGTGGAACATCAAGATCGTCCTGCGCCGTCGTCTTGTGGAACTCTCCCTCGACACTCGGCTGGATCGAGTCTGAGGGCGTCATCGAGCTGTCGTGTGTCAAGAACTCGGGGCGCCGAGTGCTTGGCGCCGGATCGGTCGGATCGCGAGGAGAACGTCGACTACTTCCTCTACGTTGTGATCGCTTCCGCCGGGTCTACAAGGGTATGTAGACAACACTCTCCCTCTCGTTGCTATTCATCACCATGATCTTGCGAGTCGTAGGAAAATTTTTGAAATTACTCGTTCCCCAACAGATTCAACATAGAGAGCGGCGGAACACCGAAAAATGAAGCGGTTCTCCGTGAAGCATTGCGATGTTTCGTCGTCAAAAGCGATGCGAGGCGCTTCATTCGGCGTGCGAAGACGGAAGCGGTGTGCAGAATAAATTCTGCTAATATTAGCAGAATAGACGGTCTGTGTGTGTGTATACATGTCGAATCAGAAAGATCGGCCACTATTCGCCAAGAAAAATATATCCAGCCACCACCAAAATCACTATTTGAGGAGTACTCGCTGCAAAGATCACTCCAACTCCCCTCGCTATGACAAGTGGCGCAAGTGGCGCACATGCAGCGGACCACTTGTCGCAACCTGGGAGTTATCCCTTTTTTCGTAGATCCATTTATTCAAAACGTTTCATTTCTCAAATCGTGCGTCCAAATCTCAAACCGCTTTCACCGTTGCATACCTCGCGTCGAGATCTTCAAAACTAGATCTCATGTTGATAGGTTTTGATGAACTTTTTTCCACGAAAAAAATTGAACGAAAAAACCGAACCGGGAGCATGGATTTTTTCCCTTTCCGAAAGAGGCACGCCTGTGCCTCTTGCGAAATTATAACCGTGTCTCTCGCGGAAGCAAAACCGTGACTCTCATGGAAGGAAAAAAAATAAAAAAAAACGTTTTTTTTCGTTTCCGAGGAGGCATGGCCGTAACTCTCGCGAAAGCACAACCGTGCATCTCACGGAAGCAAAACCATGACTCTCGTGAAACAAAAAATAAACAGAAAATACGTTTTTTTCGTTTCCGAGAGGCACGGCCGTGACTCTCGCGAAAGCACAACTGTGTCTCTCGCGGAAGCAAAACCGCGACTCTCGCGAAAGGAAAAAAAAGACGCGTTTTTTTGTTTCCGAAAGGCACGATGAAGGGCCTAGCAGTTAGTTGGGCTCAAGAACTTAATGGAGGTGTCAGGATGAAGGGCCTAGCAGTTAGTTAGGCCCTTCAAGAACTTAATTGGAAAATGTTAATAGAGGTGTCTGGCCGGTCGTTAGGCCCTTCATCGTGTAAGTACTGTCTAAATTATGCCAAGACTATATCTCACTTAGCCCCCAAAAAAGCATATTAGTTGGCAGGCCCGTTTCTTCTAGTATATAGAAGACTATGGATCGCTCACTTGTCTTTTTTCGTTTTGGTTTTATGCTTTTCTTTGTTTTTCCATCAGTTTTCTTCATTCTTTTTCTGGTTTTTACTGTTTTTCCTTTTTGTCTTCATTTCCTTTGTTTCTTTCACGGTTTTCACTGGGGTTTTTTGCTTTCATTTTTTTTTCATAATCACTTTGCTTCTTTGTTTTTATTTTTGGGTTTTTATCAATTTTCTTTGTTTTTCTTTGTCCATTTTTATAAATCAGGAACATTTTTTGTTAAAACATTCAATGTTTTACAAATAAATGATTAAAATTTTTCAAAACCTATTGTTTTCTATGTCTACTTTTTTCATACACATATAAGTTTTTGGTACATCACAAATGTTTTTATGCGCATGTTTAAATTTTGGAAATACACGATTAACATATTTAAATATATTTTTATGTCTAATTTTTCTAGACACATTGTACATTTTCTGTACACACCAGTAACATTCCTTATATAAATGTTTAATATTTTATAAGTGCATGATTAAAAAATTGTAAAATATATTTTATGCCTAATTTTTCATACACATATGTACATTTTTTTATACATCGGGAACAGTTTTTAGATACATGTTTAACATTTTTCAATTAGATGATTAACATCTTTGAAAACTTATATTTTTTTCATACACATTCTCTCTCTCTCTCTCTCTCTCTCTCTCACACACACACACACACACACACACACACTTTTTTAAAACATTATGTAAATTGTTTTTGGTAATATTTATATTTAGAATATTTGTAATTATAAAAAATTAATAAAAACAAAACAAAATATAAAAAGAACAGTTAAAAAATAAGCGTTTTTAGGCCTACGGTCTCCCACACGTAGGGCTAGCCACGAATCTTGCGCTCACTTGTGGCGAGACAGCTGTATATCACACTATAAACGAGACATAGGTGCTCCCTCTAAATTAGCCCATTAACAATGGTAAATGGCGCCAGAGCTATGTATCAGATGTAATACGCCTCCCCTCAAGCAATCCGGTGAATGGGCCAGCCTAGCAATGGTTTCTACTTAGCGCGTTCGCTCGGTTGCTCGGGTCACCGATGTTCGTTGCTCAATGGATGTACACTTTCTTTTTGTCTACTAGTTAGACTCGTCTGGTTTTGACCATATTTTTCATCTTCAGTGTTTTTACAAAACACGTATTCCCCTTGGGGTTTTCCTTTACGGTTTTCATAAGTTTTTTTTGTTTTAGAACTTTTGGCTGTTTTTTTTACTTTTTATTAATTCCTATCAGTTGTTTATATAGGATTTCTTTATTTTTTTTTCATTGTCTTCTTTTCTTTCACTGGTTTCCTTTGGTTATATACTTTTCTTTCACTGCTTTTCTTTATTTTTTGTTTTCTGCATTTCTTCACCGTTTTTCTTTGGTTTTCTTCAATTTTTTGGTATTTTTTGCACTGATTTTCTTTGACTTTCCTTTTTGTTATTTTTTCCAACACATGTCTACTATTTTCAATATACATTATACCTTTTTTATATTGTAAAACATTTTGTAAACATGTTGATCATTTTTTAAATAGATGATGTGCATTTTTTAAATACATGTTAAATATTGTTTATATACACATTCAACATTTTTTAAGGCCATAAAATGTTTTCTAAAACTATTTGATCATTGTTTTTACATTTTGTAAACAATTTTAAAATGTTTCGTACAGTTTTTAAATCTCCATTAAACATTGTTAAATTTCTAATTAACAAGTTTTCTGACATTGTATGCATATTTTTTAGTACACGATTAAAGTTTTTCCCAACTTATCGTTTTGATGTTTACAATGTGTCATACATATTGTACATTTTTCCCAAAAATATTTATCTCTACTTTTTTCATGCATATTTTTTTTCATATACATCATGAACATTTTTCTATAAACACTGAACATTTTACAAATGCACGATTAATTTATATTTTGCAAATATATGATTATTTTTAGCAAAAATGTGTTCATTCCTGCTTCTTTCTTCTGGAGAACGTGCATTTCTTTTCTAGAGGAAGTGTGATTGCACTGTTTTAAAAATAAGGTGTGTTGTTAGCTGGAAGGAGGCGACCGTTGTAGCCGAGACAGAAAACTTCGCATCTAAAACAAAAAAATGCCTTGGCTGATCACAGAGTAAAAGCTAATATTGCCATGTGCTGATGTTTATAACTTCCCCTTTAGTTCTATACGTAATGTGGAACTTGCCATGCAGTTGAAAGAATTTCTCATGTATTAGAAAATGTTGTCATGACTAATTTTCCTTGAGATAAAAGAAACATAACGTAAATTAAAAAGTTGCCACAGATAGATAACATTTGCCATGTGTGAAAATGCAAATGCATGAAGATTTGCCATCACTTTACTACAACTACAAAAATCACCAAAAGAAAGTAGAAGTCACATAGAATGTTCCATTAAATCCTTTCGAAGGTCCTTGTCAGAAGAAACCCTCTTCCCCCTCTTATCTACGAAATGAGCATTGTCATTGGCCTTTGTTTTGGTAATCCCCGACAAACTATACATGATTAGTAGATTCTGATGCAAAACTGAGGTTTGTCCAGCCCACAGCAGAAAATGCAATTCCTTGTTTTCTTTTGTGTGTGTTTCTTTACGATTGTCTTTGGTTTTAGAAGTTTTCAGTCGAGATTTTTTTCTTTTCCTTTATTTCTATGCGTTGTTTTAATAGATTTTCTTTGGGTTGCGTTTCACTGCTTTTCTTTGTCTTTCTACATTTTCCCACCATTTTTATTTGGGGGCTTTCAGTTTTTACGTATTTCTTCACCGGTATTCTTTGGCTTTTGTATTTTTGTACATTTTTCCAACACCTGTCTACTATGTTCACTATAAATTTTATATTTTGTGTATACATATATTAACGTATTTTTGTGCACATTGAACAGTTTTTAAATACACTATATTTGTTTTGAAATACATCTCTTGAAAATAAAATTGAATACATGTTAAATATTTTTCAGACACACATTCAACATTTTTTCATGGCACAATTTTTTTTAAAGCTACAAGATCATTTTTACATATATAAACATTTTCTAAAATGTCACTGACATTTTTGGAAATATCTCATATTTTTGATTTGTATAAATCATGTTACTGAATTACGTGAACATTATATTGTATAGTTGTTTTAGAAACATGATTAACATTTATTCAAATATATGTTTTTCATGCTTACATTTTTCATTCTCATCGTAATATTTCATATAGACTAGGAATATTTTTTATACACGTTTAACATCTTTCAAATACATTATTAACATTTTTTCAAATAAATTTTAATTTCTATTTTTTTTTCATACATGTTGTACACTTTTCATATACATCGGGAATATTTTTCTCTACACATTTAACATTTTCCAAACACATGACTAACATTTTTTCAAATATATGTTTTATGAGCAAAGTGCATTTAGAGCTTCTTCCTTTTCTAGAAAATGTGTGTTGCTTTTCTAGAGCAAGTGTGTTGCATAGTGTTTACAAAAAAGATGTGTTGCTAGTTGGAATGAGTTTTTTTTACGGGCTAGCTGGAAGGAGTTACTTGCTCTAGCCGTGCCAGAAACATCACATCGAAAACAAAAAATTGCCATGACTAATCACAGAGTAAATGCTAATATTGCCATGTGCTGATATTTATAACTTCCTCTTTAGTTCTATACGGAATGTGAACTTGCCATGAAGTTGAAAGAACTAGAGATGTTACCTTGCGCATTGTTGTGGGAATTGGTTGCAATTCTTTCGGTGAAAAATGGTTGTACATTAGTATTGAGACTAACAATATGATATTGAAATTAAAATAAATATACATTACTATATTTGATTTATTATATAGTTGTAGAATATTTCTTGATCCGAGTAGCATGCATAATGCATGTTGATATGGGTGTTTTCCTTTGAATGGTGGCCAGATGAGGTGGCTTAGTTGCATGTTGGGAGAATTGAAGTTAGTGGATATTGAATATGAGTAGCATGCATAGTGCATGTTCATATATTTGTTTCATGAGTGGCATGGTGAGGTGGCATAGTTGCATGCTTATAGAATTGGAGTTAGTGTGGATCAACTATTTAGGTATATATGGTTTTAAAATATTTCTGATTCGAGTAGCATGCATAATGCATGTTGACATGGGTGTTTTCCATTGCATGGTGGCAAGATGAGGTGGCTTAGTGGCATGTTGAGAGAATTGGAGTTAGTTGATATTGAATATGATACTACTGGGAAAAGGCTTATAGGTGGCCTCAAATTAGTGGTGGTCGTGGCCAGGTACCCGCCACTGCTCGGTGCATAATAGTGGCGGCAATGTTTAACACCCGCCACTCATAAACTCTTCCAAATTGCTTGCGGGGTGAAAATAGAAGTGGAGGGCCCACATTAGCGCCCGCCACTCCTTTATGTTGCACCTATGGCGGGCGCCGAGTATGCCCAGTACAACAATATGTCCGCAACCAGCGCCACAATTTTGAAAAAATCAAAAAGTTTGCACTGGTGGGCATTATATGTTGCCTCCAACACATATGGTAAGTCCAAAACATACTTGAAACATCATATTTACTAAACCTAGAGTAGTCCAAATTTTTTACCACACCCCACAATGTTCCAATAAAGATACCATGCCAAGTTGAATCCCTTTATGGGCTCGTTGGCACGCTCAAAGCTCGTTTATCCCCTTTTAGTTGCCGAAAAAACATTTAATGCTTTGAAAATAGCAACTAACTAAAAAAGTGGCAAAATTTGAGTATGAGGCTTCCAATGGTGTCCATTAATCATGAAAAAATATTGAAGTTGAAATTATGTATATATATATAGAATAACAAAAAATAACAAAATATTCAAAATAAATAGACTGGCGGGCGCTGGAAAAAGCCCACCACTCGTATGTGAACTTGTTGTAGCGGGCGTTTAATAGTGCCCGCCACTGGGTTAGTCGGTACGTAGCACCTCCTCTTCCACCTAACCCATTTCATTTCCACTCCTCTATCTGTCTCAGTGGCCACTTCCTATCCTCTCCCATCCATGCCTAGATCCACCGCCTCTGCTCCAATCCACGTCTGGATACCCAACGATGCTCCCATCAACGTCGTATAACCATTGGAGCTGCAGTACCTCCCGGCCTGTCTTTCTATCTGACGTCGGATCCGCCACACCCCCACGGTAACGACCTAGCTAACCTATATCTCCCACCCCGTCCACCGTTGCCTCCCGCCCCATCCACCACAATGCTAAGTAATATGTGGATTCATTTAGTAGGTAGCTGGGGTTTGCCTCTAGCTAGTGTAGGTAGGGTTTGCCTCTAGATAGATGCAATAGTTTCAGTTAGTAGGCAAGATTCAATAGATGCGATAGGGTTTGCAATAGAAAATAATAATTTTGATTACTTCTTCCATTACTTCATTATTAAAATAGTTACAATAGATGACATAGATTCAATTAGTAGGTAGGGTTTGCAATAGATGCAACAGATTCAATAGTAGGTTGGATTTTCCTCTAGATAGTGTAGGTAGAGTTTGCAATAGAAAGTAATAATTTTGATTACGTTTCTATTACTTCATTATTAAAATAGTTGTTCAATGATTAGAGTGGTGTTGTAATACCTCACATTGCTCAAGCTGAATTTAGTTTAATTTCCTTACGTATGGCAGGTGCATGGGCTTAGTATGTCATTTACGGGGATTAAAAAATGAGTGCCAATATTTTGGCGTTGATTAATTTCTGTTTTGCCAAAATTCTGGCACATAATGTGTTCAATATTCAGCAATGGCCATGCTAATTTTTTTCTTACACTTTTTCTATGATAAAGTAGTTGAATTGAGTTTAATTTGCTGACATTTGAGAAGTGCATGGGCTTAGCATGTTATTTACACGGACTGAAAAAATAAGTGCCAACATTTTGGAAAAATCTTGATGAATCTCCGTTTCGCTAATTTTTTCTATACACTTTTGCTATGAGAAAGAAGTTGAATTGAGTTTAATTAGCTCACATATGACAAGTGCATGGTCTTAGCTTGTTATTTATAGGGACTAAAATTTGAGTGCCAATGTTTTGGCGAAATGTTGATTAATTCTCGTTTCACTAAATTTCTAGCACTCAGTATGTTCACCTTTTAGCAAAGGTCATGCCGATTTTTCCGTCTTTTTTGACCCTTTTTAGTCATTGCCTCTTCACAATATTACTTTCATAAGCTAGTATTCGTGTCAACTATTTACATTGATAAGTGCTCCGTAATGATCCATAGGGATAATGGTACGTAAGATCTACCATATCTACAAAAGTCCATGTATGGATAGTTTGCTAATTGTAGTACAATTCAGCTCTTCTTGAAGGAGGGATTCAAAAAATCAGTGGTAGTTTCAATTCTAAAAATTCGTGTAGTTCTTTTACTGTCTTTACTGCTAAGTATTAACTGTATTGTTGCATAGTGTATCCACTTGCTAAGCAAGTTGTATATTTTTCTTTATTGTTGCATAGTGTATTCCATGCAACATAAGGGTCAACTTCAACAATTTATTCGGTGACACTTTGAACTTTGAGGATGGCAAGGGGTGCACATTCAAAGTTGAAGTGCGTAAACAATGGGATAGAACCATCATAGCTTACGATGAATGGAAGCAGTACATTTCACAAAATAACCTCATCGGAGGAGAGTACATAGCCTTTTCCTTGAAAGGAGCGATCAACAGGTTAAGGACTATCTATTTCTCTAGCCAAGATGATGAGGTTGACGAAGATGATGAGGATGACCAGGATGATGAGGACATACATGATTTCTAGGATCATGAGGACAACCAAGATGACGAGGACAACCGGGATGATGAGAAGAACCAAGATAATGAGGATAGCCAGAATGATGATGACAACCTGAATGATGAGGACGAGCAAGATGATGAGGATAGCGAAGATGATTACGAATTACGGTCCATTCAATTCCGTAATTTTCTATCAAAGAACTAATAAGTTTATTGAGGATGAGACCATCAATGTCATCATGATGCTGCCATCCCGTGTGCCCTTCTTAGGGAGGCCCTTTGTGCACCGTTTAACTAAGACCAACACCGTTAAATACATCAAGGTATGTTTTGTATTCTTTCATCTTTTTTGTTCATAGCACTATTGTTGGGGATATTACCACTAGGCGTAAACCGGCCTACTTGGGCCGGGTTAGCTTTATTAGTAGTATAAGCAGATGAAGGCCCAAGGCCTATAGTCGGTTTGGAAGCCGTAAACCGGCCTGATGTATAACTTGTATTGTAAGTTAGGAATAGAGAGATACCAACCGGGATACGAGTATGAACCGGTTGGGACTCTATGGACCGACAGGCACCACCCGTGTATATAAGGGGACGACCCGGCGGCGGTTCAAGACAGACAACCACAACTCGAGCCTAGGCGAAGCTTGTTTGCTCCCTAGCCATCGAGACCACATTAATTCCATCACAACTAGACGTAGGCTTTTACCTTCATCGAAGGGGCCGAACTAGTATAAACCCTCGTGTCTTTGTGTCTGTTTTAACCCCTTCAAGTTAACCCGTAGCGATGGATCCACGACTAAGTCCTTTCACTAGGACATCTGCTGTGACAAATCCATGACAGTTGGCACCCACCGTGGGGCTATCGCATGATGGTTTGACAATCTTGGGGGGCAAACTCAAAGGACTCGAAGGCTATGCTGTGGGCCGGATGACCAAGAGTCGTCGTGGCAAGATCTACATCGACGATGCAGGATGGGGTCCCGAGGCCGATTCGATCGATCTGGTGCGGGTCCCCTTTGGTGGCATACACGTTTTCATCGGCAAAATTGGTGAGCCTGGGCCTGAGCCGGACATCTGCACCGACCTCGTCGAGACGGCTCAGCGTGCGAGATCTACCCAGGCTAAACCGGTCGTGAAGCGTGCCTTCGTTGGAGTCATCCACGGAGGAGAGCGTGAGGACGAGTCAGAACACGGTAGCGAGACCGTCGTCTATTCCGGCGACGAGTCCTCGACCGGAGAGACCGAATCGCTATACCAATTGCAAGATGACCAAGTTAGGGGCTGTTCCGATGGCGACAGTATTCCGGACCCCCCAGATCAGATCAACCGGGTTGGAATATTCATGGCCGGCACACAGGCGGCGAATCACTCTTCGACCGCCGCAGCAATGCTCTCCGGATCAGCGGCGATAGCGGCAGCAGGGGCAGGAGGCCTTATGCGCCCGCCGGTTCAAGTTTTGTCTGACCTGTTTGATGCACTAGCCGCGCTTATGGTAGAAGCCAATCCAGCGGACCATGAGGCCCATGATGTAGAGATGGCAAAGGTGAGAGAGCAGATCGTACAAGCCAAAGCGGATCTGGCAGCAGAAAAGGATAGGATGGCCGTAGAGCGGGCCGCTTTGGACGCCCAGGCCTATAAGCTCATGCTTGACCAGAATGCATCACAGGAGGTTTTGAAGCGGAAGCACAGATCACGCCTGCCGTTAGGGTTTGACCCTCGAAATCTCTTTCACACTCCGGGAGGCGGACCCGAGTAATCCGCCGGGGTACCTGGAGGCAAACCGGATCGAGGCACCCGGGCCAGAGGCGACGGTCCAACCCCGCCTGATGGAACCTCCTCAACAGAACATTGTGATTCCCCCGCCGATTCAGACACCTCCGGGTCATTATTCTAATCCTATGGACAATCTTGTCGCAGCTGCTGCGCGATTAGAGGCTATCCCGGTCGAAGGGGATTCTCCGCAAGCGATAGAGACACGCCGGGTTAAGGAACTTCTCCGGACCGCGCTGATTCAACAGGAGGCATATTCATACAGCCGCGATCGGATTCACTCCACACCTCGTCCAAGCCGGAGCTATAGCAGGTGCATGGATGAACCGGCCATATCGAGCAATGCGCGAGGCCGTGAAGCGGCCCGTGGCAATAACCCGGCAGGTGGTGTTCGCGATGCTCAGGATGTGGTGGACCGGGCCCGGGCACGAAGGGAGGCCGAGTTAGCAGCATAGAATGAGGCGGGTCAACTGACACTGGTTCGTCCTACCACCTCTGCCGGGCTAGGGGTCGCATCCGCTTTGGGAGTGCCTTGTTTAGTCCCCGCTTTACGCAATGTACGCCTGCCCAAGGATTTCAAGGGTCCGCGCAAGGTGCCGAATTACACCGCTGATTTATCTCCGGAAGCGTGGGTAGAGAGTTATGAGATGGCCATGGAGATGCTAGATGTGGATGAAACCGCGTGTGCAAAGTACTTCACCATGATGCTTGCAGGCACGGCCCGTACTTGGTTGAAAAGCACATGTCGCCTAATTCTATCACTCATGGGCCCGATTGCAGGCCGGTTTATCGAATTTCAAAGATACGTGTAAGCAGCCCAAGTCCATAGTAGACCTGGCGGCTTGTGTTCAGGAGGACGGAGAATCAACAACCCATTGGGTACGCCGTGTTTCGGAGGTCTTGCACTCGTCTGACAGGATCAATGCTGATTCTGCGATCTTAACCCTGGAGGGTAACTACCGGTTTAAGCCTTTAAAATTGAAATTGGGGCGCATGAAGCGGTTTTGTAATGACATGGGAAGTCTCATGGCCGCTTTGGTGAAGTATGCTGATTCGGATAGTACCAAGGATCCCAAGACTGACGATGATGAAGCAGGGAAGGGAAAGAAGAATAGCAACTCCAGGGGGCAACAGTACAAACCGGCAGGTCATGGAAACGGAGGCAAGCGCAAGGCGGATGGCAGCATGGACTTTGTGGCTAACACTAACGCACAGGACAGGGGTCAGCGGCGCAGAGGTAAAGCGGCCAATCGTAATGGGGCTCCAAATCCTAACACAGATCGTTTGAATTATTTGTTGAGTCAGCCTTGCCCAAAGCACGGGACGAAGGAGGCGCCGGCTAACCACCTTTGGAAGGATTGTTATATTATGCAGGAGTTTAAAAACTCTAATGCCTTCGGTATGACCGCTGGTCGGTGGCGGTTCGGGATCCGGTTTCCATGGGCGGGTCACGATGGAGCTTCGGTTCAGTCTCAATCGAGGCGGTCGAACAACAGAATAATCGAACGGCCAACAGCAGCAGCAGCGGCGATCGGGTTATCGAGCCAGCCAAAATAGTTGAACAATGGGCAATATCATGTTTTCACAACTAGCTTGGATAAACGCGACCGAAAACTCCACAAGCGAGCAGTGAACTCTGTTGAACCGGCCGTACCATGTTACTTACGCTGGTTAGAGCAGCCTATCGTATGGAGCAGGGAGGACCACCCACCCCGGGTTGACAATCCGGGCCAGCTAGCATTAGTGGTAGACCCTCAGGTGGGAGGTTATAAATTCACCAAGGTACTCATGGATGGAGGGAGCAGTATTAACATCCTATACTATGAGACATTCCGCCGGATGGGGCTAACAGACAAAGATCTCAGACCGTCTAATACGGTGTTCCATGGTGTGGTACCTGGCAAATCAGCATATCCTGTTGGTAAGATAGCCCTGGACGTGGCTTTTGGGGACGAGCATGATTCCCGATCCGAAAAGCTAACCTTTGAGGTGGTGAAGATCCGGAGCCCGTATCACGCTTTGTTTGGGTGGCCGGCTTATGCCAAATTCATGGCGCGGCCTTGTTATATCTACTTGCAGCTCAAGATGCCGGGTTACAAGGGGACAATAACGGTTCATGGGAGCCGTAAGGTTGCTTTGGAATGTGAGGAAGGTGATGCGGCTTATGCAGAGTCGGTCTGTGCAACGGAAGAGTTGAAATATTATAACGACAATGTTGATCCGGCGGACATGACCCCTTTGAAGAAGCCCACCACAAAGCATGATTCGGATCTGAAGTTCAAATCGGCAGCTGAGACCAAGCTTGTTGACTTCGTGCGGCGATTCGTCCAAGCAGTTCCTTTGTCGATGCCAACGGACCCTAAATAGGAAAGCGCTCATCGAGTTCATCCGTGAGAATCGGGACATTTTTGCGTGGAAACCTTCTGACATGCCAGGTGTACCGAGGGAACTCGCTGAGCACACTCTTAATGTGGATCCTAGGTATAAACCGGTAAAGCAATTTCTCCGCCGGTTTAACGAAGAGAGCGCAAAGCCATTGAGAGGAAGTGGCGGGCTCTTAGCAGCTGGTTTTATCATTGAGGTGTTCCATCGAGTAAACGCTAATCCGGTGCTGGTTCTTAAGAAAACGGCACTTGGCGTATGTGTGTGGATTACGGATCTTAACAGGGCTTGTCCGGCGGATCCTTTGCCCTCCCGCATTGACGGATCATTGATGCCACGGCGGGTTGTGAGCGTTTGAGTTTTTTGGATGCATATTCTGGTTATCATCAAATCAAAATGGCGGTTAAGGACCAGGAGAAGACAGCGTTCATTAGTCCTTTAGGAGCCTTCTGCTATGTATCTATGCCCTTCGGGCTCAAGAGTGCCCAAGCCACTTATCAACGATGTGTACAGAATTGCCTGCATAAACAGATCGGCCGCAATGTGCACGCCTATGTGGATGATATTGTAGTCAAGTAAGGGCAGAAGGAGACGCTGGTGGATGATTTGAAGGAAACCTTTGACAACTTGCGAGTTTACAAGATGATGCTTAACCCGCCAAGTGTGTTTTTGGTGTTCCGCAGCAAGTTCTTGGGTTTTCTTGTGTCCAACAGAGGAATTGAGGCTAATCCGGAGAAGATTACGGCTATCACCTCCTGGCTAAACGAAGTGTATCGCGATGTTCAGCGTTTGGCGGGCGGATCGCTGCTCGAGCGGTTTATCGGCCGCCTCGGAGAAGGCTATCCTTTGTACCAGATGTTGAGAAAGCGAGATCAATTCATCCGAGTCCGGCTGCTGATGAAGCATTGGAGGACTTGAAGCGGCAATTGGCCAATCCGCCCGTTCTTGCGGCTCCGGTCGACAAGGAGCCGTTATTATTATCGTGGCGGCCAATGCTCGGGCGATTAAGCGTGGCTATTGTGGTGGAACGCAAGGAGGCGAGCAAGAATATCGATTCAGTGCGGTTTATTATATCGGCGAGGTGCTTATTGAATCCAAACAAAGGTATCCGCATTGGCGAAGCTGGTATATGGAGTTTTCATGGCAAGCGGAAGTTGAAGCATATTTTCAAGAGCACCCCATCACGATGGTCGATTCAGCTCCTTGTGCGACATCATCTGAACCGGAGGCGATCGGCGGATTGCCAAGTGGGCTATAGAGCTTGGGCCACACGGATTGAAATACGTGCCTCGAGCGATGGTGAAGTCTCAAGCGCTTGTTGATTTCATCAATGATTGGACGGAGTTGCAAGCACGGAGGAGAAGCGGATCACACATATTGGACTATTCATTTTGATGGATCCAGGCAATTGGAAGGCTCGGGGGCTGGAGTCGTATTAACTTCCCCACGAGGTGATAAGTTTTGTTATGTTCTCCGCTTAATGTTCCCTTGTACTAATAATGCAGCTGAGTACGAAGCCTTGCTCCATGGTCTCCGGATGGCTAAGGAGATGAACTTAAGCTGGGTTAAGTGCTTCGGTGACTCGGACCTCGTGGCTCAACAGGTGTCTGGCACTTGGGATTCTAAGGACCCGCTCATGGCCGCATATCGTCGTGAAGTGGATAATATTGCGGGTCACTTCAAGGGTTATCAAGTGGATCATGTGGACCGTCGAAAGAATGAAGCGGCGGACGCTTTAAGCCGGTTGGGCTCTCAGCGCAAACCGGTCCCGCCTAATGTCTTTCTGGATGTGTTGCACGACCCGTCAGTCAAGCTCCTAGGTGAAGCGGATTTGGCTATTCCTGATCCGGAGGCTCAATTGGTGGCAGCCTTGCATGTCATTCCGGATTGGACAGTTCCTTATCTTGCGTACATGAACCGGGGGGAGTTGCCGGAGGATGAGATTTTGGCCAGGCAGATAGTCCGGCGATCCAAGTCTATGACGATTGTCAATGGCGAATTGCATCATTGCAGTGTATCAGGGGCGTTTCAACGTTGTGTTTCTCCTGAAGAAGGCTGTGAAATCCTACGAGAAATCCATGAAGGAGATTGTGGACACCACGCCGGTTCAAAGTCTCTGGTGGCAAAGGCGTTTAAATCACGGGTTCTCTTGGTTGACGGCAGCGTCTCGCGATCACGGAGGACTTGGTTAAGCGGTGTGATGGCTGTCGAAATTTTCAAAGGCGTGCTCATGTGCGGCTCAAGAATTGAGGATGATCCCAATCACTTGGCGTTTGCAACTTGGGGGCTGGATATGGTCGGACCTTTTAAAAGATCCAAGGATAAGAAAACCCACCTTTTGGTGGCGGTTGACAAATTTACCAAGTGGGTTGAAGCGGAGCACTGTCGGCAAGTGTGATGCAGCAACAGCGGTGCAATTCATCAAAAGGTGATTTTCGGTTTGGTTTTCCACACAAGATATCATTCGACAATGGTACCAATTTATCCAAGGCGCTATGAAGGAGTTACGTGGCGTGAGCACATCCGACTTGCGTATCATCGATGGCTCACCCCGGTCAATGGGCAGGCGAGCGAGCTAATCAAGAGATCTTGCGATGCATCAAACCCCGGCTTATGGTTCCATTGCAAAGAACACCAGGATGTTGGGTTGAAGAACTACCATCTGTGCTATGGAGTATCAATACTACGCCCAACCGATCCACAGGATACACGCCGTTTTTTATGGTCTACGGAGCGGAGGTGGTTCTCCCTAGTGACATCCGGCACGATTCGCCTCGTGTGGTGGCTTATGTTGAAGCGGACAATGAGACAGCACGACAAGACGCTTTGGACCTATTGGATGAGGAGCGTGATATGGCGGCTGCCCGTTCGGCAATTTATCAACAAGATCTTCATCGCTATCACAGTCGCCGGGTTAGAACCAGAACTTTTCAAGGAGATTTGGTGCTTCGACTCATCCAAGACCAGACAGATATGCACAAGTTATCCCCACCTTGGGAGGGACCTTTCATGGTCAGCAAGAATTTGCACAACGACTCATATTATCTGATTGATATTCGAGAGCATAAAGACTCACGCACATCAGAGGAGGAGACCAATAGGCCATGGAACATAGCTCATCTTCGGCCTTACTACACCTGAGCCATTGGCTCCATCTATGTACATATTATGACAGTGTATATATTATCTTTGATATAATAAAACTGGAGCCTCAGCTAAAGCGGGGTCTCTGTCTTTTCTTATCATGCGTGGTTACATGGAGTGGTTCTATTTTAAAGCGGCCTCCGGTTTACCCCTTGAAATTTGCTTTTTTATATATCACTTGGGGCCTTGGTCGTGTCCGAACCAACGTGACACCTTTTGATAGGTAAAGCCACCGGATCACAGGGACATGGTCAAGTCTGAACCGATCACACCTCTTGATCGCCCTAAGGCCACAAAATCACTTGGGGGCTTGGTCGAACCCGAACCATTGCCACGCCTTTTGATTGGCATATATGCCACGGTTTCATTTGGGGACCTGGCTGACTTGAACCATTGTCACTCCTATTGGGGGCTTGGTCCTGTCCGGCCATGGTAACACCATCTGATCAGCTCAGTATAGCATATCTTTTGCAAACGGTTTTTATCATTGCCTTTGCTTCCATATTTCTTTTATGGCTATTTCTTAATTTTCGTTGTGTTTCCTTTAAACCAACAACACTTTTTGCCGGTTCAGCTGACGGATTCGGTTCATTTTAATCCGAACAATGTGCCCGATTCTTATTCTGTTAACATCATGGAGTAACAGGGGGGCTCATAATAACCCAGCACGGTTTACATGGGAGCTGTTTTCTCCCCTTTGACGGTAGCAGTTTATAAAACCCCCGCTTCAAGCTTGGCTAAGCCAATTTCATGCCCAGCGATGGCAGGTACTTTGTATCGCCTATATGGTTATATTCTTTGAACATTGATGATATATATATATATATATATATATATATATATATATATATATATATATATATATATATATATATATCCATGTCATAAACAATTTGGTGGTATAACCGCCACGAAGTTCAAGATTTTTCGATTGCAGGAATTATAGGTTGAGGTTTTTCAAGCAAAAGCATCGATACTTATGCGAAGGCATATTCAAAGCGAAGTATTGACTATCCTATTACAAGGCAACAAGGTGCCCAAATAAGATCATTGTTATATTGGCGGATCATCATAAGGCAGCTATTTGAACGGTTTCGGTTCAAGCTCGCTCATCGTCTGCGCCGCTTGACTTCCTCGTCTCTATCCATTGGCGGAAATCAGCGATAGTCGGTCTATTCCCATTAAATCTTGAAAGATAGCCTCTTCATGGATCAGAGAAGACGGTTCAATATCAGGAGCGTAAGTATGCTTACGGATTGGAGGAATCAGATTCTCCGCTTCAAGAGGTGGGGCAGGCACTCGCTTATTCTGATCATTGTATTGAGCTTGATAATGCGTCAAGTCTGCCTCTTCAGCTAATTGACAAGCCAGAGGGTGCACTGCACGGTTTATTGCCCTCAAATCATCTTCATTGAACTCGGAGCCATCTTCCTTCAAGCTGGGATACCCTTGGGCTGCCTCAACAGGATCGAAATCCGGCACCCGTGCTTTTACCCGGATCAGGGCATTTATGGCTCCGGTTCGAGCAGCACATTTTTTCAGCTCTTCAATCCGGGCAGGAAGCATTGACAACCTATTAAGAGTGTCCTGGATTAAAGAGGGTGCCGGTTTGTTATGAGAGGCTGTGGTGATGATCCGCTGTGCTCCGGTATACAGTTGTTCAACTAAGGTATCAGCAGCCTTCAGCTTCTTCCGCACATCTGACCCTAAGTGCCCAATGCGTGTACCTGCAACAATACAGGGATGATCTCAAACCGGATTTATTATAAGAAAGCAAGAGTTGTCACAGAAACTAAAAGGAGCTTACCAAAGATAGCAGCGGTCATGGAGTGTATTTGCCGCTTTACGGCGGTCAGCTCATCTACCACCGGTTTAAGGGCAGCTTTAGCATTTTCAGCTCTTTTTGTTAAAGCGGCCTTCTCAGTGGCCCAGTCAGCCCGCTCTTTCTTAAAGCCCTCCTTCAGCTGTTCAGTGATGCTCAAGGTGCTGGTTAATTCTTCCCTTACCTTGTCTATTTCAGCCTGTTGGGTTTTCAAGGTTTCCTGCAGATCAGTAATCCAGTCCTCTTTGACCCTTACTTCAGCCTGCATACAGACAGTGCTTGGCTTTAAACAAAACGGTACAAGAATTTGAAGTATCAACCACATAACAAGTTATACACTTGATACTTGGGGGCTAATGCACCTTCAATTTTCATCTATTACAAAGTCCAAGCTCAATACAGGTATTCAACTTGGCACTTGGGGGCTAATGGCTATTTGCTCAATTATGTTCTGATGTTACAATCATCATTGGAGTCCCGGTTTAACTATGTTAAGTTGAACCGGCCCTTGGGGGCTATATTGACGGATTTCAAAGTACTGAGGATTATGCTCAAGTCCCGGTTTGAAGAAGGATACAAACCGGTCCTTGGGGGCTAGGAGGACTAATACAGTGGCAGGAAGTAAAGAAGAAACACAAGGTAGTTACCTCAAATTTGTCTCTCGTCATCTTTACCAGGCCAGCTTCACAGTCGCGGCTAGTATATAGCCGGTTCAAATAACCAGAATGCAGATCTTGGGCACTCAGAGCAGCATATGTTTCTAGTTCTACATCCCATTTGCCTTTGTTCTTGGCAGAAAAATCCTCTTTCACTGTATGCTTGGTTAAAGCAATAGGATTCCCTAGTTCAAAGCGGCCTACGCCGGTAATTACAACATCATCATCCTTAGACTCACCGGTTTGCGTTGGTGCGGTCGGTTTATCAGCAGGACTGCGGGATTTTTCAATCCGGACAGAGCTGGCAGGCGGGTCAGCAGAGACTGAGGTATTGATAGGCCTTTCCTCAGGAATAGCATCGTCTTGCAAAGGAGGATCATTGGGAATATCCTCATGAGCAAACGCTTCAAGATCTGGCGCTTTATCCTGTGCTGGGGCAACATCTTCTTCAGACGCTTTGTCCAGGCGGGCCTTCTTGCTCGGTTTAGGTTTAGCCCTGGAAGAAAAACAAAGAGTCAAGGAACAGCATAAGTTATTACACAGTATACCGGAAGCATATGTTCAGCCTAGCTTACCCGGGAACCGTTTTCGATGGCGGCGGTGAGTGGCGACGATTCACGGAGGATGAATGAGAAGTAACCTAATAATCGGTCGGACGGATTAAGAGGTTGTGGAAGAAACCCGCTTTAGGATATAAATCAATAAAAGGTCGGAGACCTCGGGCGGCGTTTTCGAACCGGATTGTTTGGTAAACGGCGGAGGTAACTACACAGCCTTTGTGCGGGTTGTCTTGGCGAGCTTCATGTTCTTTGAGTCTTCATAAGAAATTTGGGATCCAAGTAAGCAAGAGGATGAGAAAATTTAACTTTCCGGTTTGCTGGCGAAATTTTGGCAAAGGCAAAATTTCGAATCGGAAGAGAGAATAGTTACCTCGGCTGACTTGACATTCTTTGGCTTCAGCGTCGTCCTGACAAGTATCATCATCAATAAGGCGTGTAAAAAGTAAGCCTAGTGAATCAAGTTCTACCTCAAGGTCCGGGTTACCCACATCATCATCAATAGCTGGATCAGATGAAGCGGTGGTTTTCCTTTTGTGAGCTGGCTTCTTGATAACCTTGGTCTTGGGCCGAGTTGACCGTCCTGTTTTTTCGTTTTGTCTTGTAGAAGCTTCTTGCTCCAAAACAGATTATCACCCTGGTTCAGCAGTGATTAATGTCAGACGGAGAAGGCAGTAACAGGTTCAATAACAGAACAATCAAAATCTTACAGCTGGCGGTTTGTTGGTGGCGCAGTAAGGAATCAGACCGGTTTGAGCGCATAAGTGCTCCGGTTCATTCAACATCTTCTTCACAGAATCTGTGACTTCATCATCAGAGAGTTGGATTTTAGTGTGTCGGAGTGGGTCATCGACGCTATCAGTATACTTGCACATCAAACCAGAGCGCCGGCTGAGAGGCAGTATGCTCCATGATATCCAACAGCGTGCAAGGTCTATTCCCGTTAAACCGTTGGCCATAAAGGCTCGGAGCTTGGACAGTTGCGGAGCATATTTACTTCTCTCCTTGGCACTTAATATTTGTGGAAAGGGGTGAGTGTTGCTGAGCCGCTCCGGACGGAAGCCAGGCAAGGGATTTTCATTGTCAGGAGAGGTGTCTTTGCAATAAAACGAAGTTGCATTCCACTCCTTGGGGTGAGTATGTAGTTTGATGTGGGGATAAGTGATCTCCTTTCGTTTTTGAATTGCCATACCGCCTAATTCGGTATTGGGGCCGTCAGTAAATTCAGTGCGGCGGTTTAAGTGAAAGCAGTCTCTAAGCAATTCGATTGAAGGCTCCTCTTGAAGATATACCTCAGATAGCACTTGGAAGTGACATAAGTTGGTAACAGAATTGGGGCCAATGTCTTGCGGACGGAGCTGAAAATTGGCTAATACATCCCGGTAAAACTTCGAGCCAGGCGGTTTGAAGCCCCGGGCCAAATGATCTGCGAAGACCAAAACCTCCCCCTCTTGAGGTGTGGGAGGACATTCATCACCAGGAACCCTCCAGTGGATAGTATCTTTGCTGTCTAAAGCGCCGATCAGGACTAAGTCATCCAGCTGAGTTTCTGTGACGCGAGAAGGAACCCAATTGCATTCATATACTTGTTTGGCCATGGTAAGATCTCAAAGAAATAGGTGATTCCGGTTCAAGAATATGTTGAATAAAAGAAGGTGCTGATCTGAGCAAATGCTAAATCGGAGGCAGTACACATAAACCGGATTTCTATGAAGTGGCATCATATGGATTCTGGCGGTTCAACAAGGGGACTAATGGTGTATACCGGTTTACTAACTTTTTCTATATTAAGTTAAACCGCCTGATCTAAAACATCGGAAGCAATCGAAGTTGTGGATGGCTAAGTATGCAGAAACAGGTTTTACAAGATCCTATTGCAGCAGTGGATCTAAAGCAAGCTCAGAAAAACAGAAAATATTCAAAAGAGTGAGGCAGAACGGAAGTGAACCAATGAGCGGATATGTACATGAGGTCTATGGACTTAGGTGTGAAATTACAGGCGGATGCTAAAAGATTACTACTAACAGAGGCGGGGTTCATGATTCATTCAAGAGTCAGGTACAGTATGAACAAGCTTATTTAACAGTAGCGAGCATGAAACCCTAAGAACAGATCTAGGTCAAGAAGAGAAGAAGGCTTACCGGAAACGAAGAAGACGCGGAAGGATACCGCAGTACTCTGGTGCGTTCAGGTTGATGCAGCGGCCCAAGACGATGCAGAGGTCGGCGGCGGCGGCGGAGCTCCAAGGCCGGCGACGCGAGGAAGACGAAGAAGAAGAGGCGAAGGGAAGAAAAGGAAATGACCCTTCGGTCTTATTTATAAGGCAACAGACGTAGGTCAGGCGCGCAAATCCAGGAGCTAAATTTTCGGAAGTGGAGCTGATGACCTGGATATCGTAGATCTATTAATAAAGGAGGGCGTCATAAATGATAGTCTCGTGATGACGTCATGCCGGTTTACAGCAACTAGAGATGATGACGACATGGCGGTTTACCAATTACCAGAAGATGTCCAAGGCAAGATTTTGTGAAGGATTGACATGAACCAGTTCAAATCAATCTGGGGCCTAATGTTGGGGATATTACCACTAGGCGTAAACCGGCCTACTTGGGCCGGGTTAACTTTATTAGTAGTATAAGCAGATGAAGGCCCAAGGCCTGTAGTCGGTTTGGAATCTGTAGCCGTAAACCGACCTAATGTATAACTTGTATTGTAAGTTAGGAATAGAGAGATACCAACCGGGATACGAGTATGAACCGGTTGGGACTCTATGGACCGACGGGCGCCACCCGTGTATATAAGGGGACGACCCGGCGGCGGTTCAAGACAGACAACCACAACTCGAGCCTAGGCGAAGCTTGTTTGCTCCCTAGCCATCGAGACCACATCAATTCCATCACAACTAGACGTAGGCTTTTACCTTCATCGAAGGGGCCGAACTAGTATAAACCCTCGTGTCTTTGTGTCCGTTTTAACCCCTTCAAGTTAACCCGTAGCGAAGGCTCCACGACTAAGTCCTTTCACTAGGACATCTGCCGTGACAAATCCACGACAACTATGGTGAGATGTCTAACATTGTGTGCTCTCTATTTGCTCCTAATAACGTGGAAGTTCAGAAATTACCTATGAAGATGTTTTCCAGAGTGGACTACACCATGGAGTAGAAGGGCGTGTCACTATCTTTCAGTACAACAAAACCAGTCTGGCGCATGTCCTTCTATGAAGCCGGCAGGCAAGAGTTCATGACAGGAAAGAGATGACTAACGGCCGACACACTAGTGATAATCACGATAAGGAACAACATCCACAAAACATGTAGATGATGGTTGTCGTTGACCACATTTAGAAATAAGGTCCAAGTCATGAATACATTAGCCGAGGAACTTTTAGTTAGTTTGTTAAGATGGATATGATATATTGATGTTTATTTGTCAACTGGAGTTTGTTGTTTGTTTCCAAAATGGATTGAGGCTGGTTCTGTGATGTTTAGGATTATATGACTATATGAATTAAAATGTCGATAGTAATGTGTGTCAACGGTGCGACGACAAAATTGTGGCAACCAATGCAGTTTTCTCTGGGCGACAATGTTAGTGGCGGGCGCTACTGCCCACCTGCCACTGTCTGGTTTGTTACCCGTGGCGAGCAACGATAGGGTCATGTGGCAGGTAATCAACAAGGTCGGCCACTGTAATTTATCTACCAGTGGCAGGTGCCCGCCCGCCACTGATGCCATGTTTACAGTGGCGGGCGCCACTGGGAGCCTCACCCACCACTGTTGGTCTTTTGGAGCTCGCCCTTCATAGGCATTTCTGCAACTACTGTGACTAGCATGCATAGTGATATGCATGATAAGACATTTGGTTTCCCATGCATGGTGGCAGGGTGAGGTGGCAAAGTTGCATGTTTAGAGAATTGGAGTTAGTGGGTATCAACTATTTAGATTTATTGGATATAGGATATAGGATTTGTCATGTATTAGAAAGTTTTGTCATGACTAATTTTCCACAAGAGCATAGAAAAACATAACATAAAAATTTAAAATTGTCATGGGTAAATTTGCCATGTGTGAAAAGGGAACGTAGGAAGATTTGCCATCATTTTAGTACAACTATAAAAATCCCAAAAAGATAGTAGAAGTTGCATGATGTGTGTCGTGGTTCTAAGTCTGACAGTAGAATAGGGGGGTAGGAATGGAGAGGCAAGATCCTAGCTATGGAGTAGTTGTATACACAAGATGTTTACGAGTTCAGGCCCTTCTCGGAGGAAGTAACAGCCCTATGTCTCGGAGCCCGGAGGCGGTCGACTGGATTATATGAGTATGAGTTACAGGGGAGCGAACCCTTTACACTGAGGAGGGGGGTGGCTTATATAGAGTCTGCCAGACCCCTCCGGCCCTCAGTTATGCGGGGTTTAAAGTACAATAAGATCGGGGGTTACTGGTAACGCCCCACGTAAAGTGCTATGATGACCATAAAAGCTACTTAATGACCGACCATTTGTATGCAGAGTGACTTTAGATCTCCTATCGGTCAAGTGGTTGACTTCATGGTCGAGTGTCTTCAAGTCCGTCGAGTGGAATACTTCTGAGTCGACTGACAGGTGGTTTCTTCTAGAGATGTCCTTGGGGAGGGTATCTTGGACAGGTCCATGACCCTACCCTAGGTACATGGCTTCATCATTAGCCCCCGAATGGATTGAGGTTTGAGTGGGGAAGGAGTTGAGAACTCTTCTGACCCATTTTCGTGCTACGAGTATGTCTTGTTCTGGATCAATGAACTTAGGTGACGACACCAACTTCTTTTTCAGTCGCCTTGATCCATTCTTTGTATCCGTCGAGTGAATTGTTTGTACTTGGAGATCTCCGAACGACAGAGCGGAAATCTCCCATCTGACAAGTTGCTCTGCAGTTCGCGGATTTAGCGGGATTCAAATTTTGGGAAGCGCGCAGGGCGGAGGAGGCCGCGGTACTCGGATGGTATAAGGCAGGAATGCCTCGATCTCTGCGCCACCTTTTTCGCCACGTATCGCCTTGGCTGCTATTCTTGGTATTTGATAGATCGCCGGGCCTAGAAGTCAGTCACTCGGAAGCAACCTCATATAAGGCGCCGGACGGGGGTTTTTGAACAATGCGCTCTCATTTCCTCCCCCTCTTCCTCAGATTTATCCGCCGCGTTCGTTTCCATCTCAGCGCCGCTGCTCCGCGTGCATCTCGCCGGCGACGATGGTGAAGGAGAAGACGGTGGCTTTGGAGCGGGCGAAGAAAGCGACGGAGAAGGCGAAGGGAAGGGCGAACAGTCGGGGCGGATCTTCTTCAAGGGACGGCCTGATCCCCCATGGATCAGCGCGGCTCCCGGGGAAGGAGTCGGAGCCGCAGCCTCAGGAGCGTGAGTGTGTCCTTTTGGCCACCCATGTTGACCGCGAGTTTTCTATGCCGCCTCACCCTTTCTTTCGGGGATTTCTGAACTTCTTTGGGGTGAAACTCCACCACTTCACACCCAACTCCATCATGTATCTAGCTGCTTTCATGTCTTTGTGCGAGAATTTCTTGGGTTGTCGGCCTCATTGGGGTCTTTTCAAGCACATTTTCACCTGTCGCTCCCAGACGTGAAAAAGGCCAATCCGAGTGACGAGAGAACACATGTGATTCAGATGTGTGGGGGTCTTGGGGTTCAAATGAGGGGAAAAGGCTCTTTTCTGGCCATGATCCTTCCCGAGTCGGTCCGTGGATGGCAGTCGACCTGGTTCTACTGCAAAGACCAGCCGACGCCAGGGCAGTCGACTGGAGTCCCTCCTTTTTCCATGGATCGAGTGAGGAAGCCTTCCTCTTTGAAGGTGATCCTGGAAGAGAAGGCGCAGGTTAAGGTGCTGGTTGAACGCGTCGTCCAGCTCATCCATGACGGAGTGACCGGCATGGATCTATTGGAGGTTTTCCTCCGACGACGCATCCAGCCGCTTCAAGCTCGAGACCATCCGATGTGGTTGTACTCTGGTACTAAGGACACCACTCGGACCCACCCGGAGGAGGTCGAGGATGCCACGCTGGAGAGGTGGCTGGCAAGCATCACAGGGAACAAGGACAACCCTCGAGGAGCCAGGAGGATTCCCCCACTCGACCAATCATACGAAGTAGACAAGGTCCAATCCTGCATCTTCGACTGTGATCCTGCTTTCTCCATCCTGTTTGCTTAAAATCAGTCGACTGACTTTTGTCTTGTTTATTGTCTTCTAGGCCACCACTGAGATGTATTCGATGCCCAACGGGGCGCAAGAACAGGTCGAGGAGGAGGAGGCGAGCGGAGGTGAAAGTCAGGGGGAGTGGCAATCTGATGGTGAGGGGGATGAAGACGATGACGGCTCCAGTGAAGAGGAGGAGGAGGAAGTCAATCCTCCTCGCACGGAAAGGCGATCCAAGCTCATCCACGACCCTGCGGTCGAGCATGACAAAACGACTGCGCCTGTTGGGCAGTCGTCAAAGCGTCCTCGGACGACTTCTCCGGCGCCGACTGAAAAAGCGCCGAAGCATCCATGAGCGGCGTCATCCAAGCCACCGAAGGCCTAGCCCAAGATGAGAATGTCCATTCCTACCATTTCTGGGTAATAGCAGAACTTGTGTTTTCTTGTTTAGCATGGACAGGCTTTTGGTCGACTCGTTGACTAACCGACTGATTTCTGAAATCTGCAGTGCTGCTACTTCCGAGACCTCTGCCAGGAACGACGACCAGGAAATGGAAGACGCTGCAACCTCCAACCTTGGTACGATCGTTGCAGTTTCACTTTTGGTTGATTGGATTCTCAATTTGAACTTTGGACTTCTCCTGAAGCTCCTCCTCATGTCATTGATCTCCCTGATGATGACGACGAGGCGCCGCTGAGGCCGAGGAGGAATAGAAAGGCGCCAGCCGGCAAGACCACTTAGACTGCATCAGAGCCTGAGACACTGGTTTAGGAGGGTGGCAACATCACTCGGACTTCCGTGTCTTTCGCTGTGCCGCTAACGAGTGCTCGACCTTCGTCGTCCACTGCTGATCCGCCTTCCCTTTTCGCCACCCACCACGTCCCAGAGGACCAAGCGGGTGCTGCTAAGGAGGCTATACGCCAGGCGGGGATCATGATGGAGCAGGTCAAGGCGATCCGAGAAGCCAGCCAAGCGGCTTATGATGCTAGCTCAGCCCTTCAGAGCAACGTCCAGGTTAGTTGTTCACCGTTTGTTCTGTTACGATATGCTATCTGAAGATTTTCTTTCTGAAGATCTTTGTATCTATACACCCACTGGGTGTGTCGATTGAATTTTTTGGATTAGTGGGGCCACGCTGAGTGCACTCACTGGGTGTAGTCCCCGAGACTATGGTGGACTGTTGGTAGTCGACTGTAGTCTTTGTACTTCATTCTAACTTCTTCACTCAGTCTGGTCGGACAATGTCGAGTGGAATCTTGGAACCAGTGGGGGCACGCTGAGTGCACCCACTGGGTGTAGTCCCCGAGACAATGGTCGACTGCTGGCAGTCGACTAAGGTCTGAAGAACCTGTTTTTTTACCGTGGCTGACTGCTGGCAGTTAGAATTGGTTTAAGATCAGAACCTTTTTGTCTATTTCGGTCTACTGATCGAACCAAGTCGGTAGAACCAGTGGGGGCACGCTGAGTGCACCCACTGGGTGTAGTCCCCGAGACTACTGTTGAATATTTTGAATCGACTGTAGTCTTAGAAATGTTACTGTTTTTCTCTTAGTCACTCAGAAGCAACCCATCTTTGATGTCTGTCGACTGACCCTTCGCAGAAATCTTGCGAGCTTGTGGCTCGTTACACTGAATTGGAAAACAAGCATATCGAGCTCGACCTTGACTTGAAGCTTGTTCAGGAGAACTTTCAGAAGGCAAAGGATGAAGCAAAAGGTATGTTTCATGAGATTCTTGACGACTGTCTTTGTCTTTCTGTCCATTTCTGATTCTGATCTCATTGTCACTTTGCAGATAAACTGAAGGAGGCTCTGAAGAAGAAGGACCATGACCTCGCCGAGGCGCAGAAGGCAGCTTTGGACAAAACGAAGCTTGCGGAAGAAAAACTGGCTTCAGTCGCGAAACTTGAAGAGGAGAACGCCAATCTGAAAGCTGCTCTCGATGCGGCCAACAAGGAGGTTAGCCGTCTGAAGAATGACAAGATAGCTCTGAGTGACAAGGCTAGCGAACTGGCGGGGAAGAAGAACGATCTGGAGGCTTATCTGGGAGGGCTCGCCAAGAAGCTATTCCTCATGCTTGAAGGTAATCTCTTCTATCCGACTGACTTGTTATCATCGACTCATCGTGGAACTGTTGGCTTAACTTCGAATTGTGTTTTACAGAATTCTGCCAGAACTTTGAGGAGGAGACCAGCCGAGTGGAGACAAGCTTGGACCCCATCAACTCTCCTGTGAAGGATGAAGCCGCTATGAACGTGCTTCGACTGGAGTCTCGTGTTGCCGGTGTGGTTGACTACCTCGCTCGACTGAAGGTTGCGGTGTCGCGGATCGACACGACACTCTGGCCAAGAGAGACGCTTCAAAATGATCTCGAGTCTTTAATGACTCGACTGAATGACGTTCCAGGTCGAGTGCAGGAATGGGAGAAGTCTTCTGCCAGGTGTGGTGCTGATGTTGCTCTATCCCTGGTACGTGTTCACTGCAAGGATGCGCGAGAGGACAAGCTGGCGTCCATCAAGGTGGCCAATACCAAGAAGCATGACTTCCAATCTTTCATGGAGACCTTCATTGCTGCTGCCACACGGATTGCTGACGGAATCGACCTGGACCAGTTTGTCGCGCCCTCCAGTCCTCCACCTGAGGAGTAAAAAACTTCTATGCTTCGTCTTAAATTTGCCTTGGAATGCCGAGTGGTTTTGTAACCGACAAACTTTTATAGGCTTGACGCCTGAGAACTTCCGAATCCGTAGGACGTTATCTGAACTTGGCTTATCGTTGAATATGCTTGCATTTGCCTTCGAGCGAACTTTGTTCTTCACTCGGAATATACTTTAGTGGTTGAGATGCAGCTCTGAGGTGGAAAGTCCAGTCGACCTGTACTTTATCGCTCTTGCGGGTAGGGATGGAGCACAGATGGCAGTCGACCTGCATCCTTGCGGATCAGGATGGAGCGCACATTGTATCTGTGGCGTAGCTCAGAAGGAGAAGGTAGCAGTCGACCTGCACCTCATCATCCTTGCAGAGCGCACGTAGTATTTGTGGCGTGGCTCAGAAGGAGAAGGTAGCAGTCGACCTGCGCCTCGTCATCCTTGCAGAGCGCACATTGTATTTGTGGCGTGGCTCAGAGGGAGAAGGTAGCAGTCGACCTACACCTCGTCATCCTTGCAGAGCGCACGTTGTATTTGTGGCATAGCTCCAAAGGAGAAGGTAGCCGTCGACCTGCACCTCGTCGTCCTTGCAGAGCGCACATTGTATTTGTGGCGAGTCTCGAAGGAGAAGGTAGCGATCGACTGCGCCTCGTCATCCTTGCAGAGCGCACACTGTATTTGTGGCGTAGCTCCAAAGGAGAAGGTAGCAGTCGACCTGCACCTCGTCATCCTTGCAGAGCGCACGTTGTATTTGTGGCGTGGCTCAGAAGGAGAAGGTAGCAGTCGACCTGCACCTCGTCATCCTTGCAGAGCGCACATTATATTTGTTGCGTCGCTCCGAAGTAGAAGGTAGCAGTCGACCTGCACCTCATCGTCCTTGCAGAGCGCACATTGTATTTGCGGTGTAGCTCCGAAGGAGAAGGTAGCATTCGACTTGCGCCTCGTCATCCTTGCAGAGTGCACATTGTATTTGTGGCGTAGCTCCAAAGGAGAAGGTAGCAGTCGACCTACACCTCGTCATCCTTGCAGAGCGGAATGGATTAAGTACTTAGGCGAGTACTAGACTGCGGCTAAGCCCCAGAGTGGGAGGATTGTTCTCCACCCGGTGGGATTTTCAAATACTTAGGCGAGTACTGGACTGTAGCTAAGCCCCCGAGTGGGAGGATTGCTCTCCACTCGGTGGGATTTTCAAATACTTAGGCGAGTACTGGACTGCAGCTAGGCCCCCGAGTGGGAGGTTTGCTCTCTACTCGGTGGGATTTTCAAATTCTTAGGCGAGTACTGATTGTGGCTAAGCCCCCGAGTGGGAGGTTTGCTCTCCACTCGGTAGGATTTTTTAAATACTTAGGCGAGTACTGGACTGCAGCTAAGCCCCCGAGTGGGAGGTTTGCTCTCCACTCGGTAGGATTTTTTAAACTTAGGCGAGTACTGGGACTGCAGCTAAGCCTCTGAGTGGGAGGCTGGTTCACCACTCGGTAGGATTTTTAAACTTAGGCGAGTACTGGGACTGCAGCTAAGCCTCTGAGTGGGAGGCTGGCTCACCACTCCGTAGGATTTTTAAACTTAGGCAATTACTAGGACTGCAGCTAAGCCTCCGAGTGGGAGGCTGGCTCACCACTCGGTAGGATTTTTTAAACTTAGGCGAGTACTGGGACTGCAGCCAAGCCTCCGACTGGGAAGCTGGCTCACCACTCGGTAGGATTTTTTAAACTTAGGCGAGTACTGGGATTGCAGCTAAGCCTCCGAGTGGGAAGCTGGCTCACCACTCGGTAGGAATTTTTAAACTTAGTCGAGTACTGGGAGTGCAGCTAAGCCTCCGAGTGGGAGGCTGGCTCACCACTCGGTAGGAATTTTTAAACTTAGGCGAGTACTGGGACTGCAGCTAAGCCTCCGAGTGGGAGGCTGGCTCACCACTCGGTAGGATTTTCAAGTACTTAGGCAAAACGGATTCGCAGCTAAGCCCCCGAGTGGGAGTCTGGCTCACCACTCGGTAGGGATTTGTTTTTTACAAACTTAGGCGAAATGGATTCGCAGCTAAGCCACCCACTGGGGGATTTCTCACGCAAACAAAAGCAACAACAATCACTGGGAAAATTATAACACTCTTTTCTTTGATAAACAAACTACAGAGGTACTTTTATTACATCTCATCCGAGTGAGTACTTAAGTATAAAAGGGGCGGAGCAGCTCCGTGTTCCAAGCTCGTGGCTCATTAATCTGGCGATCAACATTGTAAAGACGGTACGCTCCACTGCGGAAAACTTTGGTGACGACGAAGGGACCCTCCCAAGTAGGAGCAAGCTTGTGTGGCTTCTGTTGATCCACTCAGAGGACCAAATCTCCTTCTTGGAAGGCTCGACTCTTCACATTTCTGGCATGGAATCGACGCAAGTCCTGCCGATAGATAGTCGATCGGATCATGGCAATCTCTCGTTCTTCTTCTAGAAGGCCGACTGCGTCCTGCCGGGCTTGTTCTGCTTCATATTCAGTGTAGAGGTCGACTCGGGGTGCATTGTGAAGCAGGTCACTCGGCAGAACTGCTTCAGCTCCATAGACCAGAAAGAATGGAGTTCGTCCAGTCGACCGATTAGGAGTGGTCCTTAATACCCAAAGAACTGATGGAAGTTTGTCGACCCATGCGCCTGCCGCGTGCTTGAGGTCACGCATCAACTGGGGTTTCAGTCCTTTGAGAATTAGACCGTTTGCTCCTTTTGCTAGTCCATTCGACTGGGGGTGAGCAACAGAAGCGTAATCGACTCGTGTGCCTTGAGAAGCACAGAAAGCTCTGAATTCGTCGGAATCGAAGTTTGACCCATTATCAGTGATGATGTTGTGCGGAACTCCATATCTGAATATCAACTCTCTGATGAAGCTGATAGCAGTGCCGACATCAAGATTCTTGATAGGCTTAGCTTCAATCCACTTAGTGAACTTGTCGATCGCCACCAAGACATGGGTGAAGCCGCCCTGCCAGCTTCTCGATGGTCCAACCATATCCAATCCCCAAACAGCGAAGGGCCAGACGAGTGGAATGGTCTTCAAGGCTGAGGCGGGTTTGTGTGACATATTGGAATAGAACTAACATCCTTCACACTTGTCAACTATTTCCTTCGCCATTTCATTTGCCCTTGGCCAGTAAAACCCCGCTCGGTATGCTTTAGCCACAATGGTCCGAGAAGACGCATTATGACCACAGGTCCCCGAGTGGATATCGTCAAGAATTATCTGACCTTCTTCTGGTGTTATACATTTCTGACCAACTCCAGTCGCGCTTTCTCTATACAACTGTCCCTTTATCACTGTAAAGGCCTTGGATCGATGGACGATCTGTCGAGCCTCTACCTTGTTCTCTGGGAGCTCTTTCCTTAGGATATACGCGATGTATGGCACTGTCCAGTCGGGAGTGATGACCAAAACTTCCATGATTAGGTCGACCACAACTGGGATCTCAACTTCAGTCGGATCCATGACACTCTTTGGCAGTGGGGCTTCCTCAGTGAAAGGATCCTCTTGAACTGATGGTGTGTGGATATGCTCCAAAAACACATTACTGGGAATGGCTTCTCTCTTGGAACCTATTTTTTCCAAATCATCAGCCGCTTGATTTTTCAGTCGGGGTATATGATGAAGCTCTAACCCCTCGAATTTCTTCTCTAGCTTTCTCACTGCATTGCAGTAACCAGTCATGGCTGGACTTCTGACGCCCCACTCCTTCATCACCTGATTAACCACCAAATCTGAGTCGCCATAGACCATGAGGCGACAGACGCCGAGTGAAATGGCCATACACAACCCATACAAAAGTGCTTCGTATTCTGCTTCGTTATTGGAGGAATCAAAGTGAATCTGGAGCATATATCATGCTTATCTCCTCGGGGAAACAAAACTACCCCAAAGACGGAACCATTCAACCTCTTAGAGCCATCAAAGAACATGGTCCAAAGGTTCGAGTGAACTTCGTCGGCGATTGCGTTCAATCCACTCGGCGATGAAATCTGCTATTGCTTGGGACTTAATGGCTCTTTGCCTCAAACTTGATATCAAGGGAAGGAGTTCAATCGCCCATTTTGCCACTCGACCGTTGCATCTCTGTTGTGTAGAATCTCGACAATGGGCGCCACCGACGATTGTAATGGAATGGTCGAGAAGTAATGAGCAACCTTCTTCGTGGTCATATAAATCCCATATACAAGCTTCTGATAATGAGGGTATCTTTGCTTTGATGGGGTCAAAACTTCAGAAAGATAATATACTGGGCGCTGAACTTTAAAGGCTTTTCCTTCTTCTTCCCGCTCGACCGTAAGTACTGTACTCACGACTTGTCCTGAGGCTGCAATGTAAAGCAGCAAAGGCTCTTTGTTGATTGGGGCAGTAAGCACCGACTGGGTGGAGAGCAGGGCTTTTAGCTCTACAAACGTTGCATCAGCTTCAGGAGTCCACTCGAACTTGTCTGACTTCTTCATCAGTCGGTAAAGAGGCAATGCCTTTTCACCGAGGAGAGAGATGAATCGACTTAAAGCGGGCAAGCATCCAGTAAGCTTCTGGACATCGTGTGCACGCACAGGGCGTTTCATTCGGAGTATAGTACCAACTTTTTCTAGGTTGGCGTCGATCCCACGTTCGGAAACGAGAAAACCGAGTAACTTTCCACCAGGAACTCTGAATGTGCACTTTGATGGATTAAGCTTGATATCATACCTCCTGAGGTTGGCAAATGTTTCAGCAAGGTCAGTCAACAGGCCGGAACCCTTCCGTGATTTGACCACAATATCATCCATGTATGCTTCCACATTCCGACTGATTTGAGTGAGCAAACACTTCTGAATCATCCTCATGGACGTGGCTCCGGCATTCTTGAGGCCAAATGGCATGGTGACATAGCAGAAGCACCCGAATGGAGTGATGAAAGTTGTTTTAATCTCGTCGGGTTCATATAGACGGATCTGATGGTAACTGGAATAGGCATCTAAATAAGACACACGCTCACATCCCGCAGTCGAGTCAACTATTTGGTCGATGCGGGGAAGAGGAAAATGATCTTTCGGGCAGGCCAGATTGATATGTTTGAAGTCAATGCACATGTGAACTGACTTGTCCTTCTTGGGGACCATGACAACATTGGCGAGCCACTCGGAGTGGTAAATCTCTCGGATAAACTCCGCTGCTAAGAGCCAAGCCACCTCCTCGCCAATGGCCTTTCTCTTCTGGACGGCGGACCGTCGAAGATGTTCCTTGACAGGTTTCACTTTTGAGTCGACTAGTAGACGATGCTCAACCAGCCCCCTAGGAACACCCGGCATGTCAGCAGGCTTCCACGCGAAGATGTCCCAGTTCTCACAGAGGAACTAGATGAGCGCTTCTTCCTATTTGGAGTCGAGTGTTGTAGAGATATGAGTCGGAGCAGCACTGGGGTCAGTCGGGTGAATGTGAATCGGCTTTGTCTCACCGGACGACTGAAACGCTGACTCTATAGCGGGCTTCTTGGCTCGCAACAAATCACTCGGATCTGCAGTTTTCTGGTATTCCTGCAGCTCTACCACTGCCATCTGAGCATCGGCGATCTTTGAGCCTTTCTGAAAGCACTCTTCCGCCTTCTTTCGATTGCCAATAATAGTGATCACACCTTTGGGACCAGGCATCTTCATTTTGAGGTACACATAGCATGGTCGAGCCATGAAACGTGCATAAGCTGGCCTGCCCAAAATACCGTGATAAGCACTCTGGAAATACACAACTTTGAACGTCAACTTTTCTTTGCGGTAATTCTTGGAATCACCGAAAACCACATCAAGAGCAATTTGGCTGAGTGACTCAGCCTTCTTCCCAGGAATGACTCCATGGAAACTCATATTGCTGGTACTGAGTCTAGACATCGGAATGCCCATCCCTTTCAATGTTTCTGCATACAATATATTCAGGCCACTGCCACCATCCATCAAGACTTTAGTCAGTCGAGTGCCTTCGACGACTGGGTCGACCACCAAAGCTTGCCTCCCAGGGGTGGCTATGTGTGTCGGATGATCAGACTGGTCGAATGTGATGGCAGTCTGAAACCATTTCAGATAACTGGGTGTCACCAGAGCAACCATATTCATGTCTAGGTTGATAACTTTCAATCGACTTTTGCTTTCAACATCAGCAAAAATCATCAGGGTGGAATTGACCTGGGGATATCCATCATCACTATCTTCTTTGTCTTCAACTTTGTCCGACTCCTTTTCCTTATCTTTGGGCTGTTTCCCCTGGAATTGCTGGATCAAGAGCCAACACTGTCGAGTGGAATGTTTTGGATAAATTAATTTACCCTCCTCATCTTTCTTTGTGTGGATGTGGCACGGCAAATCCATCACCTCATTCCCTTCCTTGTCTTTCATCTTCTTAGGGTTCCAAGACCCTTTGGGCTTCCCTTTAAACTTTCCTTGAGTCACGACCAAGGCTTCTCCAGGAGCAGCTGGCTCGGCTTTCCGCTTCTGCTTCCGACTGGAGTTCCCTCCTCCGGTTTCATGGGCGGCTGACTAGTACTTGCCACTCCGGAGCCGATCCTCTTCTTCACCATTGGCATACTTGGTGGCTATTTCCATCATTCGACTTAAAGTCATGTCTCCGGTTCGACCAAATTTTAGACTTAGCTCTCTGTTCTTAACGCCTTCCTTGAAGGCACGGACTGCCTGGTGATCAGATACATTCTCTACCATGTGATGCAGTGTGATCCATCTCTGGATGTAATCTCTCAGAGTTTCATTCGACTTTTTCACACAAGGCGCAGCTCACAACCCTGCTGGTAAACAAGTTCCTTCAAATGTTCTGACAAACACTCGGGCAAGATCTTCCCAAGTGTAAATGCTGCTAGGTGCTAACTGATTCAGCCATGCTCTGGCCGAGCCCTCCAACATAAGAGGTAGGTGTTTCGTGGCCACCTCATCATTGCCGCCACCAATCTGAACAGCCACTCGGTAGTCCTCAAGCCAAGTATCAGGCTTGGACTCACCAGTGAACTTACTGACTCCAGTCGCCAACCTGGAGTTGGGAGGAATCACCGCGCCCCTGATGGCTCTGCTAAAACACTCTGGTCCTGAGACGTGAACTCTGCTGCTGGTGGGCACATCTCTGTCATGGCCTTCTCGGTGAGCTCTGTTCCTGTCGACCAAACCTTGAACAATAATGGATCTCGCATCAAAGCCTCGTTCTCTGGGGTCGACTGGAATCCTTCGCCCAACACTCTGCTGGCGTCTGTCATCCTGCTGTCGAGGAGCGTATGATCCACCCCTTGGGGGAGGTGTGGGCACTCGAGTCGATCATTGCAATTGAATCGGTGATCATACTGCTCATGGTTCTTGTACTGATCACACCGGTCTCCACATTCCTCACGCCTTGGGGGCGATCTTGGGCTATGGGTCGACTGGACTGTATTTGCAGCAACGAATCTGGTGTGAATCCTGTTCCACGACTGCGATACAGCTGAATTTTGATCTCCTGCTGCCCGGAGTAAATCTCTGATCTGTAGCAAGCCTCTACCAGCCTCTAACTAGGAAGGCTGAATCGACTCTGCTATACGGGCTACAGCTGCTAGATTGTGAATCGGAGTTCGATATACCTGAGTCAATGGAGGAAAGAGTTGAAGTCGACTGGAGTCTGGAACCCATTGCCGCGCGCGCTCATCGACTGCTCGCTGGAGGTTCTCCAGTCGAGTGCGCTCAGCCAAGTTGGCCAAGCGCGCATCCTCTAAGGCACGAGCCTCGGGGGTTTCTCCAACGATAGGAGTGTGTAACGCATCCATGTTCCGGCAGCGAAGTTCTTCCCTCTGCAGCGAAGTGAGGGGTTCGGGTTGATACTCTTCGTGAACCTGCGCCGGATCGCCTCCGCCGTCGCCTCCGTCGGCGCGGGGAAAGCCAGGAGGGATGCGTGGTCCATTGACCATCAGAACCTCCGCCACTGGATCACTGCTGTCGCACTCGGATGCAGTCTCTGCGGAGCCAGTCGACAGATCGAACAGGTCGTAGAGAGATTCGTCGGTCTTGATTGCCGCGACTTGGGGAGTGGCCGACTGGCGGGCCACCGCATGTCTCACCCACCGCTGAAACCTCGACCGACCGGAGCACTTGCGCCAGCCGGAAACAGGGAGGGAGGACGACATAGGGGTCGACTGATACTGGGTCGACGGTTGCCGTAGGAGGACGCCGCGAACGCACGCCCGAAAGTGCATCGCCCCGCGGACGGGGAGTGCGTCAACGTCAAGTGGAGCCTCCTGAAGCCAAGCGGAGTCGTCGGCGATGAACGTGAGCGCGTCGAGACGGATCACGCGGCCCTCAACCAAAACTCCACCTGAAACCATGATGAAGGAGATCGGAAAAATCCCAACTTCTCCAATGAATCGCTAAGACACCTGCCCCAAGGTGGGCGCCAGCTGTCGTGGTTCTAAGTCTGACAGTAGAATAGGGGGGTATTAATGGAGAGGCAAGATCCTAGCTATGGAGTAGTTGTATACACAAGATGTTTACGAGTTCAGGCCCTTCTCGGAGGAAGTAACAGCCCTACGTCTCGGAGCCCGAAGGCGGTCGACTGGATTATATGAGTATGAGTTACAGGGGTGCGAACCCTTTACACTGAGGAGGGGGTGGCTTATATAGAGTCCGCCAGACCCCTCCGGCCCTCAGTTATGCGGGGTTTAAAGTACATTAAGATCGGGGGTTACTGGTAATGCCCCACGTAAAGTGCTGTGATGACCATAAAAGCTACTTAATGACTGACCGTTTGTATGCAGAGTGACTTTAGATCTCCTAGCGCTCGAGTGGTTGACTTCATGGTCGAGTGTCTTCAAGTCCGTCGAGTGGAATACTTCTGAGTCGACTGACAGGTGGTTTCTTCTAGATATGTCCTTGGGGAGGGTATCTTGGACAGGTCCATGACCCTACCCTAGGTACATGGCTTCATCAATGTGCCATTACATCCTTTTGACGGGCTTTGTCGGCAGCTACCCCCTTCGCCCGCTTATCTACAAAATTATTATCGTCATCGGCTAGCCAATGTTAATCCCCTGCATGGCAAACTATACATGATTATTGGAATTTGATGCAACAATGAGGTTGTCCATCCCACAACTGACTCCCCTCTCAAGCCATCGGTGCTACATTGCACACTACTGCCGCCGGTATTCCCATGCAAGACCGTGACACGATGACATGATGGGAGGAGATCCCATTCCATATCCCCCGCAGAAGCAGCCATGTACAAAAACAAGTACCACCCCTAGCCGAGCAAATCAGCATGTCGATGGCATGATGGGAAGCTATCATTGGATCTCCATCGCGGTAGTGCAAACTAACATCACGAGTGCTTAAAGCACCTCTGCCGCGACACTAACCAGACTGACGTCATCTCCCATTACTACCCATGTAGCCACCTTGCCATCGAGTGAGTGGACGAGTGACGACCGTCGGGACCTCACCAGCCCCTCACTCCATCGAATTTCTAGTGCACCGATGAAACCCCGAATAAAGAAAATGATGGTCGAACAACACATTTCAAAGATTCAAACAATGATGTGGCAAACTCGCACAAAAAAATAATGCATCAGGGATATCAAGTGTGGCCACCGACGAGTGAATTGCCAGGGGGGAGAGGAACTGCTGGAGCGGGCGGTGAGGAAGAGGTAGAGGGATGAAACGGGTGACAAGATGAGTAACCTGTAAAAGTGGGTAATACAACCACCCCAATGACGGTTGTGCAGTTGACATGTGGGAGTGAATGTTGTTAATTGTTATCAACATGGCCAAAGTTCGCCAACGCCGAGATTTGTGCATGTGATCCAATGGATCATGTTGTGTCATGTAGAATCAGACAAAAGCGAATGTCAGCTCCATAACATTTCTGAAAAAAGGTCTTGATTTCACGCGTTTGACTTGTATAAGTAAAGGAAAACACTTACCTTCAACCGACTAATCACGCACACGCATCCACCGCTTCCTTGCCCGTCAGATCGTCTATTGATCAGACGGTCGATAGCAACCCCACAGTCGTTGCACCTGCATCCTTTTTTTGCAACTCCACCGTTCCTTCAGGACAAGCTTTTCATGCAACTGGCAACAGAAGGGGATTAATTTTCCCACATCTATGTCGCCTCGGGTGGCTTGGGAGGGCGATGGCGGCTGGATTTGGGAGGGCGGCGGGGGCGACAATACATGGGGTGGCCAGGACATATCCACCGCAATGCCGACAGCGGCGGGTTCAGCATTCGCGGTGGCCGGAGGTGACTCGAGCAGGTACTGATCGAAGGTCCTCCTCCCCGTTTCTCCCCTATGATTTTCATCTCCTTCATGTATGCTATACCGTGCGGCTACGTGGCACTCCTAGTGGGTATCCTTTTGTTGGTGATGGTTCTACAACGACGTAGTAGGATGGGAAGTCGTAGATCTAGTGTTGCAGAATTTTTGAGTTTGACTTTTTAGATGTGCTACAGAATTGATGTGCCGTAGGAAATTAGTCATGCATTACTTGGTGTGCTACAAGAAATTAGTGGTGCAGGATGCAGGATTGATGATTATTTCCTGAATTTTTGTAGCTCAAAGCTTTCTGTAGCTCATGCTACCCTTTTTGCAACTCAGTTGTAAATGTTGTAGCATTATTGGCTATGTTTTGAGCTTATGCTACAGGAATTTTGGTACTACTAGCTTGTAGCACAAGAAATTCAGCTTATTGTTTCTGAAACTAGTTGTAGTTTTTCTTTTGTATTTGCATTTTTACCTCTTTGTGTTTCTTTTCTGAAATTATGAACTGCAATTTCATGTAGCTCATGAACACAGGTGTAATTAGCTCATGTTTTTATGAATTCAGTTCAGTTTGCTTGAACTTTAGTTAATATTCTCTGAATTTTTGCATTTATATATGCAATCTTCAACTTGTTTTCAGTACTTATAATTTTCTTTAGGTAACTAGATATGCATAATGTTCTTTGAAATTTTGCATGTATACCTGCAATCTTCAATTTGTTTAAATTGTTTTCATTTCTTAGATCACGAGATATGCATAGCATCTGTGTTTCATTTTTTTATTTTTACTTTGCAGCATGTCATCTACCAAACTCGATGGTTGGCAAAGCGGCTGGGCGACATAGGCAATGCCATCATGGAGAAGAAGAGTGATGTAATAAGAAAGTCTAGCTTCGGGGATTTGCTATACATCTCTCCTTTGGTTCCTCCTTCAGAAGGGCTTCTCGATTTCATAGTTATGAGGATTGACCCTAAGAGTCGTGTGCTCAAGGATGTAATCTCTTTTTTTCTGTTAGACAACACCCATTTTCTTTTTCTTGCAACATCTACTATTTTTAATTTCGTGAATTGCAGGATTAATGACCACAAGGAGATCCACTTTTCAAGAGACATGGTAAAAAAGATATTTCCATTCAGAATTCTTTTCTTTCTTAAAGCGTCGGACTTCTAAATTCTCATAAGGTCCTCCAGGAATTTTTTCTACAGCTTGTTGAATTATTTTGATGGATTCCCTCATTTCACCAACTCGTACTAAATAGCGAGCTAACGAATCCCCTTCTTTTTGCCATTGGACTTTCCAATCAAATTGGTTGTAAGACTCATAAGGATCTACTTTACGAAGATCCCATTGTATTCCGAGCTCGTAACATCGGTCCCGATAAGCCCCAATTTATCGCTTCTTCTCCGCTAATAAAACCTACTCCTTCAACTCGCTCTAAAAAATTGGATTACGTGTAATAAGTTGTTGATATTCAACAACTCGCGTAAAAATAATCACGAAATCTAAACATTTCTCGATCCATCCATAAGGTAGATCGGCCTAACCTTGTGTCGACCAGCGGGCCAAGGGACGATCTCGGGTAGACAGTTTCTATAGGCGTAGGCCTCCCAAAAGGTAACGGAGGCGCAAAGGTTTCCTCGGGCCGACGGACATTGGTCCTCGAGTGCAAAGGCGAAGGAGCTTGATCGCAAGACTCACCCGTCGGCGAGATTTAAAGTCGGCCTTAATGATCCGACGGTGCCGAGTGGAAGGGCCGTCGCTCAACGGATAAAAGTTACTCCACAAGGATCAAGATCAAATGAATACTTATGGTAAAAAAGATAGGGAAATTCTTGATTATTCAACGTCGGATCGAATCATGTCCAATGGCCATTGGAATTTTATCTATCCTTCTATTTTTCAAGATAATTCAGATTTGTTGGCGAAAAAGCGAAGAAATAGGTTCGTTTAAAAAAATACGCCGTCTGGGAGCTTTACCAGGACTCACTAGAAAAACACCTAAATCCGGAAGTAATCTTAAAAAAAAATTCAATTCTGGGAAAAAGGAGCAATATCGTATTCGCCTTCAAGAAAAACAAAAATTGCATTTTCATTATGGTGTGACAGAACGACAATTACTTAGATATGTACATATCGCTGGAAAAGCAAAAAGGTCAACAGGCCAGGTTTTACTTGTCAGAAATGGTAGTAGACCGGTAGAGTTCGGGAAGAGGGGCAAAACTGATTTCTGTGACATTTATTTGGACGGTGAGAGGGCTCCGATAGCCACCATAGTAATTGTTATATCAAAAGCAGATGACAATGATGAGGGCACCATTGAGAGGTCATGGGAATTATGGTGCCTGGCATGGGACAGGAAACATGGTACCCCTAGAATATCAGTACACCTTATGAGACATGACTGTGAGTTTGAGTGGGTCAGCATATACTGTGTGATGTGATGAAAGAAGTAAAAGAAAACCAGGATAAGAGGAATGAGGGTAAAGAAAAATTTCTTATTGGTGGATGTCTACCAATGCTTTCGGTATAGCCCTTCATTCCCGTAATATTCCACTCTCCTTTTTCAGGATAGCAAACATTTTTTGAGGCGCCGATGTTTCTTTCTTTCTTTCTTTTGTGTCTTTCTTTTTCCAGATAATTTACATGGACCACCTTGATGTGCCAAGAGGATGCTTAGTTGATCACATCATCAACTACTCATTGCCTAGAGATTGTTTTGTTCATGAAATGTACTTTTATGTTGTTGTTGCAGTTGTCACATCCCTAGTTCTGGTATGCTCAAGGCTAGCTAGTCATGTGTGCATCATGTTTAAATTCCATTTAAATTTGAAATGGGGATTTGTGAAACCCTCAGAATCATTTTTGGAAATGACCCAAATAAAAATTGCTCCAAAAAGGTCCAAGAAAATGTTCATGTTGCTCTCTGAAAATATTGGACAGAGATAAAAATCAAACCAATATTTTTAGGAGCTCATAAGTATTTATTTTGGGCATTTGGAATTAATGCATAATTATTTGCATTGGATTTATATATGTTATATATATATATAATATATGTCCAGAAATTGTGCCATTTGTTGAGGAGCTCTGGAATAATACCACTAGTTCCTACAAAAATTGGCATAAGGAAATAAAATGATTAAGTATTATTATTAAATCAAAACAAATGTCAGGAAAATAGAAAAGAAATAGAATTGGAAAAACATACTGCTGCTCGGCATCAGGCGGTTCTGGTTCGCCCAGCCGCCCAAAGAGGTCGCCCAGCTGATTGGCGATGCCAGTCGTCGTCCTCCTGGCGCCAGGAGGACCATGGGCACGCGCTCGCCGCCCGCGCGCATGCGCTCCACCTCCTGCCTGCCTGCCTGGCGCCCTCCTCGTCGCCCTGGATCGCCTGGACGTCGCCACGACGCCCCGCACCTCTCTCACTCTCTCTCGTACCTCCCCCTCCCCTGGATCTCTCTCTCTCTCATGGCCGAGTGCTGCCGTCGCCACCTGCCACCGTTGCCGTTGCTACCGCCGTCCCCTCGCCCCTCCATCGTGCCCAGAAGCCCCGCCACATCGTCCGCCACCTCTCCAACAAGCCACGTGCCTCGGGAGGCCCTGGAGCGCATCCATCAACATCGTCTTCATCCCCGCTCACCGGAGATCGTCCTCGCCGGCCCGCCGACTCCAGCCTTCCCCGAGCTCTCCGATGACGCCCGTCGGTCCCCTGTGAGCCCCGCTGTCATTCCCTCCTACTCCCCTGCCCTTCTAAGCCCTCTAGCCCCTCTGCCGCTCGAGCCGAGCTCTGGCCGCGCCGTGAGCTTCACTCCGGCGAGCTCCGCCGCCCCCGCAGCCTCCCGTCTGCTCCCTTGGATGCGGCCGAGCACGGGCTACGCCCCGGTGCTCTCAACTGCCGCCCCCGTGCACTGCAGCGTTACGCCAGCCCTTGGCCGTGCTCCATCCGCCACCGCAAGCTTCACTACGGCGAGCTCCGGCACCCCCACGGTCTCCCGCGTGTTCCACTGGATGCACGCGAGCCTGGGCTCTTCGTAGGTGGTCTCCGCCACCCAAAAGGTTGCCGGAGCGAGGACCCCGAGCCCCTCCGCCGCGTTCGGCCTCGCCGGCGGCTAAACGCCAGTGGGGTTGACCCGTTTGACCGTGCCGGCCCGTCAGGTGGGCCCCGTGAGTCAGGTGATTAGCTTAGCACTAATCACCGCCTAATTAACCCCCTGACACTGACTAGTGGGCCCAGCGCCACTAATCCTCTAATTAGGATAAGCTAACCCCCCCTATTTAACCCTGAGACACTGACGTGTGGACCCCACACGTCAGGGTTGACCAGGTCAGCGCCGTTGACCTGCTGACGCAGGCATGACGTAAGGCTGACGCCGTTTATTTATTTTCTGGATTTAAATTAAATCGGGAAATTTCAGAAAATGCTACAAACTTCAAAAAATCATAGAAATTCAACCGTAGCTTAGATTGAAATAATTTATATATGAAAAATAATCAGAAAAATGCAATCTATCCATCTGTACCAGTTTCATGCATGACAAACCAACTTATACCTACTGTATAAGTGGAAACACTAAAATGGCATTTATAAAGGCTTATCTTGGAGTTGCATTTGAATTCTTGATTCAAATGGACTTCAACCAAAATGAATGCTAGCTGCATTAGCTCAAACAACATCACATCTACATGCCATGTTCATGCATCATGTTATTGCATATGATTGTGTTTTGATTGTCGACACCGTTCCTTCTCGATAGGTCCTGCTCCGGAGAGTGTTCCAGAGTACTTGTCTGATGAGCAGTGCCTTCCTTGTTGATCTACGAGACAAGCAAACCCCCTTGTTCACTCCGATAAATCCACCTCTGTCGCTCCTCCTCTTTGTTATTGCATTAGGATAACAACGATTCATCTGCTACTTTGTGTTGCGGTAGTTGAACCCATTCCTCCGCATGACCTGTCATTGCCACAGTAAATAGTTGAAACCCACTAGCATGTGTAGGAGTTGATTGAAGCCATTGTTGTGTTCCTACCATGCCATGCCTGCTATTTCTTAGAGTGAGTCAGTTCTGATTCATTATGAATGAATTGGAGTGCAGTGCACTATGTTCTGATGCTGAGAGTGAAGTGTGTGAACCCGACTTGGTAAAGGTAGCAGTGAGGAGGCCATGTAGGAGTAGATGGTGGGTTGTCTCACTAGAACCGTCCTTAAGCACTGAGTCCTGTGTATCTCGTCCAATGACTAGCTACTACCACACATTGGAATGCTTAAGTGCCCCTCTCGACTTATTAACCAACTTGATCTCTGTCCAGGAGGTGCAATTAGTCTCTGGTGTTTGTAGGTAGTGTTAGTAGTCTACCAAGTGGCACCCGGCCAGGTGGGCTTGGGCCAGACTACGCACAGTGGCACGGTGTACCAAGTGGCACCTGGATGGTGGGCTTGGGAACCCTCCTCACATCGTTTGGGGTCGTGAGTGACACCCCGGCCAGATCTCCCTGCGGATGGAACCCGAATAGGCAATAAACCTGGATTAGTGTCTTGTGTGGTTAGTCAGGTCGTGGCCGACACCCTCGCCAGGCTTCCGCTTGAAGGTTGCCGAGATACATGACGTGTACATGGCAGTAAGTGGCGAGAGCGTGTGTGAAGAAGTACACCCCTGCAGGGTTAACATGATCTATTTGAATAGCCAGGTCCGCAGTTATGGACTTCTTCGATGCTTATGTGGTACATAGACAACTTGAAGTGGATACTCCAAAATTTCTCAAGACAAGTGTGAGTGCTATGGATGGCCGTCTCGTAGGGAGACGGGGATGAGTCCATAGTGGTGTATTGTGTGGTGATTAGTGGACCCGTGTGTGTTGTCTCACCTCAAAGAAGTTCTCGTAGTCGTAGAACAGGATAGCCACTGAGTCAAAGCTGGCTTGCTGCAACTAAACCCCACATTACCCTCTTGATACAAATGCATGTATGATAGGATCTGATGTAAGTCTTACAGAGTACCTTTGTACTCATGTTGCTTTATTTATGTTTTTTTCAGCGGAGACTTCGGTCTTACTAGTGTTCTCGTGGACTTCGACAAGTAGCTTGTACCCAGACATGTAATGCTTCCACTTGTTGCTTGTTTTCTCTGAATGTTGGGTCATGTGACCCCTGCTTGTAATAAATGCTATGATGGCTCTTCTGAGCCTTTATCTATATGAGTTGTTGAGTTATGTTGTGATGCCATGTTGTACATCACATACTTGCATGTTATGCGTACGTGTAATGTGTATTGCTATGTGTGGGATCTGACTATCTAGTTCTTTATCCTTAGTAGCCTCTCTTACCGGGAAATGTCTCCTAGTGCTTCCACTGAGCCCTGGTAGCTTGCTACTGCTCCGGAACACTTAGGTTGGCCGGCATGTCTCCTTCTTCATTCCTGTGTCTATCCCTTCAGGGAAATGTCACGCGGTGTCTACCGGAGTCCTGTTAGCCTGCTACCGCCCGGACCCTCCGGAGCCCTGCTAGCCCAGTTGCTACAGCCCAGATTCACTCGCTGATGACTGACACGATCGATGCTAGGTCATGTATGCCTGTCCCTGTAAGTTAGTGCCACTTTGGGTTCACGACTACCCATGTCAGCCTGGGTTCTTGTCATATGGATGCTAGCGACACTATCATATACGTGTGCCAAAAGGCGCAAACGGTCCCGGGCATGGTAAGGCGACACCCGTGGGAATACCGTGCGTGAGGCCACAAAGTGATATGAGGTGTTACATGCTAGATCGGTGTGGCATAGAATCGGGGTCCTGACATCTTTGGTATTAGATCCCGACTGCCTGTAGGATTACCAAGCCAAACTGGTCGAAGTTGAGTCTAGAAATTCTTTAGTTATGTAAGGGAATTGATTGTGGGAAGGAACGTAAGACTCTTTTTACTTCTAATACCTCATGGCCTTCTGATCTGAGTCATCCTATCTTTCCCCGGGGTTAAGGAACTAGGCTTTCTCTTCCGTCTATCAGGATCACATGTTCCTACCCCGTAGTCCCATAGGATTGGTTGATCAGAGTCATATCCTAGTTTTGAGTACTTCCGGTGTAGCCTGTTTAGTATGATCTCAGAACCTTGAGTGGTAATGTTGAGTTGTTGTACTATCCCATTTTGGCAGGATGTCTCGTTCTGGGCATTTTATTGCCGTTATGCTGCTGGAATTGCCCTAGGAGTTCGAGAGTTATTAATTTCCTTGTCCTACATTCTACAGTCTATAGTTGATGCTGATCCATCCTTGGTTTCGTTTCTCAGGATGTCATCAGTTAAATGAAGTTCTGTTGCTCGTAGCTAGAACCACGGAGATGGTAGGGATGAGTATCCTCCCGACCCCGCCTTCATTGATAGAGTTCATGTTAGAGATGGAGAGAAACAAGCGTGAGTCTAACCGCTTGTTGGCACATATCGAGGAGAATACCGCACATCCATTCAAAGGGTCTGCAACCATTCATGACTTCATTCGCTTGCACCCACCCACCTTTCATCATTCTATTGAGCCACTCGATGTAGATGACTGGCACCGTAGCATCACTCATAAGCTGCGCTTCGCGAACGTAGCTGAAGATGACAAGGTCACCTATGCCACATATCACCTGGAAGGTCCTGCTAGTCTTTGGTGGCAGAACTATGAGGCTATGCTTCCAGTTGGCCAGATTCCTACCTGGAGGGATTTCATTGAGGCTTTTCGCGAGCATCACATTCCCCATGCCCTCATCAATCGCAAGAGAGAAGAGTTCTATATTTTCACCCAGAGTAAGATGGCTGTTGATGCTTACAATAGAGAGTTTGAGAACTTTGTCCGCTATGCTTCAGAAGAGGTGTCTACGGACGCCAAGAAGCAGGCTAGGTTTCGGAAGGGTCTCAACCCCAAGTTGCGTCGTGATCTCCACCTGCATCATTGTGATACATTCCAAGCTCTTGTGAACAAGGCCATTAATGAGACAACTCAGCTCACTTACGAGGAGTCTCGTAAGCACAGCCGTGATTTGGGATCCTCCTCCAGTTCTAGTTCTCAGAAGCGTCGGATTTGGGTTCCAAACTCTGTTCTTCCTTATGGATATACACCAAGGCCATCCTATGTGGTGCCCCACCCAGCTCAATCATATGTTCCTCCCAGGTCTATTGGTAGACCACTTGTCAGTGCGGGTCCACGTCCAACTTCAGGGACTTGCTTCACATGCGGGAAGCCAGGACACTATGCACGTGACTGCTCTCAAACTAGTTATGCTCCACCCCAGTCCGAGAAGTCTGTTGGCTGTGTTAAGCCATCAAGCAAGACGATCAGTGCCAAGCCAGCTCGCACTAAACGTGGACCTGTGCATCATGTCTCAGCTAGAGATGCTCGTGATGATCCGGATGTCGTTCTTGGTACACTCCTTGTCAATTGTCGTCCAGCATCGGTTCTGTTTGATACTGGAGCATCTCATTCCTTCATTTCTGAAAGCTATGCTAACTTGCACAACATGTCATTTTGTGATATGCCCACTCCACCAGTCATTCAAACTCCTGGATCCAAATGGCAAACTTCTAGTGTAAGCCATGGTAACGAAATCCTTGTTGACAGACTTGTATTCCTTGCATCACTTATAGCCCTGAAGTCTACAGATATTAACATCATCTTGGGTATGGACTGGATGAAAGCTCATTATGCCAAGATTGATTGTTATACCAGGTCCGTTCAGCTTACACACCCGTATGGCAAGATAGTCACTGTCTCCACTAGAGTTGCAAGGCGTTAGCTCTATTCTCTTAATGCCAGCCCTCTTCCAGACCTTGAAGATATCCCGGTAGTCCGTGACTTTTCGGATGTCTTTCTAGAGGAACTGTCAGGTGTTCCACCTGACAGAGATGTAGAATTTGTCATAGATCTTATCCTAGGAACCGCTCCAATCTCTAGGAGACCTTACAAGATGGCACCCTTAGAACTAGCCGAGCTTAAGAAACAACTTGATGAGTCCTTGCAAAAGGGTTTCATCCGTCCTAGTTCTTCTCCTTGGGCTTGCCCCATCCTCTTCGTCAAGAAGAAGGATGGTACAGACCGGATGGTTGTAGATTATCGTCCCGGTAATTTGGTCATGATAAAGAACAAATATCCGCTCCCCAGGATCAACGACCTGTATGATCAGCTCGCTTGATCCTCAGTCTTTTCTAAGATGGATTTGAGATTAGGCTACCACCAAATCAAGATCAGAAATGGGGACATTCCTAAGACGGCCTTTGTCACTCGTTATGGCCAGTACGAGTACATCGTCATGTCCTTTGGCCTAACCAACGCCCCAGCTACATTCTCCCGCTTGATGAGCTCGATCTTCATGGAGTACTTAGATACGTTCATCATGGTTTACCTCGATGATATCCTTATTTACTCGAAGAACGAGGAAGAGCATGCCGAACATCTTAGACTTGTGCTAGAGAAACTCAGAGAGCATCGCCTTTATGCCAAGTTCTCCATGTGTGAATTTTGGTTGCCAGAAGTGACCTACCTAGGCCACGTAATCTCTAGTAAGGGCATTGCTGTCAATCCCGAGAGAGTTAAGGCCGTTCTCGATTGGACTCCACCGGAAACAATTAAACGAGTTAGGAGTTTCCTTGGTCTAGCCAGTTATTGTCGCCGCTTCGTTGAAAACTTCTTCAAAGTGGCCAAACCCCTCATAGAACTTCTCAAGAAGGATAAAAAGTTTGAGTGGCCCCCATAGTGTGAGTATAGTTTTCAGGAACTGAAAACACTCCTGACTTCTGCTCCCATACTTGTGCCACCGGATTTCACTAAAGACTTTGTTATCTATTGTGATGCCTCACGGCAGGGACTAGGTTGCATTCTTATGCAGGATCGTCATGTGATTGCCTATGCATCTCGATAGTTGCATCCACATGAGGAGAATTATCCTACACATGATCTAGAGCTCGCAGCCGTAGTCTATGCACTCAAGACCTGGCGACATTACCTTCTTGGTAAACGTTGCGAGATCTACACCGATCACCAGAGTCTCAAGTATATCTTCACCCGACCAAATTTGAACCTTAGGCAAAGACGTTGGTTGGAGTTGATCTCAGATTATGATCTAGGGATTACTTACACCCCAGGCAAAGCCAATGTCATGGCTGATGCGCTAAGTCGTAAATCATATTGCAACAATCTCATGTTGCAGCAGGGCCAACCACTTATCCATGAGGAATTCTGTAAGCTTAACCTTCACATTGCTCCTCATGGATTCCTTTCTACCTTGGTGGCGAAACCTACCCTCGAGGATCAGATCATTGCTGACCAGAAGTTTGATAGGGGTGTTATCCGCATCAAGAGAAACATTAAGAAGGGAGTTGGTGGATGTTTCTCTATGGATGATCGAGGTGTTGTATTCTTTGAGAATCGCTTGGTGGTTCCCAAGAATCAACATCTGCAACAATTGATTCTTAAGGAGGCGCATGAATCTCCTCTCACGATTCACCCCGGTGGTACTAAGATGTATCAAGACCTACGCCAGAGGTTCTGGTGGACTAGGATGAAGAGAGAAATTGCTCAGTTCATTGCCAACTATGACGTTTGTCGTCGCGTTAAGGCAGAGCATCAGAGACCTGCTGGCACCCTTCAGCCTTTAGCTATTCCTGAGTGGAAATGGGATAAAGGTTGTATGGACTTCATCACCGGCTTTCCTAGGACCAAGAGAGGGAATGATGCTATATTCGTAGTCATTGATCGTCTTTCCAAAGTGGCTCACTTCCTACCTGTTCGAGAGAGTATCACTGCTAGTCAGTTAACTGACTTATATATTTAGCGGATAGTAATTCAGACTGTGGTAGTCTTTTCACTTCTCATTTCTGGGAGAGTTTCCAAACTACCATGGGAACCCATCTTTCCTTCAGTACCGCTTTCCACCCTCAGTCGAGTGGTCAGGTGGAAAGGGTCAACCAAATTCTTGAATACATGCTTAGAGCTTGCGTTATCTCATTCGGTATGGATTGGGAGAAATGTCTTCCTTTCGCCGAGTTTGCTTATAACAATAACTATCAATCCAGTCTCAAGAAAGCTCCTTTTGAGATTCTCTATGGACGAAGATGTCGAACACCCTTGAACTGGTCAGAAACCGATGAAAGACAATTCTTTGGACCGGACATGATCCAGGAGGCAGAAGAGCAAGTTCGCATCATTCGTGAGAATTTGAAAACAACCGAGTCTCGTCAAAAGAGCCAGTATGATCATCATCATAAGGATATGACTTATGAAGTTGGCGACAAATCTTACCTTCAGGTTACTCCTTTGAAGGGTACCCATCGTTTCAGTATCAAGGGCAAGTTGGCTCCTCGTTACATTGGTCCTTTTCCCATTCTCGCTAAATGAGGAGAGGTTGCCTACCAGTTGGAACTACCCCCACATCTTTCCAGAATGCATGATGTCTTCCACGTCTCTCAACTCAGGCGTTGCTTCTCGGATCCCATCCGCAGAGTGGACCACGGAACGCTTGATCTCCAAGATAACCTCACATATCGAGAGTACCCAGTTCGCATTCTTGATCAAGCAGAGCGTGTCACTCGATGTCAGAACATCAAGTTTCTCAAGGTTCAGTGGTCTCATCATTCCGAGAGAGAAGCTACTTGGGAGCGAGAAGATCGTCTTCGACTGGAGTACCCCCACCTTCGTTCCGTCGACCCCTAAATCTCGGGACGAGATTCTTTCAAGTGGGGGCAAGTTGTCACATCCCTAGTTCTGGTATGCTCAAGGCTAGCTAGTCATGTGTGCATCATGTTTAAATTCCATTTAAATTTAAAATGGGGATTTGTGAAACCCTCAGAATCATTTTTGGAAATGACCCAAATAAAAATTGCTCCAAAAAGGTCCAAGAAAATGTTCATGTTGCTCTCAGAAAATATTGGACAGAGATAAAAATAAACCAATATTTTCAGGAGCTCATAAGTATTTATTTTGGGCATTTGGAATTAATGCATAATTATTTGCATTGGATTTATATATGTTATATATATATAATATATGTCCAAGAATTGTGCCATTTGTTGAGGAGCTCTGGAATAATACCACTAGTTCCTACAAAAATTGGCATAAGGAAATAAAATGATTTAGTATTATTATTAAATCAAAACAAATGTCGGGAAAATAGAAAAGAAATAGAAATGGAATAACTTACCCATGCTGCTCGGCACTATGCGGTTCGGTTCGCCCAGCCGCCCAAAGAAGTCAGCCACCGACCGGCAATGCCGATTGTCGTCCCCTCCGGCGCCAGAGGACGATGGGCACGCGCTCGCCGCCCGCGCGCATGCGCGCCACCTCCTACTTGCCTGCCTGGCGCCCTCCTCGTTGCCCTGGATCGCTTGGACGTCTCCACGACGCCCCGCACCTCTCTCACTCTCTCTCACTCCTCCCCCTCCCTGGATCTCTCTCTCTCACGGCCGAGCGCTGCCGTCGCCACCGGCCATCATTGCGGTAGCTACCGCCGTCCCCTCGCCCCTCCGTCGTGCCCAGAAGCTCCGCCACGTCGCCCGCCACCTCTCCGTCAAGCCACGCGCCTCGGGAGGCCCTGGAGTGCCTCCATCGACGTTGTCTTCATCCCCGGTCACCGGAGATCATCCTCACCGCCCCGCGGACTCCAGCCTTCCCCAAGTTCTCTGACGACGCCCGCCGGTCCCCTGTGAGCCCTGCCGTCGTTCCCCACTACTCCCCTGCCCATCTAAGCCCACTAGCCCCTCTGCCGCTCGAGCCGAGCTCCGGCCGCCGCCGTGAGCTTCGCTCCGGCGAGCTCTGCCGCCCCCATAGCCTCTCGTCTGCTCCCCTGGATCCGGACGAGCACGGGCTACACCCCGGTGTTCTCAGCCGCCGCCCTCGTGCACCACAGCGCTGCGCCCGCCCTTGGCCGTGCTCCGGCCGCCACCGCAAGCTTCACTCCGGCGAGCTCCGACACCCCCGCGGTGTCCCGCGTGTTCCACTGGATGTGTGCGAGCCTGGGCTCTTGGTAGGTGGTCTCCACCGCCCGAAAGGTCGCCGGAGCGACGACCCTGAGCCCCTCCGCCATGTTCGGCCTCGCCGACGGCTAAACGCCAATGGGGTTGACCACTTTGACCGCGCCGGCCCATCAGGTGGGCCCCGTGAGTTAGGTGATTAGCATAGCGCTAAACACCGCCTAATTAACCCCCCTAACACTGACTAGTGGGCCCAGCGCCACTAATCCTCTAATTAGGATAAGCTAACCCCCTGTTTAACCTTGAGACACTGACGTGCGGACCCCACACATCAGGGTGGACCAGTTCAACACCGTTGACCTGTTGACGCAGGCATGACGCAAGGCTGACGCAGTTTATTCATTTTTTGGATTTAAATTAAATCAGGAAATTCCAGAAAATGCTATAGACTTCAAAAAATCATAGAAATTCAACTGTAGCTCAGATTGAAATAATTTATATATGAAAAATTATCAGAAAAATGCAATCTATCCATCTGTACCAGTTTCATGCATGACAAACCAACTTATACCTACTGTATAAGTGGAAACACTAAAATGGCATTTATAAAGGCTTATCTTGGAGTTGCATTTGAATTCTTGATTCAAATGGACTTCAACCAAAATGAATGCTAGCTGCACTAGCTCAAACAAGATCACATCTACATACCATGTTCATGCATCATGTTGTTGCATATGATTGTGTTTTGATTGTCGACATCATTCCTTCTCGATAGGTCCTGCTCCGGAGAGTGTTCCAGAGTACCTGTCTGAGGAGCAGTGCCTTCCTTGTTGATCTACCAGGCAAGCAAACCCCCTTGTTCATTCCAATAAATCCTACTCTCTCGCTCCTGCTCTTTGTTATTGCATAAGGATAACAATGATTCATCTGCTACTTTGTGCTGCGGTAGTTGAACCCATTCCTATGCATGGCCTGTGATTGCCACAGTAAATAGTTGAAACCCACTAGCATGTGTAGGAGTTGATTGAAGCCATTGTTGTGTTCCTACCATGCCATGCCTGCTATTGCTTAGAGTGTGTTAGGTCTGATTCATGGTAATGGATTGGAGTGTAGTGCTCTATGTTCTGATGCTGAGAGTGAAGTGTGTGAACCCGATTTGGTAAAGGTAGCGGTGAGAGGCCATGTAGGAGTACATGGTGGGTTGTCTCACTGGAACCGTCCTTAAGCACTGAGTTCTGTGTATGTTGTCCAATGACTAGCTACTACCACACATAATGCTTAAGTGCCCCTCTCGACTTATTAACCAACTTGATCTTTGTCCAGGAGTTGCAATTAGTCTCTCGTGTTTGTAGGTAGTGTTAGTAGTCTACCAAGTGGCACCCGGATGGTGGGCTTGGGAACCCTGCTCACATCGTTTGGGGCCGTGAGCGACACCCCGGCCAAATCTCCTTGCGGATGGAACCCGTATAGGCGATAAACCTGGATTAGAGTCTTGTGTGGTTAGTCAGGTCGTGGCCGACACCCTCGCCAGGCTTCCGCTTGAAGGTTGCCGATATACATGACGTGTACATGGCGGTAAGTGGCGAGAGCGTGTGTGAAGAAGTACACCCCTGCAGGGTTAACATGATCTATTCGAATAGCCGGGTCCGTAGTTATGGACTTCTTGGATGCTTACGTGGTACATAGACAACTTGAAGTGGATACTCTAAAATGCTCAAGACAAGTGTGAGTGATATGGATGGCCTTGTCGTAGGGAGACGGGGATGAATCCATAGTTGTGTATTGTGTGGTGATTAGCGGACTCGTGTGCGTTGTCTCACCTCAAAGAAGTTCTCTAGTCGTAGAACAGGATAGCCACTGAGTCAAAGCTGGCCTCCTGCAACTAAACCCCACATTACCCTCTTGATACAAATGCATGTATGATAGGATCTGATGTAAGTCTTGCTAAGTACCTTTGTACTCATGTTGCTTTATTTATGTTTTTTTAGTGGAGACTTCAGTCTTACTAGTGTTCTCGTGGACTTTGACAAGTAGCTTGTACCTCAGCCACGATCTTGATCGGATGTTGTAGATAGTCAGGCTCTTCAGCCTTTTTCATTTGTAGATGTCTGTACTTAGACATGTAATGCTTCGCTTCTTTGCTTGTTTGTTCTCAATGTTGGGTCATGTGACCCCGCTTGTAATAATGCTATGATGGCTCTTCCGAGCCTTTATCTATATGAGTTGTTGAGTTATGTTGTGATGCCATGTTGTACAACACATACTTGCATGTTATGCGTATGTGTAATGTGTATTGCTATGTGTGGGATCTGACTATCTAGTTCTTTATCCTTAGTAGCCTCTCTTACCGGGAAATGTCTCCTAGTGCTTCCACTGAGCCCTGGTAGCTTGCCACTGCTCCGGAACACTTAGGCTGGTCGGCATGTGTCCTTCTTCGTTCCTGTGTCTGTCCCTTCGGGGAAATGTCACGCGGTGTCTACCGGAGTCCTGTTAGCCTGCTACAGCCCGGACCCTCCGGAGTCCTGCTAGCCTAGTTGCTACAGCCCGGATTCACTCCCTGATGGCCGATACATTCGATGTTGGGTCATGTATGCCTGTCCCTTTAAGTTAGTGCCACTTTGGGTTCACGACTAGCCACGTCAGCCCGGGTTCTTGTCATATGGATGCTAGCGACACTATCATATACGTGTGCAAAAAGGCGCAAACAGTCCCGGGCATGGTAAGGCGACACCCGTGGGAATACCATGCGTGAGGCCGCAAAGTGATATGAGGTGTTACATGCTAGATCGGTGTGGCATAGAATCGGGGTCCTGACAGCAGTCGACACCCTAGATGATGGGTTTAGGAAGTAGTCGACCCTTGTCCATTGCACTTCTTAATTGTTTTGTGCACATTCTATTATTTTTGAAAAGCAGTTCAGGACCAATACATCATACATAGTAGTTGAGTTCATGTCATATATAGATCAGCATCACTAGGGAACCGTGCATGGCAGTGACACAGAGGATTTGCCGGAAATCAGCGACCAAGGGGGTACTGTTGCAGGCGCAACACACGCTTCAGATGTGCCTAAGAGATCCCACATGCAGGCAAATGTACATTGGGAGCCGATGCGGGTTCTCAAGGTCCACCTCACGCTGGTAGTGGGGGTACCAACTACAGTGCGAAGCATGTGCATGAGCCGCCTCTAGCTAACACGGACAGTGGTGATGTGTGCAACTCTTTGGAGGAGTGGCTCCATGCATTGCTAACAATCGAGGAGTCAGAGGTGGCCTATTTTTCTTGCAACCTTTTTTTGATTTTCCGTATTACATCTTTGCTTGAATGCTAGCAACTAATGTCCTTGTTTCCGTGCATTGCAGCTGCCCCGCATATGCAAGTAATATATAACAAGCACAAAGAGCTCCATGCTAGAGAACTTAGTGTTGCATTCAGCTCATTTGGGAGGGTCTTGTAGGGCATGTACTGCAAGCCCATGGGTCTATTATCTGAGGCACACAAAGCTAAATGCTGGATTCCGAGCAGAGAGATGAAGGTGAAGACATCACTTTTAGTGTACCAGGAGGAGCTTCTGTCGCAGCATGTATCCTGAGCAGCCCGCCACTGTACCATCGTGGGAGAAGCCCACCAATGTACCATCTCCGCAACAACCCAAGCAACCGGATGGGGCAAAGAAAAGTGATCCAACAGTGGAAGTTGGTCAAAATAACGATGCCCCACCAAATACAAGTGATCACAGTAATGGAAAATGATCAAATCAATGGCAATGGTCAAAGCAATGACAAGGGAGAAGATTTATGCAGCAAGGCAAACAACACTGAACTGAAGTCCCCTCGCAACCCAAGCTTCGCACATGTGAATCTCGCGAGGAGGCCAGGGACACTTGAAGATGGCCTTCCTTTGGTTTGTTCGAACCCGGGAGTGATGATGATCTACTATTTCAAGAAGTTCCTGAAGTTTGTATCTCCCCTGCAAAATCATTTGTTTCCAATTTAGACTCCTTTTTGGCAACTCATGCAAGAAGCCCTCTGTTTGATCAATCTCTACCTACTTCAACTGGTCCAGTTTTTGATGTGAATCCCCTCGCAATATGATATGTCTCCATCATATCTATAATTTTTGATTGTTTCATGCCAATATTCTACAACTTTCATATACTTTTGGCAACGTTTTATACTATTTTTGGGACTAACATATTGATCTAGTGCCCAGTGTCAGTTCCTGTTTGTTGCATGTTTTTTTCCGCGGAATATCCATACCAAGTGAAGTCCAAACGCGATAAAATCTTACGGAGATTTGTTTGGAATATATGTGATTTTGGGAATTGGAATCAACGCGAGATGATGCCCGAGGGGCCCACAAGCCCTGGAGGCGCGCCCCTCTCCCCATGGCGCGACCAGGAGGCTTATGGCCACCCTGTAGGGTGGTTGGTGCCCTTCTTCGGCTGCAAGAAAGCTAATATACGGATGAAAATCATGTTAAAATTTCAGCCCAATCGGAGTTACGGATCTCCGGGAATTTAAGAAACGGTGAAAGGCCAGAATCTAGGAACGCAGAAACAGAAGGAAACAGAGAGAGATATCCAATCTCAGAGAGGGCTCCCGCCCCTCTGCTGCCATGGAGGCCAAGGACCAGAGGGCAAATCCTCCTCCCATCTAGGGGGAGGTCAAGGAAGAAGAAGAAGGAGGGGGGCTCCCCCCTCTTTCCTGGTGGCGCCGGAACACCGTCGGGGCAATCATCGTATGACGAGGATCTACACCAACACCTCCGTCATCTTCCCCAACATCTTCATCACCGTCCCCCATATATATTAAGCGGTCCACTCTCCTGCAACCAACTGTACCCTCGACTTGACCATATTGCTTTATGGTTCATATTATTATCCAATAATGTGTTGCCATCCTATGATGCTTGAGTAGATTTTTGTTGTCCTATCGGTGATTGGTGAATTGCTATGATTGGTTTAATTTGCTTGTGGTTATGTTGTTGTTGTTTGGTACCCATCATATGAGAGCGTGTGTGGATCACACCATAGGGTTATTTGTATGTTGATCAGACTATGTATTAGAGGGCAAGGGTGACAGCAGCTTCAGCCTATCATAGAAATTGATGCATACAAGATTGAAGGGGGACCAATATATCTTAATGCTATGGTTGGGTTTTACCTTAATGAACGTTAGTAGTTGCGGATGCTTGCTAATAGTTCCAATCATAAGTGCATAGAATTCCAAGTAAGTGATGACATGCTAGCAATGGCCTCTCCCACATAAAAACTTGCTATCGGTCTAGTAACGTAGTCAATTGCTTAGGGACAATTCCGCAACTCCTACCACCACTTTTGCACACTCGATATACGAACTTAATTGTTTATTTATCTAAACAGCCCCTAGTTTTTATTTACACGTACTTTATTATCTTGCAAACCTATCCTACAATACCTACAAAGTACTTCTAGTTTCATACTTGTTCTAGGTAAAGCGAATGTTAAGCGTGAGTAGAGTTGTATCAGTGGTCGACAGAACTTGAAGGAATATTTGTTCTACCCTTATCTCCTTATTGGGTTCGACACTCTTACTTATCGAACGAGGCTACAACTGATCTCCTACACTTGTGGGTTATCAAGACCTTTTTCTGGCGCCGTTGCTGGGAAACGTGTGTGCTTGTTTGCTTAATCTCTAAGTAATTTTTATTTCTTGTTCTAAGTTATTATCTATCTTTAGTTATGGATATGGAACATGAAATACCAAAAAATTAGGTGTACTTGCTACTCATGGAGATGGGGAACCTCCTAAAACCCTTGATGCTCATTATGTGGAGAATATTAATCACTACTTTGATAATCCTGAGAAAATCCCATTCAACTTGATAATGGGAGACACGTTGGATCAACATGAATACTTTAGGGATTATCACTTGACTCAAAAAGGGAAACTATTATGGGATCAAATTCATATGTTGCATTGGTATGCTCAGAATTTATGCTTGAGATATGATTATACTTGTTGCTCTAGGATGAAGGCTCCACACCTTACCTTTTCATGTAAATTTAATGATAATGAAACCTTGGCTTCTTATGCTAATGGTATATATGATTACTATGATGTGGAACGAAGAGAAGAATTCATTGCTTTTAAGGGTGCTTATGAAATTGAATCTTTGTTTGAAAAGTGTGAAAATCTTGATGATGCTGTTTACAGACCTGGAAATTATGCTATACTTAAATATTGCTATGAGAATTATGAATATAATGCCAATATTAATGAGTTTATTGAGAAAGTCTCTGCTATCCAAGAAGACTAATATTTTGCAGGAATCTATGGAAGAAGAAATTGATGACACTGTGTGCTCATTAGATGAAAAAGATGAGGAGGAGAGCGAAGAACAAAGGGAGGAAGAGCGGATTGATCACCCGTGCCCAACTTCTAATGAGAGTAACTCTTCAACTTGTACATTGTTTAATTTCCCATCGTGCTTACCGAAGGATGAATGCTATGATGATTGCTATGATCCCTTGGATTCGTTTGAAATATCCCTTTTTAATGAACTTGATGCTTGCTATGCTTTTGGCCATGATGCCAATATGAATTATGCTTATGGAGATGAACTTTCTATAGTTCCTTATGTTAAGAATGAAAATGTTACTAATGCACCCACGCATGATAGTCCTATTATCTTTTTGAATTCTCCCAACTACACTATACCGGAGAAGTTTGTGCTTATTAAGGATTATATTGATGGGTTGTGTTTTACCATTACACATGATGGTTTTGATAGATATAATATGCATGTGCTTGCTGCTCCTACTTGAAAATATTATGAGATAGGAACTGCATCTCCACCTCTATATGTTCCCAATATGATAAAGTTGCAAGAAATGTTTATTAGATGTATTGGCCTTTATTTGATGTGCATGAATTGTTCTTTTATGACATGCCGATGCATAGGAAGAGAGTTAGACTTTGTCATTGCATGATATATATTTGTCGGGGAAACGACACATATGGGATCAAGAGGATCCCTTCTATGGTTGGCGAGGAGAGGGGGTTGCACAAAGAGCAGGTCTAGTGCTCAGCACGAGGGATTTTTACCCAGGTTCGGGCCGCTGAGGAGCGTAAAACCCTAGTCCTGCTTTGAGTGTATATTTGGTGTTCTTGAACCTTAGCTAGCTGCTATGCGTGCCTGGTCCAAAAGTTCGAATCCTTCTCTAGTACGCCTCGGGCCTCCTTTTATATGTCAAAGGGGTCACCACAGTGACACACATGAGGTGTAAAATAGCTACAGTGTACAAGCTTATCACTGACATCGTAGGACAAACGCATTAAATGCGCTGGTTACGTGCCCTCCAACTTTATCAGGGACGGTAATAGAACCCGTCCCGTCTGTCGCCGCCTCACCCTGCCTTGACACGCATCCAGGCGGACGAGGCATGCAGCGCCAAGCTGACTAGCTAGCTGCTGTGCTAGCGAAGTGGCAGGATCTTCACGAAGATCTGCATTCCACCACGCAGGTGCTTGTTTAGTTGGCAGGCTGGTCGCCGCGCTGGAATGATCGAGAGGTGGCGAAACCTTGTCGGGTGCGGGCCCAGCCTCGTAGTCGTCCCCGGCAAGGGCCTTGCAGGGGGGCTTCGTCTTCTGGTCTCCACGTAGACATGCATGCCACCAGTCTTCACAAAGATCTATATGGTACTACGCATGTGCCCCCAAGTCTTGGCCTTGACGGTGTCGATGGTGTCAGAGCTCTCAGCTTCAAGGGTGGTGGCCTTGCTGGTACTTCGCAAGCCGCCCGGGGAAGGCTCTTGTCGGTGTTGGGGAACGTTGCAGAAAATTAAAAATTTTCCTACGGCTTCACCAAGATCCATCTATGAGTTCATCTAAGCAACGAGTCTAGGGAGAGAGTTTGCATCTACATACCACTTGTAGATCGCGTGCGGAAGCTTGCAAGGTGATGATGGAGTCGTACTCGAACGTGATTCAGATCACCGATGTCCAAGTGCTGAACGGACAGCACCTCCGCGTTCAACACACGTACGGGACGAGCGACGTCTCCTCCGTCTTGATCCAGCAAGGAGGAAGGAGAGGTTGAGGAAGACAGCTCCACCGCAAAGACGACGGCGTGGTGATGGTGGAGAAGCAAGATCTCGGCTGTGGCTTCGCCGAGCGCACAACGGAGGAGGAGAGGTGTTGGGGAGGGGAGGGCTGCGCCTTGGCTTGGGTGCGGCTGCCCTCCCCTCACCCCTCTATTTATAGGGGGAAGGGAGAAGGGGGCCGGCCCCTCTAGATCCCATCTAGAGGGGGGGCGGCGGCCAAGGGGAGGGGGGACTTGCCCCCCAAGCAAGGGGGCGCCCCCTCTAGGGTTCCCCCCTCAACCCTAGGCGCAAGGGCCTAGGGGAGGGGGTGCGCCAAGCCCACCAGGGGCTGGCCACCTCTCCACGCAGCCCAGTGGCCCCGAGGGGTGGCCCCTCCGGTGGACCCGGAACCCTTCCGTGGCCCCAGACAATCTTGGTATGCCCTCAAACTTTCCGGTGTCCGTTTAACAACTTCCCATATATAAATCTTTACCTCCGGACCCTTTCGGAACTCCTCGTGACGTCCGAGATCTCATCCGGGACTCCGAACAACATTCGGTAGTCACATACTTGACTTCCTTCTAAACCTAGCGTCACCGAACCTTAAGTGTGTAGACCCTATGGGTTCGGGAGACACGCAGACATGACCGAGACGACTCTCGGGCAATAACCAACAGCGGGTCGGATACCCATGTTGGCTCCTACATGCTCCTCGATGATTTCATCGGTTGAACCACGATGTCGAGGATTCGATCAAACCCGTATGCAATTCCTTTGTCAATCGGTACGTTACTTGCCCGAGACTCGATCGTCGGTATCCCAATACCTTGTTCGGTCTCGTTCATGGCAAGTCACTTTACTCATCTCAGAATGCATGATCCGTGGCCAACACCTTGGTCAACTTGAGCTCATTATGATGATGCATTATCGAGTGGGCCCAGAGATACCTCTCCGTCATACGGAGTGACAAATCGAGCCTCGATCCATGTCAACCCAATGATACTTTCGGAGATACCGTAATGCACCTTTATAGTCACCCGATTACGTTGTGACATTTGATACACCCAAGGCACTCCTACGGTAACGGGAGTTACACGATCTCATGGTCGAAGGAAGAGATACTTGACATTGGCAAAGCTTTAGCAAACGAACTACACGATCTTTTATGCTATGCTTAGGATTGTCTTGTCCATCACATCATTCTCCTAATGATGTGATCCCGTTATCAACTACATCCATTGTCCATAGTCAGAAACCATGACTATCTGCTGATCACAACGAGCTAGTCTACTAGAGGCTCACTAGGGACATTTGTGTTCTAAGTGTTCACGTGTATTACGATTTCCGGATAATATAGTTATAGCATGAACAAAAGACAATTATCATGAACATTGAAATATAATAATACTTTTATTATTGCCTCTAGGGCATATTTCCAACAGTCTCCCACTTGCACTAGAGTCACCAATCTAGTTACATTGTGATGAATCGAACACCCATAGAGTTACGTGTTGATCATGTTTTGCACGCGAGAGAGGTTTAGTCAAGGATCTGCGACATTCAGATCCGTGTGCACTTCGCAAATCTCTATGTCTCCATCTTGAACATTTTCACGGATGGAGTTGAAACGACGCTTGATGTGCCTGGTCTTCTTGTGAAACTTGGGCTCCTTGGCAAGGGCAATTGCTCCAGTGTTGTCACAGAAGAGTTTGATCGGCCCCGACGCATTGGGTATGACTCCGAGGTCGGTGATGAACTCCTTCACCCAAATCACTTCATGCGCTGCCTCCGAGGCTGCCATGTACTCCGCTTCACACGTAGATCCCGCCACGATGCTCTGCTTGCAGCTGCACCAGCCATCGCTCCACCATTCAACATATACACGTATCCGGTTTGTGACTTAGAGTCATCCAGATCTGAGTCGAAGGTTAGCGCCGACGTAACCCTTCTGACGAGCTCTTCGTCTCCTCCATAAACGAGAAACATGTCCTTTGTCCTTTCGTGTACTTCAGATATTCTTGACCGCTGTCCGGTGTTCCTTGCGGGATTACTTTGGTATCTTGCAACCAAACTTACGACAAGGTTTACATCGGGTGCAGTACACAGCATGGCATACATAATAGATCCTATGGCTGAAGCATAGGGATGACACTCATCTCTTCTTTATCTTTTGCCGTGGTCGGTGATCGAGCCGAGCTCAATCTCACACCCCGTAACATAGGCAAGAACCCTTCTTGGACTGATCCATTTTGAACCTCTTCAAAATCTTATCAAGGTATGTGCTTTGTGAAAGACCTATGAGGCGCCTCGATCTATCTCTATAGATTTTGATGCCTAATATATAAGCAGCTTCTCCAAGGTCCTTCATTGAAAAACACTTGTTCAAGTAGGCCTTAATGCTGTCCAGAAATTTCAGATCATTTCCTATCAAGAGTATGTCATCTACATATAATATGAGAAATGCTACTGAGCTCCCACTCACTTTCTTGTAAACACAGGCTTCTCCATAAGTCTCAAGATAAACCCAAACGCTTTGATCATCTCATCAAAGCGAATGTTCCAACTCCGAGATGCTTGCACCAGCCCATAAATGGATCGCTGGAGCTTGCATACCTTGTTAGCGTTCTGAGGATCGACAAAACCTTCCGGCTGCATCATATACAGCTCTTCCTTAAGATGTCCGTTAAGGAATGCCGTTTTGACGTCCATTTGCCATATCTCATAATCATAGTATGCGGCAATCGCTAACATGATTCGGACGGACTTCAGCTTCGCCACGGAGAAAATGTCTCGTCAGAAGTCAATCCCTTGAACTTGTCGATAACCCTTAGCGACAAGTCGAGCTTTATAGATGGTAACATTACCATCGCGTCCGCCTTCTTCTTAAAAATCCATTTGTTTTCTATTGCTCGCCGATCATCGGGCAAGTCTGTCAAAGTCCATACTTTGTTTTCATACATGGATTCTATCTCGGATTTCATGGCTTCAAGCCATTTGTTGGAATCGGGCCCGCCATCGCTTCTTCATAGTTCAAGGTTCATTGTTGTCTAACAACATGATTTCCATGACAGGTTGCCGCACCACTCAGTGCGGAACGTGTCCTCGTGGACCTTCGAAGTTCAGAGTAACTTGATCCAAGTACCTTGATCATCATCATTGTTTTCCTCTTGGTTGGTGTGGGCATCACAGAACGGTTTCTGACCGCACCACTTTCCCATTCGAGAGGTAGTACTTCATCGAAGTTCTACTTTCCTCCCACTTACTTCTTTCGAGAGAAACTCTTTTTCCGTAAAGCATCCGTTCTTGGCAACAAAGATCTTGCCTTCGGATCTTAAGTAGAAGGTATACCCGACAGCTTCCTTAGGGTATCCTATGAATACGCATTTTTCCGACTTGGGTTCGAGCCAGTTGAATTTCTTGACATAAGCATCGCATCCCCAAACTTTTAGAAACGATAGCTTAGGTTTCTTTCCAAAACATAATTCATACGGTGTCGCCTCAACGGATTTAGACGGTGCCCTATTTAAAGTGAATGTAGCTGCCTCTAGAGCGTATCCCCAAAATGATAGCGTAAATCGGTAAGAGACATCATAGACCGCACCATATCCAATAGAGTGCGACACGACGCTCGACACACCGTTTCTCCGAGGTGTTCCAGCGGCGTGAGTTGTGAAACGATTCCACATTTTCTTAAGTGTGTACCAAATTCGTGACTTAAGTATTCTCCTCCACGATCTGATCGTAGGAACTTTATCTTTCGGTCACGTTGATTTTCCACCTCATTCTGAAATTCCTTGAACTTTTCAAAGGTCTCAGACTTGTGTTTCATTAAGTAGACATACCCATATCTACTCAAGTCATCGGTGAGAGTGAGAACATAACGATATCCTCCATGAGCCTCAACGCTCATTGGACCGCACACATCGGTATGTATGATTTCCAACAAGTTGGTTGCTCGCTCCATTGTGCCGGAGAACGGAGTCTTGGTCATTTTGCCTAAGAGGCATGGTTCGCATGTGTCAAAGGATTCATAATGAAGAGACTCTAAAAGTTCATCAGCATGGAGCTTCTTCATGCGCTTGACACCAATGTGACCAAGGCGGCAGTGCCACAAGTATGTGGGACTATCGTTATCAACTTTACATCTTTTGGCATCCACACTATGAACATGTGTAATATTACGCCGAGATTCATTAAGAATAAACCATTGACCATCGGAGCATGACCATAAAACATATCTCTCATATAAATCGAACAACCATTATTCTCGAGACTTAAATGAGTAGCCATCTCAGATTAAACGAGATCCAGATACAATGTTCATGCTCAAACATGGCACTAAATAACAATTATTAAGGTTCAAAACTAATCCCAGAGGTAAATGTAGAGGCAGCGTCGACGGCGATCACATCGACCCTAGAACCATTCCCGACGCCGCATCATCACCTCGCCCTTCGCCGATCTCCGCTTATTCCGCAGCTCTGCTGTGAGTTACAAATATGAGCAACGGCACCGTATCAAATACCGGGAGTTACTATGAGTCTTGGTAAGGTACACATCAATTACATGTATATCAAATATACCTTTGGTGTTGCCGGCCTTCTTATCTGCTAAGTATTTGGGGCAGTTCCGCTTCGGTGTCCCTTCCCTTGCAATAAAAGCACTCACCTCAGGTTTGGGTCCATTCTTTGACTTCTTCCGGCAATCGGCTTACCGGCACGGCAACATCTTTCCCGCCCTTCTTGAAGTTCTTTTTACCCTTGCCCTTCTTGAACTTAGTGGTCTTATTGACCATCAACACTTGATGTTCTTTCTTGATTTCAGCCTCATCGACTTCAGATCGAGAACACTTCAGAATGGTCTTTACCATCCCCGCATGTTGTAGTTCATCACAAAGCTCTTGTAGCTTGGTGGGAGCGACCGAGGATTCTGTCAATGACCGCCTCATCGGGAGGTTAATGTTCGATTAGGTCATACGGTTGTGCAACCCGGACATCTTCGGATGTGCTCACCGTGTAACTGTTTTCCTCCATCTTACAACTATAGAACTTGTCGGAGACATCATATCTCTCGACCGGGCATGAGCTTGGAAAACTAGTTTCAGCTCTTGAACATCTCATATGCTCCGTGGTGCTCAAAACGCTTTTGGAGCCCCGGTTCTAAGTGTAAAGCATGCCGCACCGAACGAGGGAGTAATCATCAAGACGAGCTTGCAAGCGCTCATAACGCCTTGGTTCTCTCGACGGAGCGCCACCTAGCGGTCCTTCTAGGACATATTGCTTCCGGCAGCTATGAGGATGATCTCGGGTTCCGGACCCAATCCGTATAGTTGTTGCCATCATCTTTCAGCTTGGTTTTCTAGGAGCGTTGAAGTTCATGTTGACATTAGCGTTGGCCATTGATCTACAAGACATATTTGCAAAGGTTTTAGACTAAGTTCATGATAAAAAAGTTCTTAATCAAAATTATGAACTCCCACTTAGATTAGACATCCCTCTAGTCATCTAAGTGTTTACACGATCCGAGTCGACTAGCCCGTGTCCGATCATCACGTGAGACGGACTAGTCATCGTCGGTGAACATCTTCATGTTGATCGTATCTTCCATACGACTCGTGTTTGACCTTTCGGTCTCCGTGTTCCGAGGCCATGGCTGCACATGCTAGGCTCGTCAAGTTAACCCTAAGTGTTTTCGCTGTGTAAAACTGTCTTACACCCGTTGTATATGAACGTAAGAATCCATCACACCCGATCATCACGTGGTGCTTAGAAGCGGCGAACTGTAGCAACAAAGGTACGCTTAGGGAGAACACTTCTTGAAATTGTTGTAAGGATCATCTTATTTACTACCGTCGTCCTAAGTAAACAAGATGCATAAACATAATAAACATCACATGCAATTATATAGTTGTGACATGATATGGCCAATATCATAAAGCTCCATTGATCTCCATCTTCGGGCTCCATGATCATCCTGTCACCGCTTGACACCATGATCTCCATCATCATGATCTCCATCATCGTGTCTTCATGAAGTTGTCACGCTAACGACTACTTCTACTTCTATGACTACGCGCTTAGTAATGAAGTAAAGTAGTTTACATGGCGTTCTTCAATGACACGCAGGTCATACAAAAATAAAGACAACTCCTATGGCTCTCGCCGCTGTCATACTCATCGACATGCAAATCGTGAATCCTATTACAAGAACATGATCTCATACATCACAATTCATCATTCATCACAACTTCTGGCCATATCACATCACATGATCAATCGCTGCAAAAACAAGTTAGACGTCCTCTAATTGTTGTTGCATCTTTTACGTGGCTGCGATTGGGTTCTAGCAAGAACGTTTTCTTACCTACGAATCACCACAATGTGATTTTGTCAACTTCTATTTACCCTTCATAAGGGCCTTGTTCATCGAATCCGCTCCAACTAAAGTGGGAGAGACAGACACCCGCCAGCCACCTTATGCAACTAGTGCATGTCAGTCGGTGGAACCGGTCTCACGTAAGCGTACGTGTAAGGTTGGTCCGGGCCGCTTCATCCCACAATACCGTTGAGCAAGAAAATACTAGTAGAGGCAAGTAAGATGACAAGATCAACGCCCACAACAAATTGTGTTCTACTCGTGCATTAGAGAACTACGCATAGACCTAGCTCATGATGCCACTGTTGGGGAACGTTGCAGAAAATTAAAATTTTTCCTACGGCTTCACCAAGATCCATCTATGAGTTCATCTAAGCAACGAGTCTAGGGAGAGAGTTTGCATCTACATACCACTTGTAGATCGCGTGCGGAAGCTTGCAAGGTGATGATGGAGTCGTACTCGAACGTGATTCAGGTCACCGATGTCCAAGTGCTGAACGGACAGCACCTCCGCGTTCAACACACGTACGGGACGAGCGACGTCTCCTCCGTCTTGATCCAGCAAGGAGGAAGGAGAGGTTGAGGAAGACAGCTCCACCGGCAGCACGACGGCGTGGTGATGGTGGAGAAGCAAGATCTCGGCTGGGGCTTCGCCCGGCGCACAACGGAGGAGGAGAGGTGTTGGGAGGGAGGGCTGCGCCTTGGCTTAGGTGCGGCTGCCCTCCCCTCACCCCTCTATTTATAGGGGGAAGGGAGAAGGGGGCCGGCCCCTCTAGATCCCATCTAGAGGGGGGCGGCGGCCAAGGGGAGGAGGGCTTGCCCCCCAAGCAAGGGGGCGCCCCCTCTAGGGTTCCCCCCTCAACCCTAGGCGCAAGGGCCCAGGGGAGGGGGTGCGCCAAGCCCACCAGGGGCTGGCCACCTCTCCACGCAGCCCAAGTGGCCCCCGAGAGGTGGCCCCTCCAGTGGACCCGGAACCCTTCCGTGGCCCCTGACAATACCGTATGCCCTCAAACTTTCCGGTGTCCGCTTAACAACTTCCCATATATAAATCTTTACCTCCGGACCCTTCCGGAACTCCTCATGACATCCGGGATCTCATCCGGGACTCCGAACAACATTCGGTAGTCACATACTTGACTTCCTTCTAACCCTAGCGTCACCGAACCTTAAGTGTGTAGACCCTACGGGTTCGGGAGACACGTAGACATGACCGAGACGACTCTCGGGCAATAACCAACAACGGGGTCTGGATACCCATGTTGGCTCCCACATGCTCCTCGATGATTTCATCGGTTGAACCACGATGTCGAGGATTCTATCAAACCCTGTATGCAATTCCCTTTGTCAATCGGTATGTTACTTGCCCGAGACTCGATCGTCGGTATCCCAATACCTTTTTCGGTCTCGTTACGGCAAGTCACTTTACTCAGACAAGAATGCATGATCCGTGGCCAACACCTTGGTCAACTTGAGCTCATTATGATGATGCATTACCGAGTGGGCCAGAGATACCTCTCCGTCATATGGAGTGACAAATCCCGCCTCGATCCATGTCAACCCAATGATACTTTCGGAGATACCTGTAATGCACCTTTATAGTCACCCGCTACGTTGTGACGTTTGATACACCCAAGGCACTCCTACGGTAACCGGAGTTACACGATCTCATGGTCGAAGGAAGAGATACTTGACATTGGCAAAGCTTTAGCAAACGAACTACACGATCTTTTATGCTATGCTTAGGATTGGGTCTTGTCCATCACATCATTCTCCTAATGATGTGATCCCGTTATCAACGACATCCATTGTCCATAGTCAGGAAACCATGACTATCTGTTCATCACAATGAGCTAGTCTACTAGAGGCTCACTAGGGACATTTGTGGTCTAAGTGTTCACACGTGTATTACGATTTCCGGATAATACAGTTATAGCATGAACAAAAGACAATTATCATGAACATTGAAATATAATAATACTTTTATTATTGCCTCTAGGGCATATTTCCAACAGTCGGGGCTACGCAAGCCGCCCCAGCAAGGCTCTTGCTGGGGCTACGCAAGCCGCCTCGGCAAGGACCTCGCTGGGGAGGTCTATCTTGTCTTCTACTTTCTGTTTACTGGCTTGAATGTTGTCTTGGTAGTCTTGTGTCTTGGCTTCTACTGCCCTGTCAAGCCTTGCCACGGGTGCGGCTACAACTGCCCATGCACAAGTAAGGGGTACAGAAGGGCCCAAACTTATGTACACCGACAGGATCCCCCAGGCCTGGGCCACACATAAGCGTGAAGCGTCGTTGGGCCAGGCCCAAAAAAGTGCGGGGGCACGCGTGGCAGGGATTAACTGTTGTAATCTTCTCATTAGTTGCACTTCCCCACAGTACGCATTGAGTGCGTGACGTGGGGGTCGTGCGTGGAACGGTCGCAGCATGCCTGCGACGCCTCACATCGAACAGTAAAGAGGTAGCCCGCGCCTTCCCCATAAAAAGAGGAATCCGCAGGGGCACTGCTCATTTACGAAGTAAACTCGGGTCGTGGCTTGCATGGCGCCTGCACCAGATAATCCCCATGTGTAGGGAATCATCGTAGCAATTTCCAAAGGTGAAAGTGATAAGCATGGAGCGTCGAACCCACAAAGGAGCATAGATCAATATTCTCTCAAGTCCTATCTGCAATTGATACGACACTACGTACACCGAACGTTTGCTTCCAACTAGAAACAAGAAATGAAACTACGTTGTGGGTATGAGGAGGATAACTTTGTATGATATCGAAGAGCTAAAATATAAAAGTAGGTGCTGTTATCATAAATTTAGAATATATTACTAAATATTATAAATAGCGAGTGTGAAATAATGATGGATCGGTGTGCGGAATTATCCTAGGCAATTGTTAACAAGACCGGTAATAACTATTGCAATTTCATATGAGCAAGAGGCATAAGCTAACATACTTTCTCTTCTTGGATCATATGCACTTATGATTGGAACTCTAGCAAGCATCCGCAACTACTAAAGATCATTAAGGTAAAACCCAACCATAGCATTAACATATCAAGTCCCCTTTATTCCCATACGCCGTGACCCACTTATCCGTGTTTATGATTCTGTCACTCAAGCAACACAGACAATAAGTAAACCAAGGACATATTGCAACACCCTACAACGGGAATCCCTCACGCTTGCGCGACAAGGAGGGCACAATAGGAAAACACCAAAATAAATCATACAACTCATACCAATCTAGATCATCAATCAACCCAAAGACAAAGGATATCTACTCAAAACATCATAAGATGGCAACACATCATTGGATCATAATATGTGGCATAAAGCACCATGTTCAAGTAGGGATTACAGCGGGATGCGGGAGAATGGACCGCATAAAAGAGATGAGGATGGTGACGATAACGGTGATGTTGATGAAGACGATCACCGCGGCGATGATTCCCCTCCCGATGGCACTCCAGCGCCACCGAGAGAGAGGAGGAGAAGTTCTCCCCCTTGTGCTTCCTCCTCCATGGCCTCCCCCCTGGATGGGGAGAGGTTCCCCCTCTGGTCCTTGGCCTTCATGGTGATGATGGCCCCTCCGAGGTCCTTCTCCATGGCCTCCAGTGATAATGGCCTCCTCCGGTAGGGTGCCAGAGAGGGCCTAGATTGATTTCTCGTGGCTACAGAGGCTTGTGGCGGTGGAACTTTGGACCTAGGTTATTTTTTGGAGGTTTCTGTATTTATAGGAATTTTTGGCGTCAGTCTCACGTTAGGGGGGTCTCCGAATCCTCCACGAGATAGGGGCCCACGCCCAGGGGGTGGGCGCGCCCCCCACCCTCGTCGACAGCCCGGGACTCTTCTCGCTCAACTCTTTTACTCCAGGGGCTTCTTTTGGTCCATAAAAAATCATCAAAAATTGGCACGTCAATTGGACTCTGTTTGGTATTCCTTTTCTGTAAAACTCAAAAACAAGGAAAAAAACGGAAACTGGCACTGGGCTCTAGGTTAATAGGTTAGTCCCAAAAATCATATAAAATAGCATATAAATGCATATAAAACAACTACGATGGATAATATAATAGCATGAATACTTCATAAATTATAGATACGTTGGAGACATGTCAGCATCCCCAAGCTTAATTCCTGCTCGTCCTCGAGTATGTAAATGATAAAAGAAATAATAGTAGCTCATCTGGAGGTTGGGCGAGATCAAGTTCAGGAAAGCCCCACCGTCAACTAGCATTTTTGTCACCTTGAGGTTGAGGATTGTTGGTGAAACCAACAAAGGAAAACACCCAACCGCGGTTGTGCGGTCAGGGTGATCCTTAGCGTAAAAAATGATAGGCGTGTTGGACCATTTTAGTGGCTTCTGGGCGTCAATCATCGGCTCTGTCGCATTGATCTCACGCACCCACTATTTAAGTTGACGGTGGGAAGAGTGCAACGATGCGCCTCCATCAACACACATAACCTCTGTAGCTTTCTGAAACTCGTGCTCGCTGGATTTGTCGTCATCGTCATGATCATCATCTCCCTCTTTCTTGTTGCAGCCTCGAGCAGGCCTCTCTTGTTGCTTGTCTTTGCCGCGGTGACCTCCTCGGCCACCGTGCTTCTTGCCAAATCCCTCAGCACCATCTTGGCCCTTCTCCTTGTCCCGTCTTTCATACTCAACCCTATGCTTCTCCATCAGCTACTCAACTTGACAACAGTTTTGGAGGTCATGGCCTTTGGTGTGATGAATCTTGCAGTATTGCTTGTCGGAGCCCTATGGCTTGCCGGTAGCTGCCAAGGCCCGGCAGTCGTCGCACCCGGCAATCTCCTTGCCGCGGTCGTCAACCTTGGCCTTCTTAGCGGTGTCGGGGTTGCCAGATTCCTTGACGGAAAGCACAGTCTTGTCCTTGTGCTTCCTATTGCGTCGTCGGCCCTTCTTTGCCGGGGCGATGACGTCTTCATCCCCAGAGTCTCTTTCCACGTCGGCATCTTCACCGGGGTACTTTCTTCCTTCTTCAGCACGAGCACACCTGTCAGCCAGAACATAAAGCTCGGCGACATCCGTAACCTTGTTCATCGCCAGCTCTTCACGCATCTTACGACTGCGCACGTTCTGATGGAACGCGGTGATGACAGTGGTGGGATGAACATTTGGGATGTTGTACTGCACACGGCTAAACCTTTGTATCTATTTACGCAAGCATTCGCCGTCCCTCTGGGGGATCACATGCAAATCACTTGCCTGGTCAGGAGCTACGTGGCCGCCAGTAAAGGCGCCAGCAAACTCGTGGCACAGATCCGACCAAGAGGAAATGGAATCTATCGGCAGATGCATCAACCATGATCTGATGTTGGGCTTGAGCACCAACGGGAAGTAGTTGGCGAGTACCTTGCCGTCCCGAGCTCCGGCAGCTTGCATCACGATGCTGTAAAAACTCAAGAACTCGGACGGATGAGTCTTGCCATCGTACTTCTCCGGAACTGCCGTACCTCACGGGTAAACGTCGGGCAGGTCATTGCATAAGGCAAGTCGCCAGAATCCTCCAGCACAGGCCTATATGCAGTGGGCCCCGCACACCTATCATATTGGTGGCGCGCTTCCCGTCGCCGCTCGATGGTGGTCCGAGCATCCTCCTTGAGCCATTCCCGAAGAACTTGCCATTGGTCGCGACGTGCTCGTGGATCGAATGATGCCATGGACACGTCGTCACGGGCGTCGACCTGACGAGCTGGCGACCGCCGCTGTGGCGGTGGAGGGGAGTGCACCGTGGTTGCGGCGCCTCCAACCCTTCCAGTGTCGACGCGCGCCGGCTTAGTGGTCCGGCGCCGCGAAGGACTTGCCTCTTGGTGGCCATCCCTGTTGGCATGGCCAATAAGGCTTTGGATAGCAGCCCTCCACATTTCTAGCTTCTTTGTAGCAGGAGGAAAGTCGAGGAGTAGCTGCGCTCATGCCAATGCTTCCGCTCGCGTGGGTGGCAGCAACAAACATGAGGAACTGTAGGTGCTCGAACTTCTAACTACGTTAGAAGGAGCTCCATCACGGTTCCCGGTCGCACGCCCTTTTCACCAGCATCTTGGCGTGCATGTCGGTCCTGCGCATCTTGGGAATGACGCTGAGGGTTCTTGCCGCGACGATGCGCGGGGTCACCAATGTCGCGGCGCGGCTCATCGTGCACGATCTGGGAGGACCGTGGTGTGTGCATCAGCGGGCTCGTCTTCCTACCCTTGGAGGTCCCCGCACCGCCAGGTAGCACGGCTCTGTCCTTGAATGCGATAGTGCACGGATCATCCTCGTGGCTGCGGACGATGCCGCTTGCTGCTACGTCTTGAGCTTGCGTTGGTTTTCCTTGAAGAGGAAAGGGTGATGCAGCAATAGTAGCGTAAGTATTTCCCTCAGTTTTTGAGAACCAAGGTATCAATCCAGTAGGAGGCTCCTCAAAAGTCCCGCGCACCTACAGAAACAAACAAAGAACTCGCAACCAATGCAATAAAGGGGTTGTCAATCCCTTCACGGCCACTTCATGAAAGTGATATCCGATAGAGATAGTATGATAAGATAAATATATTTTGGTATTTTATAATATAGATGCAAAAGTAAAGATGCAAATAAAATTAGATTGAAAGCTTATATGATAAAAGATAGACCACGGGGCCATAGGTTTCACTAGTGGCTTCTCTTAAGATAGCATAAGTACTACGGTGGGTGAACAAATTATCTGTCGAGCAATTGATAGAAAAGCTTAATAATTATGAGATTATCTAGGCATGATCATGTATATAGGCATCACGTCCGTGACAAGTAGACCGACTCCTGCCTGCATCTACTACTATTACTCCACACATCGACCGCTATCAAGCATGCATTTAGAGTATTAAGTTCATAAGAACGGAGTAACGCATTAAGAAAGATGACATGATGTAGAGGGATAAACTCAAGCAATATGATATAAACCCCATCTTTTTATCCTCGATGGCAACAATACAATACGTGCCTTGCAATCCCTGCTGTCACTGGGTAAGGACACCGCAAGATTGAACCCAAAGCTAAGCACTTCTCCCATGGCAAGAAAGATCAATTCAGTAGGCCAAACCAAACTGATAATTCGAAGAGACTTGCAAAGATAACTCAATCATACATAAAAGAATTCAGAGAAGATTCAAATATTTCTCATAGATAAACTTGATCATAAACCCACAATTCATCGGATCTCGACAAACACACCGCAAAAAGAGTTTAGATCGAATAGATCTCCACAAGAGAGGGGGAGAACATTGTATTGAGATCCAAAAAGAGAGAAGAAGCCATCTAGCTAATAACTATGGACCCGAAGGTCTGTGGTAAACTACTCACAACTCATCGGAGGGGCTGTGGTGTTGATGTAGAAGCCCTCCGTGGTCGATTCCCCCTCTGGCGGAGCACCGACAAAGGCTCCAAGATGGGATCTCGCGGATACATAAGGTTACGGCGGTGGAAATTGTTTTCGTTGGCTCCCTGGATGTTTTCGGGGTACGTAGGTATATATAGGAGGAAGAAGTACGTCGGTGGCCGCTCGTGGGGCCCAGGAGACAGGGGTGCGCCAGGAGGGGTGGGCGCGCCCTCCTATCTCCTGGCCGCCTCGTTTGCTTCTTGACTTGCACTCCAAGTTCTCCGGATCACGTTCGTTCCAAAAATCATGCTCCCAAAGGTTTCATTCCGTTTGGACTCCATTTGATATTACTTTTCTTTGAAATACAGAAATAGGCAAAAAAATAGCAATACGGGCTGGGCCTACGGTTAGTAGTTTAGTCCCAAAAATGACATAAATGTGTAAAATAAAGCCCATAAACATCCAAAAGGGGTAATATAATAGCATGGAACAATAAAAAATTATAGATACGTTGGACACGTATCAAGCATCCCCGGCCCAAGCTTAATTCCTGCTCGTCCTCGAGTAGGTAAATGATAAAAACAGAATTTTTGATGTGGAATGCTACCTAGCATAATTCTCAATGTAATTTTCTTTATTGTGGCATGAATGTTCAGATCCAAATGATTCAAAATAAAAGTTCATATTGATAAAAGAAATAGTAACACTTCAAGCATACTAATCAAAGCAATCATGTCTTCACGAAATAACATGGCTAAAGAAAGTTCATCCCTACAAAATCATATAGTTAGGCTATGCTTCATTTTCGTCACACAAAGATGTTCCCAAATTCTACACCCCTGATGACAAGCTAAGCAATTGTTTCGTACTTAAATAATCTCAAACTTTTTCAACCTTCACGCAATACATGAGCGTGAGCCATGGATATACACTACTAGGGAAAAACCTAGTAGTAGCGCGGGTTTTGAGGCTAGCAGCAGCGCGGGTGGCCGCGCTACTAATAAGGCGCTACAGCTAACTTATAGTAGTAGCGCGGTCAGTACCCGCGCTACTACTGTTGATGATATCAGCAGCGCTTTTGCCGAACGCGCTACTATTAGTTAGTTGTAGCGATTTCGCAATCCCTCGCTACTGCTATATCTTTCATCGTTTCCCCCCGTACCCCTTTCCCTTTCAGATACTAGATACCCGTTTCCCTTTCAGATACTAGATACTAGGTACTGCTAATAGATATCAAATTCATAAACCATTATAAGTACTGGGTAGTACTCCCTTTGTTCCAAATTACTCGTCATGGTTTTAGTTCAAACCACGACAAGTAATTTGGAACGGGAGTACTAGATAATAATTTCATGCATAGTCAACATGCATCCTCAAGCAGTACAAGGTCATATCGAGTTATTGATCATCATATGTAGTTCTAGATGATGTCGATGACGATCATCATATGTAGTTCTAGATGATATCGACGACGATCATCATATGTACTTCTAGATGATATAGCCACACACACATATGTAGTTCTAGATGATATCGAAGACAATCATCATTGTGACGCCCCCGATTCAATCGTACACTAGTCATGCACGCAAATGTGCACAATCAAGATCAGGGACTCACGGGAAGATATCACAACACAACTCTAAAAGTAAAATAAGTCATACAAGCATCATAATACAAGTGCTCGATCATAGACGAGTCAGCGGAAGCAACAATATCTAAGTACAGACATAAGTTAAACAAGTTTGCCTTAAGAGTGCTAGCACAAACTGGGATACATATCGAAAGAGGCGCAGGCCTCTGATAACCCACAAGTATAGGGGATCGCAACAGTTTTCGAGGGTAGAGTATTCAACCCAAATTTATTGATTCGACACGAGGGGAGCCAAAGAATATTCTCAAGTATTAGCACCTGAGTTGTCAATTCAACCACACCTGGAAACTTAGTATCGGCAGCAAAGTGTTTAGTAGCAAAGTAATATGATAGTAGTGGTAACGGTAACAAAAGCAAAGACAAGAAAAGTAATGTTTTGGTATTTTGTAGTGATTGTAACAAAGAGCAATGTAAAAGTAAATAAGTGTAAAACAGTATATGGAAAACTCAGAGGCACCGGATTAGCGATGAATAATTATGCCGGATGTGGTTCATCATGTAGCGATCATAACATAGGGTGACATGTAACTAGCTCCAGCTCATCAATGTAATGTAGGCATGTATTCAGTATATAGTCATACGTGCTTATGGAAAAGAACTTGCATGACATCTTTTGTCCTACCCTCCCGTGGCAGCGGGTCCTATTGGAAACTAAGGGATATTAAGGCCTCCTTTTAATAGAGAACCGAACAAAGCATTAGCACATAGTGAATACATGAACTCCTCAAACTACGGTCATCACCGGAGTGGTCCCGATTATTGTCATTGGGTTGCGGATCATAACACATAGTAGGTGACTATAGACTTGCAAGATAGGATCTAGAACACACATATATTCATGAAAACATAATAGGTTCAGATCTGAAATCATGGCACTCGGGCCCAAGTGACAAGCATTAAGCATAGCAAAGTCATAGCAACATCAATCTCAGAACATAATGGATACTAGGGATCAAACCCTAACAAAACTAACTCGATTACATGATAAATCTCATCCAACCCATCACCGTCCCGCAAGCCTACGATGCAATTACTCACGCACAGCGGTGAGCATCATGAAATTGGTGATGGAGGATGGTTGATGATGACGACGGCGACGAATCCCCCTCTCCGGAGCCCTGAACGGACTCCAGATCAGCCCTCCCGAGAGAGATTAGGGCTTGGCGGCGGCTCCATATCGTAAAACGCGATGATTTCTTCTCTCTGATTTTTTTCTCCCCGAAAGCCAATATATGGAGTTGGAGTTGGCGACGGAGGGCCACCAGGGGGCCCACGAGGTAGGGGGCGCGCCCAGGGGGGGCGCTGCCTCCACCCTCGTGAGCAGGGTGTGGTCCCCCTGGTCTTCATCTTTTGCGATGATTTTTCTTTATTTTTTCTAAGGTGTTCCGTGGAGTTTCAGGACATTCCGAGGATTTTTATTTTCTGCACAAAAAACAACACCTTGGCAGTTCTGCTGAAAACAGCGTCATTCCGGGTTAGTTCCATTCAAATCATACAAGTTAGAGTCCAAAACAAGGGCAAAAGTGTTTGGAAAAGTAGATACGACGGAGACGTATCAACTCCCCCAAGCTTAAACCCTTGCTTGTCCTCAAGCAATTCAGTTGACAAACTAAAAGAGAAAAAGAAAAACTTTTACAAACTCTGTTTGCTCATGTTGTTGTAAACATGAAGAGCCAACATTCAAGTTTCAGCAATTATTATGAACTAACCATACTCACAATGACACGTAGGTCTCGCAATTACTCATATCAATAAAATAATCAGCTAGCGAGCCATAATAGCAAAACTCGGATGACAACACTTTCTCAAAATAATCATAACATGATATAACAAAATGGTATCTCACTAGCCCTTTCTGAGACCGCAAAACATAAATGCAGAGCACCTTTAAAGATGAAGGACTGACTAAACATTGTAATTCATGGTAAAAGAGATCCAGTCAAGTCATACCCAATATAAACCAATAATAATGAATGCAAACGACAGTGTGCTCTCCAGCGGGTGCTTTTTAATAAGAAGGGTGATGACTCAACATAAAAGTAAATGGATAGGCCCTTTGCAGAGGGAAGCATGGATTTGTAGAGGTGAAAGAGCTCGGTTTTGAAATAGAGATAAATTATATATTGAGCGGCATACTTTCATTGTCAACATAACAACTAAAAGACGACGATATCTTCCATGCTAAACAGATTATAGGCGGTTCCCAAACAGAATGGTAAAGTTTATACTCCCCTTCCTCCACAAGCATCAATCCATGGCTTGCTCGAAACAACGAGTGCCTCCAACATTCAACGGGTCCCAAGGGGAGTTTTGTTTGCAGTTATTTTGATTTAGTTTGCACAAAGCATGGGACTGGGCATCCCGAATACCAGCCATTTTCTCGTGAATGAGGAGCGGAGTCCACTCCTCTTGAGAATAACCCGCCTAACACGGAAGATAAGGGCAGCTCTAGTTGACATATGAGCTATTCGAGCATGCAAAACAGAATGTTTATTTGAAGGTTTAGAGTTTGGCACATACAAACTTACTTGGAACCACAGGTAAATACCGCATATAGGTAGGTATAGTGGACTCATATGGAATAACTTTGGAGTTTAAGGAGTTTGGATGCACAAGCAGTATTCCCGCTTAGTACAGGTGAAGGCTAGCAAAAGACTGGAAGCGATTAATCGAGAGAGCGACAACAATCGTAAACATGCATTAAAATTAATTCACACCGAGTACAAGCATGAGTAGGATATAATCCACCATGAACATAAATATCTTGAAGGCTATGTTGATTTGATTCAACTACATGCGTGAACATGTGCCAAGTCGAGTCACTCAATACATTTAAAGGAGGATACCATCCCATCATACCACATCATAGTCATTCTAATAGCATGTTGGCACGCAAGGTAAACCATTATAACTCATAGCTAATCAAGCATGGCACAAGCAACTATAATCTCTAAATGTCATTGCAAATATGTTTACTTCATAATAGCTGAATCAAGAACGATGAATCATCATATTTACAAAAACAAGAGAGGTCGAGTTCATACCAGCTTTTCTCTTCCGAATAAGTCCATCATATATAATCATTATTGCCTTTCACTTGCACGACCGAACGGTATGTATAATAATAAGAGTGCACGTGCATTGGACTAAGCTGGAATCTGCAAGCATTCATCTCAAGGGAGAAGACAAGTAATATGGGCTCTAAGTTTAAATAATCAATCATGCATATAAGAGCCACTAAGCATTTTCAATATGGTCTTCTTGACCCCCAAAGAAAGGAAAAGGAATAAAAAATATTTACACGGGAAAGCTCTCAACAAGTAAAAAGAAGAACGGGAAATATTTTTGGGTTTTCCTTTTTAATTCTACTACAAGCATGAAAAGTAAACTAACTAATTTTTTTGTTTTTTTCTTAAAGTTTATCAAACACACAAGAAGAAACTAGAAGAGGAAATTTAAACTAGCATGGATAATACAGTGAAAGAGTATGAGCACCGACATCTAGCAATGAGTGTGTGTGAACATAAATGTAATGTCGGTGGGAAATACGTACTCCCCCAAGCTTAGGCTTTTGGCCTAAGTTGGTCTATTGCCAGGGGTGGCCTGGCGGATATCCGTAGGTGAAGCCGGGTCAGACAGACACAATGGCTATCGCCACTGAGTCAGTAGCGTGGAGTCGAGCAGCCTCCACTCTCCTTTCGTACTCATCTGCCTCCTCTCTGGTAATAATATATCTTATTTTTGCCTGTGAATCAAAGAAAGCAGGAGCAGGAAGAGCAACATGGACTACACAACGTCTATCGAAGATTAGTCGATACTGGAGAGGTGGTTCCGTCCTCTCAACAAATTGGTGGGAAACCATAGAATCAAAATCTAAATAGGAAGGGGGTAACTCCATGTCACCCTCACGAATGTCTACCTCAAGAAAATTAGCTAAGCGGGTTGCATAAATTCCTCCAAAGAAATCTCCGCTATGTCTATTCTGATGCAACCTGTGAGCTACAATGGCTCCCAAATGATAAGATTGGTCTCCTAACACAGCACTCCTGAGAATACTGAGATCAGGGACACACATATGACATGCTTCATCCTTAGCATTTATGCATCTACCTATGAAGAGAGCAAAATAATGTATAGCAGGAAAGTGAATGCTCCCTATAGTAGCTTGCGTTATATCTCTAGATTCCCGCATAGTTGTTCTAGCAAGAAAGTCTCTATATTCGGATTTAGGGGGATCCCTGACATTACCCCAAGATGGAAGTTTGCAAGCAGAAGTAAAATCATCTAAGTTCATGGTGTAAGATTTGTCATAAAGGTCAAACATGACTGAAGGAGAATTATGCGAAGATGAAAACTCAAACCTCCTCACAAATGAACTTGTGTGATCATGATACTGGGGGCATTTGTCAGCTTCAAAGTCCTCAAGACCGGCGTTACTCAAATATGCGCTAAATTCTTCTTTGATTCCCACTTGGTTCATAAAAATTTTCGACGGCCATTCACAAGGCCTAACAGGAGCGTCTCTTGGTGGTTCCTCGTCAGTATCACGTATTGCAAGCCTGGGACCTTGCTTTTCCTTGAAGGACCACCTTGGAACATCCTCCTAAGCATATTGTTTCCTCTGAAAAATTTCTGAAATTTTTAGTAACTTCAAATGAAAGTGAACCAACTTCAATAAAATTGATAGCAACAACTCCCACAAGTGCCTAGGGCCTATATCAAGCATTAGAACTACTTGGAACCATATAAATTTGACATGCAAGCTCAAGAACATGGTCACCTATGCAGCACAAATTTGCAATGAATAAAGCACTAGAACAAAAACTAATTGGACCAATGGAGGAGTCACATACCAAGGAACAATCCCCCCAAGCAGTTTTGCAAGAGGTGCTTTGAGCACGGAGATCAAAAATCACATCAACGGGGGCTGGAACTCGTGCTTGAGTTGGTTTTTCGTGTTTGTGTGAGGCAGAGGAAGAAGATGGGTGCAGGAATAAGTGGAGGAGGGCCACGTGGGCCCATGAGGCAGGGGGCGTGCCCAGGGGGTAGGGCGCGCCCTCCACCCTCGTGGCCAGGTGGCAGCTCCCCCCGTGGTAATTTGTGCACAGTAAATTCTCAAATATTCCCGAAAAAATCATATTAAATTGACATGGCATTCCGAGGACTTTTATTTTTGGGATATTTTTATATTGCACGGATAAGTCAGGAAACAGATAGAAAAATATTATTTTACTTTATTTCTACTAAATAACAGAAAATATAAAGAGGGTATAGAAGGTTGTGTTTCTAGTTTCATCCATCTCGTGATCATCAAAATGAACCCACTAACAAGGTTGATCAAGTCTTGTTAACAAACTCATTCCAAATAATCCCGGAACCGGAGAAATTTTGAATGACACTAAGTTACCTCAACGGGGATATGAAAATCCCCAACAATAAGAATATCATACTTTTTCTTGACAGTAGGGAGAGGAAATTCAAAACCTCCAAATATAATCGATGGAACTTTTCCAATAGAGTTTATACTATAAACTTGAGGTTGTTTCCTCGAAAAATGTACCATGTGCTCATTGCCATTAACATGAAAAGTGGCATTGCCTTTGGTGCAATCAATAACATCCCCTGCAGTATTAAGGAAAGGTCTTCCAAGAATAATAGACATACTATCATCCTCGGGAATATCAAGAATAACAAAGTCCGTTAAAATAGTAACGTTTGCAACCACAACAGGCACATCCTCACAAATACCGACAGGTATAGCAGTTGATTTATCAGCCATTTGCAAAGATATTTCAGTAGGTGTCAACTTATTCAAGTCAAGTCTATGATATAAAGAGAGAGGCATGGCACTAACACCGGCTCCAAGATCACATAAAGCAGTTTTAACATAACTTCTTTTAATGGAGCATGGTATAGTAGGCACTCCGGGATCTCCAAGTTTCTTTGGTATTCCACCCTTAAAAGTATAATTAGCAAGCATGGTGGAAATTTCAGCTTCAAGTATCTTTATTTTATTAGTAATAATATCCTTCATATACTTAGCATAAGGATTTGTTTTGAGCGCATCAGTTAATCGCATAGGCAAAAAGATGGGTCTAATCATTTCAGCAAAGCGCTCAAAATCCTCATCATCCTTTTTCTTGGATGGTTTCGGAGGAAAAGGCATGGGTTTCTGAACCCATGGTTCCCTTTCTTTACCATGTTTCGTAGTAATGAAATATCTTTTATCATAACGTTGATTCTTTGATTGTGGGTTATCAAGATCAATAGCAGGTTCAACTTCTACATCATTATTATTACTAGGTTGAGCATCAACATGAACATTATCATTAACATTATCACTAGGTTCATGTTCATCACCTGATTGTGTTTCAGCATCAGAAATAGAGATATCATTTGGATTCTCAAGTGGTTCAGCGATAGGTTCACTAGAAGTTTGCAAAGTCCTATCATTTTTCTTTTTCTTCCTTTTAGAAGAACTAGGTACATCAATATTGTTTCTTTGAGAATCTTGCTCAATTCTCTTAGGGTGGCCTTCAAGATACAAAGTTTCCTGAGTCATTCTACCAGTTCTAGTAGCCACTCTAACAGCATAATCATTTTTCTCACTATTCATTTCATCAAGCACTTCTTTCTGAGCTTTAAGTACTTGTTCTACTTGAGTGGTAACCATAGAAGCATGCTTGCTAACAAGTTTAAGTTCACCTCTAATATCAGCCATTAAATCACCCAAGCATTTAATCATAAAGGTATTCTGTTTTAGTTGTCTACCAAAATAAGCATTAAAGTCATCTTGCTTAAACATAAATTCATCAAACTCATCCAAGCACTGACTAGCAATTTAGTAGGAGGGACTTCAGCTTTATCATATCTATAGAGAGAATTTACCTTTACTACCTGTGTCGGGATATCGGGAGGTTATTCATTAAATAAGTAATTGAGATCATATACTTCTTCAACAGGCGGTAAATTAAGACCATGTATTTCTTCAATAGGAGGTAAATTCTTAACATCTTCAGCTTTAATACCTTTTTCTTTCATAGATTTCTTTGCCTCTTGCATATCTTCGGGACTGAGAAATAGAACACCTCTCTTCTTCGGAGTTGGTTTAGGAATAGGCTCAGTAATTGGCTCAGGAAATGGCTCAGGAGGTAGCTCAGGAGGTGCCCAATTATTTTCATTAGCCAACATATTATTCAATAGAATTTCAGCGTCATCCGGTGTTCTTTCCCTGAAAAGAGAACCAGCACAACTATCCAGGTAATCTCTGGAAGCATAAGTTAGTTCATTATAAAAGATATCAAATATTTCAGGTTTCTTAAGAGGATGATCAGGCAAAGCATTAAGTAACTTGAGAAGCCTCCCCCAAGCTTGTGGGAGACTCTCTTCTTCAATTTGCACAAAATTGTATATTTCCCTCAAAGCAGCTTGTTTCTTATGACCAGGGAAATATTTAGCAGATAAGTAATAAATCATATCCTGGGGACTTTGCACACAACTAGGATCAAGAGAATTATACCATATCTTAGCATCACCCTTTAATGAGAACGGAAATATCTTAAGTAAATAAAGGTAGCGCGATCTCTCATTATTAATAAATAGGGCAGCTATATCATATAACTTAGTAAGATGTGCCACAACAGTTTTAGATTCATAGCCATAAAAAGGATCAGATTCAACCAAAGTAATTATATCTGGATCAACAGAAAAATCATAATAGTCCTGATCAGGAACACAGATAGGTGAAGTAGCAAAAGCAGGGTCGGGTCTCATTCTATCTCTAAAAGATTATTTACTCCATTTAATTAGCAACCTCTTAAGTTCCTGTCTATCATGGCAAGCAAAAATAGCTGCAGAAGATTCAGCATCAAAAAGACAACCCTCAGGAATAGCAGGCATAGGTTCATCATCACTAACATCATCGTGTTCAGGTTCAATAATTTCTCTTTCTCTAGACCTAGCAATTTGCTCATCAAGATATTCACCAAGTGGCACAGTAGTATTGAGCATAGAAGTAGTTTCATCATAAGTATCATGCATAGCGTATGGCATCATCAATAACATGCACATATCGTAATCAATAGTAGTAGTAGGTTTAGGTGTCGCAAACTTACTCATAATGAGAAGGAGAATCTAGTGCAAGGCTAGATGGCAATCCTTACCTCCCTCGTAGTTGAGGGCAAAATAGTAGTTCGATCATCTTTCAAGTTCTTCATAGTGTCCAGCAGATATAAATCCCAAGTGACTCAAAGAATAGAGCTATGCTCCCGCAACGGCCTTGAGAAAATAGTCTTGATAACCCACAAGTATAGGGGATCGCAGTAGTTTTCGAGGGTAGAGTATTCGACCCAAATTTATTTATTCGACACAAGGGGAGCCAAAGAATATTCTCAAGTATTAGCAGCTGAGTTGTCAATTCAACCACACCTGGAAACTTAGTATCTGCAGCAAAGTGTTTAATAGCAAAGTAATATGATAGTAGTGGTAACGGTAACAAAAGTAAAGACAAGAAAAGTAATGTTTTTGGTATTTTGTAGTGATTGTAATAAGATAAATGTAAAAGTAAATAAGTGTAAACCAAGATATGGAAAACTCAGAGGCACCGGATTAGCGATGAATAATTATGCCGGATATGGTTCATCATGTAGCAGTCATAACATAGGGTGACATAGAACTAGCTCCAGTTCATCAATGTAATGTAGGCATGTATTCCGTATATAGTCATACGTGCTTATGGAAAAGAACTTGCATGACATCTTTTGTCCTACCCTCCCGTGGCAGCGGGGTCCTATTGGAAACTAAGGGATATTAAGGCCTCCTTTTAATAGAGAACCGGAACAAAGCATTAGCACATAGTGAATACATGAACTCCTCAAACTACGGTCATCACCGAGAGTGGTCCCTATTATTGTCACTTCGGGGTTGCCGGATCATAACACATAGTAGGTGACTATAGACTTGCAAGATAGGATCTAGAACACAGATATATTCATGAAAACATAATAGGTTCAGATCTGAAATCATGGCACTCGGGCCCTAGTGACAAGCATTAAGCATAGCAAAGTCATAGAAACATCAATCTCAGAACATAATGGATATTAGGGATCATACCCTAACAAAACTAACTCGATTACATGATAAATCTCATCCAACCCATCACCGTCCAGTAAGCCTACGATGTAATTACTCACGCACGGCGGTGAGCATCATGAAATTGGTGATGGAGGATGGTTGATGATGACGATGGCGACGAATCCCCCTCTCCGGAGCCCCGAACGGACTCCAGATCAGCCCTCCCGACAGAGATTAGGGCTTGGCAGTGGCTCCGTATCGTAAAACGCGATGATTTCTTCTCTCTGATTTTTTTCTCTCCCGAAAGCCAATATATGGAGTTGGAGTTGGCGTCGGAGGGCCAACAAGGGGCCCACGTGGTAGGGGGGCGCGCCCAGGGGGGCGCCCTCCACCCTCGTGAGCAGGGTGTGGGCCCCCTGGTATTCATCTTTTGCGAGGATTTTTCTTTATTTTTTCTAAGGTGTTCCGTGGAGTTTCATGACATTCCGAGGATTTTTATTTTCTAAACAAAAAACAACACCATGGCAATTCTGTTGAAAACAGCGTCAGTCCGGGTTAGTTCCATTCAAATCATACAAGTTAGAGTCCAAAACAAGGGCAAAAGTGTTTGGAAAAGTAGATACGATGGAGACATCTCAGCCTCCTGCCTGGGATCCTCCTAAACTACTCCTGGCCGTCGTCAGCGGCCTGCACATAGTAGTAGGCACCACCAGTGTAGTAGGAGTCGTCGTCGACGGTGGCGTCTGGCTCCTGGGCTCCGGCATCTGGTTGCGACAACTAGGTAGAAGGGAAAGGGGGAAAATAGGGAGAAAAGCAATCGTGAGTACTCATCCAAAGTACTCGCAAGCAAGGATCTACACTACATATGCATGGGTATATGTGTAAAGAGGAAATATCGGTGGATTGAACTGCAGAATGCCAGAATAAGAGGGGGATAGCTAGTCCTGTCGAAGACTACGCTTCTGGCAGCCTCCGTCTTGCAGCATGTAGAAGAGAGTAGATTGAAGTCCTCCAAGTAGCATCGCATAGCATAATCCTACCCGGCGATCCTACCCTCGTCGCCCTGTGGGAAAGCAATCACCGGGTTGTCTCCGGAACTTGACTGGGTGTGTTTTATTAAGTATCCAGTTCTAGTTGTCATAAGGTCAAGGTACAACTCCGGGTCATCCTTTTACCGAGGGACACGGCTATTCGAATAGATAAACTTCCCTGCAGGGGTGCACCACATAACCCAACACGCTCGATCCCATTTGGCTAGACACACTTTCCTGGGTCATGCCTGGCCTCGAAAGATCAACTTGTCGCAGCCCCACCTAGGCACAAAAGAGAGGTCAGCACGCCGGTCTAAATCCTATGCACGCAGGGGTCTGGGCCCATCGCCCATTGCACACCTGCACGTTGCATACGCGGCCGGTGAGCAGACCTAGCAACCTCCATTACAAAGGAAGTTGTGTTATGCAGTCCAACCCGACGCGCGCTGCTCAGTCGCTGACGTCTAGAAGGCTTCGACTGATACCACGACGTCGAGTGCCCATATCTTTCCGTAGTTGGTTAGTGCGTATAGGCCAGTGGCCAGACTCAGATCAAATACCAAGATCTCGTTAAGCATATTATTATGAAGCAACCGTGAACGCCGACCAGGGCCAGGCCCACCTCTCGCCTAGGTGGTCTCAACCTGCCCAGTCGCTCCACCACAAAGTAACAGTTGGGGGCCGTCGGGAACCCAGGCCCACCTCTACCGGGATGGAGCCACCTGTCCTTCCAGCCCCCACATCGGAATCACTTGCGGGTACTCAAGAAGCTGACCCGACTTTAGTCACCTTCTGTAAAGTATATGTATGTATAGTATATACCCGTGATCACCTCCCGAGTGATCACAGCCCGATAGTATAGCATGGCAGACTGACAAGAATGTAGGGCCAAAGATGATAAACTAGCATCATATACTAAGCATTTACGATTGCGGGTAAGGTATCAACGGGTGTACCAACAATAACAGGCTATGCTACCGAATAGGAGTAACCGAACAATAACATGCTACACTACTCTAATGCAAGCAGTAGAGAGAAGAATAGGCGATATCTGGTGATCAAAGGGGGGGCTTGCCTGGTTGCTCTGGTAAGGAGGGGTCTTCAACACCGTAGTCGAACTGGGGGGTCGTCGGTAGCCTCGGGGTCTACCGGAAAGAAGTAACGGAGGGGGAACACAATAAATAACAGAGCAATCAAAGTATCACAAACCTTAGAATGGCAATACGCGGGGCTAGAGGTGACCTAACGCAGTAGTAGGTTATACTCGCGAAGTGGGAAAACATCTGGGAAAGTATCCCCGGTGTTTCACGTTTTCGGATAGATGAACCGGATGGGAAAGTTGCGTGTTTGCTATGCTAGGGATGTGTGGCAGACAAACGGGCTACGTATCCGGATTCGTCTCGTTGTTCTGAGCAACTTTCATGTACAAAGTTTTTTCATCCGAGCTACGGTTTATTTTCTATTAATTTTTAAAGTTTTAAATCATTTCCCAAATTATTATCCATTTAATTCTATTATTATCCAGAATAGTGTATGCTGATGTCATCATGACGTCAGCAGTCAACAGAACATTGACTGGGTCAAACTGACATGTGGATCCCGCATGTCATACCCTGTTAACTAATTAACCAAATTAATTATGTTAGTTAATTAATTATTTTTATTTATATTATTATTATATTATTATTTTTATGTCATATATATATATTTTTTTAAAACGTTCTGGGGTGAGGTGTGGGGCCCCACATGTCATTGGCCTAAGCACCTTAGCGGGCGCACGGTTACGGGCGCCGAGTGGGTCGGGCGATGAGGGCCAGCCCGACAAGACGTCATGAAGGCAAGGCGTGCGGCCGGCTCAAACAACCGGAGCAGAGGCGGCGCAGATTGGCGGAGAGGGCCGCCGCAATAACAACAGACGGACGAAGGGAATGGGATGAGGCACCGACGACGACGGCGCCCGGCGGACGTGCTGAGAGCCGCGGGCGAGACGGTGGTGGGAGCAGCAGCAGGGGTGACGGGCGCCGTGGCTGTGGCTGGATGGAGCGGGTCGCGGCGCTGGGCGCACGGGAGCGCTGTGGGTATGCTGCTGGTCGAGCAGGGCGAGCGGGTGCGGCACGTGACGGCAATGAGAGGGGTGAAGAGGAGAGGAAGGCCGTGGCCTCACCGGCGTTGCAGAGAAGAGGGTCGGCGAGGCTTGGTGGAGCCTTTGGGGAGGAGGACGGGGATGACAACAACGTAGAGGAGGAGGTCCGGCGAGGAGGAGTCCAAGAGGAGGACGACAGGGCCGCTCCGCGAGGCAGCTCCGACGACGGCGGGGTCCAGCGGCGTCGAGGTCGTGCTGGGGCGAGGACGGGGAGGCGAGCGACGGGGTCGAGGCGGCGATGGCGGGGCGACGAGGTCCGGCGGTGTAGGGGACGGCTTCGGGCGACAGTGTGGTTCGGCGACGGCGGCGAGCGCTGGGCGCTGGAGTAGTTGCACCCCGATCCATATCGGGAGGGAGAGGAGGCGAACATGGGGGGAAGTGGGGCGACGGGATTGGGGTCGATCCCGATCTAGATCGTGAGGGGGGATCGTGTGGGAGAGAGTGGGGGATACGGTTTAGGGTTTCCCCCGGAGTGGGGATATGGCGGAGGGGAGTGGGGCGTCGGCTGGGCCGTGCGTGTGGGCTGCCCGACTGGGTCGGCCAGTTGTCCTAGGCCCAAAGGTAGTGGGGTGGTTTTTACTATTTTAGCCTTTCCCTTTTATTTCTGTTTTATTTCTTTTCTTGTTTTATTTTAGTTACATTTTACTTCAGTTTCTTTAAAATACCAAGTTAGCACCTAAATTAGTATCATCAAAATAGGCCACTTCCAAACCTAGTTTGGAATTAATTAAATTAGTTTAATATTTTTGTACTTTCAAAGGCAATTAAATTATTAATTTAGCAACTGTTTTTAATTAGTTTAGGGCATTTAAACACCTTGTAAAAGGTTGGTTCCACCACCAAAACTAGTTAGGATTATTTGCCACATGATGAACATTTTAGTTTTAATATTTGAAAACTTTTATTGTTTGCTTGATTTTGAATTTGAATTTGAACTGGTTTCGAACTAACGCGAGATTAGCAACAGAACTCGAAGTGATGTGGCATCATTACTAGAGGGTTACTGTAGCTTAACTACTCGGGCGTCGCAATTCTCCTCCACTACAAGAAATCTCGTCCCGAGATTTAAGAGGTGGAGTAAGGGGGAAGGGATTTGGTTACGAAATTCTAACGGATCTTCTCGGTCTTGGTTGCTCTTCTCGAAGTGGTCGATCCATAGCGTCGATGACTTCATTCCTATGCATCAATGCATCATGATTAGGTTGTCGTCCTTTCTTCACGAACTCCATCGTACTTACGAAAATGACAAGGGGTAACTTCGAAAGAACGGGCCTCTGTAAGGTTGACTATCTGGTTGATAACATCGGGGATGGTGGCGGAAAGTAACTCTCGAATGGAAACTTAAGACAATATCGAGAGCAAGGTAAGTAGGTACCATGAGAAGTTTCGAGCGGGTAGGCAATCGTTCGATGCCTGAAACAAAGTGTGGAAGGGGTCCAGAGCAACGAGAACAAGTATTGTGTCTGATACCCGAATAGATCACTAGGAAGGTGGCTCCTGATCTTTCATACGAAGCCAAGCGTGAGGAATAACTTTAGGAACAGGGGAGTACAGGAGAGTCAGGTTTCGATCCTGTGGAACTGTGGGTTACGGGCCCACCATGTGGGTTAAAAGTAGAAAGGGCGCTGATCAATTTGCACGGTCAAGATAGCAAGGTAGGTCAGAGTATCGCCTGTCAGTTATGTCAGCAACAACACTGGTACCAAGGGCGAGGGACGAAGAGAACCATTTTCCTGCTCGTTGAACAAGGCGGACCAATAGGCAAAGTTCTCGTCCATCGGTGGCTACCAGAATGTCATCAACAATGGTAACAGGGTCTTGCTGAAAGAATTGTACAACGAGGTGATAAGCAGGGAAATATTATTGCTTATATAATATAGATCACAAGAAGGTTTAAACAAACCAATGGAAAGGAAAAGTGGTTATCAGGTTTAAACACAACAATGGAAGGGAAAATGTGTATACACACATATTTCGGGGGTATATCCTTCCCAAGGATAAGCGGAGCATGATATCCATGACAAGATAGAAAGTACAAAACCATTTAGGTAAGGGGGGGGGGAATCTCATGATATTACCCATACAACGATGTTAGGATAAATGCTAAAGAAAATTTAGCATTGTGCTTCAAATGCTCTTATTGAAAATCGGATTACCACAGACATGCTTCGAGATAGCATTGACATGGTCTTCAAGCAAAGGTCAAACTTTGGACACATAAAGGATCCGTCAGAAACAACTTATAGAATAAGTCTTACAATTTTCCTCATGGAAGAATGGATAACCTTGCTAAAAAGGAAACTATAATAATAGGTCCTCCGGTTATGTGTGGTAGGCATGACATCACCTTACCGGGTCATATGAGGATCAATGTTATAACTCTTGAAAATATGTTTCAACCATCATATCTGAACGAGATCCAGATCTGTTTGGTGCCAGGATGCCTCAGACTTGGGATGCCTGAGAAGAAAGGTGCAACACAAATTGATGAGAAGACAATGTAAGATTCTCGAGAAATGAACTATGGGAGCGAGTTGCAAAACAAGAGTTCATCATTAACCCAAGGATAGGATGAGGAGGTGGATGATGGTCTCAGCGACAGTTCATCGAGATTTCCAACAAGGATTCCCACAATTATGTGAACAAGGAGATAACATTTGTCAGGTCAAATGGTATAATGATGTATGCTCGAGGAAAACATACCCAATTAAACATCAGTTGAAAGGTGCACCCGAAATATGGGCTTATGTAGCATGACCAATATTAGAATGGTGATTCGATAACCAATGGTCTAAGAATGAAATGTCGACCATTAACTTCAACACAATAGGGTTAATAGAAGTTTTGAATTCACACCTCATAGTTCAATGGTTGGTAATCCGGTTAGAAACAACACGGGACCAAGATATGAACGGAGATGGCGAGAAGTATTACTGCATCAAGAATTTCCTAAGAGGTGGTGAAAGTCTCACAACATTCTTGATATAAAATACAGTAATACTACAAGGTAGATCATAACCTAAGCTAGATAGCAAGGAAATCAAGGTACAACACAAAACATGAACAAGTTTGTGTTGGGGGAAAGCAAGAATGTTGCTGATGCTAACACAAATCATCGAGGAGCAAGGATGGTATCTCTCATCATGAATTCAATTGATATCCTAGAAGAACTCGGAATATTGATGATGATCATGACAAATTTTGTTGAGAGGTTTCATGAAGATGTAATCGGTCGGCGATGACATCAAGTCAAAGGAATGATGAAGCGAAAGATTATTGGAACCATGGGTACGACGCAAACTTGAAATCAAGTTTGCTCTTCGAGGAGAATTGATATGACGAGGATGATTGACGCATGATTTGCTCATCATCAAAAATTGTGCTTCGGGAATAAAGAACCAGGTAGCACAGTTAAAATTTGGCACGATAAGGATATAGTCAATCAGGCTAGGAATGACTTCAAGGATTATTAAGCTCATAAGCAACAAAAAATACTTATCGAAGCGCGGAATTGATTCACTTATGGATGTTCTCGGTTGACGACAACCCAGAACCCATGGAGTAACTATGACATGGAAGGTACTACTTCATCCAAAATTCAAAAGATGTAGTGTAATGGGTTGATATCCTCGAGATACCAGAGGGTAAAACTCGAAGGTAGATCAAAATAGAGGTTGGGCAGATGTAATAATCTACAGAAGGCAAGTACTTTTAACTTGTCCGAGAATGGGATCAAAGAAGAACAATCACGGTCGGAACCACGATTGCAAAGGACAAAATCATAGACACAAGATCAAATTAAGTGAATATTTATTGTTACGAGAAGCTATCATGATACGATCTACATCGTTTCCATGGGCATGAACACAAAGTTCAAGGTCGGTTCCCACTTCTGCAATGCAAGACAATTCATTCACTGCTCTAATAAAAATGATTTTAGTGTGAAAACCTACCGGGTGATTTACTAGAGGAGTATGACCCGTGAAAAGTTCTCGGGTCACACAGATTAAGGACGGCATAAGGTTCAACCCATCGGGATATCTTAGAAATATATACCACAAGTTCCAAGAGTAAATATCACCAGCTCGAAAGCAGAGCATGGTTGGCCAAATAAGAGAATAGGATTTACTAATGGCATTATGTATTAGGGAAGAATTCACAAGGCGATTAAATATGAAGGACATTGCCAAATAATAATCCAACAAAGGATTTGACGGTCGATAGCGGAGCTGATGTGAGCATCGGCACACAACCAGTTGAAGAAAGAATGCAAGGGCATCATATTATAGAACATCTGAATGATTCGATGCTTATATATCAAAGGAATTATGATTTCCAAATCGAAGGATCAGAAGAGGATGCTCTGATGGAGGGTGGATAAGTTCAATAGACCTAAGGGTACAATTGACGACAAATAGATTGCTCGAGAACAAGCTCATGTTTAAAATGACATCTGAGCTGGAAAGATAATTTAAAAGGATCAACTGATGATTGCGTGCATTCGCCCTCAGGTTGAATCAATAGGATCAAAATGACGGTGCCTAAGGATACTAACGAATATTGCCAGACATATGGAAAGCATCCATAATGCAAGTAGACAAGTATTGCAGCGCAATAAGCTACTAAGGATTTTTGGAGGATCGAATAGTATTTCGAAGACCAATGTGAAACACATGAACAACTGGGGATGAACGGATACTCGATAAGGGCGAGAAATTATCCGTAGGGGTATTCAGGTGGCAAGGAACTACAAGGCAGTAGGCACAAAATATTCTCGGAATAATAGAAATGATTTCAAGGTATCTTGTAATAACAAGATCAACTTGGAATAAAAGTAAGAACGGCAAGTGTATGTATTTATCCACAGGGATATTTCGATGGTAGGGAATTGCAAAATCAACGGGCACAAAGTCTCAAAAGAGTATCGGAGAGTAACTTCAAAATCTTCTGGTGCAGCCGGCGATCTTATGGGCTGAAGGGGCTCTTCGGGAGAAAGTGTTTTCGAGAACCTAAAGTTAGATTTTTAGAAAATCATTTAATCTGAATAGAAGAGAGATTAGAATCCCAGAGTATAGACGAGGAATAAAAGATCCTAATACCACCCAATGGCGATGTGGGCCCATGGGCCGCACAGCCATGTTAGTAAAAGTTTTGTAAAGCCTAGACTCGTCTTCGGCCAAGGAGTGTGGAAGGGGGATTCCTACAGGCAGTCGGCTCTGATACCAACTTGTGACGCCCCCGATTCAATCGTACACTAATCATGCACGCAAATGTGTACGATCAAGATCAGGGACTCACGAGAAGATATCACAACACAACTCTAAAAGTAAAATAAGTCATACAAGCATCATAATACAGGCCAGGGGGCTTGAGGGCTCGAATACAAGTGCTCGATCATAGACGAGTCAGCGGAAGCAACAGTATCTGAGTACAGACATAAGTTAAACAAGTTTGCCTTAAGAAGGCTAGCACAAACTGGGATACAGATTGAAAGAGGCGAGGCCTCCGCAGGATCCTCCTAAACTACTCCTGGCCGTCGTCAGCGGCCTGCACGTAGTAGTAGGCACCTCCAGTGTAGTAGGAGTCGTCGTCGACGGTGGCGTCTGGCTCCTGAACTCCGGCATCTGGTTGCGACAACCAGGTAGAAGGGAAAGGGGGTTAAGAGCGAGAAAAGCAACCGTGAGTACTCATCCAAAGTACTCACAAGCAGGGATCTACACTACATATGCATGGGCATATGTGTAAAGAGGCAATATCGATGGACTGAACTGCAGAATGCCAGAATAAGAGGGGA